>CM036621.1:3427500-4027500 GCA_020746105.1 Trogon surrucura | reverse complement strand
CTTTAGAGAGAAAAAAAAGAAGAAAAATTCACACAGATGCAAAATAACTGTAGTTTTTTGGTGCTTTTTTTTTCCTAATTACAGCAACAGTAATGAAGAAAACTTTATTAATTATAGATCAGTACCTTCCTCTGAAGCTGTAGAAAGAATTACGGGTAACACCTGCACATTGAGAACCAGAATTCTATTGGAACAGAGACCACCGATTTTGAAGTCAGATAGGCAATACCAAGGGAATAAAAAGCTGTAAATCAGAACTTTCCTGGTTGTTTTCCTCACATTAACAAAGGATGTGGCCCCAGCCTGTGGAATCACAGAGTCACAGAATGTTGGGGGTTGGAAGGGACCTCAAAAGATCATCTAGTCCAACCCCCTGCCAGAGCAGGATCACCCAGGGCAGGTCATAGAATCATAGAATCATAGAATGTTAGGGATTGGAAGGGACCTCGAAAGATCATCAAGTCCAATCACACAGGAATGCGTCCAGGTGGGTTTGAAAGTCTCCAGAGGAGGAGACTCCACACCCTCCCTGGGCAGCCTGTGCCAGGGCTCCGGCACTCTCACAGGGAAAAAGTTTTTCCTAATGTTTTTGTGGAACCTCCTATGTTCCAGCTTGCATCCGTTGCTCATTGCCCTATCCTTGGACATCTCTGAGAAGAGTCTGGCTCTGTCCTCCTGACACTCCCCCTTGACACATTTATAACCATGAATGAGGTCACCCCTCAGCCTCCTCTTCTCCAAACTAAAGAGACCCAGCTCCTTCAGCCTTTCCGCATCAGGGAGATGTTCCACTCCCTTCATCATCTCCGTGGCTGCGCTGGACTCTTTGAAGAAGATGCTGACTGTGTTGGTCCTGGGAGAAGGAGGCACAGCAGCCTGTTTGTGAGAATCACCAATACCCAAAGACAGCTGAAGGACATGAGAATATATATAAAGACATCTTCCCACCCTTCCACAGACACTGAAAGCAAATCTAAATCAGTGTGTCTTCACTAACAGAAATAACAGCTCTAAGGCTCGGTTTTCAAAACTAAACATTTCTTAGTGAAATTTAGGCAGGACATAATATTCAGAACAGGAATGAGGAACATGGTATGAAACAAAAGCTGAGAAAATGCCAAACACAAACCCAAAGCTTTAAGACCACTGCTCTTCAGAGATCTTAAAAGAACATTCATAAGCACATGACCATTTTCTTTAGTGCTTCAGACCATGACCCGTTACTGTTATTAACTTTTGGTACCACTTACGCACTCCAGCAACAAGGTCCCTTAAGAGTCATGGAAGAATCACTGCAGTAATTGGCTTCTGGCCCAAGAAATTTAATCATGTGAAAAACAAATTAATTTAAATTTAAAACAAATGCAGTTTCAAGAACATTCACTAGAAACTTAAATTGGTGACAGCAGTAAGAAACTATGAAAAACACAGAGTGCTAAGAAGTACTTTCTGGTGAGGCATTGACTGGAAATACAAGAAGTATCCCAACCCTATTCAACTGAAAGAAAAGGAAATTATTAAAGAGTGTATGAAGTCCTGTACCTTGCATATGAGGACAACCTTACAAGGTATGCCAGTAAACAGTGTGTAATGTTTAAGCCAACCTGCCAGACAAATTCCTTACATTGTGTTTTGTGCAGAGGTTCCGCACTCCCGTGAGATAACCTTTGTCAGGAACAATGACACCTGCTTCACCTTGAATTGGTTCCACCATGAAAGCTGCTACATTAGGATCTTGAAGGGCCCGCTGTGAAAATGGACATACGGATAGGAAAGACAAAAAGGAAAAACTTTAACTTGGGTCAAATTTAGAAAATACAGAGATGAAGACATACAGAAGAGCCTAGCTCAAACCTTGGTGTTCTACCTTGAATGACAATAACAGAATTCATGTGAGGCAGTTATCCCCAAATGCCATTTCAGTTCCAACACAGAAGTCTTTGTCACTATCTGCCTGGAAAAAAAAGTCAGCTGCTGTGCTTGCTTGGGAAACTATAAACCTCAAAAATTGCAAACTCAGCCACAGAGATTATCAGATCAGTTCATAAATCACATCAGAAACACACTCAGTTTTGCATTAACCCATACAAGACAAACAATTGCTCAACGCTTCCCCAGTACACCCCCCCTTCCAAAAAAAAAAAAAAAAGAAGAATTAAGCCTCTGCAGAACAATTTTGCCACCTTAAAGCAAAGTCCACAGCTACATTCTTGCACCATCGGGTTCTAAAGGGTTTAGAAGTCCAGGAGACTCAAGAGATACAATGATTTCCAGCATGAATTTGCTGCAGCTTTTTGCAGTATTGCCCTATAACCAGAACAAATTCAGTCATGGGTCTGACGGACGTGAATCTAAATTTGAAGTCTCCAGAGCACATTCAAAGCCTAAACAGAGTTGGCCAAAAGCCCCTAAATACTTACAGGGCTTTCATAACGGGCAGCCTTATTGTTGGAGATTAAAATACACTCATGTAGGTTCAAACTGGAGCAAGTTTTTCCACACTACAACTGTAATACGCTGAGAGAGCTTTGTTTCCCCTAAGCAAGCTCTGAGGAGACAAGCCCCTGTCCTGTCCTACAAACCCTCCAATCTCTGCAGCCAACTCACTTGTGCCAAGCGGACCCAACAGGCAGGCAGGACTGACCAACTTGTCGCTCATGGAGATGACATAACCAGGGGATGAAAAAGTGGCAACGGCAACGTTCCCAGTGCTTTGGGACTATCTGTGTTTGGCTGGAACCTTCTTGCCTCCCAGGTTCAGCAACCTACGGCTGCCATCAACAACCGTCTGCCCTTGAACACCTAAGCCCACATGATGAGGGTAGGAAATTTTGGACTAGTCAAAGTCAACCCTCCTCAACACGACGCATCTCCAAAAACCCAGGGAAATGCACTCGTGTTTCAGTAGATTAAGTGAAACCCCAGCCTAGCACGGTTTTTAAGGGGGCTGTGAAAGTGGAAAGACTTGCTCAAGACCCCAGTGATTTCTAGTTATCTGATCACCAAAGAACTGACAAAAGTAGATAAAGATATTCGTTTCAGAATCCAAAAGTCACTCTGGAATGTAAGCTACTGATCTGAATTCCCTTATAATTTATCTGCTGTTCTTCATTTGTGCCTTAAACATCCTAGCAAGGTGAGAAATGAAGCAGATTGTGTGGTTTTCCTTTTACATCCTAAAGCAAAGGTGAATATCAAAAGCAATTTACACATATTTTCTATATGTAATTATAACACACATGTTTCTTATATATGTCTAGATATACAAATCTTCACATCAAAGCACATGTTTCAAAGGATATTCTTCTGATTTTCCTGACTTGCTATTTACCAAGAAGACACTGTAAAACCATTTATTGCAAGAGAACAAAAGTTTTCAAGTACCTCAAGAGCTGGTAGGTCATTGTATGGGATCACTTCGAAACCGGGCATAAAGGGTCCAAACCCATCATAGCTGGATGGGTCAGTAGAACTAGAGATAGCAGACATGGTTCTGCCCCAGAAGTTGCCAGCTAAAACAAAACAAACAAAAAAAAGAGGGAGATTATTACAAAACTGACTAGGAGCCAGAACAGTTTACAGAACATCAGACATTGCACGTGGTAATGCCTTTTAAGAGTTGTCTAACCTGACCATAGTAGCATCCTTCTGCTAATTGTTAGCATTTTATATTGGTGTCACAAATATCTTGTATTGCTATATCAAAACCAAAAGAAAATTACACTGTAAGACCTAGCAAGCATACAAAATAATTTCCACAGGTTTTGTTAGTAGTCTGGAAAACTGAAAGTAACTCAGGAAGATTAACATCTCTTAAAGCAAGATGTACAGCTTTTATATAAATATTACTCACTAAATGCAGGAGGGGAAAAATAAACACCACTCAGAATTTAGGTCCTAAAAAAAAGAAGTTGCCAGTAAGCCTAAATCAAAAAATACATTTCTGTGCCTTTCAAAATTCCAGGAGAACCCGTTTATATTTGTAAAAATACTGTGACATTGCGCTGTTTCATATAGAAACGTCAGTTAAAAAGTCTAGGAACCAACCATCACCAAGACTATGTACTGTAACAAGAGAGCAATTACTTTTTTTTCCCCCATATACTGTGGTTAAGGGATGGGATAATAAAAATGGAAAGCACATCCAGTTTATCAAGATGAGAAAGCACTCACTAAAAGTTAATTGTCTGAAGAGCACAATGTAATATATATGGAAGAGAAGGAGGGAGAAATATATTTGTTCAGAGGATTCCCAGAAGAAATAAAACCCCACAAACCTAATCTCGGTCTCTTCTCCCAAGTAACAAGCAACAGGACAAGAGGAAATAGGTTCAGATTGCACCGGGGAGGTTTAGACTGGATATTGGGAAAAATCTCTTTACTGAAAGAGCAGGGAGGCATTGGAACAGGCTGCCCAGGGCAGTGGTGGAGTCACCATCCCTGGAGGTGTCCAAAAAACATGTCGATGTGGCACTTCAGGACATAGTTTAGCGGTCACGGTGGTGTTGGGCTGACAGTTGGATGATTTGAGACATCTTTTCCAACC
This sequence comes from Trogon surrucura, assembly GCA_020746105.1. Lineage (NCBI taxonomy): Eukaryota > Metazoa > Chordata > Aves > Trogoniformes > Trogonidae > Trogon > Trogon surrucura. Next base: position 4,022,954 of record CM036621.1, on the reverse strand, counting down.
TTAATGATTCCATGATTCTATTTGATCCCAGAAATCATAATGTAATATTCAACTACGAACTGCAATTTATAAATGCTGGCTAAAGACAGTATTTGCAGGTATAGCAATTTAAAAAAAAAAAAAAAAGTCAATATTTAAGTAGTAAGCTGCATTCTGAAAGTTTCTATAAAATACAGAACCACTGAACAACATTAGATTTGACAAAAATACTTCAGCTATAACCAAAGAATACCAAATGTAAGTTATCTGAATTAGACATAAAAACTTTTTCTTTAGCAAGGCACAACAGCCTCTTCTACCTGTTACAGAGCCAAGGAGAGCAGGTAGACGAAGGGAGGAAGGACACTACATATATAATCATTTATGCAAAAATGCATTTATTTTAGCAATACAGCTTTAATTTTCATTATATGATCAGGATATGGCTTTACTGGCTTAATGCCAACTTTTGGAAGGCCTTAAGAATGCAGAAGAAAACTACTGGTAGGGAAAGGCTAAGAGGAAAGCAGGCTTAACCCAGATGTGGTATCTAAGAGCGTGGTAGCAGCAATTTGAAGAATGAATTCAAGAGAAAGGTATATAAAAGCCAGCCAATTAGAAATGAAAAGATACTGCACTTTAACATCCAAGCAGGGCATGGAGGACTGAATGCACTTGCCAAGTGACTTCAGGCAGCCACTCATCAATTTTTGACAACTAAAAAGGTGAAGTAGTACAATTAAGGTCCACTTTATATATTCAACTGCTGTTTATATGTGAACCACCATATTAAGTATGGTTTCCTTCCTGGATTTAAGTTCATTGTTGCGTTTCTCTTGGAAAAACAGCCGTTACCAGCAGCTCCTGACAGAGCACATCTACCCTCACTGCCTCTCGATGCCTACACTTCCACAAGGGAAAGGATCTGAAATTGATTTATCATAGGAATTATATTCATCTCTCTTACTTTCACAATCACATGCATTTCTTCAAGGTCATTACATTTGGAAAAAAAAAAAAAAAAGAAAAAGAAAAACCACATTTACAATCCATTGCAACTCTTTAAGGTTAGGCATACACCGAATGTTTCAACAACAGAATACATTTCAGGCTGAACTTCACAGTTTAGGAGGAGACACTTAGAGAACCTTAAGCCCCTGCAAAGACTGTGGTAGCCCCAACAGTAGTTTTTTACCGGAATCACCAACTGCGGACATGCGAGTACCACCTAACCTGTTAATAGGCTGAGATCTTAGCTTACACAGGTCAGAGACCTTCGACAGACTTGCTTCAGCACAGAAACTGAAGAGTTAAGAATACTGCCAAGTAATCACAACATGATAAAAGAGAGTGCTACAGCCCCGTGCCAAGAGCTCTCTTGCTCCTCAGTACCTCAACTTGTACCGTGCACTTCACGTACCTGCAAAAATAATTTTTGCTTTGTATTTTGGAACTCCCTTCACAGTGTACGCCCACTTCCGAGCCAATTTACAGGCAGTTTCTCCAGCTTCCACTCCTAAAACATAAAGAAGTATCATTATGCCTCTTTCGACCCAAACCACTCTATGATTATCACGCTCGTACGTGAAACAGCCCATTGATGCAGGACCCAAAACTGTTGAAACCAACAGAGAAGGAATAAAACGGAAATAAAATTATTTTCTTACCAGTGTTCATTGGAAGAACTTTGTTATAGTTGAACATTTTGGTGACAAACTCCTCATATTCCCCAAGCACATCATTGTAGAACGCTCTGGATGTAAGAGTCAGTTTTTCAGACTGAGTTTTCAGAGCGTTCACGATCTTTGGGTGACAGTGGCCTTGATTAACAGCACTGTAAGCACTCAGAAAGTCAAAATACTTTCTACCTTCTACATCCCACACATAAACACCTAGGAAAACAAAGGTATGGTCAGTACACAAAACAAAAGATGACAGGAGAGAATACCAAATGGTATATGCTAAGACCACAAGCTAGTCAAATATAAATGGCATTCTCACTATATCTGAAAGGTCCTCTAACTAGGAAATAATTAGTTGAAAAAGAGAACACGAGCAACAAACTAGTACAGGGCAAATAAATGCCCAGTGAGGAAACAAGAAAAGAAGAATTTCCCATATAAAGCTGCCATTCCACTATGTCAGTAAATAACAAGGGAATACTTAGTAGATAGGTAGGAATACTTCTGTAAGAGAATGAATAAAAATTGGAGGCCATAAAATAAAGAACAAAACCATCAGAAGCCAAATAGCCTTCAAACTTCAGAGACTGACAGCTCTGAGCTGTCAAAACATGTACTGCTAAAGACAGGTTTTTACATCATTTTTTAGTCTTAAATGCTCCATTTTTACCCCAAAACCTGATAGTTTTACCCCAAACCCACCATTTTCATCCCCAAATCTGCCATTTTTAGCTCAAAAAACCCCATTTTTACCCCCAAAATCACCATTTTTACCCCAAAACCACCGTTTTCATCCCCAAATCTGCCATTTTTAGCTCAAAAACCCCATTTTCGCCCCCAAACTTGCCATTTTCACCCCCAAATCCACCATTTGTAACCCCTAAACCCCCATTTTTACCCCAAAATTCCCATTTTTTTCCTAAAAAAACCCTTTTTTTTTGTCCATATTCACCATTTTTAACCCCTAAACCCCCACTTTTAACCCCTAAACCCTACACTACACTACAGATCACTACACTAATAGCATTTCAATATGCACTCATAGAATTTAAGGTGCAGACCACAGAAGCCCTTTAAACAAAGATCAAAGTAAACTCAAATTAAGCAGTAACAGAGGGACTTCAGTGGGGTTCCAATGCACCTTTTCATGTCCCCATTAACACCAAGCCTCTCCACACAAGGTAACAGAAGAAACAAAGTCACTCGAAACTTCTTTGCCAAATTAGTCTGAGTTATGAAGATTATCAGAACTTAGATGCCTGTTTAGATAAATCATTTCAGAGAGACTACAACTTTAATATATAATAGAACGATCCAGTTCTCTACGAAGCAATTACCTGCCTTTGTTTCATCGATTATCTCAATCCTACCCACCTCACCACGCCCAAAAAAGCCCCAAAGCTTCAGAAATCATTAGGGCAAAATCATTGTGCACACACACACATATACACACATTTCATCTACACCACCCAGGGAAGCCTCAGCCAAGTACCTTTTCCTTTTTCCAGAGCAACGGGTAGTGGGTGATAATTGTGGGCACCGTACTTAGCCTCGCGTTCAAATATGAAATCAGAGGATGGAGGTCCTTGAATGTTTTTTTTAGCAGCAACTGAGGTAGCAGAACTCAGTGAAGAGTGAACACCTCGACAGAGAACAGCAATGCTCTGAGGGCGGGTGAGCTTGGAAAACATGATTGACTTCAAGTATGCTGTTACAGATCTGGAGGGGAGAAAAAAAAAAAAGAAAAAGGAAGTTAATAATTAGCACAAAGAATACTTCCCAAGAAACGTGTGACGCAATTGAAGTGTTTTTACTGCCAGGATTACAGATTTCTCAACTCTTTTTGCAATTCAGTCAAGAAAGGTTATACAAAGTATAAACGAATAAACTTCAAAAAGTATTTTTTTCTATTTTAATGTACACTCGTGGTAAGCAAAAGAAAACTGTGTGACTCAGCAAGTCTATGAACTAGTCATATAATACTTCCTGAAACTGTTCCTTTCTCACCGTGGTTTAAATGGGCACTAGATTTATTAACATGACCTATAAAAATAAAGTTAATTAAACTTCTTGTGCTATTGAAATGCCTTCCATTTAACAAGGCTTCCCATAAGACCAAACTTGTCACAAAATCAGAAAGTAAATACTATACTACCGGAAAGAAGCACCCAAATAATGTTTACTTAATAATATTATAAAATTGGGAAAAAAAAGTTTGATTAGTTTTAACTGAGGGCAGCTTTAAGAAGCAAAATTCGTGACTTTTGATATAAATCACTTTCTTGGATTTTAAAAGTTGCCACCTGCACACCAAGCACTCACTGTCAGTGGCATCGAAAACTAGACGGAAAGTAACAATATGTCAGATATTAACGATCATTATTGTAGCACCCTGCATTTTTTTTAGCAAAACTCAGCAATTTCCCCCGGTATTAGTCCAAAAGGAAGGGGGCAGATTACAGCGACGGGTTCTCTGATTATCATACGCAGCCTCCTTCGTGATGGGCTCCAGAGCAACCTGGAGAGCTAAGGAGCCTTGACACTGCTGCACTAACAACAAAAGCTCACTGTAAAACTTCACCAAAATATACTTATTGAGTATCAACAGAACTCAGGGATGGTTTACACAAGGGTGGTGTTATTTCAGGCTGCTTGCAGAGAGAGGAATACTAAGTCATGGATTTATTCTAAATTTATTTTGGAAAAGGTCGTCACGCTGAATGTGTCACCTGAAATAAAGAAGCTTTTCTTTCAGCGGACTCCTCAGATATTACATGGCTACTCTGCACTTCTAAGCAAAGCCAGAAGACTATTTTCTGCATCTACCAAAATCAGGTACCAAAATCCAAGCCTGTAGGAAGAGTCAGCGGTTTCCTTCCAGCAAGAGATGAACAGCAGCTTCAGAGCTCTGGGCATTTTCCCATTTTGCTGTTAAATATTAGTCATTTGTGTTAATACTTTTCAAGACTGTTTCTCAAAGATTCTGCTAATAATAAAGGCAAATCCTTTCCTGTGAGAGAATAAATTTTGATAGAAACTCAGCTGCATCACTCAATATTACAACTTAACCCCTAAAATTTAATTGGTGTGTGACATCCTGGCCCCTGGCACACCTCCACTGCAGAGCAGCTAATTCTATCACAAGCTTCCATATTTTTGGAGATTTTCCAGACATTCCTGAAATGAAAGCTGTAAAGAAATGAAACTTGTCTGCCCTGTATGAGAGCTATCTCTCTGCATGAAGCATTACAGACCACTAAACCGATGTTCTTCTTTTACTTCTTTCAGGTTGGAAAATATTAACCAGGAATTTTTTAAGGGCTTTCCCCTCCATAAGGAGAAATGCCCTGCACATTAGGCTAGTGAGGCCACATCGTTTTAGCCAAGGTGTGGGTGTTTACATGAAGTAGAGCTGAGCGAAGATGAGAATTACATATACAATCCGGAGTTGGTTAAAAGGTAAAGAACAAAATAGTTTTGATGATCAGCCAGCCAAGATGAACAGAAATTTCAGGAAAATGGAGAGGCACAATAAGGAGGTGGGGGGGGCAGAAAAAAAAAAGAAAAAAAAAAAAAGCCCAAACTTATTACCAGCTGTGAGAAAGGGAGAAATATGATCATGCCCTGCAGCACACGGTACCAGAATGAGAAGCCAGGGCATTTCATTCAGTGGAAAAGGTCTTGCATCAGAATAGAAAAGCTCCTCAAAGCACAGCTGTAAAACATACTTGAACAATTTTGCTCAGCTGTTGAGCAAGAACAGCCAGAGGAGAGCACTGCGCCTGCAGACCTCGCAGGTCAACCCAACGGCTGTACGCACCCTATCCTTGACATACACCCCTAAATAAATAGCATATGTTGTCCAATACATGAAAAACACACAGATTCGCTGCGATACAGCACAGAAGAATCCACATCACACCGCAGCCGCCTTTACCAACTGAGCACAAAGGGGGCAAACGTTCAAGAGAACAAGCTCTAGCAGGAGGGGCTGGAGTCTGGACCTGCCGAACTACCTTTTCAGATTAGCATCCCACCAGAAACAGCTCAGGCCCTAGACTGGCAGACAAGGAAGAGCAAGAAACCCAGCGCTGAAATAGCGAAACCGTCTCGCCATCCCCCGGCCAAGGCCACTGCAAAGGCGGTGCCAGGGACGGGAGAGGGGCTGACGGCGGGAGAGGTGCCCACCCCTCGGGGACCGGCTGGCACAGTCCCCGCGCCCCGCACGGCACAACAGCCGGGAGGGAGAGGAGGAGGAGGGGGACAAGCCGTGCCCCAGCCCCCCGGTAGCGGGTCTGGCCCTCTCCGCGGCCCCGGCGCTCCCGGCCCAGCGCCGAGAAGCTGCCGCGGCCGGGGCAGCTCGACCCCTCCCGTTGCCTTGGCAACGGGGCCTTGCCGCGGCCTTGCCCGCACAACCGGCCTCCCCGCCACAGCCCGTCTCGCCGTCGGCCAGAACCCGGGGGACAAGACGGCACCGCGGGAGGCAGGGATCGGCACCGCAGGAGGCAGGGATCGCCCCCACGAGCCGGGTCTGACCGTCCCCGCCGCACCGTACCTGCCGGCCGCTGCTGCTGCTGCGTCTCGGCCCGGAGCCCGCGGCGAAGAGGCGGAGGCGGCCCCGCGGCAACTGTCACCGCTCCTCTCCTCGCGGCGCGCCACGCCCCCCCGCCCGCCCCGCCGTCCCGCCGCCGATTGGCTGCGGCCGCTGATTGGCAGCTCCACCCCCGCACCCGCTCCCAGCCCGGCCGCACCCACCCGTCGCCACCTCCCATCCGTGCGGCCGCTCCCGATTGGTGGATACACTCCGCGCTCAGCCAATCAGAACGGGGCGTCGCCACACCCTCTCCTCCTTTACCCCCTCCCTGCGCACGTGGCGGCCGTTGGAGTCTGTTCCCTCAGGGGCTCCGGGGGCGCCGGACCGGGGCGGGCCCCGCTCCCCGCTCCCCTCCGCCGGGTTGGGCCTTGGGGCGGGATTTCAGCCATAGAAATCCGCCCCCCCCGCCTCGGCCGAAGCTTCCCCCGGCCCTGCAGGCTTCAAGGGCGCGGCCGGGCCCCCTTCCACCGAATTCTCACCGGCCCCTTGTCCGGAGAGTTCATGTAGGAAAGGGCAAGCGTAGAAAAATTTTGAGAGGGGCTGAGAAGAAATTAATGGAAATGGAAGGTTTGCAGGAAGGTTGGGGTAACTCCCCGCTGGTGCCTGCCTGCCTGGGCAGTGGTGTGTGTGCTCCTCTGGCACTTGTGGGTGGTAGAAGCACAAGAGCTGCCTGAAAGCTTATTCCACATCTTTTTATACTTACAGCCTTTAGCTTACAAAAAAAAAAAATATTCACCGAATTTGCTAATGAATCCCAGGAGACCTTATAGAGGCCTTTCAGTGCCTGGCGAGGCTACAGGGAAGCTGAGGAGGGAGTTTATAAAGGCATGTGGTGACAGGGCAAGGGACAATGGCTTTAAATAAGAGCAGGGTAGATTTAGATTAGACATCAGGGAGAAATTCTTCATTGTGAGGGTGGTGAGGCACTGGCACAGGGTGCCCAGAGATGCTGCGGCAGCTCCTCCCTGGAAGTGCCCAAGGCCAGGTTGGATGGGGCTTGGAGCAACCTGGGCTGGTGGGACGGGTCCCTGCCCAGGGCGGGGGGTTGGAACAAGATGATCTTTAAGGTCCCTTCCAACCCAAACCAGTTTATGAATTCCTCACGTAGCTCCTGTGCCAAGTATTTGCAGCCGACGTGTAGAATTCACCAACTTTGCACTTGGGAAAGAATAACCCCATGTGCCAGTACAGGTTGGGGACTGCCCTGCTGGAGAGCAGTGCAGAGGAAAGGGCCCTGGGGGTTCTAGTGGCCATGAGCCAGCAATGTGCCCTCGTGGCCAGGAAGGCCAGTGGCATCCTGGGGTGTATCAGAAGGGGCGAAGCAAGTAGGTCGAGAGAGGTCCTCCTGCCCCTCTACTCTGCCCTGGTGAGGCTGCATCTGGAATATTATGTCCAGTTCTGGGCCCCTCAGCTCAAGAGAGACAGGGAGCTGCTGGAGAGAGTCCAGCACAGGGCAACTAAGATGATGAAGGGAGTGGAACATCTCCCTTGTGAGGAAAGGCTGAGGGAGCTGGGGCTCTTTAGTTTGGAGAAGAGGAGGCTGAGGGGTGACCTCATGAATGTTTATAAATATGTCAATGGGGAGTGTCAGGAGGATGGACCCAGACTCTTTTCAGAGATGTCCACTGACAGGACAAGGGGCAATGGATACAGGCTGGAACATAGGAGGTTCCACAAAAACATTAGAAAAACTTTTTCCCTGTGAGAGTGTCAGAGCCCTGGCACAGGCTGCCCAGGGAGGGTGTGGAGTCTCCTCCTCTGGAGACTTTCAAACCCACCTGGACGCGTTCCTGTGTGACCTACTCTGGGTGATCCTGCTCTGGCAGGGGGGCTGGACTAGATGATCTTTTGAGGTCCCTTCCAACCCCGAACATTCTTTGACTCTGTGATTCTGTAACTAACTTCACTGCTTCTCCACGGTGGTGCCGGTCCAGAAAGAGGCTGCTGATCTCCACTGGTAGTTTGGCACTGACAGAGCCCCAGTCTTCTGCCTTTGGAGGGAGGAAGGTGTGCAGGGAGAGAGGTGTGCTGCTGGACAACCCGGTGTGTTCTGACACTGAGCTTTCCGCTGGGAGACGGCAGGTGAGCAGGGGCAGGCTGTAACTGGTCAGTGCAACCCTGACCTTTCCCCAGGCTAAATTACACTCGAACAGTGTTTTGCAACCAGTAAACCTAGACCTTTACAAGGAACTGTGAGGTGTATTTGATAAACACATGTAGGTTTCAATCCAAAAGAAAAACACAGAATATTTCACTTTTTATCTTACCCACATCATGAGAGAGGGGCAAAAACCTCAGTCTTAGCAGTGATGACTTCTGGGTGCCTCTTGCTTTTTGTTCATAATTGTCCTGGCAAGTTTATCAATGCTGGAAAAGAGTTAATTTTTTCCACAAAGAAAACATTGTATCTTCGGTTGACAGTACAGCAAATTAGCATATCTTCCCCACACTAAAGCGACCCTATGTTTGAAAATATTCCTGAATCTTGTCATATCTTCTAACCAAATTGCTCAAACCTTGGCTGTCAGGGAGCAGCATTGCTTATGCTTTGGGAGAACAACGCCCTCAGAGAAAATTTTCTGAGTGTGCAGTCAGCTTGATGCAGCGAGGCTTGGGAGTAGAACAGATGCTACTGTGCTTTTTATAAATACACATACAGTTAGGCTCAATTTGTTAATATATTTATGTCTCTTACTAGCCTAATTCTGCCAGCGAATAGTGCCCTACATCTGCTGCCAAAGTTGAATGCACGAAGCACCAAAAAGTTGTGCCTTAGGTGCTAAATTGCAAAACACGTTTTGCAGTCATGTCTGTTGAATGAATACATGGTTGTACTGTGCCAAATGTCTGAAGTCCAGAAGCAGTTACTGTCTAGGAGCTATTGAAACCTCTTTATTTCTGGTTAAACGTATGGGGTTTTTTGTGAAACACCTAAAATTTTAGGGCTGAAAGTAAGGGATGACCCACCTGTTTGGGTGTTATACTTGGTCCCAGTTAATTTCTAGTATCAGGAAAAAAACACGTAATTTTGTTTGTTGTACACTCACGTGTCTTAAATAGCCTGATGGGACACAGGCCAAGATCTGCAAGTCATGAAAACAATGGGATTTTCCTGGGTAAAAAAAAGCAGGTTTAAGCCACTTGTGGGGTTTTTTTCACTTTGCTATTTCATTAGTGTGTGAAATAGCTTATCAGTTTGCTGAAGTCATGCTAATGATGCCTTCTACCTATTTAGCTAACAAAATAAAGTACTGGCTGCTACATTCTTTTCGTCTTTTATAGAATCGACTGAAGAGCAGCCTTTTACCTACCTTTAAATGCTGTTTTTCTCAAGGACACTTCCGAATGTTTTACATTAATCCAGCTGTGCATTTTTCAGAGGAAGCAGCAAACATAGAAAGGACAGAAGTTGTCCAAAGGATTAAATAGCACATAGCATATGAGGAAAACGCACATCTGAAAAAATTAAAGAATGCAAACTAAAGACAGCCAAAATCAGTTGCTGAAGTGCTGAATCTTGGGTTCAGGCCCTGCCACACGGAGCTGGAGCCATGCTGCCCTCAGAGGTGATTTCAGAAGCCAGGCCTCCAGCCTCACTCCCAGGAAAGCAGCAATCATGTGCCCAAGAAACACCCGATTCGTGTCTGAAACACAGTTTCAAAAATAAACAACCATCAGGCAAGAAAAGGCTTGCTTTCTTTTGGATTCTGCAAGGCCTGAAAGAAGAAAAGGAAAACAAAAAAGGTTTATCTGCTCAAATACAGACATAATAAGGAATGTACAGATGCTACGTGAAAATTTATTTTTGGATGCTGGTATGGACTGTTTCTGAGATTAGAAAATTCCAAGTATGAAATAACTCAACTTGAATCTAGGTATTCCACACGAGAGTGACTTCAAACTCCTACTTAATGCAAGCGTGATCGCAGTTTTAACAGGATCAGTGTAGTCCTGCTGTGTTTCACTTTCTTTACTCCTTTGTTTCTGGCACTTATAATCAAGACACAGAAAATACCCTCCTTTCTTCTTTAAATGCTATCAAGTTGGAATTTTAAATTGTTCACATGATGCACACTGGCAGCTCTTACTGTAGATCTTGAAGCAGTTGCCCCCAGCTAGTTCTAGCATTTCCTGTGATTTAAAAAAGGAAAGCAGAAGCTTAACGTGTACTTTTTAGTTACCTGTAGATACCTAAAAGACTCTATATGACAGTAACCAAAATATGAAAAACAGAAGACATGAAATGTTTGCATTTTACAGTAATTTGCCCCGCAGAAAAGAAAATCTTGACCTACTTGAGGAAAGAGGGTTATTATATTCATTCTGCTTATCCAGCAAATGCAATTTGACATGTAAGTAAACCATAAAGTTATAAGAAGGAACAAGTTAAGTCATGCCAGTTGTTAGGAGTAATTCCGCAGCTTCGTCTCTGGCAGAAACGCTCATTGAAGTCGCCGGGAATTAGGCCTGTGAAGAGACTGAGGAATTGCATCCCATTTATTGTGGTTATTTAGAGGTAGGGCCGGCGCAAGGGAATTACAGCCCCGACCTCCGAACTCGGTTTGGCTGCACAAGCTCAGCGTGCGCCAGGGATTAACGCACTGCTAGTGGGAGCTGACGAAGGCACCAGTGCAGTGGCAGGGTTGCAGGACCCTTTCTGGAGTTTCACACTGTCCAAGGTTTGCTGCAGCAAGTGTCCAAAGTGCCTCGATAGCTGGTGTTTAAGCTCCTGTTGAAACTGTTCTGCCACTCAGAAAAAAAAAAATATTACACTTCTCTGAGCCAATGGCAGATTTTAAGGCAAACCTAGCGGTTAGCAGATTGCCCTGGAGAACTCAGCCTGTGGTCCCAGTCTGACAGCTGTCCCCATACTTGCCACAAAACAGCTTTCCAAGAAGAATGTGATGATGCCACCTACTCCACAAGCCAACGTTGCAGGTGTTTGTGTCACCTGAACAACGATTGACAAGATAACAGTGTGCAGTGATGGTGGGACTCTTTACCCGTGTACACGTGAGTGTGCAGACACAGGCTATGTCACGCTACTTCCCTTGGCCGCTGTTAGAAAGTGTTTGGTAAAATACCAACTTTTGCGTAAGACTTTTTCGTGGCAGAGGTCTCCTATTTGAAAACATCTGGAAAAGACCCAAGAAGAAGAAGGTGCTTTATTACCATGACAATAGCAATGAATAGATGGAGGATTTAAGAATTTTCTCTTTGTACACCAATCTTTTAGTTTCATCAGTGAGAGTTGAAGCTCAGGCAGATTTTTGATGGTACCTTATATAGCAAAATGGCTTTCCACAGCCCATGTTTGTGTTAATCTGGTTATTTACAGACAGCAGAATTCTCCACTAAGACATTTCTTGCAGGGCCAGAAACTTTAGTCTTTCCTGCAGCACAGCTAGAATATTTTACAGTGCACTGTGTCAGAACGTAGGAGCGACAAATTGTAATGCATGCGAAGCCTATCTGCCTCTCAAATTCAGTTGGAGATTTCTTTTTTAGCTCATATACTTCAAGATGGTTTGGCAAAGCATAGCACAGCCCCCTGACGGTTGTGCTGTTTTATTGGGTGGATGCTAGTTTAAGCCAGCTTAAAGCACCACAAACAACCCTTAAAGCAGATATTCCTACTGCAATATAAACCTTCAGCTATGGTTAATACTTATCCTCCCCGATTTGTATGTTGGCTTATTTTACAAATGTTGCAATGTAATTCTGTTTGTTAGATGACAGCATGGATAACTGAATTATAGAATCAAAATAGTTTAAGTTGTTGTCTTCTGTTGGGCATTGTTTCCAGCGTTTGAACTTACATTTGGTTATGTTCCTTTGCAGCTTATCGATGCCTTCCACAACTGAGATGAGACATTTTATTTGTATGTGAAACCTAGATTTAAAGGTAAATTATAAGCTCCTCTATTTCTTGAACTTGTAGTTAATTGTATGAAAAAGCCTTTCTATGTACATTTCTGGTGAGCATGACATTCCTTAAGCATCACAAGACACAAATTGGAGAGAGTTCGGGGAAAAACCTTTCAGATGTACCAACAAAGATGAAAAGAGCTGTGTATCTCCAGTTCATTAGTGACTAGTTTTAGATTTTTCTCTAGTTCTGACATGCACCTCTGACAGTAACGTATCTGCAGTTCCAGTAGCAACACGATTCAGGTGTGATCCACGAGAGCACAATGTAGACAGGAGTCTGAGAATCCACGAGACCTTGATAAATGGCATTTTATGGCATAACAATCAGAAACGGTAAAATAAAATCTAAAGAAAAGAGGAGCAAGACTAAGTCACCTTAAATTTCAGGCATTCAGTGCCACATATGTGAGTTGCTTCTTCTGTGTACAAATGTATTTTGATTAGCATCCTGCAGAGCTGCTGCTCTCTAACCACAATTCTTCATTCCTGGATTTTGTCAGGATTGTGATTTCTGGAAAAGACAACTACTTTACCTGCTCTCCAGACCTTCAAAATCTGACCCAGATGGCAGATATAACTGTCATGAGAGCACCCAGAAGATGAACATAAATACATCTAACTGTGTAAGAAGAATAAATATCTTGTCAATTTGGTTGATCTCAGGATCCAGCCCTGAACATCTGGGTACACTTTATCTCAGGAGGAAGGGAACTCTTCTCAAAATTCTAGCAGGGCACATCCCCCACAGCCCTGCTGCTCAAGCCTTTGGCGTTTGCTGCAACAAAGATTGCTAATCTTGCTAAATGGTGAGCACTCATCTGTGCAGGGCTACTGTCGTCTGAAGAACTTACATAATGCCTCGGCCAAGTCAGACTTTAACTTGGCGTCGCTGCAGTGAAAGATTAGCAAGGTAACCTATTGCATCATCTGCCACTTGTTGTGGCAGTTCCTGAACTTCCCCATTTAGGACTTGAAACCAGCCTTAGATTTTCTAGAGTGCCAGATAACTCACAAAGTTACGGATTTTCTTGACACATGTTAGGACAAAAGACTTTGCTTTGAAGTCAATTAGTTTAAAACAATTTCATAAGAATTGTGTTCAGAAATCACACAGCTTGAGGTATGAGAAATATGGAGAGGATATTGCCAAAGGGAAGTAAGATCTTCAGAAAGCAGAAAGATCTTGGCAGAAGTTACCTACTCTTTAGTTACCATGTGGCTGTTCCTTAGAAGGGACAAATCATAGAATCACAGAATGTTGGGGATTGGAAGGGACCTCGAAAGATCATCTAGTCCAACCCCCTGCCAGAGCATTTAATCCACTCTTTGCTCTCAGTGGCTCCTTTATCATTTCTTCAAACTAATGCTCTTCTGTGGCAATCTCAGTAAAATGCAGCGTTTCTTGAATTCACGGACACCTGTGACTTTGAGTGTGATCAGCGGAAGGGACTGAATGATGAGAGAAGCTGTCAGTCTAACGGCTACCCAGAAACACTAAGCAAGAGGTGCTGGCACAGCTCTTATAGGGAGGTTGGGACATCATCACAGAACTGACCTAACCTGAGAGGACAAGGTTTCAACTCAGCTGATTCTCAGTTTGTTATGTCATGTGCTTAAATATCAACAGAAACAAAACATGACATCTTTTAAGGTTCCCATTTGCCAAGACTATGTATCTCTGTATGGTCTCTCCTTTTGTTTTTTTAAAAAAAAAAAAAAATGTTTAAGGCTTCTTTCTTTAAATGCTAGCAGCAGAATAACTTCCATGATCAAAGCTACTATAACAAATCAGCGTGTGTAGGAAAGAGTAAAATCTTTATCTGTATTGATCTCATACATAGACCTGGTATCTTTGAAAATATTTTCAGTATGTCAGAGGCTGCTCAGTGGAAGAGCACGGATCTTGAATGCTCCTGAAATCCTTCTGCAGTGTTACAACTTGCCTAAGCCCCAAGGAATGCCACACTTTTTAATTACATTTTTCATGTGGCATTACACAGAACATAGAAAATGAGATGATCGGCTGGAGAAAGAAGATAGCGTGGGAACTCTTCAGTGTTTGAAGGGGAAAATCTAAGAGAAACTGCTTTTAATATTTGTGCTACAGTAGTAAGCGAAGGTAGCTTTGCTACAGGCTACTTGAATCACAGCAACCACAAAAAAAGCTCCTGTGAATAAAATGGCAAAGATGCCAACTGAGAGGCTAAAGCAAACCTGTAACATGCAGCTCATGAGTTGCACACATCATTATCTTCCCAGAAACTTTTACTGAGTGCACTACCAGAAACAGGGCCCTGAACACGAGTTTTCCGTGTCAAGAAAGTGCTGTAAAGATTTGTTCAAGGTGACTCAGCTGATACTGGGTTGTACTGGAAAACGAAAAATGTGTTCAGGTCTCGTGATGCAAGAACCCTATTATCAATTTTTCTTCAAGAGGATCTCACCCACCAAATATTTTGCTAGACGTCTCGTCTGCCTGTGAGTTGTAAAGCTGCTGAAAATCAGACTTTGATCTCGTTCATTCGCAACCGATATATGGGACCAAAGTAACGCTTCTCAATCGTCCCCGAATCACCTGACCACTTAGTGGGCTGATGAGACATTTAATAGATCAGCTGTTCTATTCTGTGAGGCCTTTGACAAACACGTGGGTACTGTGACTTTCCTTGCATCTCTAAATGTGGTATAGAGCTGGCAGGCTGCCAGAGATAGTATCGGGGCCGGGGGGGAGGAATGTGTGTTTTATGAAACGATGTAAACAAGGAAAAAAGTCTAGCTGTTGGACTGAGCAAACCGGGAGTAGGTTTGCACATACCTGTTGTTGTACTGTGTGTCACAGAAGATGCTGTGGGATTGGACATCTGCATCTTTAAAAAGGTTTCAACCTGGTTCATGTATACCCTACAGAAAAGCTTCCGGCTGGAATCCAGTCCGCAATAACTCATTTCAAAACCTTTGCTGCGTTTCCTACTGTGGATCTCCCTGCTCGATACCTTCAGTAGTTCAAGCAAGGAGTTCACTGAGTCCAGCGAGAGCTCTCTGGAGCCCACTGAGCAGCTGATAAAGAGAACGGCCACAGCAAACCTCCAAGTTTGCATCTCGTGTGCATCAGTCACTCCGCACAACACGCCTGTGTCCTTGCAGGTGTGGGTGGCCAAGAGGACATCTGCCAGAAGACATTGCCACGTACCTCGGGATGCCAGTGCAACCTGTGCTGCCATCAGGAGGTGGGATTTAGGTGTTCCACAGTGACACCAAAAATCAGGGGTCATGTCTCTTCTGAAGGAACTGTCCTACCAGAACCAGAGTGCAGTAGAAGGCCTCTGAGCTCTCTCTTTGCCTACTCCTTGCCTTGGGTCATCCCTGGCTCTCTCTACATGGTCCTGCTTGATCTCAGTAAGGAAAAATCCACAGGTGGACACCAGGAGATTCTATCCTCAGGTCAGGAACCTCTGTGGAGGTAGCCCATAGCTTATTACAAATACTCTGGGAAATAATGAGAGAGTGAGAGGGAAGGAAAGAGATTTTAGTTTAATTTTCCGGTCACTTATTACACAACAAATCATACTGGTTTTCAGCATAAAAAATGTTTGGTCACTGACATTTTGAGAAATATATTTTGTTCCTTGATGTATTTAATTGCTCACTGTATTCTTCAGACTTTGCAAACCCAGCTGTCTGAGTTGTTCCAGGTTTTTCTTAAATACAGATCTGAAAGTCTAGTTAAACTGACATTTTTAACATTTCCCTAAATGTGATGTCATGCTGTTCCCCCATGTACTTCTTTCATTATCAGATTAAATGAAGTTGATTTCCAAAGAGCTTTCATCGTTCTTGGACCACTAATATTCCCTGTACAAACAGAAGGTATGAAACAGGAATTGAGGTTTTTGCTCAGACATAAACACTGTATGAGTTAAGACCTTTCCCTTTCTCCAGTTAAAGCACAGCATACACTTTCTTGCATCCTATGGAGCACCCAGTATTTTCCATTGCTGGAAGTGAGATTTCAGACCCAGTGCTCTACGTTCTGGAATAGAAATTAGAAGAGTGTAAGCAAAACTCTACTTAGGGTTGCATAACCCAAAAGTTACCAATAGTTTGGGCAGTCTGAAGCCCAGTTGTTGACAACTGCTCACTGCACACACTGTTATTATGGATGATATGGTGGAAATGAGGGAGGCCACTAACTTTCCTGTTCTCTCTGGAGCATTTGAATTCAAAACTCTTTTAATAGAGATGTTTTGGTTTTCTTTTTTTTGCTTTTTACACATGGGACTTGGTTGTGATTCCTTTTAACGTCTCTATTCAGCTGTGAGTAAAGTCACATTTTGACTGTGCTTGAAAATATTGCACAAATCTGTGATCACAATTGTTCGAGATAAAGGATACACAGTGGGGCGTTTCCAAAAGTGTTACCAGTGCAAATAGCATAATGTGGAAAACGTGGTGTTTAACGGCAATTGCTGTTTCCAGGACCGCTTTGAATTACAGCTGTAACAAGTGGCCAGTTGCCACATCCCTAACTAGAAGCCAAAGAGATCTCCCTCCCAAGCAGACATCCTCTCGACAAAGCAAGAGGGGAAGGGTCTGTCCAAAGGGCTTGGAAGCCTTTAGCCAGAAAAGCTGTGATGGCCTGGCATCAGCGTCGCAAGATCTGTGCTCCTCTTGGCACGCATCACCCTTGCAGTGCCATGTGGAGGTGTGAGTCATGCAAAGTGGGAGCTGTGACCGCTCTCTTCTCGGGAATTAACTGCAAAACATTTTTGGGAATCTGGGGTACAAAAGCGACTAAAGTGACCGCAAGGAGTGGGGGGACAACAAAGGGCTGGCTTTTCCTGCATAGAAATTGGGTATTTGGATTTCCCAAAAAGCTGATGTTGTTTTGCCAAGGCAAAATTGGTGACAAACGATGGAGCTTCTAAAAGGTTTATGAACAGCAAAACCACATCTCAGAGGAGGAGACAATTTGTACTATTTGCATTACTTCAATTTGTAACGCTCCCTGTTTTTCCTGCGATTTACACTTCCTAAGGACAAAACCCAATCATATCACAAGTGGCAGGGCACCAGCCTTTTTTTCCACCAGAGATTTCAGTACACTGCAGGTGACCAACCATATCATGCTCTGGGAATGTCTTAGAATACCAGCCAAATGACATCAAGAACAAGTTTTTGCACGCACAACGATGACAGTCAAAGGAGGAGGCTGCAGATGGGTCAGGAAGCTTTTAGGTCTAGTTGGTCCCAACTTGAGACAGGGAGAACGGACCAGACAAGCCTGCTAGAACAGCTTTCTCTTCCTGTGGGGCTTGAGCTCTTAAATGACTTGAGGCAGCCAGGAAGAGCCAGCCAGTTTGTTTGTAGCGTTGCATCCTGATGGCTCAGACACCCGGGACTGCTGATTCAGTGCCCAGAAAACAAACAAGGCAGCTCTAGGTGTATGCTGAGCAGTTGTAACGAGCCCGTCTTTTGTAACTCTAACTTAAGTCAAATTAGAGTTAAAAATTGACTTCAATTCACCTGCAAGTAAATACATTCATACAGTATTTATGACTTCCAAAACCATGACCTGAGGCGAACTTCATGATTTGTGAACAGCTACGCAAATAATTGAGAAGACGCCGAATGCCTTCCCTCCGGGACAGAAGGACAACTGCAGGCACTTGCAGTGAGCCTGCCCAGCAGAGCGCAGGCCATTCCCCAAGCTCGGCCTTGTGGGTTTCCCACCTCTGCTCCCTGCAAAGCTGGATGGAAGTCAGGAAGGTGATTTCTGCAAGAGTGGGTTGTCCCGTGGAGCCCCTCCTCACAGCCAGCCCGTAGAAGGTGGGGTACCCACCGCCAGCGCTGCCACAGAGCACTGTCGAGATCCACACCCAGAGGGGAAGCAGTCCACGAAGCAAACGCTGCTTCATCCGAATACAATTAAAAACAACTCAACACGGAGCAATTTAAAAAAAAAAACACAACCTTTTTATTTAGACAAACACAAGAAGAGCTAGATAGGATTTGTGAGCTAAGTTTCTTTTTGGTTGGAGAGAGCTAATGTGTACTTTAAAGCATCGTAAGAGACCGAGAGGATACAGTCTCAAACAGCGTGTTGTAATGATTTGGAAAACTGCATCAGACAGATTTTTTTTTTAAACCAATTACTTCCCATCCGCTCAGGGATGGATAAGCCCCCAGCTAAAATTCCTTCTCATTCTGGTGCTTGTAACGATGAAGATGAAATGTGATTTTCCTTTCTAACAAATGCTCCGAAAAGCAAGCAAGAAAAAGCATATGTTTCTCTGTTATGGAAAATAGGTCTCGGCATGCTGGAAATTCTGTGTTTTACTTATTTTCTACCACGAATGCCCCATTTTTAAAGAAATGAATAATGTAATCATTTTCTCCGATTTATGCTTTCTCTTCTGCCTCATTTGGCACTAATGCTGGGTTATTACAGCAACAACTGTTGTCTGCAAAAAGAATGATCTTTAGACATCTCATCCAAAAACTTCGAAGTCGCTGCGGATGAACTGAAAAGAAAGGCAGAGAGGCCGTGTACACTAGCAGCAATTGAACACTTTTCCACTGACCGGGCAGATTTCCTACCCGATGACACGGAGCTGCAGGTTCCTACACCTTCTCAGACAAAAAGACTCTTTTCCAGGTAGGGTACCAAGTACACGGCTTGCAGTTTTCAGGTTAGAAGTCAGAAACGGTCATAAAACACGGGTCAAACAGGGCACAACTGAGTCCCAGGAGTAAAAGCAAGAGCCTGGGCACATCCTCACCGGCGAGCATCCCTGGGACGTGAACCAGCCCTGTGTCCCAGCGTCAGCGTCAGGGTAGCAGCAGGAGTAATGAGTGCCACAGCTCCCCAGCTCTCTCTCCGGGTTTGCGACACGTGCTGGCAAGCCAGACGGCAACGAGGAGTGTTTTAAAAAGGAACTTGGAGAAGAATCTGGAGGGAATTAGTGTCAGGCATGTGTAAAGAGGGTTACTTTTCCCATCTCCAACGCCTGTAATTACATCTCAAATGCGCTAATAAAATCCAGTGGTTACAGCGGGTTTGGGGGTTTTTTTTCCTCTCTTTGTCAAAGTGTGTACCTTAAACATGCTGCTGTGACGCCTAGGGGAAAAAAAAAAAGAAAAATCAACTTTCTTACACTTCAAATCGCCATGCAACCACCAGAAGTGAAGACGTCGCGCCCAGCTCGGGCAGAAGGGCCGAGGACCGTGTCTGTCTCCCGGGCGGGCAGTGCTGGGGGGTGGCTCGGCCCCGCTGCTTGGGACCCACCGCCCGGCTCCCGGCGGCTTCTGCCCGCCTCAGAGGTGCGGGGCGTAGAAAGGCCCGAGGTACGCGGGGCCGAGGAAGGGCGCGAAGGGGCCTCCGCCCAGCGGGAAGGAAGCGGCCGGCGGGACGAGGAGGTTGGCGGCGGCGTAGGAAGGGAAAGTCTGGAAGGGCAGAACGCCGGGACCCGGCGGGCTGGGGCTGCCGCCGCCCGCCGCCGCCGCCGCCGCCGCCGCCGCCGGGGATGCTGCTGCTGCTGCTGCTCCTGCGGGGGCAGCCCCGTCGGCTCCCGGGTGCTGCTTCTTCCACTTGGTGCGTCGGTTCTGGAACCAGATCTTCACTTGCGTCTCGGTGAGGCTGAGAGAGAGCGCCAGGCTGAGGCGCTCGCACACCGACAGGTACCGAGTGGCGCGGAACTTGTTCTCCAGGGCCACCAGCTGCTCGTAGGTGAAGGCCGTCCGTGCCCGCCGCGGTTTGCCGCATCCCGCCTCGGGCCGCCGCCTCCGGGAGCCCCGCGGCGAGCCCGGCTCCTCCGGGGCGGCAGGGCGGGAGGCGGGCTGGGTCCCGGCCCCGGTCTCGGTCCCGTCCCCATCGTGGTCGCGCTGCAGCCCCGCCGCCTCGGCGCCGCTCTCCGCATCTAAGGGGAGACGGCGGCTCTCGTCAAGGGGGTGGGCATCTTCCTCCCGGCCCTCATCCCGCGCCGAGCCGCCTGCCACCCCCGCCACCCCCCTTCCCCGAGCGATAAAATAATCGTTAAAAGAAAATAAAGAGGGGAAAAAAGAAAAAAACCCGCCGTGCCGAGAGCCCCTCCGCGCTCCCCGCTGTGCCACCGCGTCTGCGGCGGGGAAGGCGTCGATATGGATTTCTTACCAATTAAAAAAGAAGTTATTAAAGTCCCCTTCTGAAGCGAAATAAATCCCCCACCCCCATCCCCGCGCTAATGGAGTTTCAGATTTGCGAGGGCCGGATCGATAGATGTCATCTATTAAAGGTAAGTTTTAATCGAACAATATTAGGATCAGGCCGGGGGAAGGAGGTTTGAAGTGGGCACCTGCAAGCTGCGGGCAGGAGATAGGCGGGAGTCGGTAATAGGATATCGATCACCGGGAGCTCAGGCATCCTCCGGTGGGGACGGGCTGAGCAATTACCCAGCCGGCCGTCCCGTTGCCGGTCAAGGCCAGCCGGGGGGGCCCCGGGGAAAAAGAGGGAGTCCGGGGGCCCCCGTGCTGCGGGAAAAACGGATACCCCGGTGCGGTGCCCCGGTGCCCGGGGCCGGGATGGGGCGGCAGCACTCCCTGGGATGCCGCGTCCTCCTTCGGGATGCCCCGCACGCCGGGGAGCGGGGACACGGAGAATTTTTCGCATCGAGATTTAAAACGCGGCTCCAGCACCCTCCCATCCCTCCCTTTCCCCCGCGCTGCCCGTTTCGTCTTCCTGCGGGAGCCCCCCACGGGGAGCGCAACCCGACGGGCTCGGGGGGGCGCCGGGGGTCCCCGCCTGCCGGCGCTTCCACCTGCTCGCCCCGCCAGCGCCGGCCGGAGAAAACTCGAGCGCGTTCCTACCATGTGCCTCTAGTTTATTCCTCCCGCTGCCGGGAGCAGCAGCGTCCTTTCCTACTTCAACTCTTCCCAAACTTTTCTCCCGTTCGCCCGAGCGGGGGGCGCTGCCCCAGCTCCCCGCGGCCGGTTCGCTTCTCCTGCTGAATTTCTGGGGATCCAGGATGTCTAAGATGGAGAAGGAAATTTTAGGATGGATGGGGGCCGCCTTGGCCCCGCGGTCCGGGCATTCCGGCATTCCCCGCTCCCCACCCTCCGCTCTTCCCGGAGACCTGCTGGCTCCCAGCGCGGAGCCGCCGGGGGAGGGGGGGGGGAAAGGGAAGGGGAGGGGGGGCTGCTCCCGGTTTTCGCGGAGCCCCGGCCGCCTCCCGAGCGCTGGCGGCGGGGAGTGAGCGCCGGGGAGGAGGGTCGGGCCGGGGAAGGGCGGAGGGGCCGGCGGCGGGGTGGGGGCAGAGGAGGGGGCAGAGCAGCCATTGGCACGCCGCCCCCGCGCCCCCTCCCCGCCCTCCCCTCCCCGCCCCGTCCCTCCATCCGCATCCCGACCTGCAGGCGGCCGAGGGGCTTCCCCGTTACCTACCCCGGGTTGAGGAGGGCGGGGGGATGCGCAGCGAGGTGGGCTGGGAGCCCTGACACCACGCCCGGGTCCTCCGCCGGTGTGGCGGGGCACACCGCAGCTGATGCACCCCCCGCCGCCCCCCAAAGCTGCCTCTGTCCCTCCGCTGACCCCCCTGCAGCTCCCCCCCGGGTCGGTGGCCGTCCAGCGGGGCGAGCCTCGCGTCTTAGAGGGACCCAGGGAGCAAAGAATGGCTCCCGCATCCCACCGCGGCACCGAGCAGGCTCCCTCCGCCAGCGGCCGAAAAATGAGCAGTTTCTCGTTTTGGGGGCAGCTCAAGGGTCAGTCTGGTTCAGGTTCTGGCTGAATAAAGGCTGGCCCCGACTCTGGTATTCACGCTATTCCCAACTAATAGGAGGAAAAACTGAGGCACCCCTGTGCTGGAGGTGTACCTGTCCCCTGACAAACCCTCCTTGCCTTGTAACTGGGACAGGGTAGGCAATAGCAGGCCAAGCCTCCCCACCTTGCACCCATCCCATGACCACTTGTAGCCGGGTGTGCTTGTTAAAAACTTGCTGGCAATGTGTTTCTGTACATCCATACCTGTACAGGAGGATGCTTCATGTTCCTGTGTTTGCTGGTGCCGTGTATCAGGCTGGGGTGTGGAGGAAGGAAGGGACACCCTTTGGCCGGAGGAGACCAGGGGAATGCAGCCCTCGGTGGGATTCTGCTACTCTGCCTGCTTTTATTCCTGCACCTTAAGACAATGGGAGAGTGAGAAGATGGGATAAAGATGCACAGGACGATGTATTTATGAATAATTGTTGTTAATTACGCGGTGGCAGGATCCACGAGCCCATCGGGCACTGGCCGCTGCTTTGGGTTATCACACTTGAAGAAAAGGGAGCTCTTTCCTGAGAAGTTCACACATTAAAGCTACAGATGCATAAACTTGGTTCTGGGGATGCACCCTGCGTGAAAATGAAGGTGGTGGTGGCGAGCTGGAAAGCAGTGCCGCGTGCTTGTTGGGGATTGTTTATGTATTTGAAGTTTCTTGAGCTGCAGAAGAAGAAGGAAGGGGAGAGGAACAGTTGCAGCTGCTGGACAGGTTGCTTCCAAAGTGAGATGAAATAAAGGAAATGGATATGAGGCCTTAGCACAGGTCCTATTAATGTTTTTGAAACGATTCTTTTCATGGCACAGCATTAGTTTCAAACTACATGGAGAAATCATAGGTATTGACATATGGTAAATAAGTGCATGGCTCACTATTTTAAGAATGCTCGCAAGCCTTGGCAGTGCCAGAGATTTTTTATTTTTGAAAGAAAAAAAACATCTAATCTGATGTATGTGAGACTATAAATACTTCCATTGGAGTTGCTGCATCTGCAGGAGCTGAGAAGGTAAATTGTAGCATTGAGATTGATTTGTGAGCTACCAGACATCTCCAACTATCATCGGTTTAACACGTGCGTGCATACCAGCCTACAAACACACGCGTGTGTTGAAAGGCACACGTGAAAAAGCACACGTTCATGGATTAGTTTGAGCAGTCTGTTTGAAGTTGGTCCATTTCCCAGCTCAAGCATTAAAATTCAGCCCGAGTGCTGTCTTTAAATTGCTTTGATGCTAGGTGAGTTTCAACCCTGACCTGTCCTGACGGCAAGTGATGGCTGTAACAAGCTGCAGATCAATATTCATAGCGGGTGTCCTGGACTGATAACACTATCCAAGACAATGTTCACTATCGGTGGAGACAGCTGAGATATTGCGCCATTAGTGATGTTGTTTTAAATAACCTGATCCATTTCTGGGTCTATTTAATGAATTTCAGGGTTTAGATATTATCTTTAAGGAGAAGTCAGAGGCTATTCCAGAAGCGGTGATGCAAATCAATGCTGCCAAGGCTCTTCTGCTTTTCTTAAAACAAAGTGGACTCTAATTCCGCCGCAGCTCCTCACGCATTCCTCGAGTCGTGGCACGCTATTGATAGCGTTAGCCATTAAGAGTCTGTTTGGACTTTATCGAGGGAGAAAATGCTGTTATCTGTAAAGCTGGAACACAGTTGATAAAATCTTACCCGTGATTGTAAAACGGTTCAGTTCTCTCTGTGACAAGCCAGTGGTTTTGTCTCGGTTGTCTCTACGAAGCGTGCACGAGAAGAGACCATCGAGGCAGGGCACGGCCCCGTCAACGTTTTGACTGCGCCGATGTGAGTCTCCTTTGGTCCCCAAGGACTGAAGTGTGTCCTAACTCAGGTTCCTCTAGACCCACGGAGGCAGCTGGGGTGCTGTGGGGTGCAATGTGGGGTGCAGGGCACACCCCAGCAATCCACCCTCGCCCCGGCAGCTGTCCCATCCCACCGGGGGAAACCACGGGGTGGAAACACGCTGAGCTGACCCCAACCAAGAGCAGGGACACCCTCGTGAAGGCATCACCCAGGGTCTGGGCGATCATGATAGATTTTTAAGGAAACACCTGTGTTGCCTTTATTTTCGGCAGCGTCGGGTGCGGGTGTTTCAGAGGGTGGAAGATTTTTCCCAGGAAGGCGACATCTGAGGGAGTTTCTCGTGGAGCATCCACCAAGCCCTGGCACTCACTGGGCCGCCGGTTGATTTTCCGTGGTGTTTGCCCACCCTGGTCTGGACGCAGCTCCCCGTCACCCGGGCGGACGGTGAAGCCGTTTGTCGGAGCCTGGCGAAAACCGAACGCGTCCACCTTGCCTGAGGTGTTTTCAAATAAAACTTAACGGCTCAAGCGAGAGGCGGAACGAATGGCGAAGAGGTTAAGGCCGGACTTAACTTCCCGGACTCGCTTTCCCAGCAGCGCCGGCGGGGCGGGGCGGCAGCGGGCGATGGCGGCCTGGGCCCGGGCGGTGCGGGGGCTGCTGCTGGATGTCAGCGGGGTCCTCTACGACAGCGGAGGCGATGGAGGGGTGCCCATCGCCGGGTCGGTGGAAGCCGTACGCAGGTGGGTGCCGGCGGGGACGCGGAACGGCCGCCCCCGCCGTGTCCGGGGAGGAGGCGGCCGAGGCGGGGCCGGTGGCTTGAGGGCCCGCCCGGGGTTTGGGGACGCGCACACCGCGGTGGGGACACCCAGAGCCGGGCTGCGGGGGCTGAGCACCCCGAAACAGACAGCGGGGGTCTGGGCCGGGGTGTTGGAGCGAGGATCGGGGGGTAAAACCACCCCGAGCGCGCAGCTCCCCCCCCCGCCCGGATTTGCTGGTTAAGTTGGGAGAGAGGAGACGGGAACGTCTGGTTCAGGCTGGTGGTTTCTAGTTTTAAAGTTTAAGGCATCCCTTCAATTCTGTATTTGCTTGTTCCCCCAGTAATTATTTTTAAAATACTGCCGTGAATTGGTGAGCTCTGCTGACAAATTAGCTGGGACTCCTTGCCGACACCTTGCGACCCAGCCCGCGGGGAGGGTTTTGTGATTGCCTGGCTTGTCAGTGTCTCAGAAGCAAAGTATGGCCGTGGTCACTCGGTTAGAGCAGTGCTGATAACACCAAGGTTAGAGCAGTGCTGATAACGCCAAGGTTGGTTCGATCCCCGTTCGGTCCCCATGTGTTGCCTGATTTAGTTGAGAGCCATCCCTGCCCGTGACAGGGAGGTTGGATTAGATGATCTCCAAGGTCCCTTCCAGCCGAGGCCATTCTATGATTCTATGATTCTACAGCTCACAGTGCCCACCCTTGCTTTTAACTGGGTCGTGTTGACCTCATTAATGTTTATAAATATGTCGAGGGGGAGTGTCAGGAGGATGGAGCCAGGCTCTTCTCAGCGGCGTCCGCTGACAGGACAAGGAGCAATGGGTGCAAGCTGGAACATAGGAGGTTCCATAAAAATATGAGAAAAAACTTTTTCCCTGTGAGAGTGACAGAGCCCTGGCACAGGCTGCCCAGAGAGCTTGTGGAGTCTCCTTCTTTGGAGACATTCAAACCCACCTGGACACCTTCCTGTGCGCTCTACTGTAGGTGATCCTGCTCTGGCAGGGGGTTGGACTGGATGATCTTTGAGGTCCCTTCCAACCTCTTAACATTCTGTGACTCTGTGATTCTGTGTAATCCAGTTAACTCAAGTTACTTAACCACTGCTAAACAGACAGTGGTTTCGTTCATTTATTATAACTTTAATTAAGTTTATCTGACTTGCCAGTGTGTCTGTATTGGCCTTGGTTGACCAGAGGAGTGGGATGGAGCCAGGGAGAGCGGTGGCGGCAGGGATATCTTTATTTAAAGAGGAGTATTGCTTCATGGGACTGTCCCGCTAGAGGAGGTCACGGCTTTCAAGAAGAGCATTTTAGCTCCGTGTGGTGTTTCACGAATCTACTGCCGAAAATCCAGATCCGCTTCACATGGCAAGTGCTGCTGCCTGTATCTCACTTTAAATGTTTTATATATTGAAATACTGACCCAGCTTGAAGCATCGACAGCCAGCTTGGCAAGTGCTTCCATGGCTTCTGTCCTGTGCGGCCACCCAGCACAGACAGATTTTTGGCAAGTGCTTTATGGAGCAGGGAGATACTCAGGAAGTAATACTGAAAACACTAAAATGAATCCTATGAGTTTAGTAAAATAGGTGCCTAAATGTTGGAACTGCCATGAAAAAGGCAGGACTAGAGAAGATGCAGATGTATTGGTAATAAACCAAGTATTTGTTGCTTTTTTGGTGTTGGATTTTTTTGTAAGAATTATATCTTTGTTTGTATTTCTTGAAATACATGTAGCAGACCTGTAAAGTGTCATCATATGTATCTTCTGTTTTCATCTACAAGATCAGCGTTTTCAGCGCTGTCAGAAAGCAGCTTTTGAAGCAAGTTTAAAGTTTGTTGAGGCCCTTGGCCCATTTGTGATGCTCAGCTGGCCCCAGCCAGCCGTGGGGGGAGCTGCAGGTGCCAGGAAGGCGGATGGGAGAGATGCGCTCCGAGGGAACTGCGTGAAATTAGGCAGAGGGAAAAGTAATGGTAATATTGCTCCCTGCTGAGGCTGGTGCCTGTGCTAGCCAGTCTGTCGGTGAAGGAGAGGATTCTCCTGCTCTCCCAGGAGAACACATCTTACCACCCTCCTCTCATTTCTTTCTGGGACCATTGCATACGCCGAGTTTGTGCAGCTGTAGCACGAGGCAGCCTGGATCGTAGTGGAGGCCTCCAGGCATGGCCAAAACGAACATAAATAACAACAACGGCATAATTGCTGTCAGAGATCGGGTCATTCCTTTAAAAGCCGAGACATACTCAATAATATCTGCATCTGCCAGATGCTTTTGACGTACTGTTGTGGGTTTGTTGGTTTGTTTTTTTTTCTCCTAGATTTTAAACTTTATTGTCCGTCAGGTTGCAGGCTGTTACTTAATAAATTTTGTCGTTGCATTTGTTGAGATCTCATGTGTGGAGGCAACATAAATGGCAATTTAATTTAGAGCAACGTCAGAAATATGCTGATGAAACAACAGTAATACCCTGGCCTTGGGCTAAATGTAAGATATTACGGGCTTTCTCTGGAAATACTGGAAATGTCTAAGCCCTTGTTCCTCGTTAGGGGTTTCTGCGGCTCGGCAGCTAATCCAACTTGTCTGCTTGTCCGACCTGGAGGGATTGCCAGGGGTTTTTGGGGAGGGTTTGGAGACACGATACAGCAACTGGGTCCTTGAGCGCTGCGCTGGGACAGTTCATCTTGTTTGGGCAGGATCTGGCGAGCGTCGGAGCGGCGCTGCCTCCATGCACGAGGCTTTTTTTTCCGAGGGAGCGTGCTGGGAGCGGGATGGCTGGTTTTGGTGCAGATGAGCTCCGCAGAGTTTCATATCAATAAGCATTGGAGAAGCGGTGGTCACAGCTGTGGAATTTGGGGACAGAAGGAAAAGTGCTAGGAAGGAAAAAAAAAAAAAACAACCAAAATCTTTTGTTCAGGTCATTCAATGTAAGTGGTTGAGAATAATCGTTTTCCTTGGGTAAAGTCAAGTAGCCTTATTTATCTGCCTATTAGGTTGGTAATTGTTCTAGCTCACACCATTTAAAATCTTTATTGACTCATTATCCTATTGCCAGTTGGTCATTAATATTTGTGTCTGCATCATAGTACAGCTCACTGGTTTCGAGTAGATGGATTAAACCTAAAAGCAGCCCTTTTTTTTTTTAATTCATTTTTTGTATCAATTAAAAAGGCATAACTGCAGATAGCTGGGAACTTTATGACTAATTCAAATTGATACGATCTTTTGCTAAAAGAGATGTCTAAACTCTTTTAGTACATGTAGATGTCCAACATTTTGATAATTCATGCTACAGGTACGGACTCTCATAATAGGGCAGCTGACCTGTTCTCTTCAGATTGTCTGGCTACATCGTCTCCCACACCATTACAGCAATTAACTTTGTGTAACGACATACAGTACACACCAATAAAAATCATAAATAAACATTTTCATTTGCGCTTGGTTTCATATGACTGAAGCCATTTCGACTCCTTGAAACCACGTTATCTTTCTTGTTTTCAGCCAACTTCTACCACGCAGTTGTTTGAGTTACTACTTGAGAGAGTAGCAACGTAATTTCTGCCAGCAGAATTTGGCCCGGTTTACGTTTAGGATGGCTACAGGGAAGTGGTTCTCTCTAGTTTGGTTGGGTGATTTCAGCTGGAAAAACAGTCAGATGGAGCGGAAAAATGACCAAAGAAGCTGATGGTCACTCATCTGGAATATTGTGTCCAGTTCTGGGCCCCTCAGTTCAGCAGAGACAGGGAACTGCTGGAGAGAGTCCAGCACAGGGCAACTGGGATGATTAAGGGAGTGGAACATCTCCCTTATGAGAAAAGACTGAGGGAGCTGGGGCTCTTTAGTTTGGAGAAGAGGAGACTGAGGGGTGACCTCATTAATGTTTACAAATATATCAAGGGTGAGTGTCACGAGGATGGAGCCAGGTTCTTCTCGGTGACAACCACTGGTAGGACAAGGGGTAATGGGCTGAAACTGGAACATAAGAGGTTCCGCTTAAACTCGAGAGGAAACTTCTTCTCAGTGAGGGTGACGGAGCACTGGCACAGGCTGCCCAGGGAGGTTGTGGAGTCTCCTTCTCTGGAGACATTCTAGACCTGCCTGGACACGTTCCTGTGTAGCATTATCGAGGCGTTCCTGCTCTGGCAGGGGGATTGGACTTGATGATCTTTCGAGGTCCCTTCCAATCCCTGACATTCTGTGATTCTATCATTCTATGAAACAGCCTGACCAAGATGACCTGATTCAGTTCCACACTTCCTTAAAGACCTTAGAGACCCTCCTGAGGAAAGCATGACTAGTCGCCATCCAAGCTGGTGTAACTTGTGGTGAAACACCGAGGGTTGCAGCCGGGGATGCTTTATTTATTGCTAATGTTCCTGCATCTCTGAAATTTTACCTGGGAAAGATGTTAGGATTCTGCATGTGCTGAAAGGGAGTTGGTGAATCGGAGGCTGAAAAGATGAACTGCCCGAGTATTTGTTACACAGAGCTCTGTAAGTAACGATAAGGTGAATTTGGATCCTTCGTGTTACTCAGCCAGACTATGTTAACTCTAGGTGGAGATATTGGAGGGGTGGCTGACTAGAAGAACCAAAAGCAGCCTGATGAGGTAGTTTGGCCCTTTAAAACTTTTAACGCTTAACGTTTCCTGATTGTTTCGTTTGCTGGCATGCATTTGGTGTCGCTTTAAAAAAATCCTTCCGTCAGAGTTAAATAAAACACATCTCCTCGCGTGTGTGTGGGTACACTGCGGAGCAAATCAGAAAGCCCACGGGTGAGATCAGAAAGCCCATCGGTGGCTTAAAGGCTTCTTACCAGCGCTCTCTGAACTGTGCTGTTCTTAATTGATTTACACAGCGTTGCCACGAGGTGAGCTATTCGCTTTTTTTATCTTACAAATAGCAGGGAGCTGGTGCCTTAACAAGACAGAAGGTGGTCAAACGTCCATAAAAGATGCTCAGCCTGGGCTCTGTTATTTGCATTTACAGCTGTGTGCTGATAGCGCGCCCCATTAGCATATCCATATGAAAAGCACACAGGGGTTGGACATTTACAACATCCTGTTGTTGGGCCTGTATAGTGCATCTGTTAGCAAAACTTGCCACAGAGGGCTTGAAAAGAGCGGCGGAAATCTGGGGAGCAGGGAGGCTGTGGAACAGCTGGACGGTCGTGTTAAAATAAAATACCCGGAGAGCCTAACAAGGCGAAGATGGCGAGGAGAACAAGCGGAACTGGGACCGTAAAGCAATTCAGCGTGCGGGGGTTCGGGCGGGACACTTGTGAATTTACAAAGAGCCGCCCGACAGCGCACATGCAGCGAGGGGTAGGAAATCTTTGTTGTCACAGAAGACAACCAAAGCGTGGCTTAGCGCTGTCGGTGCAGATGTTTACAGCTTCAAGGATGTGAGCAAAGGAGTCGTTCCTCCTGGAGAGAGCCTTTCAAACGAACTGTGCAAACTCCTGTGTATAATATCCTTTAATTTGTCTTTGTGCTTTCTATCTGTGGATCCACAATAGAGGTAGGTGTCACCTGCCCTTTTGGAAAGAGCAGAGATGCAAAAAGATGAAGCAGTTCTGTGTGGTCACATAGGTGCTCGCTGGCAGAGCCAGAAAGAATCCAGGAATTGATCCTCAATGAGTGCAGAGTTGTCACAGCTCCCCTCCAGTCTGTAATATTAGTTATTTAGTGGTCACGGTAGTGGTGGGTAAACGGTTGGACTAGATGATCTTTCCAGCCTTAATGATTCTGTGATTATCTGACCTCAGTTTTCTGAGAGCAGTGGACCTCCCTAACCCATATTTGCTTTGCTGGATCAGCACCGGTCATTATTTTTTTAGAAGATCCGTGTCCTTGAAGTTGTAGGTGCAGTCTACACAAACAGCATGAGTGTGCTTTTGGAAATTAAAAATCATTAACCTTTAGGGTCTTGAGCTACTTACTGTCCCTCAGAGCGATTGTGCGCCCTACAAATATTTACCAATAAAGAGTAATAGAAGATACTCCAGTGATACCTACTACCTAATGGTACTTGTTCAGTACCTTGTGTAAACACTGATTAATTCCTGCACTGGGCGAGCAGCACTCTACCTTGTCCTCTGCTTTAGAGCTTGTCTCAGTTTACTACTGTGGTAGTAATTTTTTCCCCTTATCTTTCGCGTTCGGTGAATTCAGTCTGGAATCTTAGAATCAAGCCCGATCCTTTGCATGTCCTCAGCAGTGTCGCCATTCAGGGTCCACGATGTCTTTGCAAGTGACAGACTGGAATTAGTCGTCGAT
Organism: Trogon surrucura; assembly: GCA_020746105.1. Lineage (NCBI taxonomy): Eukaryota > Metazoa > Chordata > Aves > Trogoniformes > Trogonidae > Trogon > Trogon surrucura. Next base: position 3,992,113 of record CM036621.1, on the reverse strand, counting down.
AGCTTCTACATCAAAAGTCACACTGAGTTTGTTGGAGCGCAGCTTGGTCTTTGAGATATTGCAATGAAAGAGCGTGGTATTTCCTAGAGTAGGTAAGCAGAGCATGTGAGAGTGATTCTTTCCCTGTGAAATAGCCTAAATGAAAGATTTTGGCAATTTACTTTCTTTTTCTGAGAAATAGAATTCATTACTTACAAGCAGGTGCCATTCGTATACCAAGTAATAATGCGACAGTGACAAAGATAACTTGGTTTTGCCTGAATTTTGATGGAATAATTAGTAGTTTCAGAGGCAAAAAAAAGAGACTGCTTTTAGCACAGAGTGAAAGCTATTGGAATATGATCCTTTATATTGTCCGTAAAAATGTTTTGCTTAATGCAAGTAGATATATTCCAGACCTGTTCATGCTAGCTGAAACCCCAAAGTTCCAATTCTTTTCTTGAGGGCTCCAGAGCGGAGAGTTACCAAGTATTTCAAGTCTACCGGAGTGTCCTTTTGTTACAAAATACACCCATACATTTGAATCCTGCTCAGTATTGCCTTGCTGCGCCGTAAGGATCCGCCAGCCGCTGCGAGATGAGGTGAGAAGCCCTGATTCTGCTCCTGCAGTGCAGTTAAAGTCTGGGACTGCTGGGTGTAATACTTTAAGCTAATTTGGTAACCTGCAATGATTAAATGCATCTTTTTACTGACCGTAATGGGCCAGGGAGATTTTTCTTCTGTTCTTCTTTGTGCTTCCTTTCTGCAGATTCGCTTCGAAGGCGTGTATTTATTTCTTCTAGATTTCACTGCTGTGGCATATTGTCATCTACAGATCTGCAGACAAATCTGTTGTCTGCACTTCTGTTCAGGCAGGTGGAATATGATTTGTGGTATCAAGTGATTTATTCAGTAAATCTGGTGCCCAGCTGTATTCAGTGGTCAGAGAGAGGCAGCCTTGGTAGAGAATTCAGGACAAGATGGACTTGGTGTTTGTTTCAATGTACAACTTCCAGTGTTTATTTATATCTCGGAAAAATTCCCGAGGATTGAAATGCCTGACCAAAGGCGTTTTAAAGTTTAATTTGAACTATAGCTTAATGATTTTTCAGATTTTGCTATCAAACAGTATCTCAAAGTGGTGTTTCCAAAGTCTTTAAGTTTTTATAATGGTCTCCTTTCTTCTTTCACCCTTGCCCACCCTTGAATAACGTTGGCCTATGTTCTTGTGTTCATATGTGTCCATTAATCTGCTTTCATTCATGTTCAAAAGTAATGCCCTCCAATTTTTTTTAATCCCTTTTGCAATCCCTCCTTTGGATTCCCTCCAAATCATCTGCTTCTATATATAGAGAGAGGTGAGCCGTATGGGTCTGGAGAGGAAATTGTGCTCGTGCGATAGCAGATGTGGAGATGAATTTCAGACACAAGAATGTGAGGGGCCAAAAAGTGCCACACGTAAGGGTTTGTCGGGCCAGCTTTGCCTTGTGGAGCAGAAAGCTGGACCACCAGAGAACAGGAGTTTTAAAAGAGCTCGGGACCAGTGACAGGACATCACTGAATGGAAACGCCAGGAGATCATGGGACAGAAAGATTAAAGTTTAATGATTAAGATTTAATGATTTTGCTTGGTGTCATTTCATAAGTTTGAAATTAGGGATGAAAGATGCTTGTGGCTGAAATAGCACGAGTGCAGATTGACGGAGCAAGTGTAAAACGCTGTTGCCACAAACACACTGTTTAAGCAGAGGGCACATAAAGCAGAGTGAACATACTCCCCGCCGCAAACATTTCCCCAGCTGGACCCCAGAAGGGGTTATCGCTTTCAGCCAGCGCTGGAGCCAGAAAACCCTTTTGCATCTCCCTCTCAGGTGTGCGTGCTGCTCTGGCAGCAGGAGCTTCTCCTGGGAAGAGCCTGCAAAATCAGGTGCAGGACTTGCATTAATCCATAAATGTAACAGAATCCGACACTACAAGATGTAACCTGCTCATTGCAGGGTCCAGAAGAGGGTTTTTGCCTTCTGCGTAGAGCAGTGTGTGACTTGGCAGGTGAATTACTTGCCAGCCAGGGAGGCTTTCATGGGCAGTGGGAGAACACCCCCTTGCCTGCTGGTCAGTAGTGTCTGGGGGCACGGAAGGTTTTGATATGTCCCTTTGCCCTGATCACTCACCGATATGCAGATGATTGAGGGCTAGCATTGACCTGTTTTCATAAAAACCCTTTTAACTTGTCATTTTGAATGTGTTTTTTCGATGCCGGCTAAAATCACACGCTGTGGTTCTTCACCAGCCAGGCAAGCTGGAGAAGTGACATAAATTTCTTTTAAAATTCTTTCTTCTTTATTGACTTTGAAACTAGGCAAGCCATTCCTACTTTCGATCATTGCGCTCTGTTTCTTCTTGGCTCAGTTTCACCTCCTCTTGACAGGAGATGTAGCATCAGCACCCTGGCCCTTGCAGAGGGCAACAAGCAAATGCTCACCCTGCCCAGGTGGGAAGACGGTGTTGCTGCACGAGTCCTGGTTTTACTTTATTGTTTGGTTGCAAGTGGGTAACTCTCCGATACTGTTATTTCCCCACGTTTTAGAGAGGTCTGACAGCTTTACACTGAAGCACGCTGGCATTGGTCTGCTGATGCAGAAGGACCTGCCAGCTGTGGGCAGGACTCTCCTTCTGCTCCCATGTTAGGAAAATCCTTCCCTCCTTCTCTGCGAAAGAAGAATGGCCGCAGATGGAAAGTCCGAAGTTTAACCTTACACCCTTAGTTGCTTCTGTCACGTGCAGGACAGTGTGAATTTAAGGAGCGGTACCTTCCAGCCTAGATTCCTGGGCTGTTTCTTCTCCTACCAGTGTCGCAAACTTTACGCCATCTGAAAGAACAGTTTTTGTGTTTTATGTGCCCAAAGGCCGCCCGCAGAGGTTGGCAAGGGCAGTTGGTTAAGCCTGCACAAGGTCAGTCAGGATGTCTAATAATTGTCCTAACACTTTACCTGTTATGGAACAATAATGAGAGTTTTTTTTCATTATTTTCGGGTGAGTGAACCTGGCAGATGCTGACAGCCAGCAGATGTGTAAAGTTCGAGGTGATTTGTAAGGGACCGGCTCATCTGACGCACAGTAATTGCATTGTGGGACATTGTCACTCAGCGTCGTGTCCTGCTCCGGCAGAACGAGGTAAAGGTCAGTTCAAAGAGCTGCCGTAGCGTGAGGGGCAGCTCGGGGCTGAAATTAAAAACCTCATTTCTGTCTCTCCCCTAGACGTGTGCTCATGGCCTGCCCCAGTTCTAGATTTAGGGATCGTTTGGGCGACTGAGCAGTTGTTCTCATCTGGAGCGGGTTTAAATCCCTCCTCTGGTACGTGTCCTGACCCACCTGTTGGTGTGGTGCCTTGGTGCTCACCTGTCTGCTTACAATTTTGGGGGCTTAGAAGTTTCTTCTGTAACTGGTTCCTTTGCTTCAGTTCTCTCCCTTCACACCCTGCACACAGGTGAGTCCAAGTCCCCCTGTTCCTGTTGGTGGGTGTTAGGAGCGACGTGAACCTTCGTGCTGGAAATGGAGCGGGTTTGTCTGACGTTTGAGCCCTTTGATGGTCCCAGATGGGGAGCAAGAGGCGGCTCTGGGATGCCCACAGCTCCCCAGACGGTGCCGAGTCCCTGCTGCCTGCCTCTGTGCTCGCCTTGTGCTCTAATCAGGATTGATTTCTGCTGCTTCAGGAATTTGAGTGGGATCTTTATCACGGCCACGATGTGTGGAAGCCGGCTGAAGCCCCGATTGACTGGGTGTGCCTGCGCTTCTGTTATATAGACGCTGATAAATCCGTAATACGCTGGAGATCTTGATAAAACGCGTGTTGCGTTATTTCATCTCCTCTTGCCTCTCATTCTTCCGTACTTGTAGGTATCTAATCCCTTGCTCCTTATCTCACAAGGCATCACAATACAGATGTTGTTCTTTATTCTTCTAACATCCCCACGCTTGCTGGCACTAGAAATTGCGGTAACTCGCTCTGCACGTGCTTCTTCGGATGTGAACGCTGGTGGCTGGGTCTGCTCAGGAGCTCGAGTTTCCCCGTGAAGCTGGCCGGTGCCTCCAGAGCAACATTCACTCCCTGCGCAAAGAAAACGTCTTGCCCGTGTTAGACAGAGGCCTTCAAGGCATCTCCTGGTTCCTCCTGGTGTGAAACCTGATTGTGAAAACTGAAGGAGAGTTTTACTGTAAACACGAGTCTTCTCTGGAGTTCTTGATGAGAGTGTTCCAGGATAATTTTTTATTCATGTTTCACCACCCGATCCTAAGCACTTACTGATTTCCTTTGTGGAGGGGGCAATTGCTGGTGGCCACGAAGGCGTGAAGTGGTCCGGGACATGTCCAGACTGCTTCTACTTTGGTCAAGCCTTTCAGAAGTGTATCTCTGGCTTTCATCTGAAGTTCTGAGAAGGAAGTTGAGTTCGTAGTGTGGGAGTCTCTGCTTCCCCCAACCTGTCCCGTGAGGGTGGTTGGTTGTTTGTGCAGGGGGGTGGTTGGTGTTTTTCTTAGATTTGTTTCATGGACCTTTAGAAGAGAAAGAATAGATTCTTGTTTAAAACATGCCTGCTTCCAGGCAGTTGTGAATATTTTTTTTCTTTTCCTTAAGAGGGTGCAGATAGGCTTTGCATTTAGAATAAGATTTTTTTTAACCACGGCACACTCTGTGTATCCCAGTTACGCTGCTTTGCTTTTTAACTACAGCTGAAACCGTGTTTTGAATAAGGAATGTAGAATACTGTCATCCCACTGTCACACCAATTGTTCATTGTTCTGAGAAGGTCACATCATAATTCATTAACAATAATTATTCCCTGGGTACACCCTGCACTTCTTCACTCAATTGCTTCATTAACTTGCGAGTGAATCTCACATTCACTGCTCCAATCAATGAAGATATATTTATAATGTACAAGTGGATGCTATTAGTTACAATATATTAACTGCCTAATTTAAAATAGAAAAGCTATCTTTATGAAGGGCAATTAACCACTAAGTGTAATTGATAATTCACATACCTATGATTAGGAAAGACAAATAATAAGAAAGAAATGAATCACCTGCGTTATTGAAGAAGACACTGGCGCGCAGTTTTTATGAGTGGAAGGGGCTCTCTGGATCGGGACCAGATTTCTAAGAATCCTGCGGTGGAAAGTTCGTGTCGTGGGTTGACCCTGGCCAGCTGCCAGGTACCCACACAGCCGCTCACTCACCGCCCCCCCTTCACTGCTGAACAGGGGAGAAAATATTTCCAAGGGTTCTGGGTTTTGAGATCAGGACAGGGAGATCACTCTCATTTACCGTCCCGGGCAAAACAGACTCAGTTTTGGGGAAATTAGGTACATTTATTAAGAACTAATCAGAGAGGAGTAGTGAGAAGTGAGAAAGAGCAAACAGATCTTAAACAGAACACCTTCCCCCCATCCCTCCCTTCTTCCCGGGCTTAACACCAATCCCGGTTTCTCCACCTCCTCCCCCCGAGCGGCGCAGGGGGACAGGGAATGGGGGTTGCGGTCAGGTCATCCGATGTTGGTCCCACCGCTTCTTCATTCCGGGGGAGGACTCTTCACTCTTCCCCAGGGCCACTGTGGGGTCCCTCTCACGGGAGACAAGCTTCACGCTCTCTTCTCCGCGTGAGTCGTCCCACGAAGGGCAATTCATCACAAACTGCCCAACGCGAGACACCTCACGAGGGGCAGCCCACCCCTCGTGCGTCTGAGGCGCAGTCCTTCGGGGGAAACTGCTCCAGCGTGAGCCACCCGCAACGTCCCAAAAGTCCCACCGGCCAACCTGCTCCAGCGTGGGCATTCCCTCTTCCACGGGCTACAGGTTCCGGCAGCAACTCGCTCTGATGCGGGCTTCCCACGGGCTACAGCCCCCTTTCAGGCATCCACCCACACGGCGTGGAATCCTCGGTGGACATCTACGCGGTGATCCTCACGGTGGACTTCTGCACCTCGCCCATGGGCTGCAGGGGGACAACCCGCTTCACCATGGTCTTCACCACAGACCCAGGGGACTCTCTCTGCTCCGGCGCCTGGACCTCATCCTCCCCCCCCTCCTTCTTCACTGACCTTGGTGTCTGCACAGATTCTCACTCCTCCATCTCTGTGCCAGCTGTTGTGGCGCAGTTCTTTTTCCCGTTCTTAAATATGTTTTTCACAGAGGCGTTCCTCTGCTATCACCTTACTGATAGGCTCAGCCTTGGCCAGCGGCGGGTCCCTCTTTGGAGCCGGCTGGCATTGACTCTGTCAAACTTGGGGAGCTTCTAGCAGCTTCTTACAGAAGCCACCCTGCAGCTTCCCCCCCGCCGCCGAAATCTGGCCAGGCCAAACCAAAACAGTTCGTCATCAGACGCATTTGCTTGAGGTGGTTTTGGTGTTTGCACCAACCGATTGGGATCATCGTCCCTACCAAAGGAATCTGCCATATTTCATTGTTCTGAGAATTAGTGCAAGGGCTTTCCTGGCGGAAAAGTCCTTTTTCATCCTAAGACAAGTAATAATATTTTAATAAGAATTGATAAGCCCAGACCCAGACTTAGGTATGTAAACCTATATTAGCTTAGGTCCTCAGAGATAATTGTATACAAATCCACACAAAACTGACAGGTATTTTAGTACATTTGAGGAGCTGAGTGACAGTCCTTTTGGTAAATATTACCTTAAAAACTGTGATACTCTTTCAGTGCTTCTAATTTTCCATGGCTGCTTTGAAATACATTGGTTCTCCATATAGCTGACAACTCGTCCTTGGAGAAGAGCCCTTTTTGTGACATCCCCGGTAGGTCAGCGCAGCTCGGATCGAGGAACAAAGCTGCTCAGAGGCAGAGGGTTTGAAAGAGATTGCGAAGTACTGAAACACAGGAACCGTGTCGTTGGCTCTGGACACTTGGCGCCGTGTTTTCTTCCCTTGAGAAACCATTTACCTGTAAACGTTTATATTTAATTAAGCAGTTGAAGAACCTTATTTTTCAGGATTACCGACCAAGTAACAGCACAGGTGTTTTATGAGAGATTAAACGATAAATGTAACTGAAGCCACTGCAGTGTTGATGCAAGTGTCATTACAAGAAGGGTGGATGTTGCATTGAAGGACATGGTTTAGTGGTGTTGGTAGGGCTGGGAGAAGCCTGGAATCAATGATTTTGAAGGTCTCTTCCAGCCAAAGGTGTTCTATGATTCTGTGATTCTAACCTACTGGCCTCTTACCCAGAGCCTGCAGAAGTGCGAAACCGTGCTGTTACCTCCAGCAGCTCACTGCAGCAGGTGATCCCTAAGTGGAAAGGTGAAAATTGGAGTTAAAATGCTAATGGCCAGTGATATCACCCCAGCTGCAGTACTCAGGGCCACGCAGTGCCTCCAGGTCCTGTGTGTCTACATGCATGGACTGGTTGAAAGAAAAGGAACTGGATTTGGGGGTTTTGATGTATGGAGGGACTGTGTGTCTGACAGACTGTGGTGTCCTGGGGATGGTGGGTATCACCAGTGGTGCCGTGTTCAGCTTAGATCTCTGCTCCAGAAGGACGGTGACATGCTGTGGCAGGGACTCTGCACGTGAAAGCTGCAGCTGTAGTGCCCAAAATTCGTATTTTAGTTGTGTCTTAGTCACAGCAAGGGATCCCTCTCCTGCTGTGGAATATCACCTTTGCATTTTTGTTGTAATTATCCAACTTAGGTGTGGGGCAGCCAAATGGATACCCAGCTCCTTTTCTACGTCTGCTTAACTCCTTTGTCGTTTTTACTCGACAGGATCAAAGCATCTGGTCTGAAGCTGCGGTTCTGTACTAACGAGACCCAGGCGACTCGGGAGAAGTTTGTGAAGAAGCTCCAGGGCATGGGCTTCGACATCTCCGTGGCCGAAGTGACGGCCCCAGCGCCGGCAGCGTGCCGCCTTTTGAAGGAGCGCAGCCTGAGGCCGCACTTGCTCGTGCACGACGGTGGGACAACGCTGCAGCAGATGCTGGGACACGGGGAGGGGACAGCCCAGAGAGATGTGAGCGTTCGTGGTAGAGCAGTGAATTCCCACAGCTTGTGGAGGGAAGAGCTCCCAGCTGCTGTTTTCCTACAGGGAAAGCTTTTTCCTTAGTCATGGGACTCTGAAATAAACCCTAGTGCCTGTGCACATAGAAATCTGCTGCTTAACAACAGAGGCTATGAGATAAGTGAGGTCTTGTTCAGGATATTGCGTTGTCTTTGATATCATGGCAGAGGTTTTAAGTTTAAAATGTTTTCTCGTGGGGCATAGGTATGGAGAAAGGAGGTGGATCCTGCCCTTGCTATTATACATTTTCATTCAACTGCCCAGAAGTTTGCCTCGGGTCTAGGTGCCTGGGTATAACCCGCTGAGATGTAACCAGGATGTGGGTGATGGGAGTTAAGGCAAGGGTAGGAAATAATTTGGTTTTTTGTTTTGCTCTTTGTTATAGGTCAGGTGAATAGCAGGATCGGGGCAAGAGTAGAAGGGATCTGGAGAACAGTTGGTTCTGACTTGGATTTTTTTATGGGGAAATGGATGAAGGGAAACACAAATCTGGGGCAAACCCATTGGTTCCAATAGAATCTGAAATGGGAAGGAATTTATGGATTTTTTTCTCCCCCCGCTGCTTCTGTAGATCTTGTCCCTGAATTTGCGGAGATTGATAAAGCAAACCCAAACTGCGTGGTTATCGGAGATGCAGCAGAAAACTTCACCTATGCAAACCTTAATGAAGCTTTTCGACTTCTGATTGGGATGGAGAAGCCTGTTTTGATCTCCCTTGGAAAAGGGTGAGTTAAACACTGTTTATTTCTTCCACTAGTCTCTACTTTTTTTTTATTTCCCCTGATGACTTTGTACTTAATGGAAACCGGGTGTTATTGTGGGCATTCACACTAACTTCTAAGCAGTTAATCGATGTGTCTGGACTGGGAGGCTGATCTGTCAATGAAGGGTCTTCAGTGGATAATTCAGTCACTTAACTTGACCTCCTGTCCTGAGTCACTTACTTGTGGTCCTTCCCGGGCTGTGAGGGGAAACTGAGGCAATTACGCTGAAATAGGGCTCTGTAAGAAGGTGACGCGGACGCTCCCAGTGAGCCCCAGTTCAGTCCTGTGCTGATGCAGATTGGCAAAGGGTGCTGGCAGTCAGCCGGCTGAATCCTCCAGCTGAGCTGGAAAATACTCATCAGAGCGATCTCTGTGCTGCTCCAGCTCTTGAATTTCAGCTCTTGGTGGACATTTTTCCACAGGCAGCGCAGAGTGAGCGGTTGTGCGGATGCGTTTTATCGACTGCTGGAAGGTGAGAGATTCAGCTGCTCTTCTGAGGAGGAATTGTAGCAGCTTTTAGGGAACCTGGAGATGCCCTGGTGTGTAAGCGTGGCCAGTGCCAGCCTCCAGCTCTTCAAAGTCAGCTTTCAAGAGTGAGCTAGAGCTTGATGAAACAGTCCGTGTGTTTGCAGGTGCCTCTGTAAGCCACCAGGAAAAGGACTTTTGTTGCTTTAAGAGCAAGTCTGAGAGCTTCTTAAAAAAAACCGAGAAATCATGAAGGGTTTGGATTTGATTTGTGTGCCTGTTGAGTAAGTATTGCAAGAGGCCAGTAGGATTATAGGCACTGCTTGTCGTTTTGTCTTTGCTCCTGCAAGATCTCAGACAGGAGAACTGTTGGTTTAACTGCTGCCTGTAGCCATGCGTTCCTGTCTGAACCAAAAAGAAGTAATTTTTCATAGTGAAAGGAACCCAAAACAAATGAAAAAGTCCAACGGGCCATGCTTGGATAAAGGGCTGTTGGTGTGGATTTGTGATGTGGTTGGATCTTCCAGCATCCTGAAGTTACTAGTGGTGAGGAGGATCAAGTGGCTCAAAAATTCTCTGTTTCAGCCAAGATTCTGGCAGGTTTCTTCTGGTAGGTTTGAACCCTGCCCATGTTGGTGGTGGTTGGGGTGTCATACTGGATGTGGATAGTGGCCTGTGTGACCTAAATGACTCCGTACTGTTTGAGTGGTACTTAGAGACGCCGTCTCTTGAGAGTTGGCGTTAGCGTCTCGTTAACGCATCGATTCATGCGGCTGAAAATATTGTGTGTAAGGGAGCATCTTCCTGCTGGTGTAAAAAGCCAGGAGAGTTTTCATTTGCTAATATAGAAACTCTACTAAAGTGGCTGCAATGCCCAAACTCCACCTGAACTCTGCTGGAGATGGGGTAGATGTTCCTCTGGCTGTGAGTGAAGTGTGGTGGCCAAGAAGACTTAAGGGGAGAGCCTGAGGATACACGGAGAAGTGGCTGGGCTGGCGTGCATGGGGAAGACCTGCAAGCACGACTGTGCTTCTGAAGTGACAGATCAATTGCTTTGATAGTTTGAATATCAAAAGAACATTTTTGATTTTTCTCTGAATGTTAAAGATAAGTTTTGACCTCCTGCTTTCACATGCAGGAAAAATCCAGTCGGGGAATCTGAATGTTTTCCTAAAAACAGCTCAGTTAGATTTATTCGGAGATTTTAAACAGGAGGTTATTAATGCCAGGATGGAATAATGACAAATCCCAATGGCCTGTTCTTATCCGTTGCGCGATGTATGGGCTTAAAAGAGACTGTGCATGTTTAGCTTGAGGAGACTGTAGTGACAACTTTTTTCAGGGCTTCAATAGATCGTAATGGGCATGAAAACCCTTCTTAGTTTGTGGGTTATTGATTGAAGCAGGTAGAACTTATGAGCGAGGAGGAGCAGTTAAATCCATTGTGTTGCTGGACCTGACACTCACGCTCTGATCCTACAACATGGGTAGAAAAATCCTTCCTGTTTCTTGGTTAGAAAGATAAGGAGAAAATGTTGAGTGAACAGCATAACGGCTCATGTTTGTAAAATAAGGAAGTGTTGCGTTAATACGATACTTTCAAAACAAAATATAAAATCAACCTTTGTTTAAGATTTGCAACGTGATCAACTCAAAAATGCCTTTCTGCCCCGTGCATATAAAAGTATTTATTTATTTGGTTGTTCATTGATGTAGGCAGCTCTAAACCAGACCCGCTGTTATTTTTTATTAAATGGTATTTTTAATTAAAAAATACAGAATTTGGGGATATTCTGAGCTCAGTTTTCACCACGAGCGTGTTTCGTTCTTAACGATTGATCGTTTAGGCAATGCGACCGTGAGTTCTGAAGGAGTTACCCCGGCAGGTAGGTTCTCTGACTCCAAGAAGGGAGATGATAATTTGGATGAATTGTTCACCTAACTGGAGAAGCTTCGTTGATGCAGAGGGCCATATACAAAGACCAGCCCCAAACCAGCTTCTTTTTTAACGTGCAGAACCAGTGTAAGTCGGTGGACCTTAACAAGGTGCTTACCTTGGGCAAGTAGGTTGATTTTGGTTGAAGTTTTAGTTCATTCCGTACAAACTGAAGTGTCAGAATCACTGAAGCAGAATGCCCTGCTCCTGAGAATGGAGTGATTTACATTTAGCATCTGTTTTGGGCTGAGAGTGGGAATTGGCTTTGTAATTTCTTCTGTCATGCCACTGTCAGAAAATTAAGCTGTTTACGCTAGACTATAGAAGGTTAATGGCTGTTCTAGCAAAGGTCAAGTGGTCATTTTAAAGGGAGGCTGTGCTGAATAATCGAAAATGGCAGAAGAATAAGGCATAAAATCTTAACTGACTGCTCATCCTACCTTTTTTTTTCCTGTTGTATAGAAACCTGGAGAGCTAGGAAGACCAGCTTTAATGCGAATTGCTATTCTGGAAAAACACCGTGAAGGCACTAACTAATTTTATGAGCTTCATGGCAACAGGAACATTTTTGGAAGGAACAAAATGTAGCTTAGTGGGCTTTTTTAGTCCCCATAAGCAGCGCCCTGGCTTTCCTCACGCGGGAGGCTGGTGACCAGCAGTGATGGTCGGCTCTTTGGGTTGGACCGAAGAAGGTTTTACAGCTGCTGGTCAGTGCCAGCCCTTATCTTGCCCGTGCCAAGGGGTCTCCATCGTTCATTAAAAGAGCGATGGAACTGCTGTCCTTTGCGAGCAGCTGGCACTCGCTGCGACAAAAACCAGGCCAAGTTCATCCAAGTTGAAATCCCTTTGAGCCAGTGGAGTCGTGTCCCAGGTGGGCGTCCGCTCCGAGCTCTTTTTCCCCAGCGTGCGGCGCCGAGGCCGACCTTCCCTTAATTCCCGGTGTTAAATTAAGGCCGTGGAGTTTATGATGGCCTGACTTTTTTTTTTGTCGCAGCCATATGGACATCTGTATAGGCACAGAAATAATAAAATGTGATTTCTTTGTATTTAACTGCCATTTCATTGGAACTTTATCACCTTCACTTCCAGACGCTACTATAAAGAAACCGATGGTCTGAAACTTGATGTTGGAGCGTATATGAAGGCATTAGAGGTATTTTATAGCTGGCATTGTGCTTACTCGCTCTGTGCACCTTGTTAAAAGAGTAACTGGTATAAATATGGGTCGTCTTCTGTAATTACTCACCTTGGCAGAGAAAATTTCCGCAAATTGAAGCTCGTTTGCTGCATTCTAAAGATGGGTGGATTCATTTGTTTTCTGGCTTCGTCCATCTAAAAGATTTTATTTAAAATGGAAACTTTTACCATTACGGTACCTTTATTGGGAGCGAGGCCCTTGAAAGGAGGAGTCAGAAAAGAAAAACATGGAATGTTGTCTGCAAGGTATTCAAGAAAAACCTAAGCTCCATTTTATGTTTTGTGTAGCCTTGTTAGCAAAGCCCTTGCCCTTCACGGCTTACGGCAAAAGGCCGTCATTCAGCAAGATATTTAAGTGCAATCCTGGTTTTAAGCCTGATTAAGTCTGTGTAGGACTGGAGCCCCATAGATAAGCCCACCTAAGGGTGAGAGAAGGAGATAAACAAATAAATAGAGAGTGAATGCAGAAAGTAAAGCAAAGCAGGGGAGTACACAAGCACAGAAGATAGTGGAGGTAACGTGTGCTTGCAGTGCAGTCATTTGTATCTGTGTGAGTTTTGGGGAGAGTTTTTGCCTCTCAGAATAAGTCCAGGCTTCTAGCTGTCTAGGAACAAGCTAGAAAGGCCCTATTTATTCAGATTTTTCAGCACACTACTGATACTTAGCTGTAGGAGAGTAAGAGCTTTTTAACTCAGGCTCATGACTTGAACCATTAAAAATACGCCAGGTGGTTGAAGAAACCCTCTACAACTCCCAAGGCCCTCCAGTGCTTTTCATCGTTTTATATGAAAGATATTTGCTATTTCTTTGAGAGTGATGCTCGTACAAAAATGAGCAAAACTGGAACTGAGTCTAAAGACTGCTCTCCTGATGGGGAACAAACAGATCTGTAACTTGAGATGTTTCGGGAGGACTTTCTCTCCTGCTGAGGAACACTGCTAAACCACTTCTGGTCTCCAAATTCACCTTCATCTGCTAATCCCCTGTCGTATTTAAGGATTAAAATGAGTAATTGTGTACTTTTTCTGCAAGTGACTGGAGTTAGGGGGTTAAACAAATCATTTTCTGATCAGCATTTTTTGTGTGTGTGTCTCTCTCTCTTCTTTTTTTCCAGTATGCTTGTGATGTTCAAGCTGAGGTAGTGGGAAAACCAGCAAAAAAGTTTTTTGAGTCAGCCTTAGCAGAAATGGGAGTTCCAGCAGAGCAGGTAAGGTTTCTGATGCCGTGACCACTGGCTGTGCCCTATAGCTGTGCCCACTGATGCATTTTTTTTTTTCTGATTTACTGTCTTTCATGGAAAATTGTAGAAGAGGTACAAGGCAATCTGGCCAGGAGAACATGGTAAACTTTGGGTGGGTGTGCAAGTATTTTTTTCCAAACTCGGTGTGCTATACATGGTGCAGAGAAATATTTATATTCAGGATCTTCCTATGAATTACTCAAAAGAAAAAAAAGAAAAAGAAAATTATTGCAAAAATGCTTCAGAGGCGAAAAAAAATCCATGTTTGCCCATCCTACCAAATGATGGGAAGTAGCAAAAGAGAACTGAGAGCCAAGAGGGAACATGCTAACAGGTGGGGACCTGCTGGATTTCTCCTGCCCTGTTCATAATTCCTGTCCTCCTGAAAGGCGTGACTTTATTTTCCCTGCTTTTTTTTGAGAGTTCTTTTTGACTGCTTCCTATTTCCCTTCTTATGCCCTGTGTCTGTCTCTCTTTGCTCTGACTTGCACCCTCCATACCTCTACACACTTTAGAGTCTTCCATCCCTCCATTCTCTACTGGAATTTCTCCTGCTTGGACTCCCGTGTTGTGCTTTCTTATTCACTTTCCTCTCAAACCATATACTTCAAAAGAAGATGCGTTTCTGTTGTGGAATTCCTTTATGTGAAGGCTAAAGAAAACAACACAAAAGAAGAAAAGTTGGGTTTCCAAAGGAATTATAGAAGATATTGTGCCTCACGAGATGAGGAGTACCCCAACACCTGTCAGTCCTCTTGGTGACTGGAGGCTGCAGCATGGTGGAATTGCACCCAAAATGTTATTTATTTCCTTAAGTGTCCCACTGACTACCTTTTTTTTTCTTTTCTTTTTCATAAAAGGGAAAGGCAGCATTAAAATGTTTTATAATTTAGATGAGCAGGAAGCACTGCCTGACCCAAAAACTCCTTTGGTGCTGCTGGATTCATTGCGGTTCCCAGAAACACGCTGAGTGTGAGATGCTCCCAGCTTGCTTAGTACAGCCCATGTTTTCCCCTCTCTATAGTTGTGCCCACATTCTCTTGACTGATTTGTTGTTATGTCACTCAGGACATAAGGATGAGTATGAGATGACTCACGGCCAGCCGTGAATTACAACGTAATAACTCCATCAGGGGCTTTCGGTGACATTATAAACAACAGGAGTGAAGTTTGGGTGCCTTGTAGGTCCCTGGAGCCTGGAGGTGAAATTATGACCCTGTAATTCAGTATGTGCTTGGGTTTTATTTTATTATAGAGGGAGGAGATGGAAAAGACCTAGTAGGCCATCTAATCCATCTCCTTCCCTGGGCAGGAGTGTTCCCTGCTCCACATTTATTAATGTTTTGTCCAGACTACTTTTCAGTGAGCCAGACACCTGGGCTTCTCTAAGTCCCCTGGGGACAGCGTTCACAGCCGAGGAGGTCTCACGGGCAGGCAGCTTTGTCTGAGATCCATCGGGATGCTTCCCTTTTAAACTGTACCCCCTTATTTCTAGTTTTACTCCAGGTAACAACCAAAATAACTGCCTCCCTTCCTGGATATTTTCTCCCTCGAATTATTTCTGGACTTGTTATCATTACAGTAGTTGTCTCTTAGTAAAACTGTGTGTTCAGATCTCAGATTCGGTCCCTCTGCACCCTAACCCTCCGCGGTGCTCTTTTCTCTCCTCCCTTCAGTTTGTCGATATCTCCCTTGTAACGAGATAGTTCAGCCTGAACATAATATCCCAGGTACAGTCACGGCAATTATTCAGCCCATTCATCCCACCAACAAATGAAAAAATCCATTTGAGACACAGAGTGGCATTTGAAGAAAGAAGAACAAAGAGGAAAAAAAAAGCCCGCAGAGCTCAGCCCTTGGATACTGTTTGTGTAAATGAGATGCACGAAGGTTTGTGTTTCCTTTCTGCTTGTGTCAGAAATCATCGGTGTGCAAGAGTAGGAGGGAAGATGTTATTTCTGAGTTTCCTATCCTTGTGACCCTGCGTGGTGGCGTTCCTTGCTCTTTTTCCACAGACAGTTGCCCTCAGAGAGTTTTGCCCAGCTCGCGGTGTGCCTGCACCGTGTCGGCCCCTGGCACCGAGAGAGGGTGTCATTGCAGAATATGACAGGACACCAGAGCTCCTGTCTCAGAAACTTTGCCCCAGGAAACAAATGTGATTTAATGCATCACCAAGCCAGCAAATATGGTCCCGCAGGGCGTGATTCCTGTTGACTTCAAGAGGATTTGGTTTAGGTGTGGAAAAGAAGTAACAGTCCCCAGCAGAGATTATTTATTCATTCTCTGCTGTTTGCTATAATGCTACTAGTGACTAACTTTATGTGTTGCCAGAGATTTTCTTTTTTTCCCCTGTAGAATTTCTAGTGTTAAAGGCCATCAGTTTGTTGCAGCAATATGTCTAGTGTTAGGTGTAATTTTTTTATTCAGAGAGATTGGAGATGGAGCATGTGCCTAACCGAGGAGGAGTGCAGGAGTCACCACTGTGTGATGGCACCAGTCACTCCAGTGACTGTGGAAAAAGTAGTCCTTGCTGCAGGAGTTAAAACCTGGATCATAGTGTACAGGGGTAGGAAGAACAAACTGCTGCAGAGCAAACTAGCTGAGTTCTGACATGTTGTAGCAAATTACCTTAGTTCTGACATATTGTCATAACTCTTGAGTGCTTGACCTTGCAACGTTAACGTTCTTCTGCGAAGGATCCCTAGGTTGTTTCAGTTCATAATGATAAAAACTCGGTATGTGCAGTTCAGTGAGTTCCTTAGTAACGCGCTGTATTAGGTTTTAATATGTCTCCTGGATGAGCTGTACTTCTCTGCGTTTGTAACGACGTGACAAGGACTGATTTTACTTGCCTTTACTTTTATAAAATGTTTGCCAATAATTTATTCCACCTGTGGAACGCGCTTAATCGGTCCCGTCATTAAACCATTTTGGACGAGCTGTGCTTTTGAAAGCATGTTACAGCTTTCTTTCACCTGACTTGTAATGAAAAATAACCTTTTTAATAAAGCTGTTCTCACCACAGTAATGCTAGGCAGTGGCAAATCTTAAATTTCTCAAGCTGCTTTAATCAATAAAGTTATCACCAGCCCTTTCCCTTGATAACCGCTTCTCACCGAGACCCTGACTTTGCCTTCTGCTGCTGAGATGTTTTCAGCCTGCACTTGGAATAGGAGGAACTCCCCGAAGTCCAATTTTCATTTTAACCTTTCCTCAATGGCCTAGAAATTACAGATTGCTGGTATTACTTTAATAGATTGGAAATTTAAACCTCTTAGAGGTAACCAGACCTATCTTATGATTCAGTAATATGACAAAGAATAACACATCTTAAAGGTTACTGAAATGCCTAATTCATGTGTTTTAAGGCAGCTGTAACAGTGGGTGATTTTTACAGCTTTACAATAAAACCTAAATAACATTAAGGTTCCGGTAGTTTTATATAATCATAAAAAAAGTTCCCTCTGTAGCAAATTGTCCTGCTTTAATGGGAGTTATGGCAGGTCATACAGGAGTGCATAAACCACCGGTGGTTAACCAGTTCCCATTTCTGCCACCTGCAAGTCTCAGGTGGGAGTTAGTGGCGCGTGAGAGCGGACGGAGGTCACCCCGAGAGTGGCACAGAGGACCTGCTGCCGTGCCAGCGTCCCTTCCCTGCTCACCGGCCACCACGGGGGAAGATTTTCCATCTCGGAAAGAAAGAGTGAAGCGGCCAAGTGAAGTTTCGGGCTTTGAGAGCTTGAAGCCTGGCTGGCCCTCCTGCCTTCAGAAATCTGCCCGGGGGGGGTTCATGTGGTTCTTCGGTTCGCCTGCCCCTTGTTGTACAGCTTCTCCCAGGTCAGAGGCCACATGCGATGCCCTTTGCGTGTTCCTTGTTTGAGAGTTCCAAGGTAGAAACTTGATCCTGACGCCCAGGAGATTGCCAGCTGAGCCAGGGAGGATAGGGAGAAAAGTAAATGGGTCGTATTTCTCGTGCAAAGGGGCTTAATACCTTAATCAAGATTTGGTGTGTAACTTACATCCCTGGCATTTGTCCGATGGGGATTGTCTTGTGCCTTCCCACCCCCAAATTCTTGGAAGTCACGTTCATCTCCTGCTGATCGGGGTCGAGTTTGATGGAGACTCTTGGGTGGCTTCTCTCAGCTTTGGCACACGTGTGCTTTATCTACGGCACGTGTACAACCACACGCGCCATCTCTCACCAGCCGTATGGTTCAGGAAAACACAAATTACACCCATCTTAATTCTTTGACGATTCGCCTTAAAAACCAGAGAGACCGTCTCCTTGCATTTTGGCCCTTCTCTTCCGTAAGTTTTTAGCCCATCTGAAAAAAGTAACTTCCGCGGAGTAATTGAACAGATTAACGGTGTGATCCCTGCGTAAAATGTGAACACGAGCGGAGATCTTTTAATTCTTGCTTTCAGTGGGTATGTGACCTTTCAGTTTTATATCTTTCTCTCTCTTCTTGCCATATTGCAGTCAGAGAGGAAGTTAAACCCAGGTTTGACAGGTAGAGTTTTTTTTATTTCCCTTGACAGCGCACCTTTTGACCTCTATCTTCTTGCCAATGATTTTTTAAATCCTAAATGATTTGGGAATAATTGCTCCTCCTTTAGTGATTATTGCCCTTCACCGATAGTAAATCTGTGAAATCCCTGGGGGCTGGAGTACGTTTTTGTATGCGTATGCCACAAGCTGGCCTGGACAGGCATCGCTGCTCATCTGCAGCTGCACTTGCAGAGCTGGTGAGCATCTTGCAGGAAAACTTGCTGGGTGGGAGTAAAATACAGCCCTGGTGAGCAAGCGAGTGCTTGGTGGGCTGCCCCGCTCTGCCCTTCCCTGTTTTCAGAGGAAAATGACTTTTAGAGGTTTTTTTGAGAACCCGGGACTGAAATTATCTTTACTTGACAAATCTCCTGATTGTCTGGGTTCAGGATGAGCAAGGGCGTGCGGGTGGCGGAGGGCAGGTCTGCTCCTGGGGAGACTGTTGCCCGTCCCCCTCGGGAAGGAATTTGATAAGAAGGGGAGATGAGAAACTCTTAAAGCCAGTGGTTGAGAATGATTAAATATCTGGAAGCAGCTTGGAGGAAATTGGTAGCGGTGGTTGGCTGGGAGCAGTGTTGCCAGATCCTTTGCCGCTCTGCGTGTAATAGTGGGATTAATCAGTTTTCCTCGTCTGTGAGTCACTAATTACTTAGAATTAACCCATCATTTTCTCCCCATTTCATGCTGCATTGCTTTTTTGGAGGAGCAGTAAGGAAAGGTGAACTATCTGCAAGGAGAGGGCATCCTGTCACATCCCGTCACCTGAGGGGTGATGATCATCCCTCACACGGACAGTATTAAAAAACAACAGGAGAAATGGTAACTACTACATATAATCTTACCCATCCAGTGTCTTAACCAAAAGAGGATTTAGCTTTTATCAGCTGAAGCTGATAAATATTCACGTTCGTAGCCCAGTTTGTTTTATGGGTGCCCTCAGAAAATCTCCTGTTCAGCTGCAGCTTCAGGTATATCCTGAGATTTCCCTTGCTTGCTGTGTAATAAGTGGGAGAAGATTGTGTTGTAATTAGATGATTAATAAAAATAGCCCTGGAGCTTTACTATTTTTAGCCTTCTTTAATCCGTGTGGTGTAGTCCTGCCCAGCAGAGCGCTGACAGAGTGGGAACTGAGGCGCGGGTGACGCCAGAAGATGGACTGGCTCTTGTGTGGTCGCACGCTGTGTGAAAAAAGAGATGCTTCCATGTGTAGGCAAAGGAAGAAGAGGATTTTATATTAGGCAAAACTGGTAAACTGGAGTGACACCTGCAGCGCAGACGTGCTACATGTTTTTGACCTTAAAGCTGTGTGAAAAGACTCAGCGTTCCCATAGATTGCTGCTTCTGGAGAAGCCAATCTCTGGTTCTGCTGTTCCCAGGACCTCGCTGACAAGGACCGATTTATCGCTTCTCGGCAGATGGAAAAACTCCGGGTTGGCTCTCTGACCCTCGGGGCTGCTCCCAGTGACCCTGCCGCCGTCTCGGGCAATCCCGGTCCCCTTCTAAACACGCCTTTTAAAACCTTCCGAGCCCCGTATGTGGGACAAGGATGTGTCACTACAGCTCCTAGGAAAAGCTCAAGGCACAAAAAATAAAAGGGCGATTTCTTTCGTAAGGAAAGAAGCGCTCTGCGGAGTGACTCCGTGTGTCTGGTGTGCAGGTGTGGAAATAATCGAAAGTGCTTGGAAGGAGCGAGAATTTAGGCAGAAGCGCGTAGAGCAGCAAGGTGCCGTCATCATGAAGCCTGGCGGTTCCATTTATGAAGCAGCAGGCTAAATCAAGTGGCTCTAGATGCAATTAATGACTGTATTTTATATAAAGTTCCACTTTGTTACAGAAAGTGCAGAAGTACACTTTAAAGTCAGTTAAATTATGGATTTTCAAAGCTGATGCATTTCCCCGTTTTTAGGTGCTGCCTCAGTTCTCTTCAGAGTAATCCAGAATGCCCGTGGCAGGTTGAAAGCTGATTTTTTGCGTATTAATTGACGATTACTGTTTTGTGTGTATGGTGTTTTTTTGGTAAAACTGGAAAAGGAGCCCCTCCAAGCATGTTTAAATTCAAAGAATAGAATAAATGCAATACTTCTTAATGGGGGATAATAATAAGCACATGAAAAGTTGAAGATGCAGTTGTTCATGAGAAAGACCCCCTGGTGGATCTCTCTTAAAGACAGGATCTCTGAAGTGAGCGTGGATGCTACAGGTTTTCATTAGACTCTCAGACAAAATCTTAGCACAGCCAAAGGTCTTTTCTCAGTTTTTTGGAGGTTTTTTTTTTGGTCATCTACTCAATTGAGTTTGTTAGTATTTGCATAAACTTAAGCTCACTGTAGCGCAAGCCGTGCCAGGCCTGTACGTACTGTGTCACATTGTGAACAGATAAATAAATCAGATTTTAGCGACATTCCAAATTCCGGCATCAACCTGAGCGTGGGGTGAGATCAAGCTCCATGAAGGTAGACATCTCTCAGTGATCACAAGCTTAAGCATTCGACTGGCTTTTAGAATACCAATTTTAAGGAAGCGTTGAAAATTTGAACTGCTTGGAGCGTCACATAAAACGCATCCTTAAAAACTGCCTGAAATCCAGCATTTTCTTTGAGCTGTGCCAAATCACTTTGATTTTGATGATGGATTGCAAATTGTAGGGGTGCGCGCTGCCCTAGCACATCGCTCAAGGAGCTGCAGCATGAATTATGTCCAAGGTAGGATGACTTCTAATCAATACGGTGACAATATTATCTTGTTTAATTTGTCTGATGGTGGCATTAAACGTCAAATCAAGCTGTTTGTTATGTCAAAGGCGCGTGACGTACGGCGGAAATAAAAATTCACTCGAGGCCCCTTTTTTTTTTCCCCCCTGTATTTCGTCGCTTTGACAGGCCGTCATGATTGGAGACGATATCGTGAACGATGTCGGAGGTGCCCAGCGGTGCGGGATGAGAGCCCTGCAAGTGCGGACGGGGAAGTACAGGTCAGTGCTCACCCGACAACCTGCACGCCCTGGAAACGAGGGGAAATAACCATCGGTAACAATTTTTTTGCGTTCGCCTTTCTGCCGAACGACGCTGTGCTCTTAATTTCCTCATGACTCCTTCACTTCTGAAAGAAAAGGAGTCGCGGTTTGGAACCTGGTGTGGATTCAAGGCATGAGGGCAGATTTCTTTCTGTTCCTTTCCCAGCTCTTTTCCCGTTTTGCTGTCAATGTACACTTGTATTTGTTGTCTGAACAAACAACTCCCTGTGCCTCAGTTAAGTTTGGGCGGATGACGGCGTTTTCATTTGCAGAACGTAATTTGGGGAAACGCCGCGTGTAGGAAAGTGGCAGGAACTGCAAGACATGTTTGATCTTTTGAAGAAATATTTGCTGCTAAATTACCGTTGTATTTTTTTCATCGCAGTGCGTAGAACTGCTGCGTTTCTTGGGTCTTACTTATTATTTTTTTTGCTGCTGCACGGAAGCGTTGCGCACTTGATATGTGTCTGAAACTTCTAGCGAGGTTAGGATTATAAAATCAGACTGTCGACTCGGTGATCCCTGTGGGTCGTTATCTCACAGCTTTATGAAGGACTCCATATGCCTGTTATTTCCTCCAGACACGTATTCAGCACTGAGATGTCTGAAACGCGAGAGCTGTTCCTCCACGTCTCCTCTTACCGGAGCACAGGCTTCTGCAGGCTCGCTCTTCTCTTTCACAGGACCCCCTCAAGCCCTTCTCCGTGCAGGTGTCTCCATGATCTTGTGCTTTCCTTGACCCAAGAGCTGCCTTCCTGCAGCTGCTGACAGGAGACCTGAGTGCAGTTATAAACAGGGCACAGGGCATGGTCCAGGATTAACTGGTGAAGCTGTTTTCTGATGCTCAGGCCAGTTTAGGGTTGAATTCAGCTCAAGGTGACTCTACAAGGGGTAATGGGCTGAAACTGGAACATAAGAGGTTCCGCTTAAACTCGAGAAGAAACTTCTTCTCAGTGAGGGTGACGGAGCACTGGAACAGGCTGCCCAGGGAGGTTGTGGAGTCTCCTTCTCTGGCGACATTCAAGACCCACCTGGACACGTTCCTGTGTAGCATTATCGAGGCGTTCCTGCTCTGGCAGGGGGATTGGACTTGATGATCTTTCGAGGTCCCTTCCAATCCCTGACATTCTATGATTCTATGATTCTATGATTCCGAGCTCAGTGCAGCCATTGGTCCCGACATCTAGCTCAGAATCTCCTCTTTACCATCTAGGAGGCACAGTTCAGCAACACCACCTGTCATTTAACATAGTTTATATTTTTTACAGTTTTTCTTGATTTTCAAATACTGAGACTACACTGGGAAGGCTGCAGCAGGTGAGAATGGCACAGACCACCTGAAAAGTTATTCTGTTAGTTTTCAGGTCAGTCTGTTTCTCAATTTTCCTTTTAGTTTGTGTAAAGGGGGCAAAATAATACCCAGTGCCTTAATTCTTATGTGGTGATTCCTGAAGAAAAAAAACCAGGCAGATGCAGGTGGATTTTGTTTTGTCTATTTTTTGCACCTTTAAGATAGTGCATCTCAAAATCAGTTATCTGTCTGAATAGAACTCAAAAAATCCAGGGGGTTAAAAAAATTAGTATGCATCTTGTGCTGTTGGGATTATTCGTCTGATCTGTGTAATCCCATTGATTTCCTGAAGGAGAAAATAAGGATTCAAGGGTTGTTTTTGCTCAGATATAAACGGGATCACTTTGTGAATCCACATCTGAATGTCGCACAGATACGGGTGTCGGTGAAGGAGCTGTCTCTGCACTTGGAGGTAGATTAGACCTCCTCTACTGAACAAATGCCTCCCGTGACGTACTTTGCCCATTGTAAAATATGCCACAGGTGGTGCTGCATCCAAACTGTTCAGGCAGCCGACATAAACTGTGTATACACACACGTGCATATAAATATCTGTAATAATGTGCTGAAAAAACATATTCTTAGGTCAAGTTTGAGTCATGATTTCAAAGCTAAAGGGGAGTCACCAGCCGCACCAGGGGGAAAAAAAAAGATTGTTTTCCGCTGTTGTGTTTCCTGTCTCAGCGTGTGGTTGCTGTTATCCGAAATCGGGTTCCACTGCATGGCAGTGAAATGCAGATGAGTGTCTCTCTAAACCGAGCAGGTGGTGCTGGTCCTCCTGTTAGCAGCCGTGAGCGAAATGAAATAGCTCTTGTTCGCCAAGAGAGGTCAGAGATGGGTGTATTTTTAAGAAGGGCAGCTTTAGGATACGTGGGAGATGAAAACACACAGTGAACGCTGAGAGAAACGGGAAGAAAGCAAGCGAAGGAAAGCTGACGGGCAAGCTGAAATAAAAATAACAGCAGGTGCGATTATTCTGCTGTGGGTTTAGTTTAAAGCCTGCGGTGTAAGGTCGTTGTAGGGAAGTCTTTGCTGACACGGAGCTGTGTGCTACACCCCGGTACCTCTGGATGGCACCGTCAGTCCGTTCACTTCAGTATCAGCCACGTTTTCGAGACCTGCCCTGACAGCTGAGGCTGCTTTTGCAGAAGCACAAAGATTTTGGTGTAGACTCCGAGTGCTGGTGCGGGGGGATTTCCCCAGGTTTCAGTTAGGAGAGTCTGGACGTGGGTGATCACCCCAGTTGAGTTATCTCTGAGTAGGTTTTTTTTTCCGTTTCCAAGACAACAGCAGTGCTTTGCTTCCCCAAAACAGGTGGGGAGCTGATCCGAGGACAAAGTAAAAAATAACAGAGGAACTATCCTGCAGAGTTGCTCCAGGTGCATTTCACAGCTTCCTCCTGGCTACGTGGAAATGACATTATTTGCACCAGTTATCCCAGTGAAGGCATTTTCCATGGTGTCCTGCAGGTCCAAGGGATCCTGTTGTACCCCTCCACCCTCACCTAAATGCTGTCCCCGGCTGCAGATGTTGTCACCTCCAGTGCCCAGGTGTGCACTGGGGCAACTCTCCTGATTTCAGAGGTCGATGTAGTTTATATGCAGGGTTTTGGGTTCTGCTGCCCACCAAGATGACACATGAGCCAAGATGTACTGCACAGTTTGTTGTGTTTCGGAGGGACTTCAGCGACCGCGCGCAGGCTGCGAAGCAACTTGCTGCGTCTTACTTGCTTTAATAAGCCAGAAGAAAAAGTCCTCTTTGGTCCTGAAAGCCTTTTGTGGAAAGAATTGATCAAGCTCCTTTGTCTTGCGTCTATTGGATCTTTAAAGTTTAATGAAATTTGTGCAGCTGATTTCCTGCAGTACGACAAACTTTGCATGTTCCTCACTCCTGCATTACTTCTTCTCTAAAGCATTGAATCTCCTTTAGGACTTAATCCCTGACGTTGAGCTCTTTCTCAGTAGCCAAACCAGGCACAGCATAGATTAGTCTATGAAATGCGATAAATTGTAGCTGCAACGTGCAATAGAATTTCTGCTGTTGCAAGTCAAGGGAACAGTGGGGAGGTGTAGGGATAAGAAGGTGTTTTGAATTGACCTCAGCCAACATGTGTTGCTGACGTGGGGTGAGTAGGTGGGTTGGCCAAGCGTAGGTGTAAAAGCCAAACGCAAAGGGTCAATCTGGTCTGTAGGTTTGTCCGCTCTCGATTTGTCCCATCTACAAACCAGGTCATTGCTGCAAACTCTTACCTGCCGAAAGAAGCAGCTCGTGTTAGGCTTTTCAGCATTGGGAAATCTGATTACGAAGTTTCTGCACACACCTGTGTGGAGGCCCTTCGTAGCCAAAATCTTTCCCATCTAGGGAAGAACGGGTGCTTGTCTTCCCGCACAGGGTATGTGTTAATTCCACTTGCAGCTAATTGGCCTCGACATCAATAATTTCCACCGTAACTATTGATTCTGCAACGCTGCGTAACTTCCTCGTTCCTCTTTGTAGCGTGCAAGTCAGAGCAGGGAAAAAATTGCTTTGAGGCTTTTCCAATTGTCTTCCCGTAAAATCGGAAACAGCTTTCAGGTGCGTCCGTGCATCAAATTACAGGTGGTTCTTGGCAGGGTGGGTAGAATTACTTACCCCTTTCTCCTCATTGTTATTTACAAGCTTTGATTTGTAAGTAAAGAATTTCCCATCGCTGATGTGCAGCGGTAGCTGGGAGTATTTGTGGCAGGGGTACCTGTGGCCCTGGGTCGCCCACGGGCTCCAAAACAGTTTCAGAGTCTGGTAGTGTGAGTTCATCCTCTCTCAGTGCCCACGTGAGGTTTTCTCTGTTTGGTTAGGGATTATCTCACAGCCATAGCTGATACTGCAACATTGCTGAGCTGCCTCGTTACGGACGTACAGGATACCCGAGGGATGGGGGATAAAAGGATCAAGGCTGTGAGAGCTGTCACCTCTCTCCAGCCCTGCCACGGTTCTCCAGGAGAACTGGGTCAAGTCACTCCATGTTGACGTTCTTCCGTTTCCCCACTTTATAATTATCCTCTGAGAATACTTATCCTGACTTGCTTAATAAAGTGATTTGTTATCTGACTGAAGAAAACATAGAGAATTTGCACGGATCTATAGGAAATCAGCCTGTCAGAAGAAAAACGCAGATGTGATCAGGGCAGAAGTTGTGACAGGGGAAAAAGTCTTGTAGGCTGCCATCGTCACTGATTGAGGATTGAGAAAAGCAGGGTGGGTCATGACAATAACTTCCTAAATGAAGTTATAATTCTTTGAAAGTAATAATTCCATCCACAGATCAATTCACGGCTGTCACTGTGTTTGTAAATAAAAGCTCACGACACTTTTTGCGAGGAAATAGTCCCGTTTTACTACTCTGCACAGAAGCAGCATCCCTCCACCCTTGCTTCCTTGCTCTCTGTGTTACTAACCACAGCCCAGATGAACAATTTTATTAGTTTCTTCCCATCTCCTGGGTCTTGCTGAAGCACACCAGGGGTGTGTAACGAGAGCGAACAGGCGGAGGCACTCCCTTTGTGCTGAAACAGAATCAGAGGCATTTTGATGGCCTCACACTGCTGTTTCGAGCATGGAATGGGAAGACTTCCAACCCATATCTGCACTGTAAAAAGCTGTATTGTAATTCACGTTAGTTAAAGTCTTAAGCAATGTTTATTAAACCCTGGTGTCAGCAAGTCGGTTTTCATTTCAGCGTGAGAGCTGATTGCAGTCAGTCCTAAGGCACAGTCTTACTCACCTTTTATTGCACATTCAAGTCACAGTTTGCTCTGTCCACACAGGGATTTTCACATGTGTTTATCGATTCCTTGACCGCAAGCTGGTTACCATAATATTTGAATCAGCTTTGTAGAGGAAATTCAGAGTCAATACTGCAGTGCCTGGGCGTACGCTTACTCATCGGATGACAGCCTTCAATTTTCTCAGTATATTCAAGTGTCCAGACACAGAAATTACAGTTTTAATATCTGATGCTTTAGGTGTGAGTGACCTATGAGAAGGTTTAAGTTCTTGCTGCCATAGTGTAGTGTTAAAATACAACCATCCACTTTTCGGCACAGGGTACAGCCAGTCGCCAAGTAAGGAATTGCATTGGAAATATGTTAGGGTTGAACTACAAGTGGTGAACTTGGGAAGCAAGAGATTTTACCTTCTGACTCTAAAGAATCATCATTTCTGTGTCTTGAGTATTTCTGTTTCATTAACTGAACATACCCACGGGTTTACTTTCCAGTAGAGTTACTGTTTGATATTAGAAATACCAGTTGGACTGGATGAGCGTTGTAGGTCCCTTTCAACTGAAATTATTCTATTCTATTCTATTCTATTCTATTCTATTCTATTCTATTCTATTCTATTCTAAATGCACATTATACTTGAGCTGAAACACACCTAAAAGAAGGAAGGGTGAACAGACAGTTCTGCTACATTGTAGCTAGTGTGTAAATTTAATTATCTTCAGTCTAAAAGAGAAATGGGAGTTTTGGGTTTGTTTTGTGTTTATTTTTGGGTTTTTTTTATTAGCAGGTGAATTTATTCGTTGGTACCATAATAAACGTCAAGGAAGCAGAGTGTGCTCAGGATGTAGCCATGCTAGGTTCTCTATGTTTGCTCATGGGTTGTTCCGAAAAAATTAGTCTGAATATGAGAAAAGAGATCAGTCTGTGCTGAGAGCAGGGGCAAGGATAAATAAAGGAGGAAAAACAGTGAGGAAAAGTGATATTACATAGCAGGCTTGACAGTTCTGCTCTCTACCTGCCGTGACTTCTCCTCAGCAGTTCTGCTCTGATCAGCTCTCAGCTCTCAGACACTTAGGAAAGGAAGCAATCTGCATTTTGCAAATCAAGATAGCAGTGACCACATCAGCTTGTGCTGCAGTTTTGCTTCCCTTCTTGCTTCACAGTCACACAATGCATGCAGTAGCAGAGGCAGCTGCCTTAAAGGTTTCCATTTCTCCTCTTCCAAAGTTAATGAATAAAGGGCTGAAAGAGGAGGAGGTGGTACCGGTATCTGCTACTAGAAGCAAGAGGCAGTGGGACCTGGGAGTGGCTTCAGGTGGGTTGCACGTGTGGGACTAAAGCCCTTCCAGACTCTATTTGAGAAGCATCTAAACTAGGAGCAGTTTTGCTTTCATCCTCTTTTGCTCTGCTGCCTCGATGTCTCGGTAGTACATGCTCCTCCAGCCTGGGTTGGCACCCAACATGGCCACGCATCTGCGCGAGTGACACCGGCGCCCTTAGCAGCCTCTTGTCCGATGTGTTTGTGTTTCTCTCCTCCCTGTAGATACATAATTCATGAGCTGAGGTGGTGCTGGCAGGAAAGGAGGCAGCTCAGGAGCTTTCCAAGGTTTCCAGAGAGTGTGCTCATCTCCTGCACAGCACCTGCTGTCCCTGCAGACCCTCGTGGCCTTCCCCACTCTGCCTCTCCAAGGGGACCTCAGGCTTTTGGTAGGACAAGCCCACCTCTAGCTCCTGCTAGACCCCCACCTCCCTCCATGATATTAGCCTGAGCAGTGCAGTCTACAAGGTGGGACAGGTCCTTGCTTATTTTTATCTTTAAGGGTCTTTTCTCGGCGCCAGCGTAAGGCTGCAGCAGAAAAATTCCCTGGTGAAGCAGACCTGGGAGTTGGCCGAGAGCAGCGGTGTTTCTCAACACTTGTCACTTGCAGAACGCTGAGCTGTATTAGCTTGTTCAACGTTTGACAGCGATGATGAATACCATACCAATCGCTAACTACTTTATTTCCATAAAAATGCTAGCGAGAGTGTTGAAATGTGCTGCAGAAATGGCATAGAGCTGGGACAGCTGCACAGTTGTGGTTTCGCTAGAGGTTTCCTTTTTTTTTTTTTAAAGCACAGGTTCCTCTCTGCGTATTTTTTTCCCCTGTAGTTAACTGTCATCCCAGCTTGCTTGGTGCATAGAGTCCTCGCAGCGTGGTGGAAGAGGAGACCGCTCTGATTGATAAAACCAAAGCAGAGCGTTGTTTTGCAAGGGAGAGGGAAGCAAACAAGAGAGGGGCAGGCCAAGTCAGCTGCTACCGTAAACTCCCTTGGAGCAAATGGTTCAGTATCTGAAATTTAATCTTCTGGCTTGGGCTCTCTTGGTTTAAACATGCTGAGGAGCTGCGGTGCAGGAGCAGAACCTCATGCCGGCAGAAAACAGCCGAGTGTTCCCGTTTTATGGCTGTGCTGCGTGACCTGTGGATGCTGGGGGGTTGCCTGCAGACTCACCTAGTGGCATTTGGGGTTTTTTTTTTCCCTCTAAGAGTGAGTCTAACCAGCAAACTGCTGCCTGGTCCCTGACATTGGTTCTGCTCTTGAGATGCGGAGCAGGGCCCTGCGTTTGCGTCGCCGCCTGCTCGGGCACGTTGCGGGGGAGCTGGGTGCTGAGGTGGGGCGTGCTCAGAGGACCACCAGCCATCGTAGCTGGTCCCAGAGCCGCGCGGGGGACCTTGCTGCTGGCACCTGGTTTTTCTGGCAGCCACAGAAGTGATGGGGACGGGTGTTGAGGTGTGTGGGAGCTGCCAGGCTGCTCAGCCCGAGGGAGCAGCTGCAAGACACGGGAACTGCTGCCCCTTGAGCTGCTTCTGCTGGGCTTGGGCTCGTGGCTGGTTTTCATCCCTTTTGGGAGGTGTGATGTGACTTGCCCGGAGTTAAAAATAAAGCACCCGGCAGTGCCAGCTTCAGGTTTTCTGCAAGCGCTGGGGAACTCCGACGGCTCCATACGTGAGTGCTCGTGTACAGTGCCGGGCAGTGCTCTTCACAGGGCATGAGGACAGCTTGCAGCTGGTGTCGGGACGTGACTCATGTTCACGCTTTGCCCTGAATCGATTACGGTTCTTTCTCGCCTGTGGTTTTCAGTCACTGTCAACAGCGCACACGGTTACACCTCAGCCCCGCGTGCTCGCGTTTTGCCGAAAGAGGAGCTAATTCAGCACGTGGGGCCGATGCGTCCTATGTCATGTTTTTAAGCTTGAGCCATCGTCCTCCCTAAAAACAGGGGTGGGTCTCTGGGCCATGGGGAGCAGGGCCGGGGAGCCCCAGGCGCCCGTTGTGCAGCCGCTGCCATGTGCTGTTGCTCTTGCTGTCAACCTGCAGCTTGTCTCAAAAGCTTTTTCCTTTTCTTCTTAACTCCACTCTGACTGAGTCTAAAACATGCCTGAATGATCAAATGGGTCTAATACTCTGCTAAATGCTGCTCCTGGTCCTTAGGCCCATTCCTCTGGGAGTAAAATTTCTGTGGAGCCTTCAGGGGCTCACTCCGGTCGTTTTGGAGGGTGATCTTGGCCATGTTTCTTGCATGTTATTTACAGAATCATAGAGCTATTTAGGCTGGAAAAGAACTTTAAGATCATGGGGTCCAACCAGTAACCACCACTAAACCGTGTCCCTAAGCACCACATTTACAAGTCTTTTAAATACCTCCAGGGGTGGTGACCCCACCACTTCCCTGGGCAGCCCATTCCATCATGGAGTGTAGTTTTTCTCCTTTAGAGTAGTTTTTATCCATGTGCCCATCTCCTACAGCCAACAGACAAAATAATAAGCCATATACCCAACCCGTGGTCTTCTCATCGTGGAGATTTCATTAAAAAAAAGCCTCCCCCAACAGAGGGATCTTTAAAAAGCCTCTGTAGCCACAGGACCCTTGTTCTCCATCCTCCTCCCCGTGCCCAGCGACACGGCCAATTCCCAGTTTGTACTGGAGGGGACATGTTTCTCGCCGGGCAGATTTCCAGCGGGGCAGCCGACAGTGCTCCACAGAGCCAGCTCAAATTCAGCCCCTGGTTTTGGATTTACAGATGCAGGTCGTGGAGGGTGGGAGGGAGGCTGAAGTGGTTTTTATCTCGGCGTCAAGTCCCGGAGCACCGTGCCGAGCTGCCTTTAAAAGGGGGTCCTGTGCTGCAGAGCCCCTTCACCTGCCACAAAGCCGAGCTTTGTTCAAGCCCCGGCTGGTGTTTGCGGTTAAATAACGGGAACTGTTCAGCTCGGCTGTTGGCTGCATGACACTGAACTCAGGCCTAAAAATAGGAGGATGGCTGACCCTCGAGTGAAGGGTTTTCACTCGCAGCTCAGCCTGGCGCCCGCCCAGGGTGACATCATCTGGAAGGGGAAGTTGGAAAAAACTTCCAGATTTGTTGCTTTCGGTGCAGAAGTGCTAAATGAGGTGTCAGAGGATAATCGGGTGGCGTGTTCGCTGTGGGCTTTAATCAGGAGGAGGAAGGAATGGGGAAGAAAAGGCCTGAAAATGGAGAAGAAGGATCAGAGCTGCATCTTGGAAAAGGGTTTTGAGAGCGTTGTCTATGTGTAACTCAAGGGGAGGTGGTAAGAACATAAAAGATCCCTTTCAGGCAGAGCCTGCCCCGTAAATGTGACAGTTTTGTTCCCTTCTAGGTATGCTAAAAGGTGTTGGGCTACAGTCAAGGTTCCGACCATCAGCCCACGTGATGATATCTGGCTTGGCCTGGGCTAACCTTCAGGGATTTGACCCAAACCCATGCTCAAGTAGGGTGGATCACTTTGCTATTGTTCTAAATCCAAATTGTTTGAACCCGCTTCCTCGTAGTTCTGTGCTAAGCTTCTTTGTCTTCTTTAAAAAATGACAGTGTGTGAAAAATTCAGTAGGCAGTTCTCTGAAACTTGACATCTTTTTCCCTCTGGATGCTGCCAGGCGACTCCTGTGCTCGTCCTCTAACGAGGACACCTTTGTCTCGGTGCTGACGAGCGCCTGCTGGAATTCGTAGCTCTTTTCAGATGGTGAGAGCCGAGCGTGATATTTAGGTGGGGTGTATCCATTATCTGTTTTCCTTCTGCCTTTTGAATTCTCATTGCGTATTTATAATGCTGTTATAGCAAAGATGCCTAAAGCACAACCGTGGGCAGTGTTTGGTCTCCGAGTCCCAAATGAAGCTGAAAAACAAATGCTGTTGCTGTGTAAACACTGTGTCAAGAGCTGGTTTTGCGCTTACCGCTCGGCATTTTTATGATGATACCAAAAAGAAGGGAAGAGTTTTACCGTATCAATGTCTAATCTAATACGAAACCAATCGATTTAGCTAGAGACTGAGAGAAGTGTTCAGGCACGCCAGCCCTTCCTGGGGTTTTCACGCTCTTAGCTCATCACAGCAGTGAAACTCTTCCTACAGACGAGTTGGTTTGCAGACATCTGCCGCAGCAACAGGCGCGGACGAGCTGCTTTTCACTTCTCCAGCCTTCGGGTAGGATTTGTCTGACTAAGCGGGAGGATATTTCTGGTCGTCTGCTGGGAAATGACCAGGCTGCGGTTGCAAAGATGTTTCGTTGGCATCCACTGAGCCCGGGGAAGGCAGATGGTAGCCCAGACAGGGCCAGGAATTGACTTCCCCTGCTAGGGTTAAGTATGTGGCCCAGAGAGGGGCTTGGGCAGTTTTTCCATGTTTTACCTGTTTTTTTAGTATGGAAACTTAACTGAGAGATGAATCTCTGCAGCCAGACTGTGAAACTTCTTAGCTTTTGATCCCTGAATACTTGAGATTAAGTACAGCCTGACTGGAGTAACCGTGTGAAAGGCAGGGAGCTAAGCCTAAACAGCTGGAATAAATCTCGTGTGCGCCAGCGGTGAATGCCAGTCCCGCTGTAGGTCGGCTGCTCTGTTACAGACCCGTCGTTTCACGCAGCGTTAATGGAGCTGACGTAAAGCGAGGCACACACTAGAAGAGCTGGTTTTGTATTCTTGCAGACGGGGCTCTTTATTTTTCCTTGCTGGTTGAGATGTTCTAGCAAACACTTGACTTCCTTGTCATCTTCAAACTATGTGGAGAGGTGGGGAGTTGGCTCTGACCGAAGCAAATGGACTTTTGCTTTGAAAAGTCCCTTCCTGCAGTTTTTGGCATGACTGACCACCCTGTTCTCAACAGTACATTTATACAAAGCTGTATTTTTGTGCACATTTTAAAGCCCTGGATAGCCATCCTGGCATTTCACACGCAGAGTTGGAGGTGGGTGCAGAGGACGTAGGAGGAGGGAGCGAGCTCGGGGGCTGTGACACGGCAGCCAGAGGTGCTGGCAGACACGTGGTGATGGCCAGCCCTGCTGCACGTAGCACAAGCTGTCGAATAACACTCAGATAAAATTGCCAAGTGTTAAAAGAAAAGGTTGCAGCATGAATCCGACCATATTGTGCATTCACTCGGAGGAGCTGTCCTTAATGAAACGCTCACATCCCCCTCCCCGCGCCGAATCCCATCGCACAGAGCAGACACAGCCTCTACGTGAGGGGAGTTACAGAGCAACTTTTCCCCCCCACCAGTCACTGGTTCCCATGTGGGGTTTTCTACGGGGTCTTTCTGGCAGTTAAACGCAAAAATTAATGCATTTATTTCCAGAGCAGAGCTTCGAGATCCTGCCTTAACTGCGCACGCAGACACGAGAGGCGCGGACGGGAAAACTAACGGAGTCATTTGCTCGCATGCTTGGTTTGAAAGTGCTTGAGCATTATATGTAAACATATGTTGGAGACGCTGCTCGGGGCATGTGTGTGGGCTCAGCCCTGCCGCAGATGGGCTCCCAGCTCTGAAAATCACAGTGCCTGGAGAAAAGCCTGAGCGTCACGGAGGAGCAGCGCGGCTGGACACAGGGAGAATACTCTCCTCCGCGGGGCAGCACTGGCCTTCACAGAATCACAGAATCACAGAATGTCAGGGGTTGGAAGGGACCTCGAAAGATCATCAAGTCCAATCCCCCTGCCAGAGCAGGAACGCCTCGATAATGCTACACAGGAACGTGTCCAGGCGGGTCTTGAATGTCTCCAGAGAAGGAGACTCCACAACCTCTCTGGGCAGCCTCCCTTCCTCATCTGAAGAGCATCTCTGTCGCCCTTCATCAGGTGTGGGAGCTGTCCTTTGGGGCCGGCTCACACTCTGCTAACGAGCGAGAGGACAGGTTTTGTCTGAGGACTCTGAGGCCAACTCCTGCACGTACAAAGCGAGTACAAAGACCTCAGTTGAAAGGAAAGAAAAAAAAACAAACCCAACAACCAAACCTGTCTGCATTTAAATCAGCCTAATTAGAGCGGCTTTTTTCCAGGAGCTGGCGGGCATGCTGGGTTGCCTGCCCAAAGTGATTTGGGCAATTACCATCTTTTGTGTTTGTCCGGTGGGTTTTTTTCTGACCGCGCTCGTTGCTCGGGGAGGATCACCTATGTGCCATACTTTAGGTTCAGAAGCAAGGGGAGGGATTCTCACGTGCCATAAGGAGTGGAGTAAAACGGCGGAGCTCTATTGATTTACACCTGCTGGAAATAGCTTAGCAAGTGTAAAAGAGAAAAATGGTTTCTCCACTCATCTGGAACACATCGCAGCCATCAGGGGAAGGAGAGGCATTTGTGAGAGCGACCGCTTCGTTTGTCAGTGTACAAGCTATTGGAAAGACTGGACGTAGCTGGGATAATAATAACAGAGATTAGTCTTCTTGGAATGGAGAAGTAACAACAATCCTAATTTTACCAAATCCTCTGAAATTTACTGCCTGTTTATTTAACACCCTGGACCCTTTCCTGTGGCAGAGGATCGTCCTGATTTATGGAGGTGCAGTTTAGCAATCTAAATACTTGGGAGTTTATCTGTGGGCTGCTCTGGTTATTTTCCCTGTCACCGTTGGGAGGCCGTGGGAAACAGGAATACGTACGGGAGACGTAGCCCAAAAATCAGCTGGAGTCAATCAAAACACTCTTTTTCCCTTTTGCTTTGCAGGCAGGATGTACCTGGCCTTCACAGGCAAATTTAACTGTTGGTGCTTTTGGGAAGGGAGGCGAGCAAACCTCCTTCCATCCCCTCTTCAGGAGCTGCCTATTTTTTGTCTTCCCAGCTTATCTGTGGGGTTTTCCTGCACATAAGGAGAGGGGATATTTATTCAGAAATTCCCTGTGCAGTGAAGATCATATCTGAAGTGCGTGTTTGAATTGCAGAGCCGACTGCGTTTTCCCAATAACAAGCCATGAGTGTCACCTGTCCATCCTAGAGCCTTACTGGAATTGAAAACCTCTGCTAGTATAGCAGCACAAGAAGGAAAATCCCTCTGGGCCAATACAGGCTTTGTTAAAACAGAGAGGTGATCCAGAATCTCTGAAAGTGAAGGCAGGCAGAGGAGCAGAGCTGTGGGGCTGGAAGCCCTTCTGCTACCATAATCTAATATTAAAGGAAAAATGCCTGGACTAGGGTTCAGTAATTGTTGTAGGTCTTTTTTGTAGCAAGTCCATAATTGCTAGGCCTGTCTGCATTTTTGGGTTTATGAACCAGGCTGCCTTTTGGCTGAATATTTACTCTTTTCTTGCTACAGAGGTAAGCATCTCTTTCCAGTCCAGCACGCCTTGCAGGAGTTGAAACACGTAGCCTTGATTTCCCGCTCGACTCTAAAGCACTGTGGGGTTTTAGAGTTGTTTTAAGCACACACAAAACCCCAAACAACAAATCCTGAAAGATGAAAATAATGGTCCAAAGAAGACAGAAGGAAAATTTCCTTGGACTCCTTCCAAGTCCGGGTTTTAGTCCAAGGTAGCTCCGCGAACCTTTGTGCTTCGAGACACAAGCCAAATTCTCACTAATAAAACCCAAAAGGCAATTTTCCTTCAGGGCACAAATGCTCGTATAAAATCTCCAACGTTTTCCTAAACCGCTGTCAGAAACTGGCCGCCGCTGAAAGCGGAATGCGCACAATTAGATCAGGCTGCCTGCCTGAACCGGCGTGGCCTTCCTCCGCGAGCGGGCAGGAGGGACGTGTTGTCACCGGCGCCGAAGAAATCTTTGCATGTGTTTGGGGGAGATGATGGGAGGACGACACAAAACGTCGTCGTCCCCCACTCCTGTCCCGAGCAGAGCTGGTACTCAGTGCCAGCTCTGCTCCACGTTCAACCCTTTCCTGGGCGGCTGAGAGCTGAGAGCTTCTCCGAGCCTTAGGAAATCAGAGCGACTGCCCGAGGTCTTTGTATCTCACTGGTTTCCTGATGCAGCGTGGGCAGAAATTAGGTGGTTATCTGGCAGGAGAGGCAGGTTGAGGAGTGGCTTCTGGCTTTTACTGCCAGCTTTGCAGCAGCTCCCACGTGGCCGTGGGTGAGGGAACGTGCCATCTCTACGTGGCAGCTCTGTCAGGCTGGAGAGCCATGTGCAAGTCTGGTCTCTGGGAGCCTTTCTCCTCACTCCCGAAGAGCTGAAAAAGGTCTTGCAGCTCCCACATGTATCCCTTTCTTCCTGTCTTTTTTTTTTTTTTTTAATTACTTTTAAAACATTGCATGTCCCAGTCACAAGAGGCAGAAGCGTTCCTGAAATCCCAGCCTGGGATCGCTTTCAGCTACAAAAAAAAAGCCGTGGCAATATTCTCTGTGCCACGTCTCAGGAGAGCGGGTTTTTTCGTGTTGTAAACAGAGTTTCTCAGCAGTTGCTCTAAGAGGCTCTTAGAAAATTTTGGGAAGCGTGTTACAGGAGATGTTAAGTAGGGTGGTCGCAGAGGGGGGGACGCAGTAACCTCCTTGCCTTCCGTCGGTGCCTTGGACCCTCCGTTCCAGCTGCAGCATGCATTACTTAGCCCAAAATTGCTTCTTCTGGCACCCTCCCACATGCTTGTGAACTAATATGGCCATTCCCAAGGGCCTTATCCCTGCCAGAGCACAGCCTGTTACCAAAAGAAAAAGACAATTAAGAGGAAGCGGTGGAGTTTGCCATATAAACGTTTAAAACTTACCCACGCTGAATAATAATGCAGAGCGTCGTTTCATCCAGGCAGATGCTTCCTGGATCCAAAGGAGCGACTGGATCTGATGGGAATGGCTAAACAGCTTTGCAGCTCCCAGTTCCTGCAGCTCGGGTCCCAGCGACTGTCCCTGCCTGGCTGTGGGTCACTGCACGGGGTGACTCTGCATCAGGAGGCTCAGGGAGACTCAGAAATCATCTTGGGGTGGCCCTAGGCAAGCAAAGAGGATTGAAAACTTCCCTAGGTCCCCTGTCTGGCGCTGGAATTGTGCCCACACGTGCCCTTCTGCCCTCCTGCTGCTGCACAGGTTGAAGTTGGTGAGCGGGGACCTCCTTGCTGCTGGTGGCTGATCCCTTCCAGATGTTGCAGGGACATCTCACAGGCATCCCTTCCCAGGAAAAGCCAGGATCTTCTGAGCAGGATGCTGTAAGCCCCAGCACCTCGATGACGGGCTCTGTTGAGCCTCCTGACTTTACCTGAGGAGTGAGGCTGTGCCGTAAGCTTGAGGGGAAGGTGTAGGGAGAGGTTTAGGGGAACAGCAAACCAAACCATCGCTGGGCTCTGTAAGTGGAGCTGAAAGCAGAGAGCTGGGCCAGCCCAACCTGTGCTCCAGGGCCCCCTTACCCTCCCAGCAAAACCCACACACCCGGCCAGGTGGGTTATATCCAAGAGAGCGATGCTCAAGGAAAAACATACAGAAGAGCTGCTGTGCTTGTTCCAGCTCACATGCGCCGGTGTTTTCTGAATGGAAAAGCCAACAGTCCTGTGAGAGTGGCTGGAGAGAAACCCCAACTCCCAGCCCTCTGCAAGGGCACTGCCAAAAGTGGAAACGTGAAAAAACTTATATACAAGAGTAACTGGCTGTGTCCTTCTCCCTTCTGCCTCACCTTTTCAGTGCTCACCAACTCGATGACCAACTCTTCTTCTCCGAGGCAGCCTGGCAGACAGCACTGACAGGACCAGCCACTGGACTGGTAGGAGGTGGCAAAAAATGAAAAGCAACCAAGAATGCTGCTGTCTTGCCTGAATATTTCTGTGTTGGATGGGAGGGCTGCGATATGGTGTGTGGCTGGGACTGGATCCATGTTCAGCACCGTCTCGGACGCTTTAGCAAGCTCACTTTGTCCCAGGTGGCCGTCATCTGGAAAGTGGCCGATTGCCAAGTAAATCCAGGAGCTGCTATCTTTATAGGAAACTCCTAGAAGATTGACTAGGCAGTAAAACAACAGTTTTCTGTAGCAATTACTCTGCGGGGAATTAGGCCAGATCTCTGCGTTGCGAATGTATAGGACGTGTGCCTATAGAAATCCTTGAGAGCACGATAGAATTTAATCAGACCCATTTGTTTGCGTGGAGAGTCAACCCAGATCTCTGTGGCAGACGCCCAGGGAAGGCTGGAAACAGCGTAGCCTGTTAAATAAGGGTATGTGTGGCCCCGTGAACAGAATGCAACAGATCTGCCTTTTTCGTCCTTTGGTCAGCCCTTCCCATTACTGCATTCAGTCTTTGCTCATCCTTTTGATTTCCTTCTTTTTTTTTTTTTCCTGCACTGTCTCTTTTCCCCAGATTCATATTTTTATTTCTCTCTTTCTTTCTGTATGTGTCTGCCTTCCTTTCTTCTTATGTTTCATTCTGTGCTGGGAGGCCAGAAGAGGCGATTGCGTGTGACAGGGCTGTCCCCACTGAGGACTGGGTGGGAGAATGAATGTGCTGGGGGTCCTGCTGGGGTCCCACTGCTGCCCTGGGGATGCTGCACCCTGCAATGTCCCTTTGGATGCTCGTGGCAGAGAACTGCTCTGAAGGCTGCAGAATGAACTCCCTACCAGCAAGGGGTGCCCTCCACGGAGGTGGGTCCTGGCTTTGGAGTCACATCCTACCCCAAATGAGTCCCTAATGTTGTTTTAAGGGGTTTTATTTCCGAAGAAGTGACTTTCTCAGGCATGCTTGTTGTTCCTTTTGAAAACTCTCGGTTTTGCTGCGTGTCCAAGCTGTGCATGAGCAGCAAATAGCGATAAAGAACAACCTATTGGCACGGTAATGCACGGGCCAGCTGGTTGGATTGTGTGTTTATTGGATCAGAGATACAGGCAACATGGAAATATGAAGATCTGCTGGCAGCTTAGACTTCTCCTCTGTCTCACTCGGCCTGCTGCCCGTACAAATAACATGGAAGTCCCGTGTAATTACAGGAGATTTGAGAAAAGTTTGTCCTCTGCGTTTATCTGTTCCGAGTTTTCGTTTTGCATCCCAACCCCGCGTTGTTTGCCATCACTTTTACTGCTTCCCCTGGGTAGCTAATTCTTTTCCTTTCTTTATTTTCTGGAAATTTTCAGCAAGAGGAAAGAGGACTTTCCCAAAGGCGCAGCACCGTGTGACTGTAAAACCACACAAGAGGACTTGGGGAAGGATATAGACTCCCCAGAGTGGCCAAATTCTTATGGAGAAGACTCTCTGGAAAGCCACGTGGCTGTCACTGTGTTGTCAAGCTCGTTTCAGAAGACAGTGTTGGAGAAGTGTCCTTTATACTGAGATTGCTGTGCCTGCTTTCCAAGTCAATGCTGGCTCCACATCCAGAGCCAGTGGAGTTGGGACACTTGGCAGGGGTTTCCTATCTGCAAATCGTAATTACTGGGGTAGAAAAACCAGCAACCCTGGGCCAGCCTTGTTCTTATCTGCTGTGATTCTTAAAGAAATGGCAAAAAAACCCTTTGAAAAATGTCCCCAGCAGATTAAATATGGTATATAACACCTTCCTGAAATAGCTAGGACTCAAAATAGCATCCCAGTGTTGTTTCTCTGTCTTGCGGAGTGTTTGTATGTAGCATGCTCCAGTAATTTGGGTGCTGCAGACGGCGGCAGGGCTGTCACACACTGTGGCATCTGACTGTCATGTTAGGGGGGAAACAACATCAGCATCAGAAAAATTGAATTGAAATGTAACGTAAGCATGTAAACGAG
This sequence comes from Trogon surrucura, assembly GCA_020746105.1. Lineage (NCBI taxonomy): Eukaryota > Metazoa > Chordata > Aves > Trogoniformes > Trogonidae > Trogon > Trogon surrucura. Next base: position 3,952,855 of record CM036621.1, on the reverse strand, counting down.
CCTTGCTTTCCCTATAATAAGCCCGTTTGGTGCACTGAGGAGCACGTTGGGTGGGAGGCAAAACCTCGTCGGCACTGTGGGGTGACTTGATGAAGTTTGGTCCAACCTCATGGGAAAATCCCAAGTTCAGACATACCATCTGAATCTTGCTTCTGGTGACAGTCATGGGCAACAGCCCAGCTTTGTCTGATTTCAGAGAGTAGCACCCACGCTAGGCTGTAGCTGGAAGTGAAGGAAACCCTTTGTCCCTTACGTGGCTGCTCTGTGTCTCCTCTCCACCTCCTAGCAGGGCCATAATCTGCTGTAGATTGCCCCTCAGAGTCAGGGACCCTTGTCCGAGCCCTCCCTTTCCCCTGGCAAGGCTCACGCCTTGAGCTCTGCCTTCGTGACTGGTCTTTATGGACAGGACCAGCACACTACATCTCTGAAAATGTGGGCTGGTTTGTCGGAAGCCCCACTGCCTCTGTGGGTCCTGCGGAACATGTCTTCAGCTGGGCGGCCTTTCTGAGCCTCCTTGAGCCTCCTTTCCTCAGAGAAAGCAGTAATTTATCTCCGGCAGAGCCTCAGATCCCAGGTCATGGAGCCACCTTTCCAGTAGATGGCATCAAAGACAGTCCCATTTCCCCAACAGTGGTGGAGCAGCTGTTCCTTAACAAACAAACAAAAAAAGAAAATAAAAAAGCAAGCTCCTTAAATCAGATGAACCTTAAAAAAAAACAAGCCAGGCGTTGCTTTTCTTTTGCTTCAGCGTTGGTTGACGTGACCCGCGTCATACGCCAACGTGGGGCCCGGTTTTCCACCCAGCAGTGGGGACTGGGTGACTGCTGCTCCCTGCCTTTAGCTCACGTTCAACTGTTCAGCCATAATCTCACCTGGAAAGCACATGGAAAATGCATTGATGAAGAACCATTATAATCCTTCAGGTGCAATTTTGATGTCTGAATTTAGTTTACTTTTTATACATGCGTCTAATTTTTGTATACGCGGTTCCCCACATAGTAGGAAGATTAAAGGCATTTCTTCTTATTTTTCTTTCTTTCTTTCTAAACCGTGAATAGACCTGCTGGTTGTTGGAGGTCATGGACCTACTGGACGTGAAGAAATCCCTCTTCTCAGCTCCAACCTGTAGGAATTTCTGTGATCAGCAGGTTTAGCACACTGGGAGACTCCACTGACACATCACATTTGAAAATTTGATCACTGACTCGCCATTATTTCTGTTCCCTTTGGGAGCGTTTCCAAAATCTGCTTCTCTACGCCAGCAGAAGGAGGTCAGGAGGGGCAGGTGGGTGTGCAGTGAAGTTTGGGAGGAGGGAATGTACATTTAGTTTTTTATTTTTAAACTTAGACCCCCAGTGGCTTCTAAATGTAGTGGTTGTACTCTGCCCTTGGGAAGTGTATTTAAGCTACCTCCCAGTGCTTGCATTAGCCAGCAGACTTAGCAGGATTTTATGGATCTATTTGCAATTAAAAGGAAAGAGCTGGAATTTCCTCCTGCTGGGTTCGTGAGTCGCTTTGTTACGGGTTCTCCCGTACCCTGGGAATGAGCTGAGCAGAGCTTGAGGAACAGGCGTTGTGGTGAGAAGGGGGAATAGAAGAATGAGGTTGAAAGAAAACCAACCTAATGCTTTCCAAGAACATGTCTGGGACCATTCAGGTGTTATCTTTGGTTACAAGAGCTGAAAAGCTGCAAAGAGTGCTTGAAAAGAGAGAAAAGAGGAACCTCTCCAGCTGACGTACCATGACGTGTAAAGACTTGGTAGGCACCTGAAGTCTGTTGGTACTTTTGTTGAGAAGGGACAGGCGGGCATGCTTTCAGAATGCTGCTGTGCAATGATAAAACCCTCTGTCCCAAGCATATTCCTCGTTTGCAGCTTCAGGAGGGTTTATTTGCACAATAAAATAACCCACTCGGCGCCACCTGGGGACTTCACCCCAGTGACCAGTCCCCAGCCCTTAGCCCTCGCCTGCAGCCCCAGGAGACGGGCAGAATTTGGCTTTGCACGCGCTGAGGAATGAACGAGTAAATAAATAATCCTTCCTGGCCTATGCGATTCACCATTTATAGTCATGCAACAAAATCCTGCATTCTGGTTTTCAGAGAGCTGGGAGCAGGGAGAGGGGGATCCTCTCCATCCCCGCGGGGGAAACCTTGTGCCAGGCAGGGGGCAAAGTCTGTCTGGTGGGAAAAGATTTGCTCTGCAAATAGCAGCTCCATTTTCAGTTATCCTTGTCTGGTTTCCACGTTGTTCATATATATATACATGAACAGAAAGGCCAGAAGGGCTGATGCTCTGTCAGGGCATCAAGGGAGTCTGTTATTTGTCTCACAAAAAGATTCGGCCGCTGTCTTACGGACGGGTTTGGACATTTGTTTCGGGGAAGTCTGGAAAATTCACCTTCTTGTTTCAGCGAAGGCAGCACATTGCCTGAGACGAGGCTGCTTTACAGCGTAACTTGAGCGACTTGAGTTTCAGATTTTGCAGAAATTTGCGCAGGAGTTCCCTCTGCAGCGAGGGGCAGGCAGTGGGGCAGAGCCAGGCAGTTTGTGACCGGGCGTTGAGAGCACAGGGACATGTGAGGACAGAGATGTGGCAGAGCTGTGCTCGGAGAGGTGACATCTCCCTTCTTGCGTGCGTTATAAAAAGTCAGAGGTTTGTTGTAAGGGGCTGGGATTGTCCTGCTCGCTTAGCTTCATGTAAACTTTTCAAAAATAACATTTGATTTCATCATTTTAATAAAAGAAACATAAAGTCCCATTCCCATTTCACAGATACTTGACACTCTTGAGAAAGACAAGCTCATTTTAGCTGTAGTTGCTCTTTGGGGTATGTGCATGTGCCCAGGTTCAGTTTATCTCAGCTCAAGTGGATTTCCTTTTCTTTTCTTTGTTCTGTTTTTCCTTTTTTTTTTTTAATATCCAGTTTGTGGGGCTGTGAAAACAGCCATCCATGGTTGCTGCAGTTCTGTTAAACAGTTTAAGATACTTTCCAGCTCATCTGTTTTCAGTGAAGCACTGAAGCATGTGCTCAGCTTTAACAGAGCCTTAATCTTGTCCCTTAAGATAAGGACAAGTTCAAGTACCTTGTTGAAAAATGAAAGATTTGCTCAATCTCTGCAGGGTTCAGTGTTCTCCGTAACTCCCTGAGATAGCCATAATACAGAATAAATTTGTCTGCCTCTGCTTCGTTCTCAGCGTAATCCACTGATAGTACAAAATGCAATTAGCATGTAAGGGATTCACTCTAAATCGTTCTTTCCTGTCCTCTGCCCCAGAGCTGGAGCCAAGAAAGGTCTCAGGGAAGAGGTGGAGGCTGGTAGCAGAGCTGTTGAACGCACGGCCCAGCTCCCTGCTGGGCTCCTGGAGGCTACATGTTGGGAAATCGGGTGGCTTTAGCCCTGAGAGGGGTGTTATCACCCTTTTGAATAGCCCACATTGCTGTTCTCCTACAAAAACCGATGGGAGGCTCTTTATGTCAAACCAGAATTGCACGAAAATTAGCTGGGGCTGGTGAAGTAGCATCTGTGTTATCTTTTTCTTAACCCCTCTTTATCTACCCTCATCTCCACATGTAAATCCTATCGCCAATGGGATTTATTCCACAGAAACCTCAGGAGCAAGTTCTGTGGCTTTTGGAGGAGCGTGTAGCTTAGTTTTCTCAGTAAATCCTATCGCTTCTATTCAGGTTGTTTCGCTGCAGCGTGCTCCTGTGGTCGTGTGCCTGCTGACTTCCCTACTTCTTGCCCGTGTTCTTCAGCAGGGTTTGCATACACAGAAATAGGGACTCAGGTGTGTTTGAGCTTTCGCTCTCTTCAAGCCTTTGCTGTGTTGGTTTTCTCCATGAAGAGGCAGAGCGGTCGCTGCTTTGTACCCTCACTTAAAGCTTTTGTCGCAACCCCGTGGTGTTGGAGTCCAAGCTCCTCCCCAGATGTGCATCCCGTTGGCAGGTTTCTCCCCACCGTGCCTGTCCCTCCGCTCCTGATGATGGCATTTCAAAATCGAAGCACCGGCGCGGAGGGGATCTCTGCAGTGGGGCGTTGCCAGCCTGTGCCTCTCCGAGGGAGCAGCTGGATTTTTTTGTCTGTGCTTCCTAACAGCTGCCAGACATTTCTGTTTCTGACCATTGCTGTCCTGCTGTCCTGTCGTTGTGCTTGAGTTCGACTGAATCATCTTCTCCTTAACCTCATCTTTCTTTTCACAACGAATTTGCAGGGTGTTTAGTTGTTTGGACGTGGCTGCCTCTGGCTGCAGGCTTGATTCTTTCCAGGGCTGTGAGCGTGAGTGATGTTACCTTATGCCAGTGAGTTCACCTTATAGCATCTTCTGTCCCTCCAGCTCTTGGCAACCTAATAGACACATAATTAGGTTTACTCCCCGCAGTATTCCCCTCTCTGCTCAGTCAGTTGGGTATCTCTCTTCTCAGAGGTGATGGTTACAATGCAGTCTCCACTGGGCTCAAAGCCTTTCTGCCTTGCTTGTAAACTCACACATGGACTTCTAACATCAGGTAAGCAAGGCTTTCGAATCAACTTCCGAATTCCACTGCAAAGTCTCCTCCCTTTGTTAAGGCAGGTGTGCACAGTCAAGGACTCAGTTTACAGGGTAAGCACCAGTTACTAGCTGGGTTAACGTGTCTGGTTAAGGCTGTCTAAAATGAGATTATCCCAGAACTGAAAGACTCCCAGATGTCGTGACAGATGTCGTGACACTACCGTGGCCTCAGCAGCAGTAGAGCGGTGACAGCTGGGGTTGAGAAGGGCTCTGCTGATCCCAGACTCCCCACAGGGACGGTGATTTAGGTTGAGAGGGGTGACCGGAGCGGTCACAAAAATACTGATAAGCTGCTGTGTTGCGGCGTGAGGGAAGACGTACACATGCCTGTGGCACCAAGACCAGAGGGGTTTGCACCGACAGGCTTGTTGCAATGAGTCGCACATCTCCGTCGTGTGTTGGAGGCGAGGTGTTGCTGCGTGGCTGCGCTGAGCACGCTTTCCTTCGAGCATGACCCACATGAGATATTTTGATGGCAGGAAACCTTTAGTTCAGCCTGGTCTAAGTGTCACCCCGCATGCTGCTTTGTGACACCTTGACTCATAACCACAAGCTCTTCCTGAGCTCACACACTTTCCTCCCTAGCCCTGCCCTTGAGCAGCTGCTGCTCTCACAGAGCCTCTCCACTGCTCTTCAAGGCCAAGAGACCGGGTGGGAGCAGCACATTTCCAGTTCTCCCTGCAGCTCCGTCTGTCTGTCCGGAGGAAGCCAGGTTAGAGAGCAGATTCCTTCCCCCAGCTGCATTCCAGCCCGGCACGATTCTGCTGGAGCGAGCGGCTGCGTGTCCAGCAGCGCGTCGGGTCTGACAGCGCTGGGGCAACTGGAGCAATGACACCAGCTGGGCTGTTTCTCAAAAAGCAAGTTCTGGCATTGATTTTTAAATAAATGATGCACCAGTGCTTTAACTGTCTAAGTCCGCCCAGCGGTTTCGGGACCTTGCTCCCCTTTGGAGGTCAGTTTGCATTTCCCCTGTGCCCTTCCAAGCATCTCTGTGTGGTTTAGAAGCACAGCTTTTGCAGGAAGGGTTGCTGAATACAGGCAAAAGTCATAGCTGGGAGAAAAAGGCCACATTAAAATATTTGGTGGTTGGAGAGGCTACAGGAGTTGTGACTTTTTGATTTTGCAGATGTGTCGCTTCTGGTAGGAGCTGCGTGGAGACATCACCTACAGCAAATGGCTTTCTCCTGCCTCAGGCAGCCTCAGGAAAAGAAGGAGAGGGCTGGGTGTTTTGTCTTAAAGAAGCATAGAAACAGGTGCTGCCAAAGGAGTGGAAGACATTAAGTCCAGCGCTTTCCAGGGAGAATGTCCTGTTTCCAATCTCCTCTTCGTTTGGCATTAAAAAGTTGCGTTAAAGTAGGTCAGTTCCTCCAAGGGCTGCAAAGGCAAGAGGTGGAGCCATAGCAGCGCAGGCAGCCCTTCCCTCTGTCGGTCCTGACCTCCAGGACTCCTGGCATTTCAACTCTGTGGTCTCTTGAGCTCTGCTTTGCTTTTCTGATCAGAGCTTTGCTTGGCCACTACTGGTGTACAAAGGCCTTTCCCCCATGGCTGCTGGTAGCAATAGGTGGTACTTGTCAATCCATTGCAGGGCAGTGATGAGCTCCCCGCTCCAGGCTTTGTGTCCGAGCGAATGGTAGGGCTCTGACCAGAGCGATTTGCAAAATGCGTTTCCTCTGAGTGGTACAGAAATATGAGCTTCCCTCATCTCTTGCTGGATCGGAGGGGACTGAGGAAATCAGGATTTATAACAGGAGGATGGAGGAGGGGTAGCGTGGAAGTAACGGTCCAGATCTAAATTCCAGCTCTTTCTGAGTTCACAAGAAAATATCTGGATGCGTTGTTTGAAGTAACATGAATTCCACTTGGGTGGAGAATCTAATTAAGTGCTGCAGGCTTTAGACAACACATTAATATTTTCAACAATTTGACCCCAAACAGCCATTAAAAGTCTTTCCGATGGCTAGTATATGTGTACACGTTTTTGTCTTAATTAGAAAAAGATTCTAATCCATACTTCAGTTAAGTTCATTACACTTATAAACGTAATACAATCAAAAGATCAATTGGTCATTAGCTAAGTAAGCCCACTGTAATTAACATTTACAGAAAACTTTTAATTGCCTGCCTGTCCTTCACAGCAGGTGATGAGGGAAGCAAGGCCTGTCTCCCTTATGCTGCTGGTGTTTAAATCAGGTGACAAGCTCCATATTGTGTGTTCCTAACTCATGACCAGCTGAACTTTGTTTGCGGAGGTGAGTTAGGAAAGACAGCAGCCGGCCCAAGGACAGGAAAACCCAGAAGGCTTCACGGTGTGGCCCATCCTTTCCCCAAAGAGCAGGACGGGGCTGGATGAGCATGATGGTGGGCTGAGCCAGACCGTGATGGCATGGTCACAGAATCACACAACGTTGAGGATTGGAAGGGACCTCGAAAGATCATCTAGTCCAACCCCCCTGCCAGAGCAGGATGACCCAGAGCAGGTCACACAGGAACATGTCCAGGCGGGTTTTGAATGTCTCCGGAGATGGAGACTCCACACCCTCTCTGGGCAGCCTGTGCCAGGGCTCCAGCACCCTCACAGGGAAAAAGGTTTTTCTGATATTTTTATGGAATCTCTTATGTTCTAGCTTGTGCCCATTGCCCCTTGTCCTGTCAGTGGACGCTGCTGAAAAGAGCCTGGCTCCATCCTGACACTCCCCCTTGACATATTTATAAACATTAATGAGGTCACCCCTCAGCCTCCTCTTCTCCAAGCTAAAGAGACCCAGCTCCTTCAGCCTTTCCTCACCAGGGAGATGTTCCACTCTCTCCATCATCTCTGTGGCTGCGCTGGACTCTCTCCAGCAGTTCCCTGTCCCTCTTGAGCTGAGGGGCCCAGAACTGGACACGATATTCCAGACGTGGCCTCACCAGCTCTGGCCAGATGTGCACAGTGTGTTTCTGACGGAAACAAGAGCTCTAGAGCCAGGTCTCCCCCTCCTCTCCATCTGCTGACAGGTTGCGTTGGCCTTCCGTTATCTCTGGGCTCTGTGGCATCATTTACCGTGATCGTTACTGTGACCTGGGTGGGGTTTCCACACCCCACTTCGGCGTAGCACAGCCAAAACTCCCAGGGACAGCCACAGCTGGATGCTGAGCCGCGGGGAAGCTGGGGCGGTGGACACTCTCCTCGGTGCCAGTTAGTTCGAGGAGTTCACGATAGCCCCGAAGTCGATGAGCGCTGCCAGCCAAGTGGGATGTTCGTGGAGAGGGAGCTCAAGAACAAGCACGAGCACCAGCCTGTGTTCATGGATCGGGGTGCCCTGGCGCTGGTGGCACAGGGCTCTGTGGGTTGTGGGGTGGGCAGGTAGAGACCCCCAACCCGGGCGAGGCGGTGGAAGCCGTAGAAGCACTGGCTGTTGGCCGAGCCGTGGCAGCAAGCTGCTGTGCCTTTTTGCACTGGCAGCCCCTAGATCTTCTCCAAAATCGCTTGTCGGCAGATAATAATGAATAGTCCCTTTATGCTTAGTATCTGAGTAGTGCTGGTTTCGCCTCCCTGAGAAAAATCAGCATCCCTCCTCGAAGGGGCAGAATTATGCTCCTTTTTCCATATGCGGGCTGCATAATTCACTATAATTTTATTATCTCTGTGCACTCAGAAATACACCACATGGCTCTTCTGTAAGTGGAGAAGATAAGAGGCTATACCAGCATGAATTTTCTTTAATAAGATTACACTATGATAATAGGCTACTAGAATAATTTAGCTCCTAATGATTTTGTTCTTCCTTGCTTCCACATGATCAAGGGCAATACATATTAAAGTTGCAGAGGCTTTTTTAATTATGCAGTAGCAAGTATATATTTTATAGAACAGCTTTAATGATTCCAAGGGAATTTCTGTTTGTGTGGGAAATACTTCTTTGGTGTTGCCATTTCCAAGGCTCTGTGTGTGTAAGCACATGCAGGCGTACGGTCGAATTTCTGCAATATACTGGTGGTGTTTTTTGTGGGGAAAATCCAAGTGTTGAAACGTAATGCAGCCAACCAAGCTGTCTGGAAGGGGATCAACCTTGCAATATTTTAATCTGATAAAAAAAAATGTAAAAATTGGAAATTATTTTGTGATGCAGATGAGTTTCCTAACGTCAGGCATTCAAATTAGGGAATGTTGGCTGGATTCCCATGGGGCCTCAGTTTCCCCATCAGTAAAACAAATGAAAGAGTCGTTGGGACTTTTAAACCTGTCTCAGTGGATATCCCAGACGGTTGATATTGCACCCTGGGAGCGTCGAGAGATTTAGTTCCCTAATGTTTGTAAAACTCTCTAGGATCTTTAAAGAAAGACTACAAAGTCTTATTTTAACATTCCCAGAGGCAGCGCTGGGTAACGGCTGTCACCTGGATTAGATCCAGTCTTGGGAAAGCATAATTTTATCCACCACCCTACCTGGCACGGAAAGTTTTCAGCCCTCCACAGTGGAGTTGGCTTGGTCTTCAGTGCTATCTGAACCTGCTCTGCTGCGTGGCAGCCTCCCTTGAATCTCTGCTCTTCTGGCCCAAGTACGGCTTAATTTGGCCCGATTTGAACAATAGCTCTTCGGTTTAGTTTATGTCAACGTAGTTCCTGACATAAGTGGGGAGGGTGGGGGCCTGGTGCCACACGTCTGTTAATCAGAGCCAAATGTCGCTTTGCAGTTCATAGATGATTTGTGAGGACCGGAGAGGAAGGAAGGAGAGCTCTGCAGTGAAAGACTTTGGAGGTTCGCTCTGAAAAGACTCGTTAACGAGCCCAACGTGCTCCCCTATGGCCACGTCTTCATGGCTTTACGTAGCCTAACCGAGAGGACAAAATTCACACCAATTGGTGAGTTGTGGTCAAAACTCTGCCCTTCTTTAAGGACTTCTCCGTGTCCACATGGAGAAAGGCGACAGAGAGAGACGTCCATGCATCTCATGAAGCTTTGGATCTACGTAAAGGCTGAGGGATTTGCAGGAGATGGTGTTTGCACCAGGATCGTTTGGTCTAAGGCTGCTCACCACTGCCATGGGGCATGGTGGGTTTCACTGGAACATGGTGGTGGGAAACTTAATCCAGGTAGGACTTCAGGTTCAGGGACAGCTGGAGGGCACCAGCATTTCGAACACTGCCTTGCGCTGCTGGCTAGAAGAAGAGTTCTATAACCCAGTGCTGGGAAACTCATCAGCTGCCTGAGCTCTGCCTGCACGGAGTCTCTCGCCCCTTTTCCAGCAGATGGCAAACAGTAGCAGAAATTTGCCAGCTAGGTGAGGCAGTGTAGTCAGGGCATCTGGGGAGCGGGAAAGGACTGTGTGAGTTTGCCTTTGTGGTGGCAAAGACCTTTCCCCGCTGCCATTAACCAGGAAGATTTAATGAGTGCGTTCTTCTCCTGCTCCTCTACTCTCGACCCCGAGCTGAACCCTTGCGTTAGGAGCTGACTTTTCATTTGGGCCCCGTATTTTGCGAGCTAAACCAGAGCCCAGATGGCTTAGAAAAACCCAGAGAGCTCCAACCGGAGAGCAGCTCTTGCCACGCACGTTCCCATGCTCTTTCAACAGGCTGGGGCTGCTCTGCCAAGTGTGATTTCAGAGGAAGCTTGGAAAGAAAGTCCAGCACCGTCTGTCGTCCTTTCTTCAGAGAACTTCTGGTGCCTTTATGATGGACAGAATAGCCGAGAGAAAGGGCTTTTACAAAGCTTGGAGCTGGGCTTATGTGCGCCCTGCTTTCCTTCTTCCTAAGACGTATCCTCTTCCTCCATGAGTCACCCCATGGATGAGAATAAGAGACTTTTTAGGGCAAAGAGAACGAAACAACAGAAGCTGGCTCTTCAGAGCCGTTGTGCTGTGGTCGTTTATTTGTGGATCTGCAAGCATCTGTCATCTCTAGCCTGGGGAGTTCAATCTCAAAGAGCTCCGGCGGAGCCCGAACTGAATTACTTCAGTGTGTTTGTATGCGGAGCCGCACGCTGCGCCGGGTGGCTGCCTGCCACCCCACGCCGAAGGTGGACGCCTTTCGGGAGTGAAGCATTTTGCACGTATCTAAATGCTCGGCACCGGCGGGCGAGCTGCTAACTGCGCCGGCTGGCACGTTAAAATATTTCCTGAAATTGAGGTGCCGCAGGATTTGCCCCGTTAGCAGTGAACCGCCGTGCCTGAGGAGTCAAAGGTGCCGCGGTGACACCTCTGCGTCCGGCCACATCCCTGCAGACCAGGGAGGTGTCTCTTCTCTCGGGCACTGCTCTGACATTGGCCTTGGAGCCCCCGCTGGCTGGGAGGGGACTTTAGGGACTTGATTGCTGCTCCCCGCTCCTGCGCAGTGCTGGGTTTGCACACCTGAAGACTTCGGAGGTGGCTTTGCCCGTGTCCATCCAGCCTTTGTCTCAACACCCAACTCTGTGTGCCGGGCAAGCACCCCCACCACTCCTTCATCCTTCTCCTGCGAGCTGCTCGCTGGAAAACTTCTAATTAAAGCCAGATTATTGGTCTTGGCCCTTCCTGTTAGCATTTTGGTTTGAGGTTTTCTTATTTTTTTAAGTCCCTTTAAAACGTCTAGAGAGATGATATCGAGGTTCATTTGTTTGCGATAGGGGAAACGTTTTCACACAGTGGCTAAACATTGTTGGAAGAGAGCAAAATTAATAGCTACTCCCTTAATCCTGATTAAACTGGCAGCTGGGAGATATTGATCAGCGTGTTCACAGCAAACTATCCCTCTTTAATGCACAGGGTAAACAAGTGTAGGGCTGTGCTTACCGTAACCCTTCCCACGTCGGTAGCTTCACGCGCTGGGAGGGGCTGAAAGTGGAGCGTCACCTTTCCTGCTCCCCAGCAGAGAGGAAGGATTTTGTGTAGGGGTCACTCCCTGGGAAGGGGGGCAGGAGGGGGGTATAGCCAGGCTGGCTTTAGCCCCAGATCTCCTGGCATTACAGAGCAGTCACCCAGGTCTGGGTGTCCCCGGGCAGAGCACCGTGAGCCCTCTCCTCTGGGGACCCTACCAGCTGCTGCTGCAGCCATCATGTGGGATGCTTGAGGTGCATCAGAGTGTTTTACATGATCCAAAAAAAAGCTGCCCCGAGAGAGCACCCAGGGGGTGAGCAGGGCCTGATTTTAGGGGTTTAAACCAGGGTTCAGCCAGAGTGGTCACCAGCTTGGACCTGGTCCTAGCTTTGCTGATATTTCCGAATCCTGCTGCCTTCGTTGCCGTCAAACGTTTTCCCACCCATCCTTTTTATTTTTGATGTGTCCTTTCTGGGGACAGATGAACCTCCCAGCCCACCTGTTTGATTGTGCTCTCACTCTCAAAGTCGTAAACCAGAAAGCAATTTGGAGGCTGCCGAGAGAGGGAAGGAGGCTCAGTGGCCCCAACCTTCCTGCTCAGGTGCTTTATTCTTCTCATCAAACTCATGTTCCACGTTAAAGGCCATGAATTCTTGATGCTGCCACTGCCAGGATGTCTCCAAACAAAACAAATTGCTCTGGGTCAGGTCTGCGTTCAGCATCACAGGATCACTGCGTTTTTGGACCTCTGGTTTCTATGCTATGGTCACGTTTCTTTTTGCTTCCAGTGCTCATGTCTGGAAATACTTAGAACTCTCTTCAGCCTCCCAGGAAAGGTTTGGGACTGCTGGAGTGGATGGATGGTAATATGACAAGGCAAAGGAGCAGCTTTCTGGAGGGCACCCAGAAATGTGCTTTCTCTGAGGAGATCAGTACTGCAGGGGCTTAGTTCTATCCTTGGCAAAAGAAATCATTTGCAAGAGCACAAATCCTGCCATTGGAGGTACCACAACCATAAGCAATGCTGAGTCCTGCACGGAATTAATTTTTTGTGGTACCTCTTGGTACTGATCCACCCCTTGGTACTTCTGGAAAAAAAAATAAGGTTTTATTTCTTGAATGTCAGACAACAAACTCTTTCTCCATGGGGCGGGTAGGAGGTACCGAAGGGAAGCGACCTCCCCGGCAGCTGGCTCTCCTCACGCCCTCCTGTCCTCACCCTTGCTCTGCTTCTCCATCCTGGTGCTCTGCTCACCTCATGTTTGAGGGTTCCTCACTCTCCCAGGTATCGAAAGACATTTCTCCTCCTCGTGGGACGTGACGGTCTTGCAGGAACGTCCTTTGTACGCTGTAAAGATAGACGCTATTATAATCCCTGTCCTTGGGCAAACAGGCTCAGGCTTCCTGTTTTCCTCATTACCCTTATTCCACCAAGTGTTCCCCTGTAGGTGCATCCACACAATAGCTGACTTGCAGCCTGCACTTGTATCCTCTGCGCTCCGGTCCGGGTGATTGATCGCTGTTGGACGGCGTCTCTCCAGGATGCTGGTTGTCCTAAAGGAATATGTGCTGTTGCTGACCACAGGGCCAGCTCGTCCTCCGTGCACCCAAGTTTATGAGCTGCAAAGCCCGTGGCAGATGAAACCGATCTGCCCTAGGGGAGTGGGGTGAAGCTATTTTACAGCTGAGGAAGCAGGCAGAAATCAAAACAGAGAAAGCGATGGAGTTCTGGCTTTATTGCAGGGCGTTGCTAATCTCTTTTTTACATGGTAGAGAGCGTTGTCATCTCTGAGCTTGCAGTTCAGTCGTACGTTCAGGCTTTGGTGCTCTCCCTGGGCTTGGTGGCGTCACTCGGTTCTCCTTGGGGCACATACTTAACTCCCAGAAATCACCGTGTTGGCAAACAGTCGTTCTGCCGCTCCCCAGGGGACTTTGCAAGTGATCCTTTAGCATATTTGTGTTTGAATTTTCTTCATTCCAGCCTGGGCATGCATGGGTTTTCTTTGCTAGCTATGCAGTCGTTGAGCCCACTCGTAACTGACCGCAGCGGGTTTTTTTTTTTTGCTTTGCAGAATTCTTTCAAGTCCCGAGGAGACGCCGGGGTGAATAGTGGGAGTGTTTGTGGGCAGCCAGAGCACTTTCACGCCTAGTGCTCATCTTTACCTCTGAACAATGAACGAGAGTCTGCGTTTTTTCCATAACTCCTGCCAAATCTTGGTCTGTTCTTCCGTCCTTCCATGCCTCTTGGCCTGAACAGTCACCTCTTACTTCTTAGTCCGTCTTAGGAAAACCACCGGTTAGCAAAACACTCCAAATTAACCTTATAGAGTTATGCCTAAGAGCAAACCAGGCCTGCTGAGTTGCTGCTACCCCTTGTGCCAGCAGCTGTTCCCATTTGTGAGATGAGACAAGACACAGGTGGTGGTTGCTCCTGAGAAGCTGGGTTTTGATATAAGTCTGACAGCAAGGCTTCTGGAGGGGGCTGAGGATTTCCTACATCCCTATCCCTTCTCTATCCTTTGATTTGCAGGAGCCTTGCACTTACTCACTGTCTCCTCCTCACTCAGTTACAACCTGAACCAGATGAAGCTGCAGACAGGCAACACTGGGGGCCAAATTGTTTTCTTACTCAGAAGCAAGAAACGTGGAACCCTGGGGTCACTCCACGGCAGCTGGTGTCCCTTAACTGGTAGGACAAGAGGCATTTCTCTTGGGGTTACCTTACTCCAAACATCTTCCCTGTGGGAAACCTGGTCCTCCTCCTCTCCTCTGTGTTCTGGGACAGAAATGGGGATGGGAGGGAGGAAGGTTTGGCCAGCTGGATGTGACAGGGGTATGTTGGAGCTCTGGAGTCAGAAGGAAAAATCGTGAGTTGTCTCCACCAGGGATCCTTTACTCTTTTCTCCACCCACCCTGAGAAAGGAGAAAGCTTTGACCGTGAAAAACAATTTAAGCCATGGGGATGGAGCAGTCTCATCCCCAGTGTTGCGTTCCTCTCAAAGCAGACGGTGTGTTTACAAGTGCAAGCGAGACTTCCATCGTCGTGTCCTGGAGTATCATCATAGTCATTGTCCATGCTGTAGCCACATGGGCAATTTGGGCATTGCAGGCACTAAACTGATGTAAAATTCTCCTACATGTTATGATGAGATGTTCTTCCCTCAAGCTGCTTAGAAATGTGTTTGCTTACGTTTGTTTTCTGCACGTGGTATGTGATTTGGACAAATAACAAATACACGGGTCGGTGGGCACACAGGTGAGTGTTTTATCATTTAGAGCAAAGAGAAACGCTCCCTTCTTTTGTTGTTATTCCTAAAGACATGGAGCAGAAGACTCTGAATCGTTTAGTTATATATCCGTGCAAACCTGAGGGTAGACCCTGATTCCAGCTGGTGTCTGGAGAAATCCAGTGGAGTCACAACAAATGAGACCTAAGGCGGTGGAAACTGGTGGGTGGACTATCCATCAGGCAGGGTAGGGGGAAAATAAGAGGCTTGTGCGATTCCTGAAGTCGGTGCATTATTTCTGTTTGGTTTACTCCTCTGCAACGTAACCAATGCCACTGATCTCTGCTCTGCCTTGGGCGGTGCGTGTTTCATGGCCATTAAGAGAAAGCAGCTCAGTCTTTCATGTTCCGTAGTGCTCTTGCTTCGTCTCGCAGCCTTGGTATCACCGATACTATGACAGAATGTGTTCAGCGCACAGAACTATTAAAAATGTAGCTCAGATGGTGCTGATGGGAGGGTGACATCTCCTGAATAATTTATTTTAACGGAAAAGATTTGTAACGCTTAAGTGTTAGCAGAACTCCTCATTTTAACCCTTTGTGAGGCTTGTTGTGATTCACTCCCTTGGGCGGGAAGAGGCTCGGCTTGTTAAAGCGTGGGTTGGACATCTCATCAGCTCAAGCCACCACGTTTCTCCTCAACTTGAGGAGAAACTTCTTTACTGTGAGGATGGCAGAGCACTGAAACAAGCTGCCCAGAGAGGTTGTGGATTCTCCTTCTCTGGAGACTTTCAAAACCAGCCTGGACGTGTTCCTGTGTGACCTGCTCTGGGTGACCCTGCTCTGGCAGGGGGTTGGACTGGATGATCTCTAGAGGTCCCTTCCAACCCCCAACATTCTGTGAAGCAGTCACTAACATCTTGATTGCCCCTGCCTTAGGAACAGCAAGCTTTTTCCAGGGTGGAGGACTGACATAGGCTGTAATTACTAACTCCAAAAGTATTTACAGCAAGGAAGGAGAGTCTGGCTACCTTAAATTCCTGGCAGCAGCTCTGTTCCTTGGGGGCAATGACTGTAAGTACTTGCTCTCATCTCCCCTGTCCAGTGGGAACTAATCAATTGGTTGCTGGTCCAGGGGTTTGCACAGGAGTGGGTGAACCAGAAGAAAAGAGGTTCGTGCGATTGGAATCTTCATGCTTTGGACATCTCTAAAGCATGCTGGGACCTTGAGGGTACCTGCCAAAGGTGTCTGGGTGGGAAAAGGGGACTCAGAGTATGTTTAGGTGCTACTCAGAGGATGCTGTCGTCAGCACTTTGCTTTTCATGGCCAGGTCTGCGGCGGTTGAAGGCTGGGTGTTTTCACTCTGCTGTGCAAGTGCTGAAATGCAATGCAGACTTTGTGAGGTCACAAAGATATTATTAAATGTGGGAGCCAAGCACAGCTCTTTGGGTTTTGATTCTGGTGCTTTTCATGGAACTGCCGAGAGCATGGAGCCGTGTGGTTCACGCACAGGGTGTGGACCCTTTGCAGACCCAAGACTTGGTGCACTGGAAGGAGAGCAGGGCCATTGCTTTGTTGCATACTTTTAGTAGAAATTTTGCGCAGGGGACATCCTTGCCAAAAGCAAACAACCCAAATTTCTGAATTCACGCTGGCAGAAATCCAATGATAAGGTGGAGATCAGTTCTAGTTATCCATTATATCCTTGGTGTTGGTGTTAGAAAGGCAAAGATCATTTCTGTGGTGATTATCTTCCCTCTTTGGTTTATCCACAAGACATTACACAAAGAGAGACAAATCTTGCTCCCAGCTGTGTGGGACAGGTCCCCGCTCAAAGTCAGAGGAAGCTGCTCATGGGTGGTAGAGACCAGAATTTGGCCCATACTTGCTGGACATATTTACCACTGCAATTGCTGTGCTGCCCTGTGTGCCCCACAGACATCTCCTCCTGGCCTAAAGAGCTCAGCACTGATTTGCCAACAACTTCTCCCTCCTGCTCTTTCACTTTTCTTCCTCTTATTGCTGGTCTCGTCGCTTGTAGGATTATTTCCTTGCCTTTCAGTAATTCCTCAGGTTCCTGCCACAACTGAGTTTAACAGTTAAGACGCAGTCTGTGCCTGAAGAATGCAAAACCTGTATTGAGGAGAGGGAATGGAAAGACAGAAATCGTGTTGTTCCTGATTTATGCTTGGAGCCCTGAGACGGGGGTGAAGCTCTGATGTTCTTGAAGTCGATGCCACGACCCGTTCATGACTCTCAGCTGGCAAGGACATCATCCCAAACAGTTTGTGACCGACCCATCCTCCAGCCCTTGATTTAGGGCTTGGCCACAAATTCATGCATCACTCTGGATCTTATTCCCTACTGAATCGTGAAGAGACTGGAAACACTTCAGTCTTCTATATCTGGCTTTTTCATAATGAAGTTTCCAATGAGCTAAGTATCGTTATTCTCATGTTTCAGCTGGGAAAGCTGATACACAGAAGGGCAAAGTGAGGTGCCTGAGGTCCATGCACCAGGCCAGTGTCAGAGGCAGGAGTCCTTCCCTGCCTCTGTTATAAACCCAGACAGCAATAAAACAAAACACTGGTTCATACCAGGAAAAACGAGGTCTGGAGCTGCATCACATCCAGATCAACCATGGAGTCACTGTGGCTCAGTGGAAACCCTGGAGTTAGCGACCTCTGCAAAATTGATATGTTTTTTGCATAGCTAAATTCCAAGAAATAATTAAATCCCTCTTAATTATTGAGAGAGGAACTAGTAGGAGAGGAGAGCCAAAGTCTTTAGGTCAGATCCATCTTAATCTATCACCAGACCTAGCAAAAATCTGTCTAATGAACAAATATACCCTATAAATTAGTCCAATAAATTTTTCCTGTTGAAATAAGATGTCTTCCTGCCTTGTGTATTGCGTTAAAGGAAGATAACTGAATATGAATTTTCTTCATCTACAGAGGAACATTCGAAATGAATCACGTAAATGCTAATGCATATATGTATCTGTGTGCATCCATGTTTTGGGAATGGTGCTGGCATCTGTGCAGAGCATTTTAGGCTGGGACTGACTCTTCAGCAGCTCTTGGAGTGGAGACCGATACTGCTCTCCAACCCGAGGAAAATTCCCTTCAGTTCCAGTTTCTTTGTGCCTCAGCGATGACTTTCAAATGTTTAAAGCTCAACAGCAGTTGCCAAAGATTGACGTTGCCTCCCAAGGAAATGCTCTTAATTGCTTTGGGTTCAAATTCCCAATGTGTGGCTGAACTAAGCTTGATGATAGCTAAGCTTTGGTTTTAGGCCGAGGCCATGCACAAAAGTTAGGGCCTGGAATAAGCACACAGCTGTGACCACACTGGGGCTATGTCTGTGGAAATGTAAAAATATTAGTCTTAAAAGACATTAATCTTTCCCGCACGTCCTGCCATGGTTGGAGGTGATTCTCACATTGTGTTTTATTCTCAGCTCTCTCAGAGCTTTGAGTTCTCCTGCCTGAGAATCTCTCCTTGCAGTGCTTTAACAGCCTCATGTATTATGAATACATGAAAAATGGTTGGTTGAGTAAGAGGTTTCTTGGTTTCAACCAGAAAAGAAATATCTGAAGTCACTAGAAAGTGGCTTTTTTGATGAAGAAAGGCTCATATATACCATAAAAGCAACCAGAAGGGTCTCTGAATGTGATAAAAAGGGACGTGCTGTGAGCAGAAGAAAACTGAAACAACTGGGTCTTCCTTTTTTGATTTTAAGACGTTGTGTTTTAATACGTGTGAAATACAAGTGCCTCCAGGCCTCCTGCTACCTTTTTTACGACACAGTGTGCAGTGTCGGGGTCACCTAAAGTTATCAGACAAGGATGTCTGATAATCAGAGGAAGGTTTTTGCACAGCCCTGGCCCTGCATCAGCGGCGAAACATCGCTTAGGCTGGGAGGCGAAGGAGAATATTGCATTGCTTCAAAACCGTTAAGGGGAAGGTTATAAAATTATCATGCCTGTAAATTCCAGATGCAAACCATATGATTGCAAAGCCCTTCCCTCTGTCTTTGTTTAAATCGACTCTCTCCTAAGCCTCCTCAACATCTGTCTGCCCTGGAAATGCAGTGTTCCCTGTGCTCAGTCACATGGACGGCGAACGCCTTGTCCTGGGACTGAAAGGTCTTTTGAGGAAAAACCCAAACATTATGCAACTGGTGAAGTGTTTGCCTAGGATTAGGTGTCGTGGTTAATACAAGCGTTAAAAAGTACCTCTGGCCACTGTCCTGTGTCACAACAACCTTCTGTTTCCTCTTTTCTGAAGATGGATGTTCGTCTGGTTTGAGCAGCTTTTGTCCTGTCCTGGGGGCACAAAAGAAAAAAAAACAAAGGGATGCTTTTAAAGATGGAAAATTACGCAGCGGTGCTAAATATACCATATTTCTTCGACCTGACCGTACCAGGGTAATGCCGTTCCAGAAGCACATCCTGCACCAGTGCAGAAGAGGCAAGTTTGATGTTGAAATGGGGAGAAGTATCCATGGGTAAGGGCGGTGGTTTTGGGAACCACCTCTCTGATGAAGAACACCTCTCTTGTGAAGGGAGGCTGAGGGAGCTGGGGCTGTTCAGCCTGGAGAAGAGGAGGCTGAGGGGAGACCTTATCGCTCTCTACAACTACCTGAAAGGCAGCTGTAGTGAGATGGGTGTTGGCCTCTTCTCCCCAGCGAACAGCGATAGGACAAGAGGGAACGGGTTCAAGTTGCGCCAGGGGAAGTTTAGATGGATATTAGGAAAACGTTCTTCACCGAAAGGGTGGTGAAGCACTGGAATGTGTTGCCGAGGGAGGTGGTGGGGTCACCATCCCTGGACGTGTTTAGAAAACATCTGGATGTGGCACTTCAGGAGATGGTTTAGCGTTAGGGTGGTGTAGGGCTGTAGGTTGGACTTGGTGATCTTGAGGTCCTTTCCAACCTTGGTGTTTCTATGATTCTATGATTCTCACACTGTGCCTGGGGAGCCAGACCCAGCACCCTGGGGCTGAATCCCCGCGAGGCGTTGGGACGCACGTCCTCTTCCCCGAAACGGTTACGTTACACGCCTCGAGCTTTGCTGTAGTAGCAGAGGAAGGGGAGGGTGCAAAGGTTAGGGAAAACAAAACATTCATTTTCTTGACCAGCTGCGTAGCGAAAGTGCAGCTTATTTCTACCGTTTGTAAATCAGGCCTGCTCTCCAGCAGTGCATTAATGAGAGCTATTAAATGATTTCATGATGGACTCGTCGTTACCGTCTGATAAAAAGCAGTGCTCCCTCCAAGGACCAGCACTTTTCAATTGCAGCTTTTTCTACCCTGGGGAAAGAGGTGCGGGGAGGGGGGACAAAAAACCTTGGGCAGCGTCAGACGTGTTCTGCAAACGTCTCTGCGGGTGCATTGTGTCGGGAGGATTGATTGCTCGGAGCCTCGCAGCTTTTAATTAGGGAGACGGGCCGGTGACGTGAATAGCCCTTTGGTTTTATGTAATACCTTTCATGTAGAAAATACGTGAAACTGATCTCGCCTCCGTCCGCCAGCGTAAATCAGCATCGCTGCCCGAGGTGGGTGTTCCTCCCTGGGGGTACGTGAGGTTGGACCCCAGCCCGTGGAAGCCAGGGAGCTCCAAGACATCCAGGCGTGCAAACCCAAGATGCTTTTGCTCTGTGTGAGCAAACTGAAGCTGAAAAGAAGGAACCCGGTGCAGCGTGGCCTCAAGGAGGCTCCCCGGAGCTTCGGGGCCGCGCAGGTGACCCCCAGAGCGTGTCCCCATGGGACACAGATCCATCCCCAGCCCCCCTGGGCCTCGGCCAGATCTCCGAGCAGGCTGCAGGAGGCTCCTTTGTCAAGGGCGTACCCGAGCATTAAAATCACGGGGATGGCTAATTTATGTGAGAAGGTTTTCGATGACTCAATGGGGAGGGCACTGCTGCCCAGAGGCTTGCCCCTCTTGAAGTCTCTAATTGCTAATCAGAGGCTGGGTTCGGCAGCTCCCATTCTCTGGCACTTTCTGTCAATAAAACTGGAGAGGCTCATGCTTTGTAACAAAGATGTTTATCTTGCCCGGGTTTGTGAGGAGCTCTAGGAGGCTGTCATTTCTTACTGCCCGGCTTTAATGGGGTAAACAGTTGCTGTTACTTTAGTTTCCAGCCAGATTTTCTGAATGGGGGCTGGGTGGAGGATGCCTCAATTAATCCTTCGGGAAAGCGGTTGAGGTTCTGCCTTGTTGTTTTGAGTTTGTATCTAAATAGCATCTCCCAGATTCAGTGTAGTGAAACTCGGGTCCAAATGTTGCCTTGCGTTTCTGCATCCCTCCAATGGGTAGTTTTTCTCCCTCTTTCACACGACTAGCCCCATTATCCCAAGTGAAATTGCTGTTGCCAGCCTCTGAAGCCTGCCTCTGCCAGCATGCCAGGGCATCAGCAGTCTAGGAATATCTGTGGGCCTGTTTAAATAGTGTTTTATTCCTCCTGTGAAGTGATAACGTGGTAATGGCTACTGAGTAGTTAGAATAAATGTCTAAAGAGATTGGAGTCGACTGAAAAGAGGAGGTTTCTGTAGAGCAAATGAGCTGGGTTGCTTTTTGCTACACAGCAATGGAGAGATCTCTCTACTGATTTCCCCCTACACACCCTGAAGAAGGCAGTACCCTTTCTTGGGGAGGAAACAGCGGTCATTAAAATCACGTGTGAACGGCAGCGTGGTTTAGCATTGACCTAAGGCTTGTCTTCATCAGCAAGTAATTTTCAGTGGAGCAGTATTTACTGTGGTCGGGTGATAATTACCTGAGAACTGCAGGTTATTCTGCATAAATGTTAATTAAACACTTTTTCAGGCCTTTTTTTTTTTTTTGTATGATATGGTTTCTTGGGATTTCCAGGGCTTCAGTAGTCTCCGAGTGGTATTTGCTGGGTTAGCTGCAAACGCAAAAAGAGTCTTTGTCTGGAGTCAGTGTGCTGACATGTGAAAGACTGCCATAAGATCTGAGCTACCATTAGCCATGGAGGCTAATGAGTTAAAATCAGATTACAGTGATGTAGGCAGAGTTATATTCAGATACCGTAAGTGCTCACAGGCTGAATGGAAAGCTTTTCCAGAGTGCTTAGTCCTGGGCAGAAGATAAGGGTCTTCCAGCAAACCGAGCTGGAGCATCACTAACGCATTTTACTTCTAAAGGTTGGACAAGTGACTTCCAGGGATAGGAAATACATTGAAATCCCTAGAGCCAGGACTCTGCCTGTTCAAAGTTAGAGTTTGCAATTATCCTTAGTTAGGTTTTGCATTTTGAATTTTGCAGAATGTCCTGCATGGTTTGTAACTTGAGTTATAACCAGGAGCACAACAGAAATAGTTGCTCTCCCAAGTCACACCTCGGTTTCTTCCTTTGTGTTTTTTTTTTTTTATTATTTGTTTGCTTCTTTATTGTGCAAGGTTTTAAGGCTGGCTCAAGCTAACCTGGTTGACATCCACCCAAGTTTTTCTCCTGTAAATAACCTCCCCTCACCTTGAGGGTTGTTATTTCCCATGGGTCTTGTCTCATCTTACTTAAGTATAGGTAACTACCAACCAAATCATATCAGAGTCCGTATCAAAAGCACGTTATCTAGAAATCCAGGGCTCTGAGTACAGGCATGTGGCAAGTACACACCCATGAAGCACCCAGGAAGGCAGCCCAGTGCTGCCCAGGGGAGAAGTGCCAAGAAAACATTGTCTCCACGCTAAAAACAGCGTACTTGTGAAAGCCTGAAGGGCACGTCACTCTAGAGTTGGTTTTAGTGATGTAAAGTAAGCAAAAAGTAAAAGTATGGAAAAGGGAGGGGGGGAGGCTGGAAACAAAAACTGAAGGTGGGTGCAGAGCACGGAAAAATATTCCTGCACCAGAATACCCAAAGTAATCGAGAGACCTCCTAAATGTCACAGAAAACTCAGCTTACCCTCCTGGTGACTTCAGAGGGATATTTTAAGATACAGATGTTTTTACCTGTGTTGTAGATCTCCATGAGGGAAGGTTGGAAAACCACTTCTCGAAGCATAACTGCAGCAAAGGGTCATGCGGGTGGCAGCTGCCAGACCTGTGGGTTTTAGGATTTGCACACCCTGCAGGTTTTAGCCTCCTCTTTGGAAGCTGAATAAATATTTTACTAAGTTTTGCAGCAGAAGGATGCCTGGGCACCAGGTTGTAGCTGTTCCGAGGGCACAGGAGCATCTTCTTGGGCATTTTTTTTAAGTGATACTATAAAATGAATGAGGATGTAGAAGGGAGACATAGAGGAGTTTGAAAGTTGGGGGAAACACCTTGGATTTGGGACTGAAAAATTTTCATGCATGTATTTGATGCGGATATTGTTCAGCTGCCACCAAGGAGGGTTAATGGATATATGGTCCCACTGTTGTATGAGATCTCTACAGGACATCTTTAACCTGTAGTTATTAAATTCAGGTCTCAGCAGTCATAAAACCTGCAGAGCATTGCATATGTTGTGAGCTACTCAAACAGCTTACACCAAACATGTGACGTTGTTGAATGTTCAGTGCTTTCTCAAGACATGCCCATTTCATAGAATCTCAGAATGCGCTGGGCTGGAAGGGACCTTTAGATGGCATCTAGTCCAACCCCCTGCAGTGAGCAGGGACATCTGTACCTAGATCAGGTTGCTCAGAGCCCCATCAAGCCTGACCTTGAATGTCTCGACTTTGGACAACTCCAGGCTGCCTTGCTGCTTCCATCCAGCGTGAATGTGTGAAACGGGAGCGAGGTGCATAAACAGGTCTGGAGCAAGGTTTTCCATTAGCTGCACGTAGTAATTTATGGTGGGAAAGCAACAGGCAATTAAACCTCTTACATTGCTGAGCATTAATGTATAGTGCTGTAAGTTAGAACATTCCCTTTAATGTTTTACTTAATGGAGGTGAAGTCTCTCTCTTTATGATCTGGTGAAGTCCTTCCTGCACGAGGGCTTTGTTTTAAAAATTTCTTTTATTATACTCATATACCCACATAGCACACACACCCCAAGCCTAGTTTTTAAGCTACTGCTTTATTGGAGACTGGGAAAAAAACAGCAGAAAGGATTGATCAGCCCTCCACAGATTGCTCTGAGCTATCTTGATGCAGTTTGAAAGAGATTGGATTTATTGGGTTGTTTTTAACTTTGTAGACAAGTATCTCCACCCTAAGATGCTGTGCAAGAATTTGGCAATAAGTGCAGCGAGTACGGTCTTCTCGGCTGTTCCACCTCCAGTACAAAGTGATCCCCTGAAGTATTTCAGGTGGTAGAATTTTCTCAAAGGTATCCAGCATGCTATGTAAATAAACTTCAGCTCAGGCGAGGCTGGGTTACAGAGGCTGCTGATCCACAGCTAAAACCGATGTTATGGGCGTTTCATTCTCTAAAGAATTGCTGCTCACTTGAAGCTGGTGCAGAAGGAGGAAACTAGTCTCAACAGAAAATGCTCAGATAAAAGCAAATACTACAGATACCAAGAAAGTAAAGCAGCTTTCATGTCACTGTTCTTTATTTGGGGGTATTTTTTTCCTCCTCTGCTTTAAAACTCGTACGTGGTTTTTATTGATTTAATATTTAAGAAATAGACTAAGTTCAGTCCGATTCTAAGAAATACGAAGTACCATCACTGAGCACATGGTACATCAAGAAGCTGAGCTGCTGCAACAGCCTTACTGGTGCTTTGAGTAAGAAAAGCGTCATTGGAAATGCAGTTGTGTATTCTTTGTGACTTGCAGAATCGTTCGTTGAGAGGTCAGATACCTGCAATGGAAAAATCTTGCATTGGAGGTGGGGGCATCATCCCCTCTGGGATCCCCACTTTCATTCTCAGATCTTCTGGGCACCTCACACAGCCCAGTCATTGGCTTCCAGGTCTTGAAGCTTATGAAGAAGCAACTCAGAAACCATCTTAGCCTTTCGAGGGTGGCATGGGAGGACCTGAAGGCAAAGTGATGGCAGCGGTCATGGCTGGTGTTTCTGTTGTGAGTGTGCTACGTGCAGCACAAAGCTAATAATGTCGGAGTCCTGATGGTGTTGTGGTTTCAGGCTGTGGTTTGCACAGCCAGCAATAAAATGCCATGGAAGTACCTAGTCAGCCCCACACAACCTAATTTAAAGAAGCTGTTTGGAGGTGGCCACAGTATTTATTAGCCATTATATTTATGAAAGTGGTGGCCGGGGACCAATGGAGAAGACGGGGCTGGAGGTTGTGCAAGTTCAGCAGAGGACACAGACCTTACCCATGCAGAGCTCTCAGGCGTCCCAAACGCTTTCCTGCTCAAACCCAAGTATTCATCAGGCAGTTGTTTCAAATTTGGGATTATTCGTTTGACGGCGTACGGCAAAATCCCCGTTGACTGGGACTAAGCATTTTACAAAATTCTTGGAAGGCTTCAGCGAGGCCAGAAGTTTGCGCTGAGGCTGCGCTACGTGCAGGTTGGACACCAGCAGCCTTCATCTGAGGAGCTGTAACTCGGAGCTGGAAGGAAGTGGATATAAACCTTGGACTGTTCTCCTGCTCCGAGCAACAAGCCGAGCGCCAGGAGCGCTGAGGATTTAATCCTTACACTAACAACGTTCGCTGAGCGTCCTTTCCGTAATCCATTCTTAAGCACAAACGTAGATGTGGTTTCACACCTTGAAAAATTGGGCTAGCTAGGCTTCCTCAGCCCAGCCCTCCCTCCCGTGTCCTGCCCGATGGGTGGAAGAGAGCCAGGAGGAGAAGGAAGGCGCCACGGCCGTCGCTGCTGCCTCCCCATGCGGCTGCAGAAATCGTGGTTCCAGGGCAGAGGAGCTGCACATTTCCAGCTGCACTTCCAAAGGGCTTGAAATACTTGGACGAAGCATAGCCCGTCAAGGCAGCACGTCATCGTTCTTTGAACAGCTTCCCGTCTTTGTGAACGTAACCAGTGGAGAACAGTGTGCATTTCTCTGAGCCTCAGCTCTCTGCTGCCAATTGAAAAAAAGGGATCCAGTGGAGACTTCCTATTGCTGGTCTAAACTTCTAAAGAGAAGACTGTGACGATCTCATTTGCAGAGTGACTTAAGCAAATGAGCCATAATTTGGAATAACTGTGGTAAAGTTTCTGCTTTGGAAGGGGCAGAAATTTCTGAGGAGCACACCCGAGTTACGTGGGTGGTCTCTGCATGCTCAGGTGGCTCTGAGCCCTTTCAGAAGGCAGAAATAACGCACTGACTCAAAGCTTGGGCTCAGCTCTTGCCAGATAGACTCATAGAACTGTCAGGGTTGGAAGGGACCTTAAAAGATCATCTAGTTCCAGCCCCCCCACCATGGACAGGGACATCCCCCACTAGATCAGGCTGCCCAGAGCCCCATCCAGCCTGGCCTTAAAAACTCCCAGGGATGGGGCTGCCACCCCCTCTCTGGGCAACCTGTGCCAGGGTCTCCCCACCCTCATGGGGAAGAACTTCTTCCTCACGTCCAATCTGAACTGACCCATCTCTGGCTTCAATCCATTCCCTCTAGTCCTATCACCACCCGACATCCTAAAAAGTCCCTCACCAAATACGTATTCCCTTTCACCATATCAGTTAGCGCAGGAGTGTGTTTAAAAACAGGTGGGTTCCTCATGTCCTTGAGTGTAGTGAGGTTGGATGGAATATTCCTGTCTGGTCTGGGAGGAGAAGTCAGAGAGAGACCCCATGGAGAGGTCCTGCTGTGCTGGGGTTGCTGCGTGACCGTGCCCAAGATGTAGAGTGTGCCTTGAATTTACAGCGTTGGTGCTTTTTGGGACATGAGAAGGGGTTTGGAGCAGGCAGGTTCTGGTTCCCCACACGTTTGCAAATGGGCTGTTCCTGCCCTTTGGAAAGAGAGCTGTCTGCACGGTCTGCTCAGGTTTCCTGGGAGTGGCATGGCTATCTCAGAGGTTCATTCTCATTTAAAATTAAGGCTGATTTAGCAGGCGCCATCTAAAGACAAATATTATTCTCCTTAGGGTAGCTCCAGTTCTTGTTTGCTGAGAAACGGTTTTTTAATGCTGTGTCTTGGAGTGTCTTGCTTAGAGGGTTAC
This sequence comes from Trogon surrucura, assembly GCA_020746105.1. Classification (NCBI taxonomy): domain Eukaryota; kingdom Metazoa; phylum Chordata; class Aves; order Trogoniformes; family Trogonidae; genus Trogon; species Trogon surrucura. The sequence goes on along the minus strand of CM036621.1, from coordinate 3,926,272 downwards.
GTTGTCAGTGCAGATTTGGCCTAATGCTTTTAAAATTAAACTTCTCCAAACAGCTTTTGAAATCTTAAACTGAGGCTTCTTTCTTTTATAATCTGCAAAGCTCCTTTCTTGCTAGTATCTGGATCTACCATAGTTCTGTGACTTAAATCTCCATGCGATGCTTTGCAGATCCAGAAGCCAGCACTCATTTTACACATTTCATATGGATTTTGCAAGCGATGTTAAAAGCAAAGCAATAAAACATTCTCTTAGGTTAAGGTCTTTAAAAGTGCCTGACAGAGTAAGATGCCTGAGCACCACTGAGCTTCTAATTCAGACCTTGAAATTATTTTTTTCCTACTCCCATGTAATATTAAATCCCATTAATAGCTAACACATCAGTTGCACTTCAGTTGCACATCTGTTTGTATATATAAAGAAAATATTTACATCCAGATTCTTTCTCAGGAGCCTTTAGAATTGTTTTCTACTGAATTGAGTAAGGTCGTTTGGCAAAGCTGTGCAGGTCGTCAATAATTAATCCAGGCAGGCAGAGCCGAGTCTCACGGTGCTTGCAAACACCCCGTTAGGCTGGATAGTTTCGCAAAGCAGGGGCAGTTCTCAGATTTTTCTCAGCAGACAGCGAACGTGTGTTTAACTTCCGAGGGGGAGAGGGAGACTTGCTTTTATTGAAAACATCTGTGCTGTACTTGCATTGCGGCACGAGGTGCATCCGTACGTACAGGGCAGAGCTTCGGATCCCCCGGTCCACCCCCGTCCAACCTGGGGCCGTTGCACGTACACGAGCACACCTGGCACGGACGGTTCTTTTTCACCATGTGCTCACGGGCAGCAGGAAGGCAAGAGGTAGGATTTATCTCAATTGGCTTTTAGTTGAAGCTAGAGCAGAGTCTTTACACCTGGCCTTCGAGAAACTGGTTCTGGGCTATGAGCTTGTCATCTGCTTTAAATAGTAGGAAAAAAAAAAAATCATCTCTTCTAGAGGATATTTCCTATCCAGACTTGTTATCTAAGAAGATGGGATGAATACTCTTCACCTCAGAGGAACCTGCCCCAACTCAGAGCCCACCAATACCTTCAGCATGGGCAGAGAAGAAGGGACTGAAGCCCCGTATGGCAGAAGGAACCGGCTGAGCATCCCACCATCCTGACGACCCCCTGGTTCCCTCTCTCCTGCAGCACCAGCTGTCCCCAGGCCACGTGTGTTCGGGGACAAGCAGGCTGGGAACCAGTCCAAAACCAAGACAGGCACGTGTGCTGCTCCCTCTCCTCCACCCCGATGCTGGTACACACGTTTTTAATGCCTGGCTCCCGCTGAACTGCTTTTGCTTTACAAGATGTGAGAGCTCGGCAGTTTTGACAAGGGAAATTGCTGCCCAGATGCCTGAACGCCAGTGCTCTGCTTGTTTAAATATTTGTTCAAACCAGCTTGACTTTCCAGCGCGTTTTTGCAGGAGGGGCTTTCGGAGGTGTTGGAAAGAAGTCAGTTCTAATAAAATCTCATGCCCTGGGGTAATCACATGAGAGCGTTTAGCCAACAGTACCCTCTGTCCCAACAGCAGCCCTTCTCATCATGTCTCCCCATTGCCGTCCTGCATTTCTTCAGGCCTTTTTCTTACCGCAGACATCCCATCCACAGCCCGTGAGAAGACTTTCAGGGCTTCTCATCTCCAGAGCTCTTAATCTGGTGCGTTCACATGTGCTGTATTTCCTGAGAGTGAAAATAAATCGGGGTGGGCAGAGGAAAGCAGCTGCCTGCGTCATCCGCTTCCTCAGCGGTGCGTGTTGGACGGGCCGTTGGTGCAGAAATGGCAGGAATTGGGATTATTCGAGGGATGATTTGCAACTGGCATGGGTAAAGGTTGTGCCTGTGAGGGGGAGTATTGGAAATATTTGTGTGGACCCTCTCCCAAGCTTTACATGTAAGTTTGCTGCTGCCAGCCTCCAGCTTGTAACCCGTCCTGGTCAATTCTGCTCCTTTTACTCGTTTATTTTGAAAAAAAACAACCCTCACTTGCTCTCCTTGAACCACTTCACATATGCAGTTATGATCACCATTTCTGATCTCTTCCTTGCTCCCCCGTGTAACGTCCTGCACCAGCTGTTGGCAAGTGCCAGTTTAAAGAGAGCTGGTAGAAGAGCCAACAGAGTCAACTGCTGCAGGGACACCAGGCACTCCCCCTGCACCTATTTCAGCCCTACCAGTGCTCTCGGCATCCTCTCCTAAGCAGTTACTTCTGGAAGTGTGTTTTCAGCTCATTAGTTAGAGCATCACCATGCAGCCAACTGATTAGAAACAAACAAATTAGCACAACACTCCAAATTAAATTTCCAGCACATGCACATTTGAAGTTCACCCCAGGAAGCGCCTTAAGATTCAGAAAAAAAACCCAACAGAAATCTGGGGAACATTTGCTAGCATTTGCAAAACTTTTTTTTTTTCTTCTTCTTTTTTTTTTTTTTAGGTGACTTATGCAGAAAGATAACTCCCTATCCCCTCACTCTTAGTATTTTCCTGTATGTTGAGGTATATTGCCTGGAGGAGCGTTGTACCGAAGCCGGTTTATTCTGATCCATTAGAACTGCGGCAGTTTAACATAAACGGGAACGATGAAGAGGCAGAGCTACAGACTTCCTTCAGATGTTAGCAAACAATTTGGTTGTTAATTCCTACTTGTTGGATTTAAATGAGTTACAATTAAACCAAATTAACTGTGTGCACAGTTCTGGGAGGCCAAGAGACGAGCGCTGGAGGTTGCTGGAGATCTCTGAGATGGATTTGAGTTCCTGGAGCTCTCGCTGGCGTGGTGGCTGGGACGAGATGACCTGGTAGGGTTGCCTCTAGAGGCCACCAAATTCTGCAGCAACACAGAAGGTATCTTCAGCTGCAGATCTTGTGGCTGTGAGGTTTCTGTTGATGGTGCCCACCCCTCCAAACAAAAGCATCTTCCCAAAGAGCAAAGCAAAGGGAGGTGCTGGCTGCTTCGTGAGGACAGACCTCCTGCCCTGGGTCACACACACTGTCACAGCCTCTCTCCAAAAATTAGTGGTTTGAAGCTTCTCTTCCTATTCCAGGCCGGTTTAGCTCAGTGGGTTGAGCGTGGTGCTTGAAACACCAAAGGTCGCGGGTTCGATTCCCGTTGGGTTCTCACGTGTTGCCTGACCTAGTCAAGAGGTGGTGTCCCTGCCCACAACGGGGAGGTTGGATTAAAATGATCTCTGAGGTCCCTTCCAGCCCAGGCCATTCTATGAGTTGGATTCTATGAATTGGGATGTGTGTGTAATATGAGATACGGGGTCCAGGTATGGAGTTCGCTGAAGTTCTGGGACCTGCTCCAACGCTGGGTGTGCTCAGCAGTAGCTTCGGTGCAGGTTTGTCTCTCATCGTAACGTCAGGAAACGTGTTCTACGGCCATTCATCAGCTTCCCACCAGCGTGCTGTCAGTCACGGTGATTTATTTGGGTTTTCGGTGCCAGACTGATTAAATTGCACATTTCGCAAAAGAAAAAAAAGAAACCGAGAGTTTCACTTGTGGCACTGGATAAAATTATTGCATCTGTCCAAAGAAACTAGCAAAGGTTATGGTGTCTGTTTACATTCCTCATAAAGAAAATCTCGTTAAACTCCGTCTCACATATTTTACAGCCACGGTAAGAGCCCCTGAAGAATGTGCTGTCAGGAGAAGTGGTTTCAAGCCCTTTTTATCTAGTTTTGTGCAGCAGGAGTATATGCCGGTTAGTCGGGGAGTCACTGGGAAGTCTGTGTGGTGAGAAGAAGAGATCCCTTGTACAAACAAGAGGGAGAATTTCTGGGATGGGATTTGCTGCCTCATGGAGAGCCGGGAGGGTCAGCGACCGTGGGACAAGCAGCGTTACAGGTCAGGTTTGCCAAAGGGCTGCAGCTCTGTACGCCAGAATGTGAGGTCGTTTGTCTCTTCCAAAGTAACTCCGGTGCCTTGCTTTGGCCCCGCGCGGCGTTTTTCCTACCCAGAGCTATGCAAAAGCTAATTTTAACCTGCGATACTAATCGTGTGTTGATCAATCCCCATCTGCTCTCATTCTCCAAAGTCAAGTTTCAGCAGGTCTCCGGATTCTGGGGCTGTTCCCATCCATGTGGCCACGACTCTCCGTGTCGGCTCCCTCCGCTTACAGGTTTTATCTCCTAAATATTTAGTCCACGCAGTAATCCAGCTGCTTCCTCGTTCTCTGTATGTTTTGTTGGAAATGAGCTGAGAAAGTCGTTCCAAACCGGTACGTGAAGTTTCCCAGGACAGCGCGACGTGAGGGTTTGGTGCTCGGACACCCCCTCCTTGCTCCTGGGGGGTGTTTGGCTCCCGGCTCGGCAGGACCCCTCTGGCTCCCGGCCACGTGCTTTGCTCCACAGACATTCCTGCAGCTCCCATTCCCTTTGCAGGAATGGTCCCCCACGAGGGTGCCAGCGGCATCCGATGCCTGCCTCGACCTACAGACTAAATTTGGAATCCCAACTGGTCTGAGAAAGAAAAGGGTTAACTCCAAGTCTGTTTTTTTAGAGGCATCCTTTGATGCAGTCCCTAGCCCTGCTCTTTTTCTGCACCTATTTGCTTCATTCGCTTTAAAGACTCTTAATAAATGCCTGCAAAAGACTGTGCAAACTGGCGTAGATCCCTTCACCCCTCAGAGATGCTCAGCTGCATCTGGGTGAACCAGCACAGAAAATTACATCGCAGGTCAGGGCAATTCGAGACCATTCCTGATAGCTGAGTCTAGGTAGGGAGTTTAGCTTGTCAGGACAGGCCTATCCAGCTGGAAATCCGACCCAGACTGTAAGTGAACCTTCTTATTGCAGAAGTTGATTTTCCACTGTCCCTTATGACCTAGGATTTGGTTTTACCCTTCCCCAGGAGGAAGCCATCGCTTTCTGCTGGTCAGTATGATGCCGTGCTGGAGCTTCTCTTACCGAGTGAAGGGTTAAAAATTGCAGAGCCGGTTTCCTGCAGCACCCTGCTGCTTCCTTCATGTCTCGGGCTGAAGCATTGATCTGAACTAACCAGTTTAGTATGGGGCGGAGGATCTGGCTCAGAGCACACGGGGCTGTAGATAGCTGCTCAGCTTCTGCGCTGACAGTGATAAATGCTCCCCGGGAGGAGGATGTTTAGTCATCTCCTGAGGGTGATTTGGTGGACGTGAGTAACTGAGCCTCAAGACCTCTGTCCGTGTTGCGTCGCGCTAAAGCTACTTCAAGTCTTTTAACGCGTTGTAGTGTACGGATCGTTTTGGGTGGCTTTTCCCTTTGAAGAATGTGTTCTCCTAACACTGCCCCGTGCGCAGAAGGGCAGGCACAGATCCCGTCAGGAGCAGGAAAGGCCACCCTGGATTTCAGAGGCTCCCTGTGCCAAGTCACTTCTGTCCCTCACCACTTGGCGTGCCGGCAAGGTGGCCACCAAGAGGCAACATGGAAATGAAGCACACTGCGCCTGGGGAGGACTAACGGCAGGCACCAGTACAGATTAGGGGTCACCCTGCTGGAGAGCAGTCCTTGGAGTCCTAGTGGGCAGTGAGTTGTCCATGGGACAGTAACATGCCCTTGTGACCAAGAGGCCAATGGGATCCTGGGGTGCGTTAAGAAAAGTGTGTCCGGTGGGGCTAGGGGGGTTCTCCTCCCCCTCTGCTCTGCCCTGGGGAGACCACATCTGGAATATTGTGTCCAGTTTTGGGCTACCCAGTTCAAGAAAGACAGGGACCTACTGGAGAGAGTCCAACGGAGAGCTATGAGGATGATTAACGGACTTGAACATCTCTCCTGTGAAGAGAGACTGAGAGAACTGGGGCTGTTTAGTCTTGAAAAGAGATGGCTGAGAGGGGACCTTATTAACAAATAGAAATAAGTGAGGGGTGGGGGTCGAGAGGAAGGTGCTGGTCTTTTCACAGTGGTGCCCAGTAACAGGGCAAGGAACAATGGGTTTAAGTTAGAACATAGGAAGTTCCACCTCAACGTGAGGAGAAACTTCTTTCCTGTGAGGGTGCTGGAGCCCTGGCCCAGGCTGCCCAGAGAGGGTGTGGAGTCTCCTTGGGACCTCCTCCCTTCATCATCCTCGTAGCTCTCCGTTGGACTCAGAGAGTCCAACGGAGAGCTACGAGGATGATGAAGGGACTTGAAAATCTCTTCTCAGTGGTGCCCAGCAATAGAACAAGGAGTAATGGGTTTAAGTTAGAACATGGGAAGTTCCACCTCAACGTGAGGAGAAACTTCTTCCCTGTGAGGGTGACAGAGCCCTGGCCCAGGCTGCCCAAAGAGGGTGTGGAGTCTCCTGCTCTGGAGACTTTCAAGACCTGCCTGGACGCCTTCCTGTGTGGCTGCCCTGGGTGACCCTGCTCTGGCAGGGGGTGGCACTGGGTGATCTCTAGAGGTCCTTTCCAACCCCCAACATTCTCTGATTCTATTATTCTGTGGTTTCCCAGCTGTCGTGGTCAGTTTGGGCTGGAAAATGTTCCTTGTGTGCGCATCCGGGCACGTTGTGGTGCTCAGCTCCTCCAAGGAGTCCTGCTTTACCAAAGAGAGATTTTCTCAAGGCCGTAGTTGATTTTTCACAAGTGAGTTTGCGCGCCGGCCAAAACTGCTGACAGCTCAATATTCAGCTGCAGAGTACAATTTTCTGTCATTTTGATTTATGTTCTTCACAACCCAAGTCCCATGTTAAAAAAACAAAACAAAACAAATCGGAAGGAGTTTGTCTAAAAGTTGGCTCAACAGACATAGCAAATTAAAGATATTTTTAGCTTTTATTTATTTATTTGTGGAATATGAAAGAGCAGAAGTGCTAAAAAGTAACCTCTGCTGTCCGTTTTGGGACCTGCTGCTGTGATGCCTGCCATCGTGCAGTGCCAGAAGGGTGGCAGTCACAGGAAGAGAAGGCAAACTGGAACCGTGAGAGCACGATCTGCTCTTGGCTGAAGTTCCCACCTGCACTGAGGAGGCTCTGAAACACCGAAGCAAAGCCCGGGACATCGGGGCTGAGCTCCAGAGCAACGCTCCACTGTAGGGTGTCTTGTAACTCTCAGCAACTGGGAGTTTCTCCTGGGAAACAGCCTCAATCCCCCGGGGGGGAATCCCCAGCCAGGGTCTCCGCTCCCTTTAGGTGGCAGAAGAAGTGGCATCTTGGGTTTGCCGGGAGGTTTTATGGCCCAGCCCTCTCTCCTGCCTCACTTCTGGCACCCAGACTGAGCCTCCTGAATTTTCTTGCTACATTTGGAGCGTGGCTTCTCGGTGTTTGGGGGTTATTGCTTGCAGTTCCCTTTTGGCGGATGCTTTAAAGAGCTAGGAGGGGAGGGAGGAGCATCGCCGGGGCTATTTCTGTGCAGTTGTGCGGGTTACAAAGCGTTCTGCGGGACAAAGGAAGGGGCCACATGAAACAGCTCTTGGGGTGGCACTGAAAGGACGAAAAGCTCCTCAAAGCTCCTCGGCACGGCCCTGGGAGAAGGCGAGAGAGCGGAGGGAAGCGTGTCTCATGCCAGCTCTCTGCTTTCCTGCCGAGTTCGGACAGTTTTATTTATTGCATTTCCCCCCACTTAGCAGCGATGGGCATATAAGGTAATCTAAGACACATGACACGAAGTGCGACTCCAAGACGTGTCACGGGCTGAGCTCCGAAGCGCATTTCCAGCCCCCGGGGTGGGGACGGGCGCTGCGGGGACAGCGTGGTGTCACGGGGCTGCTCCCCGCCGCGGGGGGAACCGGGGGCCTGGGCTGCACCCCGTCTGATTTAAGGGCTCGTTCTTCTCTTTCTTTTTTTGCCTGGATAACGCCGCTGAAGGCTCGTTAAAACTATTGAGACCCTTGTGCTGTGAGCGAGGTCTGAGGGGGTGTCGTAGGGTTCCCAGCTGCAACACTGTAGGAAGCAGGAGACAAATAATCAGGCTGGGATGAATAAAATGAAGCCCGTGGAGTCCCCAGGCCAGGGATATATATATATATATATATACACACACACCCCCCTATCTATCTATCTATCTATCTATCTATCTATCTATCTATCTATCTATCTATCTATCTATCTGTCTATCTATCTATCTGTCTATCTGTCTATCTATCTATATCTATCTATCTATATAAATATATATACACATATTAATATATTAATTAATATATTAATATATTAATATATATCAATCACATTAATTAGATTAAATTAATATATAAATGTATAAAGATTAAATTAACTTAATTAAATATATATTGATATATTAATATATTGATAATATGTTAATTTCAAGCAAAATAAGCTTCCTCTTGATGTCCATCTGTGTAAGTCCCTCTAGTATTACTCATCCACATAAACCACGGGAAGAACAGACCTCTTGGAGTTAATTGTGTCTTCACGTTTGAAGCCAGAACTACAGTCTGCCATTAGCATGCTTATGGCTTTCGTCTTTTTTTTTTGCAGCGATTGGTTGCCAATAACATCTTCATATATGTATATACATATATATGTATATAGATAGATAGATACAGATAGATAGATATAGAAAGATATAGCTATATAGATAGATGTGCACTATATACACTATATATAGTATACAGTAAAGCAAATCAGGAAATAAGGTGTATATACATATCTTACTATATATATACACGGCATTATATAGTCCAGATGTGTGTGTGTGTGTCTATATATACACATGTATATATATACCTGCTCCTTCTGCAACACATATTTAGTTTATACAGGGCATTTCCTTCATGACTGGCATTTAGCAGCTGGGTTACAGGTGGATTTCTGTATAGTCAGCGCAGATCCCCAGCACAAATTTACCCTTTTAATAGAGCAAACAGTGCTGTGTGATTGAAAATTTCTTGTAGAAGGGTGTGTTTCAAGCAGTTCTTAAAATTTTCTCCCAATGTATAAGCTAGGATGGAAGGGTTTTTTTCAGGGTGTAAAATGGAAAGCGGTTTTGTTCGTTACTTTTTTTTAGATCTTCACTCAAATTAAGGATTATTATCAAGAAAGTAGTATTTTACCACCCCTCAAAAAAACCTATTTCTGTATTCATAAGAGCCTCTTGGTTAAATCAGGATGTGAGCAATAATCACCACCTAAGAGATGGGTACATTGTGGATTTTTACTTGCTTTATATTTTAAGGTTTTTCTCCATCAAATATTTTAACTCACTTTACCTTCAGAAATTTAAAATTCTTCTTCAGTTGAGGAAAACCCAAACCCTGCCATAATTACTGTTCTTATTACACCCTAGCCCTGTATCAAGATAGAGCTTGGATAATTAAATAAAGACCCATGGAATAACCTCTCACCTTTTAAATAAGATGCTTTTTTTGACAGCCAGCACCAATGCAGAACCCATTTCATTGAGCCATCGTCCTTGTGCCAGACATGGTGCAGGTGGCACGAGGAAAGCTGAGTGTCAACGTGTTTTATTTTTTGTATAAAGTCTCCCGAAAGGCCGTGCCTTTGCAGGACCTCGTGTACTTGGACACAAAGAGTGTGGCTGGAAAACAAACAGAAAGGAAATAGCCCTGGGGAGCTTCAGTGCTGGAGCTGAAGAAATAAATTTGGTGCTTGTACAGACAAGCGCTCACCAATTCTGCACATCCTAAATAATAATAATAATAATAATAACAATAACAATAATGATAATGATAATAATAATAATAACCTCTCAGTTGCCCATGCATCCGATGGGAAATGCATCTCCCCTGCTGGGAAACCGGCCCGTGGTAAATAAAAGTTTGTCCTTTACAGGGAGTGAGAGAGCTGGGAGGTGGACATCAGGGCTCTCCCCTGTTTCCCAAAGGAAAGCCATTAAAGTGCACCAAGTGTGTATGTTTTCTCTTCAGCAGCTGTTGGGTTTCTCAGCCCAAGAGCCATGACAGGACCAGGAGGGTTGGAAAATTTCCGCCTCCCACATCTGCCCCCCTCCTCACAAGCAATGCTGCTGAATCAGTAAAGTAGGCTTGTGCATCTGCGCCTCGTTAGGCCAGTACCTTTAATTAAACCATTGGCAAAAAATGGCTTCAAGCCACTCTGCTTTGGAGCAGCGACTCATGGTGGAGGACGAGTCCAACCCTTTTCATGGAAGCATCCGAAACCACCGCTGTTAGATTTACAAGAAGCTGGTGGACCTGCAAAATTAAGCCCTGCCAGAGCCTTCCCATCCAGCGGAGCTGCGTACAGACCTTTCCTGTCTCTCGGTGGGGAGCGAGTTCTTTTTATCTTTACCTATTTCTAGAGAAAAACCATTGGAGAGCAACTAGTCGCATGGTTTCATAGGATCCTAGGCTTGCAGTGAAGAGTCCTCCCAGGAATCCCTGTCTGATACTGCTGTTGCCTGGAGGAAGAGGTTCCATCTAAAATGCGGTGCCTTCGTTTGGGTTCGGTCGTTACCGATGTAGCTTGTCTTCCATGCGAGGCTTTGAAAAGTTGTACCCAGCCCACTTGCCCCAGGATCTGCTGGAGCGCACAGGGAAGACCTGGGAGGTGAGGAGAGGAGGTGGAAAAGGGGTAAAAAATACCCAACAAAAAAAAACAGAGGGAGGGAGGGATGTGAGACCCAGGCTCACCCGAGGATGCTCCATCTGTGAGCGAGGGACACGGGACCAGGTTGGGAGCCTGGCCTTGCTCAGCCGTGCCCTTCTGCCTCTGTTTCAGACCTTGCGATGAAAACCACCCCGACGTGAAGCCCGACGCCTACGTCAGCAATCTCGCCGAAGCAGTTGACATCATCCTCCAGCAGCTCTAAGACCGACAGCGATGGGGAGGAAGGAGGACGAGGCCTCGCAGGCAGCCCCTCCATGAGGCCGCTTCGTCCTCTCCCGGCTCCTGACCTTAACAGCCCCAGCCTTGCCCAGAGTGGTAACGTCTGCGTTCCAAAATATTTCATGTAACAGTACTAAAATGATCTACTGACCTCATCGAAGGGAGCACCAAACCTGCTGTCCTCCAGCCCCGAGGGTGGTGAGGGGCCTCTGCCTCCTCCAGGCGATGCCGGAGGGGGGATTCTGTACCCCCTTTAACCCTTCGCCCCAAACTGGAGGTGCCCGGGTGGGAAATGAGGGATCCTGCACCTCTTCATGAAGAGGCTTTGCTGTTTAACTCGCCTTTTGGGGTGCCTGAGATGGGATGGGGGATATCCTTGAGGGGTGATGGAGGCGTGTTCCGGTCCAGCCCTGCCCTGTGGGGTCCCGTGTGTGCCTCTCGTTGTGGGTGACATGAAGACCCTGGGGAGGGAACACCCTCTGTGCCCTTGGCAAGACAGTGTTTGTGCCACGTTTAGCCCCTCTCTGGCACCGCCCCGGGTTAGGCCTCGGGAATCCTGTAACACTGACACGTTACGGAATAACCACGCTGTCCTGTCGGGAATAAACCTTATCCTGTGGATCTGGCCCATCTGTCGTCGTGTTCAGTCACATCGGCGTCGCCTGTGAATTCCACTTTGTAAATGTTACGTGGAAATATTCAGCCACTTTCTTTCCTTCCCGCTAGTCCTTGCTAAATTTTCCTCCGATTCTCCCGGATACCCCCAAACCACATGGGCATCCACCACTAACACCACTTGGGTTTTAGGCAAGACTTTGTGCTTTAGACTAGACTGGAATGAGACCGTTTGGGCTTTAACCTGTTTCAGACCTCCCATGGGACCAGGGAAAGGCATGCACTTATGCATGTGTTATATATATTTATATGTACATATCCCTCAGGTAGTGTGCTCTGGCCACTGCTGGCGTTCAGCTACTGCTTTCTGCATTTGCAAGGAGGTAAATAATTCCAGCAGTCCCAATAGTTGAAGATGACGCCGGTGTCTGAAGGACACCGAAGTGATGCTCCGTGTTCCCAGAGCAGCCGGAAATCCTAATTTTTCTGAGCTACCAGCTGGCTGCAGAGCGCACGGCACCCCTTGGGGACAGGGGGAGGGAAAGCAGGCTAGGAAGTAAATTACAATAAAATAAACCACATCTGGGAAAATGACCTTAGTGCAGTTTTGGGGTCTGTTTGGTTTTTTTAAAATCTTTTTCTCCTCTGGGTAGTGGTTCAGCCGAAGTGTGCAGCACCGCGCGCCGCAAACCCTGGTCGGACGTTAGGGCTGTGACGGATCACTGAGAATTTCTTTTTTATCCTCTAATTCTTCCTTTTCGTTGGAGTGTACTAAGCCCATCTCTTCAATCTGATTAAGCTGAGGCAGATAAACATCCTGCCATCCGTCGTGACACTTTTGGAACTGTTTGCTCGCTCAAGGAAGCGCAGCCCTTTTCCCTTCTGGTTGACAAAGGCTGTGGGGAGGTTATCGCCGCGTTGCCCCAGGAATTTATTTAACACCCCCATGTGCCCTTGCCCTGCTGCGAGCTCTTGCCTCACAAGGGTTTAGCTTTTATTTTAAGGGCTGGGACATCACCTTAGTCCTTAAACACAAGGCGTAAGGTGCTTCTTGGTGCTTAAATGCTGATTTGCAGTTCGCCGTGACCTCTTTGGCTGCGTTACAGCTAAATAATACGACGTCACGCTGGGGAGGGGCACAGGAGATGCCTCCAACATCATCACAAGGGGAGGCATCATGTGTGCTTGCACGTGAATGTCACAAAATCCCCGTATTTCTGGTGCAACCCAAGGCTGGGACATCCTTACCATTTCTGACACGGACACCTTGGTGGAGGACCCCGACTTTCCCAACCCACACCCATTCTTGGGGCACCACAACCGCCCCGCTCCAGCATCCAACAAGGAGGTGCAACCAGTTCTCCCCACAGGCAAGGAGACACACGTGGAGCTCTTGCACCCCCTCCAACCCCAACCAGCACCACAACCCGGCTGTCAACGTCCCAAACGCCTCCCCCGACCACCCCCCCGGCCGTGGGGACAGCACAGAGAGGCGAGACGCTGGCCGTTTTTATTTTTTCTTGAACCAGGAAGCTTTATTTACACAGTAAAAGTAACAAGCAATTTCCTGAGACTGAGCTGCTCTAGTGCAATCAAGTCGTGGAGGAGGGGGGACGCGGGGGCAGCCTCCTCGCCCACCTCGGGCAGCCCCTCCCCGGGGCACGCACGTCCCGCTGCGCTTGTGCAATTGCCGGCGAGACTCGGCTGCTACAGGTCATAGCTTCAGAAGGCTTTTTTTTTTTTTTCTTTTTTAGTACTTCTTTTCTGTGTTTTGTCGGCGGTTTTTTTGGCCGTCCTCTTCCCTTTTGATTCCTTGAACGTCAAACCCAAGAACGCCGCGAAGCGCTGCTACAATCCTATGACATCCTAGGTAAGTCCGCTCGCCCGTTCGGCCAGCAGTGCACTTTGAGACACAACTTTATTGGCCAGATAGGCTACGCTATAACGTGGAAAAATTACAATCTATTTTACAAATGCTTCTTCTTGTGGTTGTTTTTTGTCTGTTTGTTTTTTTTCCCAGATGCAAGCTTTCATAGAACAGGCTCGAAGAGCTGCATCCGCAAACACGCAGCAAACTCCCCATGCATGTGCTAAGACTTTTCCTATTAAAATCCTTTTTTTTTTTTAAATTTTTTTTTAGGAAGACTAACCCTTATTGCTGCTGACACAGCTCGAGGTCACCCTGGAACGGCTGCTGACCCGACTGGGTCGCACCTCCACCGAGTCTCTTCAGAATAATGAGCCTGTTTTAGCTAATTAGCAAGAAATTGCATCCCTTGTCTGCGTATTACTTTAATATCACATTCTGGCAGCCGGCAGGAATACACCGGCGGGGAGGGGGTTACCAAAGCATCTGTGTAGTAGGTGAAGTCCATAAGAAAACAAGAGCAGGACGCCCGGGGAGGGGGGACGCCCTGCTCTCCCGCTGCAGATCTCCTGATGCCGGGGAGCAAACGCCACTTCTGACTTTACAATCAACAGGATGTCCCCTGAATCTGAGGCACGTGCTATATTATATTCAATATTTTTTAATTACTTTATTTATATATATATTTATATATATATAAATCCACAAATGTTTTACCTCTACAGAGAGAGAAAAAAAAAAACAAACCAAAAAACAATTTTTAAAAGTAAGGCTTTCGTAAACTAAGTACATGAAATCATACAAACCCAACGACGACATACCCAACAGGACACCACCGTGGCCTCAAAACCGTCGCTAACTGTAGTCTGTGCCTACGCTAACGTGCCCAGAATAAGGCCACGACTCATTGGAGAAGCATCTTTAGTAAGGCAAACGGGTTGTGCTGTATGTAAACTGAATGCTACGGCTACGTCGAGTACAGCTGGGTCGTAGTCCCCTGGTCACCTTCCTACCGAGGACGGGGTGGGGTTAGCACGGCACCGGTAGCAGCCCTTGGAGAAAAAAACAACAAGCCCTTAGGAATTACAGCCCCCGGTGATGCACGTGGCAGGAGCCCACCCGGAGCTCTGTGCCAGCAGCCCGACGTGGGTGAATTTGCCCTTTTTCGGTCAACAGGGAACCGGCAGCTGTGGGTGAGACCTCGGTGTGAAGGGTTGGGGGATAATCGAGGGAAGACTCGGAACCGAGGACTGGGGGGGGGCTGCAGCCTGGGGGGACGCCGGCGTGGCGGGAGCCTCCCCAAAACGTCTGAGACGGACGGCGCCTTCTACTAAGGGAGGGCTGAAAATGAAGCCAGGACGTATTTTCTTTTAAACGATGCACGAAGCGACACTTTCAAAGAGCTGGAGGATTCCCCGAAGAACCAAAAAGATAATCCCTGTCATCCCTTTCCCAAAGATGTGGGGCTGGCCCTGGCTGGCAGCACCCGGCCGCTGCCGCGAGCGAAACCTCCGCGGCACCAGGAGAGAGCTAAAGCTATAGAACAGGTGATGGGTTCCGCTGGGATGGGAGATGCCGCGCGCATCCCCAACCTCTGCAGAAAAAAGTGCACTAACATAACCAGAAATGAGGAATAAAACCTGTACCAGCAGCTCGCAGCCCTGTCTGAGTTACGGGCTCCAACAGCTTTGCCAACGCGGGTGTTGAACCCCCTTAAAAATGTCACGTCTTCGGTCGCTGTTGGTATCGATGCCTTTTTTTCCCCTTTTATCGCTTTTGCAGAGCTCGGGGAGCGAACCCTGAGCTTGAGGGAACCTGCAGAAGATGCTGGAAGCCACTCATACAGCTTTCCTAGACCTTTAAACAACCAACAACAAAAAAAAATAAAAAGGAGGGAGGGAAAAAAATTTGTGTGTGTGTCCTTCTAAACCTGCTAGCAAGCGGACAGCTTATTTTTACCAAGGAGAATTCATATCGTACAAACATTAAGGGTCGCCGCTCTATCTGTGCTTAAAAAAGGCACAGGGAGAGGGAAAAGCTTTCAGTGCTGCTACCTGGATTTTCAGCCTTTCGCCAGCTGACTTTGTCAAGTAACGCCACGGCGAGCCTTGGGCGCGCAGCCCCTTCACAGTAAGACAGAGCCAAAAAAAATTTAAAAATAAAAGAGAGTGGCAGCCGTGCCTCGGGTAGCAAAGAGGGCACAGCTGCTGGTTAAGTGGGTGAACAGCCCAGCCCTGCTCCAAACTGGGTGCTGGGAACCCAAGCGAGGGTGGCACCGAGCCCAGTCGGGGCTTTTTTTCCCCGATGGGTTTGAGAGAGGGGACTAGGAATTAAAACCAACAGGGAAGAAAGGCATCTGAGCACTCTCGGGCAGCGCCCGCCGAGCGCCGCTGCGGATGCTGCCCCGCGTCGGAGCTGTGCAGGACGGGGGTCCCTTTAATTCCTTATCAGGAAAAGGAAAATTCAAGGGTTTTTTTTAAAAAAATAGTAAAAATCCAGCTCTTACCATTATTAAATTTAAGCAAAAACACTTCACTTGTGATTTCCTTCTCACGGCACTGCCGAGGTCGCGGGGAGCGAGTCGGGTGCCAGGGTCGCAGCCGCCCCCGCAGCCACCGGCCAGCACTCGCTTTTGCAAATCTCAATATTCTGCTTTTTCCCCCCATTTTTTTTTTTTTTCTGGTCCCACGGGTGGTGGTTTCTCTTTGTGCATCCCTTTCTGAAGAAGCGCAGGCGGGACCCGAGGGAGCGTGGCCAAGCCCCATCAGCTCCAGCCCCGCGTTGGCACAAGCCATTTTTACTCGCCAAACAGGGGGTTTTGGCGGTCCCCGCGCCTGGTTTCCCCGGTGGAGGAGGCGGTTTCTGCCCACGAGCTGATCTCTGGCTACAGTAGTTAACGAAGGATTTCAAGATTTACACCCGCGCGCGCACAAATCGCTCTAAATACCTGATGAAATTTTGGCAAAGCTGCTTTCATCCCCTCCGGCTGGCAGGAGGAGAGCAGCGGCAGGACCCCACAAACTGCAGCGAGGAGCCCCCCACGGCTCCGCTGGCAGCTCCCCCCGACCTCGGGGCAAGAGGACCTGCTCCCTCCTCAGTTGTTCTCTATCTGCTCGATATCTATCTCGCCGTCCAGCTGGAAGAGGCTCTCGGCTCCCGTCCCGCCGCTCCGCCACGCCGCCCTGGCTTCCTCCTTCGCGCCTCCCTCCTCTTCCTCCTCGCAGGACAGGTCGTCCTTGCTGGCCTGGCGCTCGCTGACCTGCGGACGCGGCGGCTCGGGGACCGGGGTGCAGGCAGGGGTCCTGCCTGGCATCACCTCCGGGGAGCGGGGAGCCGTGGTCCATGGCCGGGCACCGGGGAGCCGCTGGGAACCGTCGTCGGCCGCGGCGCTAAGGCAGGTAAGGCTGTTGAAAGTCTGTCGGTTCTGCAAAAGCAAGGGGAGAGAGGCAGCTGACGGGCGTGCAGACAGGGACCAGAGGGAACTCTGAAGCTGGGCTGAGCTAGAAGTTACACCTGGACCCCTCCAAACCTGCGAGACCCAAGCCCATCCCAGCATAAAGCAAGCAGATAGCAGAAACACTCAGCTCGCAGCTGCCTGGTCCCCGGGTGGCTGCTGCAAACCCCCACCTCGCCATCCACGGCAGGTCCTGCCCCTCTCCCACCCCTGCAATGGGCAACGGCAGCCACGGCACCTCCAGCCTGGTCCGGATCAGCGCCAGCACCACCTCCACCCCCACGCATCTCCTGGTCGCACGTGTAAGGCAGTACGGAGCTGTTCTGCCAAAAATACAGGAAGGTTTCCAACAACTCCATTTATTAAACTCTCCACAGCCCCTTCTTTAAGCGCCGCCGCTTCTAAACCCTCCGCTGTGATGGCTCACGGCCGTCCTCCTTTATTAAAGACCATGCGAGGTCAGTTCTCTGTCCCTTGTCTCTCTAATGAAGAAGCTCCACGGCTGGTTGCCTTGGCCAGAACCTTGATTTAATTTTATGTCCTGTCACGTCCTCCAAATGGTTTCCAACAACAGCAAGGAGCTTGCAGGCTCCTCAAAAACCTTCTGCAGCAGAGCACGCACAGCCTCTCGGAGATGCCGTCTGACCACAAGTGCGCTTACTTGACAGGGCACGCCTTTTACCCAGGTTGTTTTCTTTAAAAGAGCAAACTAAATCCTAATTAGCGAATGCCAATGGAAATACCGTGGCCACCCTGCCGGCTGCGGGGCAGAGGGCGTGCTCTGAGCCGGAGAAGACTGTGGAAGCATCTCAGCAGCTTGTGCAAAACCTCTGGCAAGAGCCAGCGTGCGAAGCTTCGTGGACACCTGGCCCAGCCACGTCCCACCCGATGGGCCTGAGCATGAATCCAATAAATACCTGGCGGGGCAAGGCAGCCCCCTCGCCTGCAGGAGATGCTCACCTGATCTATGGCCCTCGAACACCCCTAAAACCACACCAATAAATAGGCACGAGCATCAGCGCTCCTCCTCCTCACGTTTCCTGATGTGGGATGTACGTGCAGGATGAAAACCGGAGCGTATTTGCAGCGAAGCAGGTTGCCTTGCTTTTTAAAGACCCCTGTCTCAAGGGAGGCTTTTTTCAGTGAAACCTCCAGGAAAAAGACCACGGGATGGGTACATGGCTTGTATTTTGTCTGTAGGCTGTAGGACATGGGCACAGGGATAAAAACTACTCTAAAAAGGAAAAAAACTACACTCCATGATGGAACGGGCTGCCCAGGGCAGTGGTGGCGTCATCATTCCTGGAGGGGTTTAGAAGACGTGTAGATGAGATGCTCAGGGACGTGGTTTAGTGGTGGGTTAACAGCTCGACTTGATTTTAGAGGTGTCTTCCAACCTAAGCCATTCTATGGCAAGTTACGGGTAGCTCATATCTCAGTGGAAGTATAGGTCAAGTGGGATCCCCCAGAAGCTTCAGGGGTGCTTGGCATCACTCAGTATTTCCTTAAACAGGGTGTCTGCTGGGGTTCAATCTGCAAAGACAGCCACCAGCAGCTCTTTGAGGGTTCGGAGCAGCAAGAAGTCACTAAGTCCCGACGAGGTCAGACGGATGTGATGGATGTTGGGGATTGCAGGAGGGCGTAGAAAGTGCTCTTGGGGTATTTTACACTCGTTTCTCCAGGGAAAAGCAAACCCTGGTGCTGTTTCCATCGCAGCCTCTCTCCAAGAACCTGAAGCCAGAGGAATCAGGAGTGTGTTGGTACCCAACGGAGCGACAGGGCTGCTGCCCACGTTTGCTGTGGTCCAATTCAGGACCAAACCCACCACCTGAAAACACAACCTCGCTCCAAACATCCCTCCCGGAGAATTTATGCACATTTGCTGGAGGTCATGGGTTTTTCTGGTTGTTCTTTTCAGATCCAAGCGAGCTGGGAGTTACTCCGCCAAAATAACTCACCCCAGGCTGTAAATGAAGCAAAATCACCCCTTTCCGTACCCCCTGAGGGATGCAGGTCAAAGCCCCGCCTGCTTTGCACTCCGTTTCTTGAGAAACATGGCATTCATTCTCTGAAACCTTCCCAAAACCCACAAGCCCCAGGCTCACATGAAAAAAAAAAAAAAAAATCGGCATTTGACACACGCTGTCGGTCTTGTAGGTGCTGAGCGTGTAACAGCTTCAAGCAGAGATCTGCACCTTGTGGTTAATGGACAACTTATAATTACCACGGTGCTTGGAGAAAGCCTGAGGACACAGGAGAAATATTTCCTAAGTGCGTGCTTAAAAAAAAAATAAATAAATTTGCAAGAGTATTTCCAACAGTGATTTAGGCACCTGAAAGCCCGAGTCTCCTGGAAGTCAACAGCCCTCTCAGAAGTGCAAATCCTTTCTACAAACAGAACTCTGGCGCTTCTGAGAATGTTAATTTTTCTCCTGCTAATCGAGCTCATCTCCTGGCTCCGGCGTTTCCCTGGGCTCGGTAGCCAGGCGCGGGCGTGCCGGGCTGCTGTGGGTGGGCTAGAGCATCCTGCGAGGATGGAAGATGCTCCACAGGGCTTCAGAGGAGGAGATGGGTGATGCCTGTAGCGGTGAAGGAAGATGCAACCTCAAGAGTAACTAAACAGGTCCATGGCACACTCTTCCCATCCAAACGAAAAGTGGTTTCCAAGCTTGGTCATGCAGAACAGCCATGAAGGTACTTTCAGGGAAATCTTGCATTTTATCAGACTTTGGCAAGATAACCAAGCCAACAGCCCTACTTTCTACACGTGCTGCAACCCAACGTGTGGCCTCGAGTCATTCCAGGTAATATGATTTTTACCTTCCCTGGAAGAGGATGGAAAAACCCTTCCGATGTCCCCTCCTGGTGGAGGAAGGCCACGTGTGGGTGCTGGCCAGAGGCGCTCCCTCTGGCACAGGTTTGCCGGCGCTCAGCTCAGAAATTCCCACAGGCACCGAAATCCCACGTCTCGTCTTCCCGGTGCGGTGTCGGAGCCGCAGAGGTGTGGGGGTGAGGGTTTTGGGGAAGATTCCCCCCCCAAGATGTGATAACTGAGCCAGCATCACCTGTGCTGCCTGCAGAGCAGCCACCACCATCAATGCAGCATCTGTTTTCTCAACATTTTCACTCATTTTTTATTTATTGGGTGAATTCAGCGCGTGCTGAAGTGCTGAGCTGGCAAAAGCGGGCAGTCAAGTCCTCTATTGATATCGGCCAAAGAGGAGATTTGGTGGCACAATGCGATGCTTGTTCCCATGGCCAGGCAGCCCTGGGCCGCCTCCGAGCCTCTCCACAACCTTGTCCAAACCAAAAAGGGGGGTATCAGGCACATTTGTGCTGTCGGTCTCAAGGAAACCGTGGGAATCCACACGCTCTCCTGGATCTGCTGTGTTCGGGAGAGGCTTCTGGCCATCCTGACTTCACCCAGCGAGCATCTGTAATGTCCCTTCCACCCAAACCACCTTTACTCACAATCACAATAGCCCATTTCTGACCATTTGACGTGCCGGTTTTAATGCCCCAAACTCTCCCCGAAGCTGCAGCAATCCAGCTTGCCGGGCAATCCCCTCAGGGAAAGGAAGAAAATGAGACGTTGCTGAAGCAAGCACCTGAAAAATCATCTAAAAATACAAATAGGAAGCCCTTGGCCACTTGGAACGACCCACAGGGCTGCCAGCTGACCCCCAGAGCAAAGCCCTTCTGGTGATAAAGCTCAGGCAACGTCTCCTTCCCACAGGCTTCTCATGATGCTCCTCTCTGTGAAGAAACCAAGGCTCATAAGCTGGGAAGGCTGTGGGAGCTTGCTTACCCCCACACCCATCCTTTTTCCACAGGTTTTTGCTCCATTTGAGCGTGCATCGGGCTCTGGCAGCCCCGACAGCGAGCAAGCTGGAGAAACACCTCAGCAGCATTTCTTGGTGCAGCTCTTCCCCTCATAAAAAAACCCTGCAAACACGGTGGATCTGCTGGAATAAATATTAGCAGGACTGTGATCCCCGCAGTGATCGAGGTTTTTGCACAAATGCTTTTTTTTTGTTGTTGTTGTTGCTGGTTTTTTTTTTTTCCACCCTGCCAGGTGATTGCTGCAATTTTCCTGGGGAAGGTGTAACGCTACGAGCTGTCAGCACCACCGGCCCTACCTACCGAGCTGTCATCGCCTCCCGTTAGCACACTAGGCTACAGTTGCTTCATAAAGCTGAAAATAACCCGGTGCCAGAAGGAAAGGGGGAAGTGGGCAGCGAGCAGCGCTGCTCCAGCCACTAAAGTCACCTCCATAGGGGGCTTCTTTGATCTACCTGGGTTTAAATCACACACCGGGGCAAATAATCTGTAGAACACCTTCCATCTGGGTCGGGATCTGTCGCTTTGGTTGTTTCCATGAAGGCGAAGTCCCACCCAGCATCATCTGTGTTAAGCAAAGCGCTCCCCCGCGCTGCCAAGGAGGACAGCCAAGTGCTCGAGAGTGGGATTTCTTTTGGGTTTCTTTGGGGTTTAAAGCTCTGCAGAACTTCACCACAGCGTGTTATCCGGGCCAGGCGCGCACGCACGCATCGCTCAGGTTCAGTTCTTCTCCAACACAATCTGCTCCAACCTCATCCCCAGGCTGGTTTCCCAGTGAGTGGGAAGGGCAAGGAGGGTGACGGCACCGCTCGCTCCTGAGGCTGCAATAACCAACCTCTTTGCACAACCACGAGGAACATCTCAGGAGCTTTGCCAACGAGCCTGGGCTGCTACACGGTGGCCGAGCAGCACATTACTGGCTCCACGGGTACCCCACAGAGCAGCAGCCCCTGCAAGGAGGTGCTAGTGTTGTGCTGCCCCTGCTGGGTACCATGACACTGCCCTTGTTTTCAGGGTCTGCCTTTCCCAACTCTTCCCCTCCTGTCCACTAATGAAGAGTAACATTTACGTAGCCCCAGTCTTCATTTTCTAACAGGGCACCAGTGCTTAGATGGTGCATTGAAAGTCTGCAGCTTTAGCTGATAATTTTGCTTTTATTCTGTTTGGTGTGAAAAACAGCTTTCACGAGCAGGCTCGGAAATATCTATTATCCTATCGAGTTGCTTCACACCACAGTATTAAGCAAACAAACCAAAATAAATCAAGAAGGAGGCTTTAAGTCATTAGTATTAACGCCGCCTTTGGAGGCTGTAGAATTAATTTGGTTTTACTTGCAGTTTTGCTCTTTTCTTTGAGGCTCTGTAGCTGTGCACAATGACAGCGAGGATGTTTAGTGGATTTCCACGAATGCCGAAGGAAAAGCTGTTATATGACCCACTGTTGAGAACAGAGCTCCAGGAGGATGCTGGAGGGATGAATCTCAGAAATCACGGTGAAATACAGCAGGCACAGAGATGCAGGGAAGCAGAGAGCAGTGATGCTCTCCGGGGCTTGACAATCCCCCCTGTGCACAGCAGCTCACAGAATCCTGCATCCCACAGCATCCTAGAGCATCCCACAGCATCCTGCATCCCACAGCATCCTAGAGCATCCCACAGCATCTCACAGCATCCTGCATCCCACAGCATCCCACAGCATCTCACAGCATCCCGCAGCATCTCACAGCATCCTGCATCCCACAGCATCTCACAGCATCCTGCATCCCACAGCATCCTAGAGCATCCCACAGCATCCTGCAGCCCACAGCATCTCACAGCATCCCACAG
Source organism: Trogon surrucura (assembly GCA_020746105.1). NCBI lineage: Eukaryota > Metazoa > Chordata > Aves > Trogoniformes > Trogonidae > Trogon > Trogon surrucura. The sequence continues at coordinate 3,903,919 of CM036621.1, read as the reverse complement.
CATCCTAGAGCATCCCACAGCATCTCACAGCATCCCACAGCATCCCACAGCATCCCACAGTATCCTGCACCCCACCGCACCCCACAGCATCCTACAGCATCTCGCAGCACTCCACATCCTGCTCACAGAGTCTCGGTCCCAGCGCAGCCTCCCAGCCCGTTCCCATTCATAACAATAACTGGAGGAAAACCTCATTTTCTGCCAAGAACAAACATTTTCCCTAACAGACACTGAACCCTTCGCTACAAGTTGCAGAAATCCGTTTGCTCAGCCAGGCCATTAGGCAACCTCACGATGGCAACTGCTGCGTATCATATGACTTCCATCATTTTCACAGAAATCATATTTCTATTCTACTGTTGTGGTCTCACTTCATGCCCTGAATTAAAAAAACTCAAAATCCCCTCGCTCGGGCAAGGGATGCTGCCGGAGGAGCCTGTCCACAAACACAAGTCCCAGCCCATGCTGAAAAAGTGATTTCATGGCACGAACGCCCACGTCCCTGGGCACGGTCCATTTCTGCTTCCACGGCTGGATTTATTTTCAGCCCATTGTGTTTGGTGAGTCACAAATTCATAACTGGGGCAGATGGGACCGTTTCGACTGTAAAACCAAAACAATGGATGTCGCCGCGTTACCCGTTATTGCTATTAAAAGCTTTGTTGGGGAACTAAAATAGAGCCCTGCCATAATAAATCACCTCCTCCAAGCGTGCCCCGACTGCCAAAGTACCTTGCCTGAAATGGTCACTCCAGAGCTGCCCCAACAAATCAGCCTTTTATAAGGAGATGGATCTTCTTTACCTGCTACTTCCGCAGCAGCGATACGACCCGGTACCCAAGAGCAAGGTTTTATCGCTGCGGGGAGCATCCAAATTACATCCCATCCGAGCTGGCACAGCCTCAGGAGGTTACAGACAAGGGTAGGTGAAAAAAAAAAAAAATGCACAGCCTTGATTTTTCCATTTGGGAAACTGAGGCAGGGAAACTGCTTTATGGCTATTTGCAGAGGAGGCAGGAATGGAGCTGACGCGGATGAAGTCCAGACCAGTGGCACAACTTCCAAACAATCCATTCCTCTGAGCATACTGCCCTCTACATATTAAAATTATGTGCACTTGGACCTGACAGAACTCTCACACCAGGCCAATCTGTGGTGCCTGACAAAAGCTTTTATTTTTAGCGCGGTGCAAGGAAAAAGTGACGCAAAACATCTCTGAAAGCAACAGAAATATCTCAGGGGTGAAGTTCCTCGTGGCGTGTGGGCATCCTCCCTGGCACTGCAGGTAGGAGGACTTCATTCTTTTCAACTACTTGTGGGTTTTTTAATTAAAAAAAAATACCAGGGACACGACTAATGATGGCAGCACATGTAATAGTCTGACCAAAGTTAAAACCAGCCGGCCTCTGAGCTCCTCCGAACCGAGTCGTTCTCTTTTGATCCCAAACCAAAGGCTTTTTCCCACCAAGGCACAAACTGACCTTTGCAGGCTCTCCTTCGTGTTTATTTAAAAAACACTGGGGCTTGGAAGCTGGAATCTGTCTCAGAAATTACATCAACAGCCAACTATTTCCTGGGACACGTCTGGAATTTAAAAACCTCCATTTTTTCGCCTGTCACACCACCTTTTGGCAATATTTGCCACCGGCTTGAGTGGGTGCTGACGCCGACTGAGGTCCCTGCCGCCCCTCCTCACCTGGCCAGCAAGCCTGAAAGCTGCCAAAATTTAAACAAAAAAATCTTCTTACGTGAAAACGTAGAGAATTTTGCCCCTCGAGGAAAGTGTTGGGTGATCGCAGAGGAGAGGCCGCTTCTCCCATCCTGCCATTTGAAAGTTCTCCCCACTCAGTGTCAAAAAAGGCTGAAATATTTCCAAGCTGGTGGGCTTGGGGAAGCTCTCCAGAACCCCAGGGAGATGCAGGACCATATTGTATTTTAATTGCCTCATTTGTTCTGCAGCAACTACTCTCTGTCCCATACACTACACGCCACACTATGCAATAAGGAGCTTCACGGAGAAGTAGTGAGCTCCTCAATGTTCATGGGTACAACCCTTGTAGGAAAATATGTTAGAGAAGTGACATCAGTAGGGCAGCACATTGTTGTGCCAGCGGTGTTACGGCTTACACGCCACCAGGATGTCTGTGCCTCTCTTTCCACGGCAACTTTTATTTCCAAACACTGGAGAAACTTCTTTCCTGTGAGGCTGCTGGAGCTCTGGCCCAGGCTGCCCAGAGAGGGTGTGGAGTCTCCTTGGGACCTCCTCCCTTCATCATCCTCGTAGCTCTCCGTTGGACTCCGAGTCCAACGGAGAGCTACGAGGATGATGAAGGGACTGGAAAATCTCTTCTCAGTGGTGCCCAGCAATAGAACAAAGAATAATGGGTTTAAGTTAGAACATGGGAACTTCCACCTCAATGTGAGGAGAAACTTCTTCCCTGTGAGGATGACAGAGCCCTGGCACAGGCTGCCCAGAGAGGGTGTGGAGTCTCCTGCTCTGGAGACTTTCAAACCCACCTGGACATGTTCCTGCGTGACCTGCCCTGGGTGATCCTGCTCTGGCAGGGGGTTGGACTGGATGATCTCTAGAGGTCCCTTCCAACCCCCAGCATTCTATGATTCTATGATCCTTCATTTCCAGCCAGGGTTGCCCCTGCTTGGGGTTGAACAAATATATATATATAAAATTTTATATATATATATATTTACATTTTTATATATTTATTTGTATATATATATAAAAAAATATACATATATTTACATATATAAATTATTCACTTGAGAAAACATCTGTAAAAACGACAGCTGCGTTCGGAAACGCGTTACCACAAATTAAAATCACCCAGTAGCAACCGTATCAAAACTCACCAGGCAGGAAACAGAAGGGGCAAGAGATAGCGAGGGCTCCTTCTGCCCTTGCCAGGGAGAATTTCAAATTCTCGCCCAGGGTGGCTGCTGCTGGTGTGAGCGACGCCTTTGGTCTGCGCGGAGGGAAGCAATCCCAGCCCATGGTAGAGCAGGACCAAGCAGGTGCCTCTCCACCTCTGGATTTTTTTAGAAAATCCATTTTCTCACCCAGTATGTCCAGTCAGCAAAGGGTGAAACCGCTCACTCCCACCCAAATCAGCCCAGCCAGGAGGACAGCCGTGGTCCACCTCTCATCACCCTTCCAACATTGCTCTTCTCCCTTCATTTTTAGGCACGCTCACACCAGAAAAAGCCAGCCAGCTCTTTGAGAATCCTCCCAATTCATGGAAAAAGCTGATCCTGACCAGATCTGATGACATACTGCTGGTATGGATACGGCCACCGAGAGCCCTCTGCCTTGGAAGGTGACCGCGTGGTCACCAGATCAATTAACACGTTGTCAGAACAACTGCTGGGATTTGGGAGGTTGGCTGTTGTCCTCCTTGGGCTCGTGCTTCACGTGGAAAAGGGGAAAGAATAAGCTGAAGTTGGGGATGATTAAATGATACAACATCAGGGAGGTTGGATTAGATGATCTCTAAGGTCCCTTCCAACCTAGGCCATTCTATGGTTCTATGATCACCGTCACCCGCCCCCCTGAGTACAACCCACCGGGTTTATATCCAGTTCGGGGGCGAAGGGGCACAAAGCGGAGCGTCGGTGCACGTTTAAAAAGAGCAGAAGGATTTTCATGGCGCTGTGGCTTTTCAAAATCGTTGCTATTTCAACGACAACCACGTTCACGGCTTGGTTTCTGCCCCAAGCTGAAGCTTCTCTGCTTTGGTGCCATATGAGTAAATAAGAAAGGGAGCGATGCGCGCTCAGCTGCCCTCTCTGAGCGACGGGAATTGCAGAGAGAAGAGACAAAACCAGCATTTTCAGGAATTAAAGGCAACGTTTTCCCAAGTATTTTCCCTCCCAGCAGAACTTTAACATTTAGGTCTCTTTCTTAATTAGCCCAGTTATGTGGCCATGTAATTGCTTCCAGGAGCGGCTCCTTTCCCTCCTGCCTGGCCTAAATATCCCTCCTGGTATGAAGAAAACATGTCTTTCAGGTCAAATTATTTTTGTTTTGATTACGGTACCGGGTTTCAGGCCTATGAACACATGTGGTTACCAGCACAAGTGAAAAAATCAATGAATCCACTGCCAGAGCTGGATGCTGATCGGGCACCCTGGGCTCTGCCATGCACAGCATGCCCCGTGCCTCAGTTTCCCCGTCTGTAAACTAAATGCTTTGAGGTCAGCTAGAAAGCCCAGGGCAGGCACTTCGGCTTTTCTTTGGTTTGAATCATGAAGACCACTGCACACAAGCCATTTCCACCCTGTATAAAGCCAGACCAGAGGATGCGTGCAGCCACACGGATATCTCGCCATCATTTCAGCTCTTTATCTGAAATCACCTCACTTTGCAGCCTCCTTCCTAGAGAGGCATTAAAAGCAGCCTGGGGGAATACCCAAATCTGCAGGGTTTTCTCGAGCACGCTTATCTCCCGTCTCCCACTGCCCACAAGGAATTAAGTCGGTTTTCACGGCGTTCCCATCCCTGGGAGGGCTCTGACCGTGCCCCACGCCCCACAAACCCGCCCCACCAAAAGCAAGAATGCTCACCGTGACTTGCCTAATCCTGCTCGTCCCTCTGTGCCAGTCCTCCCACGCGGAGAGCGAGCCTGCCAGCGCTGCTTTTCATAACCGGAGAGCTACGAAAACCTCGCGTGGCTCCCAGCTCCCCTTTCCTCCCGCTCTGCTACGTCCCCACCGCTCCAAACCCAACGTCTCATCCCCACCTTGGGGATCCACCCTGACACGGGATGACCCACGGGACGCGCCCGGGGCTGGATCCCAGTTGCAGAGTTCCTTGGTGATGGTGTTGCTTTCTCGCTTTGGGGGATTTTTTTGGTGTGGAGGACAGTAACCAGAGAAAACACAACTATTCCTCAAGCTGAAGGTTTTCCAGGAACATAGATTTGAGCTGTCTGTGGATGCACCAGTGATTAGATTTTCGCCCATGCCAAAGCCACAGCTATCCATCCAAATTATAAGTGTGTGCCTGTCCTCAGCATCCACCGGAGGCAAAGGGAAGATTTTGATGACCCCCTGGGATCTCTCCAGCCAAACCCTTTGTTTCCCAGCTGACAAACTTTTCCGCTTGGTCTGATGGGCTGGAGATGCTGGCTTTGACCCACAGCATCCTCAGAGAGCAAGGAACACTGCTGCTGTGCCGACGTTGGTCTTCGGCGTCCCCTAGGCAGGGCCAGCTGCTGGTGGCTGTCCCAAGGATCCCACCTGGCAAAATATTTTGGTCTGATTTGCCATCTGATACAGTCGGGTTTTGCAAAGCTTCTTGGACAGGCTCAGCCTAACTGCTGAGGTGCTCAGTTGGGCCCACTGGGATAATTAAATTAGTTAACTCTGCAGTTGTAATCCAGCAATTTTAGACACATCTACCGCAAGGGGAACACACGTGCATGTCTCACATCCGTGTCCTCCAAGAGCTGGAGCCTCAAGGGAGCAGCTGAAGGACAGAGCTGCTACAAAAACACTGATCCAGCCCAGCTGTGAAGTCTGCTTCAAGCCTCAAGGTCTGCCTGTCTCCTCATCGCGTCCTCTGTCCCATTCAGGGCTGGGATGCAAAGCTGGGGATGACTGAGGAGGGAGCCCAGACACTCTCCTCCACCGCTATCCATCATGTGAACCTTCTACCTCAACCCAAAAAGCACCTGCAGGCATCCTTCCCGGAGGCGGTGACCCCTGCAGAGATCCCAAGCAGCACCAGGAATGCTGTGGGAGAGGAGGGAAGCTCACTTCACATTAACCAGGCAATCAGGAGTTAAGAAAGGCTTGCAAATGGTTAGGGATTGTGGGAAGAGATGACCCCCCAAGGGTGCTGAAGGGACAGAAAGAAAGACCTGCTTCTAAGTGCACGGTCTGTAGGAGCTGGTGGCCCAGCTCCCAGTGATCTAGAGCAGTTTCCAGGTAGGATCTGAGGTTTTTGGGCTGAGGATGCTTGAGGAGGGCAACCTGTCAGGCCTCGCTGTGCCTTCATTCTCCTGAAGCCGGGTCTTAGGTGGGTTTGTGTGGGTCCTTCTTCACCTGTGCATTAGCCCCTAACACACAAGTCCACCACACCGATTTGTTAGACCGTTCAGCGGCATCCACACCCAAGCTGGGTACCCACTGTGGGGACGTGGGATGGAGAGGCACTCAAGGCAGGAGCCAGCGTGAGGACTTGTTCCATTGGTGCTGCTTTGGTCTAGACCCTGTTCTTGGGTTGGTCTTGGCTCCAGCAAAAGAGATGGGTTAAGAGGCACAGGATGTGATCCCAGCCTGCAGTTCAGCTCCTTGGAGAAGGGGTTGAGACAAGTGTGCAGTCATGCTCTGCCTGCAAAGCCTCATACAGACCTCAGCAGAGACCTGGAAGGGCTCAAGATAAGCTACAGCCGGTGCTAAACATCCCAGTGGGCATCAAGAGAGCTGGGAAGGAGCATCCATGGGCTTGCAAGAGTGGAAAAACAGCAAAAAGAGGCTTTCCAAGCCCTGCTGCAAGCCTTTTTTTTTTTTCCCTGAAGTCTAGAGAGTGCCAGCAAAATGGGCTGGACGTGATGCCCCATCTGCTCAATTCTGCACTGGGGAGGCACACCCAGCTGAGGTGTCTATTTGAGGGTCTGCCCCACCTGCCCCACAGCCTCCGTGCCCTCCGTTTGAAAAGGCTTGTGCCTAAAAGAGCAGAAAATTGCAAGAAGCCTTTGGGAAAGAAAAAAGGAAAAAAGGCTTCATTGGCATTTGCAAAGATAAACGCATTAATTCTTTTAATGAGGGATCAGAGCCCCAGAGCCTGCCACGGCGGTTACCTTGGGAAGATCGTTCCCCACTCCTACATGCTCTCCTTTGATGCCTCTGTGAGCTGGGTCAGCACAAAGCGATGGGCAAACAAGGGCAGATGACTTCTGCTTTGCCTTCCTGGTGCTTCCAAAACCCCCATCCTGCCACGGCACCAGCACTGCTCAGAGAGACAGTGACCACCGCGCAGGCTCTCTGAATAGCCAGGAGAACAAAGACCCTTTGATCCCTTCGCTTTGTCCAGCCCCCAGCACTCCAGCTGGGGCACACGTGCACAGTGCCGAGGCTTCGCAACTCATTCAACGTTTTGGTCTCAGCCCAAAAGGTCTTGATGTTCGCCTCTGCCTCTTCCCAAGGCGCTGAGCAGCGTGGCCGGGGGGATACGAACACATGTGACGTTCTGCATGTCCAAATACAGCCCCAGAAAGCACCATGGGAGGAGGAAATATGGATGAGGAGGATCTCCCTGCCTGCTGCTGGGCATGAGGAAGAATCACAGAATTGTTGAGGCTGGAAAAGCCCTCTGAGATCATCAAGTCCAGCCTATATCCCAACACCATCACACGGGCCAGACCAGGGCACTAAGTGCCACATCCAGCCTCTCCTTAAACCTCTCCAGGGACGGTGACTCCCCCCTGCCCTGGGCAGAGCATCCCAGTGCCTGAGCACCCAACATGCCTGAGATCCGACCAAAACCCCCTTTGATGCAGTTTCAAGAGATGCAGCCCATCTCCCAACCCAGGCGCTTGCAATCAGGGCCACACCACGGAATGGTTTGGGTTGAAGGGAACTTTAAGGGTCACCTAGTCCAACCGCCCTGCAGCGAGCAGGGACATCTTCAACCAGATCAGGTTGCTCAACGGTCCATCCAACCTGACCTTGAATGTTTCCAGGGATGGGGTATCTACCACCTCTCCGGGCAACCTTTGCCATTGTTTCACAACCCTCATCATAAAAAATTCCTTCCTTCTTTCAGCCTGCTCCATAGTCCATCCGCGACCTCCTCCGATGCCAGCGGGTCATTAACTGAGCCTCGAGGAAACCGCGCGGTGGCAAAGGCCTCACTCTCCCCAGGGCTGGTTTTAAGGCAATTTGGGTCTTTTGCAGAATTTGCTTTGCCAGGATATTCCGGCACAGGCTTGCGGGACATCCTGCACCGCACACAGAGGTGAAGCAACGAGTGGCTGCTTGTGCAGAGAAAATCAGGAGAGGGCAATTGTGCTATTCCAACCTGCAGCTAGTAAAATATAACAACACATGTAAGTTGTTTTTACTGCCCGTTCAGCTAATAAAATAAGCTTAGCATATTAACAGTTGCTGCTGTGATTTATCAAAAGACGAGAGCAATTGCTCTGCTTCCCCTGCTATCACCCAAATAAGTGATTCCCTCACCCTTTTTATCTTTTAAGCTCCTCTGGAGGAGGAAAAAACCAATCTCTCCCTCCAACACCACTGCACTCCTTCAAACACCCACAGCGCTGGCCTGCACGAAACGCCGTAAAATATTGTATTCTGTAAGAGGAACAAAATGCAGCGTCAGATGTCACCCCGCCGGGGAACAGCAAGGGGAGAAACCCCACGGCTCTTTCTCCATCCCACCTGATGAATTGCTGCCAGTAGTTTCCCTGATAACAAGTCTTGCACCGGGAGGGCTTTGCTGGCTGTGGCTGTGCAAAGAAATTGAGGGCAAATGCTCCTGACACGGTTGCCTCTGGGATGAAGCAGCACCGCAACGATCTGAAACCACGGGAGAAGTTTTCTGGACGGCAGGAGGTGGGAGGTGACCAGGACAAAGCCTCTGCTCCCCCAGCGGGAGCCCTGGGGTCTTCGGGCCCCCCACCACCTCCATCCCACACAGAGCCGGTCGTGTTGTTGACTTTATGACTGTAAATTGTATACGTGGGAAAGGTCGGATCGTAAAACTGCAGGAAAAAAAGACATTTTATGAGCGTGAAATGGAAACGCTGCTCACGTTGTCCTTCGGCGCAGCCTCTCGCTAAAGTCCAGCCGCTTGGTCTTGCAGGGAGAGGACCCAGGAGCAAAATCCTCCCCGGTTCGCGCTTCAGATCTGTGATCTGACAGAACGAAGAGGGAGGCTGTGCTCTGCGTTTGCAACTGGAAATGAAACATGATAACATCTCCAGAGTGGAAAATTACAGAGGCTAAGAGCAAGTAAAGCCTGTAATGGTACGAATTCGGCTCCTGACGGAGCCAGGGCTAGGTGCCTCGAGGTGCTGCCGTCACCTCATCACGGTAGGTCTGGGGCTCCTCTCTCCCGAACACAAAAACGTGAGGTTTAACATATTCCTGCTTGGAACACGAGCCAGGAGGAAATGACGATGCAGTGCACTCAGCATACAAAAATCAAATCACTGAATCATTCAGGTTGGAAAAGACCTCTAAGATTATCAAGTCCAACCACCAACCCAAGATCACCACGACCACTAAACTCTATCCTGAAGCGCCACGTCTACACGCTTTTTGAACACCTCCAGGGACGGCGACTCCACCACTCCCCTGGGTAGCCTGTTCCAATGTCTCACCACTCTTCACAGTAAAGAAATTTTTCATAATATCCAATCTAAACTCCCTCTGGTGCAGCTTGAGGCCATTTCCTTCTATCCTGTCATTAGTAACTTGGGAGAAGAGACCAACGCCCACCTTCCTACAACCTCCTTTCAGTGCAGAAGGGAAACACGGGAATTTATAGAATCATAGAACTGTCAGGGTTGGAAGGGATCTCAAAGATCATCTAGTTCCAACCCCCCGCCATGGGCAGGGACATCTCCCACTAGATCAGGCTGCCCACAGCCCCATCCAGCCTGGCCTTAAAAACTCTCAGGGATGGGGCTGCCACCCCCTCTCTGGGCAACCTGTGCCAGGGTCTCCCCACCCTCATGGGGAAGAACTTCTTCCTCACATCCAGTCTGAACCGACCCATCTCCAGCTTCAATCCATTCCCTCTAGTCCTGTCACCACCCGACATCCTAACAAGCCCCTCCCCAGCTTTCTTGTAGCCCCCTTGAGACACTGGGAGGCCACAATAAGGTCTCCTCAGAGCCTTCTTTACTGCAGACTGAACAGCCCCAACTCTCTCAGTCTGTCTGCACAGGAGAGGTGCTCCAGCCCTCTGAGCATCCTCTTGGCCTCATGACAAAATAAATTTAATACAGAAACCCATTTGGAGGGGAACAGGTTTTCCGCTCGGACAGAAGGATGCGCTTCCCCCTAACGCCCACGCCCACCTTGGGAGGACGTCACAGGATTTTTAGCAAAGCATGAACAGCCTCTTACCTGGGTCATCTTGGCGAGGTCCAGCGAGGGCCGTTGCTCCTGAACCTCCTCCGGTCGCCGTCGCTTGACCCCGACCTTTTTGTCGTTGAGGACGCAGGGCTGCGAGCGGCTTCGGGAGAGCCCCCCGGCCCGTCGGCCCAGCTCGGGCGTGGAGGCGGGCGTGCTGCTCGCCGAAGGCGGGCAGTACTCCGAGGAGGAGAAGCGGTCGTGTGAGCAGGAGAGGGACCTCTGCATGTCCACCCGGTCTCCCCCGTGCCCGCCGGCGGCCGATTTCCTCAGCTGGCATCCCGGCCGGCCGCCGAGGGCGGGATGCTCGCCGCAGAGCGGGTTGGACCGCGACGGCAGGCTGAAGCTCGAGCTCCTCTGCATGGTGGCGAAGCTGTTGGAGTAGCGCTGCACGCTCCCGCCGCTGTAACACCGCCGCTTCTCCACCGGTGTCCAAACCTTTGAGCCCAAGGGTCTCCACGAGGTGCCGCAGCTCGACATTTCATCCGAAAACGAGAGTGAGCGGCACTGGCGCTTGCTGGGGGGCGCCGAGGGGTTGCCGTGGGGGTCGCTGAGGCTGAGGTCTTTGATCAGGTTGGTGACGGAGCAGGTGGTGGCCGTCTCCCTGGGCCAGCGCGAGCCCTCCTCGCCCTTGTCCGACAAGCACTCCCAGATGCTGGCGCCCGGCTGCTCGAGCTGAAGTGGACACTTCCTACTGAGATCTCTCCATCTGTCATTTTCTGGTTCAGAAAGGAGGGGGAAAAAAAAAAACCAACAAAAAACCAACAAAACAAAACAAAACACACATGCACAGGCATTAGCGTTAATTAATTCTGCGATTCGCTTTCGACGTCCATAAACAAAAAGAGTAGCATATGGGACGTTTTCCAGTGCAAATTAATTAACTCGTGGAATATGGTTTTCTGAACTGCCAGCAAAGCGGTTGCTGTCGTGTAGGTGGAGAGAGAGACAAAGTAATAACCGCAGCAGGGGCAAAACTGCTAGAAGAAGATAAAACCGAGCCTTTGAATATCCAGATTGCCCCAGCTAAGGGAAATTTAGCAGGATAAAATGGCACAGCCATTGCCTTATCTCCGCGCTCAACCACATTTTAGATGCCTGTGGTTTGTCCCGGGCTCCACCATCAATAACTGCCTGAAAGGTTCACAAAAACTGGGAGTGAAGAGCACAAAGGTGTAGCACTGCTGGGGCAAGATGGACCTCGAGGGATAACAAGCTCTAGGACGGCTGATGCTGTAACAGATGTAGGATAAACCTCCAGCAGTTCTTTGCAAGAAGCTGTTTGCAGGTCCCTGGTGGGAAGCTCATTGTCCATCTCCCTCCGCCCCCCTAAATCTGGGGCCACTTGGGTGCTCTGACCCTGGTGCAGCCGTACGGAGCAGGACAGAGCTGCAGAAAGCAGGTACCCACACCCTCCCGCTCTTCTGTGGCACTCGGCGCTCAGCATCTCCTCAGGGTTGCCCTGAAAATCCCAGTTGTACCCATCACAGCCGACTTTTTGCATTTCTGTAACAAACATAACACTGAAGCATTTATTTAAAGGAACAAACTGCCTACCAGGTTCACTTTTTTTTCTTTTTAATGCACTTTTTATAATATTTTCTCCCTCTTTCATTCAGCTTGCTTACACAGGAATTACTTCCTCCTGCAAATTTCGCTTGTGTTAAGAGTCCTCCAGTGCAGCGCGGCAAAAGATGGTGCATAAATATGTTCCTTTTATCAGACGGGTTTTGTGGCGTCTGGGTAAAGCTCTGAGAAACCCACACCTCCAAAATCCATGGGCAGTTCTGCATAGGATGACTGCAATCCCAGAAATCCCGCTGATGACCACGCCAAACGAGAGAATTACGGGTGATGATCTCACTCCCGCTGACAATAAAAGAAGAAGGCAACGTATCATCAAGCTCTGGTTCCCCGGCGCAGGCGTGCGGGGCTCTCCGCTACGCTCGACAGGAAAACCAGGGTAGGACAACCCCATCAGCTGCTGCAATGGAAAAAAATGATCACCCAGCAGACTTTCTCCAGTGACTGTTTTCGTTGTCGGTTGCTGTGAACGGAGGCAAAACCGTCGCTGCGAAGTTCCGTGTGATCGTATCTAAACGGTGTGATATTTTTCAGGTGGGTTTGTTTTTTTTTTTCTTCTCGGGCAACTGAAAGATGAATAAAAAGCCCTACCCGGCCCGCAGCTGTAGGTACCAGCCCGGTGGGGAACATGCAACGGTGCAGAACGCTTCCGACCGAGGCTCAGTTTCGAGTCAGGAGGTTGGATTTGGGGCCCCTCACACCGCTCTTGGCCAGTTTTCCCCTTTCTCCCTGCATCCAGCTGCCACTTTAACAGCTCCAGCCACAACCAGCCCGGCTCTGCCCTCAATAACCACATGGCATTTCAACTGTTGTCGCCCTCATTTTCATAAACACAATGAAAAGCGAAGAAATCTCCGCTAAACAACTGCATCTATGTTTAGATCTGTATTATTTTCCCCCTCTGTATTATGCTGCCAGCAGAGAGATTCCTTAGGTCAGGTCAGCAGACAAAAGAAACAGAAATAGAAGCTGATTTTTCATGGCAAGCTGCCACGAACCTTCGGCTGCACAAAAGGCCTTGGGTGAGGAGGATACGGGACACCTTCCTCTTTCGCCCCTGCTTCGGCACAAACAGCTATAAATCTTCCAAACCTTGCAAAGAAAACAGTAATTGCACCGTTATCCCCAGCACCAGCTCGAGGTTATTTTCTTTTCCTCTCGCAGCGTGGAAGCCGGATTTTTGGAGGGTCAGAGAGGAGACCCTGGCACAGCCTTGGGGCTCCCCCTAAACCCCCAATCCGTCCCAAATTACCGGATAACCCAGAAAATGGGTTTTTTCAGTGCAAATAGAAAGCTGTTCGCCCCGAAACAAATCGAAGATGGGGTAGCCTAAGGGCTGCAGGAGAGCCGTATGGAGGAAAAGCGTCCGGTTTGCTGTCCAATTTTTTAAGATTCACATCCTGAGCACGCCGATAACGATAACTGCAGCGGAGCCATTAACACTGCTGCAGTTAAGCGTGTATTAATTTTCTTAAATTACAAACCTCAGCCTGGTTCACCCCGAGGCAGTAATTTGTTCCAGGATAAAACCCACCGTGAGAACCCTTCGGTTTGCAAGTGAGCTGCTTCGCTGGGAAAAACTCTCCTTTGCCTATTGGAAAAACGACCGAAGAGCATTTTCAACGAGAGCACGAGGTAAGAGTAGCACAAGGGGCTTTTAAACTGGTTAAACTGGACCTTTGCAGCTGTTAGCGTCCTTGGATGAAACAGCATCTTTTTGGGGGATTTTAACTTAAAACTGCAAAAACAAACACTTCGAGTCACTTATCGAGCACGATGTCCAGCAGATTTCTTTCGAGGCGTTCCGATCTGCAAATCTGCATTTCCAGGGCGAGGCAACACAAAGCGAATTTTCTGGCATTTCTTTGGTTGTGGAACAGCCTCCCAGCTCCCAAGACACGGAGGGTTGTTACCAGCAGCCTGCGAAGGTCAGAATTTCTCATCCCGCCCTCTCCGGCCACGGCAGCGGGAGTTTGAGCCCTCCTGCAAACCGTGTGCGGAGCAGCAAGAAATTCAGGTTGCGGCTGCAAGCTCCCAAGCTGCCCAGCCTCAGGGGGACCCAAACCCAAACTATTTCTGCTTTCCAAAGCAAGGCTGCGACAGCGAGCTCTGATTCAGGCCCGGAACGAGCTATCGGAGCCCAAACGCCACCTTGTCCCCCCGTCTGCGTGCCTTCCCACCATCCTGCCCAGCCTCCAGGAGACTTTGACGGTAGATCCACAGATCTTGGGGTGGACCAGTTGCCAGGCAAAAGCAAGACATTCGAACCCTTAACAACATCCATCTCTTCTTCACTGCGTCAAATGAGCTCGGTGGCGCAGGAGGCACCCGCGGGCTGAAGTCACGTCCCAGAAATCAAGGAGATGTCCTCCGAACATCACCGAGAGCTTTGCACAGCCCCACGGAGAACGGGATCCACCCTTAGAGCATCAAAGCCAGGTTTCCAAAGGCTGAGCTCCACGTTTTCACGGACATGCCAGGTACCTGCAGCTTGGGGATGAGCACAGGCTTTTTAAACAACTGCTGTGCTCCTCTGGTGACACCGAGTCAATTTTCATGACCGCGTTCCTAACACAGAGAAGGGTGTAAGACCAAAACGCTGACACAACTTTAGCTACAGCGACGCAACTGTGCTGCTATAACATTTTTACAGTTCCTTTTTATACATAATGCATGATCCTTCTGCTCAAGTTTCCTCTACGTTCTTCTCCCGTGAAATAATTTACATTAATACATAATTTATTACGGCAACTTGTAAAGCAATTACGGGTTTCAATCATTTTTTTCTTCTCCTTTTTGGCAGATAAATCCTGTTTGGATCCTAACCCAAACATTTCTCTTCACACAGGTGCACATCCAATTCCTTCTCTTCGCATTGTTGAAGCTGAATTTTGGTCTCCTGGTCCTCGCGCCCGGGGGTAAAAAAGGCAAGCCTGTGCTTGCCACTGACCCCTGTTTACGTTTGAGAGAAAATTTCTAAATGTGGAACAAATTTAATGGTTGTAATTAGCTGATGGCAGCGCCATAGAGCCTTCCCGTTGCATAAAACATATTAAATATGATGCACGGAGGTGTCCTTCAATGATGAATGAAAACAACAGCCCCAAACCTACGGCTGGAGAACAAACACAGCGGCGGGCTGCGACCTCCTCGGGCCAGCACGAGATGAGGGAAATTCCCCACCTCGACAGCCAAAAGGGCTCTGCTCTTCTCAATAAATCCCTGCCTAACGGCCCAGCTTTCCAATACGCCACCTTCCCTCTCTAGCACAGTCGCTGATGTATGTCACATGGAGACTGCAGGGGAAGGAAAGGAGAAAAAAGAACAAAAAAGACCCCTATCCAACAACAAGTCAATTCTTATACTTGCAGGTGTTTCAAGGACCCATCAAGGAGAAGGGAAAAAAGAAATTGTTGAATTTATAGTTTCAGGCATTTCACCTTTAATCTTCCTGCCAGCAAAGATAAAAAACAATCTCTTTCATAATATCATCATCACACTGGTAGGAGTGTTTCTTCTAAATCTAAAAATCAAAAGGTTATTTAGGTCAGCACGAGAAGCGGATCTAACACTGCGTCATCCAACATCCCGAGTCCTTAATAACGCCTACTCGTATCCTGGCTTGTATTACAATCTACAGTCGATTTTCAGATTCTGGTGGTGTTTAGGACCTCAGAGGTATCTACATATAAGGTGTGTGGGCTTCAGTTTACCTTCTTCCCCACATTATGCCACAAGTAAGCAGGACACCAGCTTTGCCATCTTGGGCCAGTTGGGTTTCTTGGTCACGGCGCATTGCGCACCCCTTGGGGCTTTGACCCAACTTCTTTCTTCTTCCTGGTGGTAAATGCTCCCGAGCTGACGCCCGTGAGATGCTCCAGGGTTTGGATGATGCTCTCCCTGGCAGCCTGGATGAGGTTGGATGAGGCTGTCCCACAGCCACCAGGACCAACCACGAGCTGCCTTCCTGCCCCGATGTGCCCTCACCCCCAAAAGCAACTGGGAAGACCTTGGGCTAAAACCCTCAGCCTCTTCTGGATCAAACCCCAGGCAATTCAGGCAACTTCCCTGCATCCTCTCAACATTGTACATGAGACTACGAGCCTTTGCTGAGCTGCCGGTTCAAACTTCACCGTGTTTATTTATCTCAGTGCATAAAATGAAATCCAAGCCAACTGATGCCCTTGTGAGGAAGTGGCTCCTCTTGACTGGGCATGACGAAGACCATTACGTGGCAAGCTGCGGTCAAAGAGGTGACATTCGGTTCCCTCGGAAAGAGGATAATTTGGCAGCCAAGGAAGACCAGCGCAGCGCTACGAAAACACAGAAGGCTTTGTAAAAGCTCTTAAAGGCAAGCTGCTTTTCAATTAGGCGTAGACTCTTCCTATCTGTTGAAGAGCCTGCCAGTGCCACAGCGCAAGACAAAACCATCTGACTGGGTTTCTTTGTTCCTCGCTCATATTTGACAGGCGGGAGAAAGGGAACAGGCTGTCTCTACCCCTTCTTGACTTTGAAGCTTGTGACTTTCGTCTGAAAAACTCCAAACGCTTTCCATTTTCCCCTGCCCACCCACCTCCCCCCTCCGCCCCACGACGACTGGAGTTACACGAGAGCTTGGGAAAGATCTCCTGTCAATGCATGTGCTCGGCTCCCATTAACACTAATGAGAGCTGTGTCCGTGAAGAAAAGGGGCGGCCTCTTTGTCTGCGAAGTATTGGCTTTCATTGCAAGTAGCTTGGCTCAAACTTGACCTACAATTTTAATTGGGTTTTGAGACTTCGCCTGGTGACTGGCTCCCCCCATACCAAACCAAAAGAGCGCGACTTAACGGCAAGTCCTCCAGCACTAGCAGGTTTTCAGGATCACCAGCCAAGGCGCCAATCCCCCATCAATTTTGGTGGCTGTTCAGCACAAAAACTGACCGACAGCTCCGACACAAAAGGTATTAAACGTCTTACACCATGATTATTATCAAAGGCAAAAATAAAGCTTTTTTCCGTACTGTCTGAGCCAAACGCTCTGCGCTGAGTGGTAGAACATTTTAGTGATAACACCGATATTTATTGCTCGCGTTGTGCAAACAGTCAGGAATCACGGCCACAGGTTGGATGCTCAAACGCAACCTCAGACCCCAATTGCTTATAATCTCAACTCTAAAAATAAGCAGATATATCAAAGGGGAGGGGAAAGGAGATAAGCAATTCGCTCAGCAATGGTAATGGGGCAGGGCAACCACCTCTGGGGAGGAGGGTGGCACAGGCATGATGGCCACCACTAGGAGATGGTGGGGTCAGTACTTCTCCATCCCCCCTATTTGGGGAAAGAAGGGGGATGTCCATCCCAGGGCCTTCAGGGTTGGTTTTTTTTGAGAGATTCAACCAATGAGGACATCATCCCACCCACCGCTATAAGGAAGCAGGAGCAGAGACGGAGTGAATACGGACAGAAGTTTGTGTTACTTACCCATCACGCCACAAGAGAAGAGGGTAGGTCCTTGACTCATCTTTGGAGTGCGCTGCAAACAACCAGAAAAACTATTCACTTCTCGCAGGGCCGTCAGAAATCACCCTGCCCCCAGCCTCGGGTGGACAGAACTGGTCATCTTCCTTCAGTCAAATCAAATTTAATTAAATGCCACGGGGAGTCGGTGTCGAGGCCCAAGATTGACGATCATCGGTCCTGCACCTAATCCTCACCTGCGGGAACTGCCGCAGCGAGGTCCTCAGCCCTGGGACCCAGAACACCGGAGAAACTAAACCACGAGCTGCAACTCAACAGTAATTCTGGACTGGGCAAGAAACAGCAGCAACACTCTCTGAACCTCAGCCAAGGCCACCTAGGTACAAAGCAGCTATTTAGCCTTTTTTAAGCACGTAGCGTGTTTCCAAGGCAAGGCACCCTCACTCCAGCACTTCTAGGGAGCCTACGTCCGCATTGTGCTGATTTACACTAAAAATAGGGAACATCGTCACTATATGGGTATAAAATAATCCCGGATGCTTTTTTACACTCTTTTATTTCCAAGAATTTTTCTCTTGACAGCGTAAGAGACATCATCAGACTTCTAAAAATGGGCACGGACAGTTTTATAGGCAATAAATCAATATCATCTGCAGCTACATGCCATTTCAACTATGTCTGCAAAAATGCATTTTCATACTAATTGTTCTTTTACTATCGCCCAAAATATCCATATTCTGCTTCTGAAGCGTCTTTCCTGGCAACACCATCATCTCGTCTGACCGAGGCTTTCCATCATCTGAGGGAAGCACCAGCACGACCTTCCCGTTCATCTGCGCTGCCACAGCTGCATTTTATCTGGCATTAGGTCATTGCATTCACAGTTTCTCTCCTGATCCATGTTTTACGTGTCGCCTGCTCACATAATGATGAAAACAATAATAATATTAACGTAGCCAATACTGGTGCCTGCCTGTACAGAGCAATCCAACAAAAGGACCCCACTTCATACACAGAATATTGTAAATGATGAACATAGAGGGATGTGGAGGCAGAAAACAACGATGAGGGGAAGATGTGGAGAAGGGAAATAAGGGCTGGCCACCTTCTTTGGAGCATGTGCCACTTTTCTAGGTGAACTATGGACATCTCTGCCTGTGGAGTGGCGATGAAGTGGGACAAGCCCCAGAGAAGGAGAGGTTGTGCCAGCAGCACTCGCCTGTGTGCCAGCCCCACAGACCAGCTACTACCTGCAAATGTAGGAGGGAGAGGAACATCTTTAGGCGGCCCATATTGAGTACGATTACCATTTTGTATGAGTTTCACCCTAAGACCATATTGGGAACTGAACCAAAGGAGCCCATCGGGTGCTGGTAGGTGATACTGCCCCGCCGTGCAGACATTTATTTCCTTTACTTTTGGCTTTTTGGCCTTTCTCATGAAGCCAATGGAAAAACTCTCGCTTTCTTTGGTAGATCCGTCTTTTTGGTGTTAATATGTGCCCTGATTTAACAGCCCGGACAACCCAGCAATTCGACGTGTAAGCAGGACTATCACTGCGCTATCGACCCAGCCCCAGGGCCTAGGGAGGCACTCGACAAACACGCGAGGGCAAAGTTTCATGTTAACAGCTCTCAGCTCCACTGCCTGCCCCCGGACAGCCTGGGTGCCCATCCCTGCCCGCAACAGTAGGAGAAATTAATTCTAATCCATCTCTCTGCTGCAATCTCCCCCCACCTGCCCCTCACGCCTCCCGGGGCACGGCTGGCATCGGATGCTCGGGCTCCCTGCCGCCGCCCCGAGCAGCATCTGCGGGAGGTGCTGCCTTCCCAGCAGAAGCCAACACTAAAGCAAGGATATTTTTCTAATATATCAATAGCCTTCCTTCCCAAATTTCACCCTTTTAAGGCAGGATTTAATGCTGCCTCTGGCTTGCTCGCCTTCTCCTCCGCCTCGTGCTGCCAGGGCAGCCTGCCTTCGCCCCGGCACGCTCCGCTATCTGCCCGGGAAGCCTGGGCGGACAGTTCATCATGCACAGCAAAGTTAGGTACTTTTATTTCTTTCATGCTCAAAATGCCCATTTATGGCTAATCCTGCCAGATGCTTCCTGCTGTGTTCCTGCACGCCCTTATCTGAGACTCTCAGCGCACCCTCTGAGGAACAGCCTGCTGGTCTAATTTCTTCTCAGGCTGCAACCATCTCTCCTGGAGGACAGAAGAGTGAACATCCATGAACAGCCTTGCTCTGCGCTTCCTCAGACAGCTCTCCACCATCCCACACATTCTCCTCCTCCTGCCCCTGCTCCCAACCCTCCGACACCGTCCCCAGACAACCCATCACTCCTCATTTCCCACCTCCATCGCTACACTCAGCCCCACAGCCTCACTTACCCCTTGCAGCGTCACTTAGACTCTTTGCTGCCCCTGATTTGTTGGTTGTTTTGGGGTTTTTTGGTTGCCTGCTCATTCGGTGTGATCAGATTTGCATCTCTCCAGGCTGCCAGTGAGACTGTTAAGCACCACCGCACTACCCTTTGCCGTCTCCCGCTTAATCCCACTCCCCACTTGCTCATCCTCCTATTAATGAGGAGCATCTGTTCACTGTTGGTGAAGCAACTTCCCACCCGTGTTATTCACGGCGTTGGCTTTATTTTTTTCTCCTGTTTATTCCATTGCACGCTTACTGAAATTCACATATTCAAAAGCCACCGCACTCCAACCACTTACTAACCATTTGCTCCTTGGATATTAACGCAGCTGGGTGGAAATCAGCGCTATAAACCATCTAAAGATCCAGCCCTGCAGCACCGAAAACCCCTAATGCAAAACTCCCGGCAGCAAAAGAATTTTGCATAAAGGTCTCACAAAACTCACCAGCTCAGTCCTACATGTTACAGAGTCGGCATCTTTGTTTTCCCGAGTTTTGGTTAAGATCATCACCATGGTAATGCAGTCCCCCCTCGGAGTCCATCAGGGTCCAGGCGAGGGGTGCTGGCAGCCGTGGTCTGGTGAAGCTCTTTCTTTTCAGTCCATGTTTTCTGGAGAAATGCTCAGCCCTGCCAGCTCCTTGGGGGATGCACAGGAACAGCCTCTGAGCGTGGAGAAGTCCCTGCACACACGGAGAGAGAGGAACAGATTCAAGGGACTCACCCGGAGGGACGGGCTCGTTACAGCCCCAGGGTTGATCTCACAGCAGCCCTTGCCCCCAGACCAACCAGGAGCCGCCATCCAACAGAAAAAGCCCCTCCAGCATCACTAAGGCTGTGAAATCCCCTGGATGCCCCTATCCCACCCCTGTTCCTCCCCGATTCCCAATCCACGAAGGGCCCTTTGGGAAAACAACAAGGCAAAGAGTTGCCTGCAAGGAAGGAGCGAGCTCCCTGCCCTGCAATCCTAAGGGCCACACCACGCCTCTCGATCCTCTTTCTTAGTTTTAGGCAGGAAAAGGTCAAGGCTGTGCATATTAAAAACCCAACTGCAAGCCAGGCTCGCGCAGCACCTCACAGATCTGACCACGAGCTCTGCCTCACCTCCTGGCATCCTCTCCGATAAACTCAGCCCCGTGTCAAAGCAGACAGACTGCAGTTCAAATCTGATTACAGAAATCGGTGTTTTCCCCAAGCCACTCCTCTAATCCCGTTTCGCTCTTTTGTTGCCTTGCAGTCAATGCAAACAACCAAAACCACCAGTTGCATGATCCAAAGAGCATAAAACACTGATCTTGCAACGTGCAGTCAAAACACAACTGCCATATTTAAGGACAGTATTTGAGAATATGCTGCTAATTATTAAACCTCATTACAAACTCACACGGCGCCTCTTCCCAACTCACAAATCATCTTTTCTGTGTTTACTTGGATTAGAGCTTACAGTGGTGTTAAGAGTAGCTCACTTAAAGGCCAGCTGGCTGGTAAAGAAAAATCACCTTCTATTATTTTGTAAGGACAAAGTTCACCCAGAGTGCAAAGCCAGGATTGGGAATCAATACATTTTCTGAAGATTTACTCTTCCCCAGGGCACCTGGAACAGTCTCCAGCTTCTTATGGGACATCGGGCTTATAATACACAATTTACTGGTAGCTTCAACCCAATGTCCAAAGAGAAACCATCAAATAGAAAAGCAAAACATTTCAGAACATCAAAAGGACACAGAATTTATGAGCCCAGATCACGTGTTTGTATTACGGATAGGCAGGGTTCAGAGAGAAGAGCATGATGTAAGAGAGGATGGGGTGGCTGGAGGACCAGTTGGCTAGCACAGCAACGTGCCCCATCGCCACAGGGCTGCAACCTGCCCCTCTGATCCTGAGATCACAGCTCGGAGACCTCTGTTACAGCACACAAACCCTCAAAGCTACTCTCGGGAGGCTCCTCCAGCCCTGTGCTGGGGCCAGCTTGGGGACATCAAGCTGTTTTCCAGGAGCAAGCAGGAAGAGTTGCTGTACGGTCATTAATAAACTCCACGGGAGTTTTATGTTTCTCCTTTTCGAGGGTCCTTGCATCGAATACATCAGTACGCAGCAAACCCTAGAGGTCCTGCTCAGAAGGGATGCCTGCTGACACCAGGTTGAGCTGCAGGCTGAGGACAGGCAGCAAGGCAGCGGTTGCCCTCGCCGACGTCCAAGTCAGTTGCCAAAACACGGCTCCCATTCTCCAAGGAAAAAATCCCCCTCCTACAAAATCTGTGGGGTCAGCAGCCCCGCAGGGACCAGTGTGCCCAGTGTGTGCCTTCGAGCCGGGGAAGCTGAGCCAGGATCCCTGAGGAGGAGGAAGAGCAGGAGGCTCTTTGGGAGGTTCCAGCCTTCCCCCAGCACCAGAGAGAAGCAGAGTTGGAGATGCTCCCCTGCTCCATACTAAAGCATAGGATAGGGACTAAAACCACTCGAAATTTATAGTTTTATCTCGAAATTTATCTCGAAACGTATAGTTTTATCCCTGATCCTGATGCAGAGGCAGGGATGCTGGGTGCAGGTGCCCAGGGTCTGGGAGGGCACCGGAGCCATCGGCAGCAGCAGCACGGGAAGCAAAGATCAAACAAGGGTTCCGAGCAGCATGAAAGCAGTTAAGCCCGGTCCCGTGTTACCAGGGTACGATTTCTTTGCAAATAATTATCTTTCCCTAAGGTAATGGTTAATGTTGCTGTAGCAGACTCCTATACACACCCAGGCGTGCGGCGGCGTGCAAGTACGGGCAGAGGCTCCCCGCCTGAGCCGGACACCACCTCGCACCTCTCCTCTCCCTGCTCCACTGCAATTAACACAACACTAATGGAAACACACAAATCCCGGCCCTTAACACCACTCGACGTCGCTGGGTCCAAGGCACGCTTTTAGGTGGGGGCTCTTCTGTTTCAACTACCGCTTGGTTGGGTTTGGAAACCATCCCCCCGGAGAAACTGCAAAGAAATGGAAAACTTTTCCAACTTTCCAGCAAAATGCAATCTCTGGCTCTCCATCCTGCTTCACCGGGCTCCTGATGCCCGGCGTGACCCAGCGCGGTCCTGCCCCATCATGTCCTACTGATGCGAACAAGAGATGTGGGACAGAAACGTTTGTGCAGACCTGGGATGTTCTCCCTGTTGACTCTGAGGAGGAAACTGCTGTGTATTTATAGACCGGAGGCTTTCACATACGCTAATAAAAAGATACTCCTCGGGGACCATTAATTATTTTAAGAAATGTATTTCCTCCTTCGCAATCAGATAAAGGAACTATCTTCATCCCACCATCAAGGTTAAGTTTAGACTTGGGCCACGGCCACTGGAATCAAGACAATCTCATGAGTGGCACAGAACACCCGTGAGCAGCGTTAGTGCTTGGAAACCCCCAAATTTTATGCTTTTTTCCATTGACATTGCTTCGAAATACAAAGCCTGCAGGACCTTTGCAGTTTCTGAGGTGGAAAGAGGTTTCTCTTGGAGCTGCTTTCCGGACAGCATCACAGCAACCGAGCGCTGAGCTTGGGGAAAAAAAAGATGACACTGCAAAAGGAGTAAGTCAGATGGTCCAACTTTCTTTCAAAGGTAACACTTGTGATCAAATACGTTCCTTACAAGGCACCAGCAGGGATTACAGCCCTGGAGCTGCTCATCGTGGGCAAACAGCCCTTCCCTGCAGGCAAGTCCCTCACTCAACCCCCGTCCAGCTCAAATAATCCATCTCCAGACACAGACACACTGACTTAAAACCTATTTACAGGCAGAAAGGGAACACGGGAATGAGGAGCCGTATTTTGCATACTGAAACACCTTGCAAGCAGCCCAGCGGGATCGCTCTCGGAATATAAATCACCCTCCTCCGCTGAATTTGTAACGCTGTTCAAAGCCTTCAGCGAAAAAGCCACGACCCGCGCAGGACTCCGCTTCTTTACCCTACAGCCTATACTCAGGCACCGCTTCTGACTGCGCAGGAAGTTTTCTTAAAGCCCCGCGAGAGGAAAAGGGAAGCATCCCTGACCTTTCCTTTCTGAATGAAACCGAGAGCTGCCCGTGCCTCTCCGGGCTGAGGATTTCCAGTCAATTCCAAATCGCTCCCAAACTCCACGACAGAGGAGGAAGGCCTTTCAAAGGCTTTCTACAACGCATCACACCATAATATTTATCCAAACTAAATATCATGCTCCCCTCCCCATCTTGCAGCTTCCTAGGAGAGATCTGGAGCTACACTGAATCTCCTCGCTGCACAGGTTGCCCCACCACCAGTGCTTTGGGCAATGTACATCTTCCATACGTTGATTTACTGCGTGATGAATTTCGAAAAAACCTCGAAGCATGTAGCTAAGTGCAAGCTCATTTCCACACACAGGTAATAATTTGCTTTCTACAGCAGGGCTCAGAGGTGCTCGGCTCTGGGAAACTTGCTCCCCATGCTCGAGCACTCTTCCACATCACTAGCGAATACTGATTTTATTTATGGGGTGAAAAACCTCCAAGAAACGCGAAAGACGCCATCCAGGCCCTGAGAGTGTGTCTTTACACTCTGAAAATGCCCCCATGGATTAGTTCTGAGTAAACAGGATCATGAGTCAGCGCACACGACGTCGAAAGGATGAAATTTCCACGGATGCAGTCGCGTCAGGATCGTCCCTGGGGACACCGTGAAGAGGAAAGAGCTGCCCCAGGCTGGGCAGCAGAAAGGAGCAGAAAGGCTGCAGCATTGCCCCATCTCATCCCGGAGCTTGCAGTCACCTCCTTCTGCTTCACAGGATCTTCCCCAGCTCCTGGAAGGGCAAGCGCGGTCCTGCCGAGGGGTGGCATTAGGAACAGAAAACACGAGGTGCAGCCACCACGGATGGTCACATGCAACCTGGCTCATGGAGGTCTGAGGGTAACCCTCGCCACCAGGAACAAGAGACCTGTCCACAACCAGAAATTAATCACTAAGCAACTAAAAATTCCCAATTTCAACCCGATCCTTAGCTCCAAGTGCCTGGCCACTAGCTCAACCTGACATCAAAATCATGCAAGGTATGGTGTGCCCAGCGCCCTGAGCCCCAAACCACACATCCAAACACCTCCAACCGCTAGCGAGAGCCTGAAGTCCGAGCTCACACCCAGATCTTCACGTTTAGGTTGGACCTCGTCTACGTGCAAGCTCTCACTGAAACAAAATAAGAACAATTAAGGAAAATTGCACACCATCTAGTTGAGTGGAACACATCAGGTTTATGGCCCCCCTGCTCTTAGAGAACAGGAGTGGCAGGGGAAAGACTCCCTTACACCCCAGCAGCGGAAAGGGACTGAAAGGACAGGGTAGGGACAGAGGTGCTTTGTCTCAGCGTCTGAGCTCGAAGAAAATAGTGCTGGCCGTGACTTTGCCTTTTCCTCCCTGGCAACTGAGAAGGAAAAGAAGAGAGCAAAATTAGTCATTGCAAAACAGCAACCGGCAAGCGAGAGGTGTGAACGAGGAGACCGCTGGTCTGCAGCGGAGAGGTGCCAACTCGACGTGCGAAGCGACGACACAGGACCCAACTCACTGCACAAAAACTCATGCACGATGGTTGAAGGGAAAAGAATAAGCGTTGAGAGCACTAATGTGGGGTCTTCCATATCTCTTGGCTGCACAACTTTTGTGGATGACCAGCATCAGATCTTTAAAGGAGTCGCTCCTTAGCTGGCCACGTGCGCCGGCTGATGAGCTGCTCCTCCAGCTGCCCGCCCAGCACGTTGCTTTGCCGTGGAGCAATGCCAGAACCGGCTCAGCCCCGACTTGCTGTGCCGGAGCCCAGCCCCACGTGCCCAGCATCCTCCTCCTCCAGGCAGGACTGGCCCCAAGAGAGCCCCACACAAAATCAGCCCTCCCAGTAGCCATCCTGGCCCAGGGATGGGCACTGCCCATATTTCTGTGCGGCACCACATGGGTCATATAGATGTATCTTACAGGATGCCCCGAGTCCCAACCACAGTAGAAACGGCACGTTCCCTTTGAGCAAACCCATAACCATTGTCTAATCCACTCATTAGAGAACTGCTTCTAATTCTGAGTAATATTTCCAAGGAATAGTGGAAACACTGGGCTGTCTCTGCAGAAGAGCAGCTGAAGCGGCAGCAGCAGTCCAGCCGGCTGGTCCAACAAACCATCTCACCTTTCTTGCTTTTCTTTTTTTTTTTTAATTCCCCCCCAATTGTGAGATTTATTACAAGAACTTGCAATGGTCTGTGAGACACTGTGAGTGTTGGCCGCGCTCCCGAAAGCTGAGGAATTGCTGAATTGAGAATTCCTTTGGCTGCTTAATCGCAACAAGTAGGGATGCTGAACAAGCCATCAGAGTCCAGGTTTACTTCTAATTACCGCTCGGAGTGTGCCGCTCTAGTAAACAGACACAGAAAAACAATTCTTGTTCCTTCCTTATATTCTTTTGCTATATACAACCTGAAACATCTGAGACAGAGACAGTAAACATAGCCCCACCGTGCCATTTTTTGCCATTGTAGGGGGGCTTCTTGGCCAACCTGGGCTTCCTTGCTTGCTCCAGAGTTCTTGGGATGTCTGTGAGAAGTACGTCTTGGGAGCTGCAAGGCGAGCTCCATGCCACAACACTGACTGTAATGCTTTCTGCTCATCAGGGACCACCACAAAGCCACCACAGGGACCAAGCACGAGCAAGATCTGGGGCGCCTCGTAGTATAACTGAGGAAAGCTTGCCAAGCACCAGAACACCACCGCTGCTCTCAGAATAGATCTGGATACTGCTCGCAAGTCAGATTTCTCCTTTTTTTGAGGCTGAGCTGGACAATCGGTACAGGTTGACGGGCTCAAAAAAATATCTGAATTTAAAGCAGGGGAAAAAAAAGGATGTATGCATGGATTGCCAGACTTATCATCTCCTACCACTTCCCCTTTATGGATAAATGCTCTAAAATTGAGGAACCCTCCCATGAAGCCCACCAAAATGATCGCTTGGGACCTTCCAAAAATTGAAATTATCTACCTGAACCAGGAAAGCAACATTTTAAGAGTTTCAAATGCTTCCAGCAGACGGCCCACATGGGGAACCCCATGTGACCACCATGACCTGCAAACCCTACCCACTGTTTGCATTACACCGAAACACTTCAGCTCTTGGGCAATCTCTGGGGTTTCATTCCTCAGCTGAGAAATAGCTTCCAAAGAGCTCCTCGGCTCCTGAAAGATGAACCTAGAGCCTTTATTAATCCTCCTAGCAACTGAAAGTCACATTTCCCTGCTGTTTGTCTGTTCGTTGCCATCAACATTGGCAAGAGGAAGGCGCGACGCGGCCACAGAGGGAGGGAAGGAGTCTGGGGCTGGGAAACCTTTGCCCATGCTGCCACTTCAGTCTCTCCCGCACGCTGGGACTAAAAATCCAAGCCCTGCATCTTCCATAAATCTCTTTAACGAACGACGAGCCAAACATCTGTGAGTTGTCTGAATTAGCGTGAATTTGGCAGACCGAACAGCAAAATTGTGTCGCCCTGCAGCCTTCAAATTTCTTGTTTTCCTCGGGTTCATGAAATACATAACAATCTGTTACCAGAAGACGGTTCCTACGTGCACCGCCTGCCAAGGAACTGGTTTTGAGAGCTCCGGTGGAGAAGGGAGAATGCATGAGGAGGAAAAAGAGGGGTCTTCCCAACGCAGTAGGGCAAGGAGAGGATGGGCTGCAACCACTCTCTCTCCTCCAGCCACCGCCCGCTGCACAGCAAGGCTATTTCCATGCCAAAAACCTGGTGCTGCCAAAGCTATGGAGGTGATTTTTGCAAAGCTTTGAAGGAAACAGGGCTTAAGAGCGTGGGAGAAGCAGGGGGAGATGCCTTCAAAAGCCAAGGACGTCCCACAGCATCTTCCCAACCGGGATAACCATGTCGCATCCAGGCGCAGAAGCCAGGCTCCGCGAGGGTTACTCTTACCCATGAGCAGAGCCCTGGGCATGAGGCATCCCAAATATTCAGGGAAATCAGGGGTTTCCCACTGCTGCCGGGCAAGCCTGGCAGCATGGGGCCCGGGCACGCAGCGAAAGGCATCGCCAACATCAAGCCACAGGTCTGGTGCCGTGATGGGGAACAGAACTGGAGGTTTCACCTTCCCTCAAAGGAAGTCTTTCGCTACGAGGAAGAAGTCAAAGCAAACACCCACTCACCGTGTTTACCCATTTAAATCAAAGCCAAAGCAGCACCGCAACGCACCCGACGGCATTTCCACGGAGTCATTCATTGAGAGTTTGGACTCGGTGCCTTTCAGCTGGTGTTTTTAATATCGCAGGGAGACGCTCGCGAGGCTGGAATAATACAGAATCTGTTGCTCTAACGTGCTCTCAGCTCCTGCGAGGTGTCAGCAGCACGTAGAGCCCAAACCTCCCGCGGGTACCCCCCCAGGCAGTTGCCCAGCCAGACAAGTAATGCCTGCAGAGGACAATTTTCCCAGCACTGGGATGCCTCATTCCCTGGAGGTACCCAATTCCTTCGCAGCTGGAGAGGTGCAGGATGAGCCCCACTATGGCTTGGCACCCCTAAAAGCCAGATTTTGCAGCTTCTCTGGGAGATGAGAGAAAAAAAAAACACAAACAACTCTATCCAGCAGTAAGTGGAAATGAAAACAGTCTCTGCTTTTATTTGGGCTGGCAGTAACACCATCCTGCCCAGCCTTCATTTATGACGGTGTGAACATGCAGTAAAGGGGGGGAAAAAATAATAAAAATCGGCATTTTCCACCCCAAGAGTCTCCATCTCCACACGTTCCTCTTCCTCTCATCCCACAAGTGAAAAATCAGGATTCTTCTGTGTCGTCGAAATGGGAAGCCCAAAGGACAGAGGGGTTGGTCCCGGCACCAGCACGGTGCTAACCATGAAGCCCCCTCCCAAAAGAGCATCTTGAGGAGAATTGACCTAAACACTGGACCCCATCCCAGCTCCAAAGCTTCCAGCAGGCTATTGGGAACAGAATCACACCAAGTGTGTTGTCGGTGCACAAACACGAATGACGTATAAACAGGGCAGCAAAAAGCCACTAAAATAGTGACACCACCTTAAAATGCGTGAGACTGCAAGGTAAACATCAGGCTCTGGTAGAAAACAAGATACAGGGGTTTTTTTGTAGATAATTAACAAGTTCCACTGACAACACGGCTCTGCAGTCAGAAAGAAGAGCAGGAACATCAGTCGTGATGGATAAAAAGGGAGAAATGGTCAATACATACCTTAATAGCATCTTAAGGTGAAATGGAAATCCTATGGTCATGTTTGTGAAGAGTAACCTGGGATGATATCAAACAGCAGGCACTAAACAGATCTTAAACAACAGCTCCAAATAATTTACACCTTCGACTTTTACAAGCTCTTGACAAAAAGTCATCTGAGCCATCACCACCGACGCTGCCAAAGGATGGGCACAAAGAATCACGGAATGTTAGGGGTTGGAAGGGACCTCAAAAGATCATCTAGTCAGCACGAGAAGTGTGATAGCCCCGAAAAAAAACAGCCCCGCGAGGTTCAGGATTCAGCCCAAGGACAAGAGTCAGGAAGCAAAATTAACAATAAGGGGGAAAGAGCTCTCTCCTCACTCGATGTCTTTGTGCCAGTAAAAGGGAGCGCTGGTAAAACAGACTCCACGAAAGGCCGCAGAACTGGGTGACAGTTATCGATAACTATTTGACACATCTCAAACAGACCAGCAAATAAATGGGCAACGGCGGCTTCAACAGAAACTACATTTTCACCTTATGCCATGTAATATTTCTGGCAGTAATTGGGAGGGAAACAGGAAAAATCAGTGCTGTGTAAGTGACTCAAGACTGGCAGAGTGCTAAACATGGAGAAGAACTTAATACAGAACAGAGAAGCAACCAGCACAGTTTTAACGGAGATGTCAAGATACTCCTTAAAAAAAATAAATTGCTTAAAAGACACTCATCTTGAAGGCGGGGGCATTACCAAGGCATGTGGGAGATACGACCACGGGCTGGATAAATCAGAATGCAGAGCAGAGAGGCAATGCTGTCTCTTCTCCTCCACGACCACTATGGCCATCTGGAGCTTTCTGCCGCGTCTGATTAAGGTCTATGGAAGACCCCAGAAGTAACCAAGTGACTTGAAGACACGGGTACAGGGCAAGACTGGGGGAACGTGGCGCGATAAATGCGCAGGAACGTCCTGGTTGGCCTCAGAGGGGGAAGGAAATGCCGAGCAGGTCCTTCAGATGGAGCAGACCGGCAGCACGACACCGCCCAGCACGGAGGGACATCGAAACCACGCAGAGCAAGGGCAAAGCGCGGGGTTTTTTTTTCCCCCCCCAGCAGCACGGACAATGACTACTGCAATAAGTCACAGAATCACAGAATGTTAGAGGTTGGAAGGGACCTAAAAGATCATCTAGTCCAAACCCCCTGCCAGAGCAGGATCACCCAGAGTAGGTCACACAGGCGGGTTTTGAATGTCTCCAGAGAAGGAGACTCCACAACCTCCCTGGGCAGCCTGTGCCAGGGCTCTGTCACCCTCACTGTGAAAAAGTTTTTCCTCATATTTTTATGGAACCTCCTATGTTCCAGCTTCCACCCATTGCCCCTTGAAGTCACCGGTGTAACAAAACGACTGCGGCGTGCTCTCCATCCTCGCGACTATTTTATCTCTGTGCCACGTGGCCTTTTTCTAAAAGAGATGCTCCAGCCAGAATGAACTCAGAAAAACCGGTGGCGCACAGAGCGGTCTCCTGGCTCCCCTGGCTCAGTGCCCCGCGCCTTGGGCAGCCTGTGCAAGGAGCAACCCCCACGCTGCAGAACTCAAATTTTTCTTCTTTTTTTTTTTTTTTTAAATTAAGTTTAAAATACTTAACAACTCCCTCAAAACCTCCACGGGAAAAGTACTCTCCTATCAAAAACATAACCCACGTGCAACTGAAAATGTGGGTGATAATTCCTAAACGGAGCTATCGGTAACTGTAAAATTCATTAATCACGACGCTTTCGCTCGGAGAAGCACCATCCATCGCACTGAATTTCAATTATAACACAGCTGATAGTCCAATAAAAAGATAATCTCCTCCTGGATTAACCGAGTGGCTACAAAACCAAATGCGGGTATTTTTAATGCTTTCTGTATCGTCATAATTGTAATGGATCTTGAGCTTTGGCACACAACTGTAGCTTTTGGCAACTACTTAATAGTTTTAAAAGTTCTTCTTTCAAAAATATTTTACAATATTCATTCGTAACGGCTGGGACTAAAGCAGCATGTGATAATGGGGTGAATTTTATATATACCTGAAGTACTTTTACAGCATCTACAACTATTACCCAGCACACCAGGAGGCTGTTCTCCGTGACATTAAGGTGAGCACACTCATAAGAGTTATTCTGACGTTCCCACCTCAGATGAAATGAGAATTTACTAGTGTCACCTGGCCGAACTGTGCTGCCAGGCTGTCCCAATCAGAGACAAAATTAGTTGTTCTCATTAATGCCGTTCTTCACTAATATTGCCCAGCGGTGCAGAACAGCCTCTCCTTCTGCCATCAAAAGATTTTTCGGTCCTTCCTTGCGAGGGCTGGTTTTGAGCAGAGAGAGGGAGAGGCAGGTTTTCCAGCTGCCCCATCAAAGTTTGCCAGATTTCAGGGTTTTTTTACAAACCCTAGGAGATGTAATGATGTGTAAGCACAAAACGGCCACAAAGTTAAAACTCTTCTTCAGCTACAGTCCCGTACCTACCGCACTGCATAACCCTGAACTTTGGCTCCTGAAACCAAAAGCTGTGGCCAGAATCCACAAATACAGGGAATGATACAGCCCAAGGGATGCTTCAAATGGCCTACAGAGGAGTGACACCAATGATGCTGCTATATTTAAGCCTCTAAAAGCAAAAAAAAACTG
Organism: Trogon surrucura; assembly: GCA_020746105.1. Taxonomy (NCBI): domain Eukaryota; kingdom Metazoa; phylum Chordata; class Aves; order Trogoniformes; family Trogonidae; genus Trogon; species Trogon surrucura. The sequence goes on along the minus strand of CM036621.1, from coordinate 3,872,453 downwards.
TGACCGAGTCTCAAAACTCATGAGTCAACTACCCGAAGCCAAGAGAAATCTTGGCTCTAAATACATTGACAACATTTTTTCAGTATCTGCTTCACTCATTGATGACCAGAGGCTCATGAACCCACAGCCCGTGCCGTCAGAGCTCACACCAGCTCTGCGAGGGCTTCAGAAATAAGCTTTTGCCTGGGAATTTCTGTCTCGCTAAAAGCAGTCAACTCATAAAAGTTTGGACAAACAAAACAGCCCGAACGAACTGCTCTCTGGTTCACTGTACCAGAGCCACGTTCTGCATTGCTGCTCTAAGCAAATAGCTGGGTTGCAGGCAGCCGGGCTGCGACTGCCGACGCCGAGTGTGACCTTGGAAAAGTCCTTTTCCACGATTATAACTCGGCCAACTTCTCACAGGGATACTTGAGCGCGGAACCAGAGCTCCGGTTTGCCGCTGCTCCGACTGCTTTCGAGGAATTTATGGAAGGTCTTGTCTCTCGAGGAGGTCTCGTCTCTAAAGAAGGTCTTGTCTCTAAAGCAAGCGGTGCCAGTCGTGCTCTGCTGGGTGCAACGGGCTCGGGCAGGGAGGGTTCCCCGGGGAAGAGGGGAGCAGCCCCTTAACTCAACGACCCAGGGCAGGCTCGAAGGCACAGATGAGCAGCATGGTGGAAAATTCCCTTCTCTTTACCCGATCATAGAATCATAGAATCATAGAATGTTAGGGATTGGAAGGGACCTCAAAAGATCATCAAGTCCAATCCCCCTGCCAGAGCAGGAACGCCTCGATAATGCTACACAGGAACGTGTCCAGGCAGGTCTTGAATGTCTCCAGAGAAGGAGACTCCACAACCTCCCTGGGCAGCCTGTGCCAGGGCTCCGTCACCCTCACTGAGAAGAAGTTTCTTCTCGAGTTTAAGCGGAACCTCTTATGTTCCAGTTTCAGCCCATTACCCCTTGTCCTATCATTGGTTGTCACCGAGAAGAGCCTGGCTCCATCCTCGTGACACTCACCCTTGATATATTTGTAAACATTAATGAGGTCACCCCTCAGTCTCCTCTTCTCCAAACTAAAGAGCCCCAGCTCCCTCAGCCTTTTCTCATAAGGGAGATGCTCCACTCCCTTAATCATCCCAGTTGCCCTGTGCTGGACTCTCTCCAGCAGTTCCCTGTCTTTCTTAAACTGAGGGGCCCAGAACTGGACACAATATTCCAGATGGGGTCTCACCAGGGCAGAGTAGAGGGGAAGGAGAACCTCTCTCGACCTACTAACCACCCCCCTTCTAACACACCCCAGGATGCCATTGGCCTTCCTGGCCACAAGGGCACAGTGCTGGCTCACGGCCATCCTGCTGTCCACCAAGATCAGTTTATATTTAGCTCTCTGGGGAGCAGAAGCGCCGGAGGAGCTGTTGTTTTGGCGATATTTTTGCACAGCCCCGCGGGGACCCCTGCGACGTGTGCCGGGGGAGGCCGCCAAGGGACGGCGGTCACCGCATTGGACCTGGCACGTGAGACCTCCACTACCCGTCAGACCTCTGGTTTTTTGGTTTTTTTTTTTATTCTGTTTCCCTGAGTCAGCAGTCTTGCTTCCTCTTCCTCCTCCTCCCCATTTTGGGAGAGAAAGGGGCAAAATAAAGTCAGCCATGAAGAAGCCTTGCTACAGAGGAGCAACTTCTGCGCTGGCATGGACTCCCCCATAGCCATAGGAATAAAATGTTGCCTTTCTGGAGGGATTTTCAACTCTTTCGACGCTGGTTTTGGCGAGGGCAGACCTGACGGAAAGGCTCTGCTTCCCCTCTCCCTCCTCTGGGATGTGGGAAGAATATCTGACCCCTCCGGGCTGAGTTCTCCGAAGAGCTACGAGCATCTCTGGCACCTCACCCTGCCCCAGCCCGCTGGTCCAAAGTCTGCTCTGCCTCAGATTAATGTTCATCAGGACTATTTCCCAGCAAAATCATTCTATGAACCATGTGATACGGGAGGGGGAAGGGAGCAAAACTAAAATCAGCCCTGTCAACCGAAGGTGCTCTCCTCTTTACTTGAGATTTTACAAGCGAAGCACAAAACTACCTCCATCCCCACGAAGATCCAGAAAAGAAGCTCTATGCAACACTACAGGAAAAAAAAAAAAAAAGAAAAAGGTCTAACAGCCTCAAACCATGCAGCTGTCATTCAAGAAATCAGAAGACGACCACTAATAACAGAGTGGACAAATTGGATAAACCCCATTCCCCTCCACCCCCCTTCCAAACGGTCCCTCGTGCCTGTCCCACGCAGAAATACAAGCGTTTTGGCCAAAAAGTTGTATGTCTCGTTCTGCCTACACCTTTGCTGAAAGTGAACCAAGCCTTTGATACTGAAAAAAAATTAATTACATATAATTAACTGAAGCAGACTTGGGCATTTATATTGGTGTCTGTTTACCTACTTGCATATTTATGCACATCTATTTATTTATGCAGATATTCATAACTGAAAATTAGCCTGCATCGGCACTGGCTCTGTCCCACAGTCTGCTTGATCTCCATGTATAAGAATCCGGATCTCTCCCACAGAAATCAATTATCTAGTGAATCAATTCGCCCCGATTTTACATGCAAAGTTTTGCATTCAACAGCCTGAGCTCTTGCTGATCTTCCTCCCGAAGGCCATCTGCTTTCTATAACCGAAGCGGTTCTGGGAGACCTTGGCCCTGTGCAGAGCTGGAAGTCGCAAAAGTTTCCCTCCCTCCCTCCTTTGGGTTTAACCTGGAAGGGAGAAAGTCTGGATCCAGGGATTCGGCCGCAAAACCGCCGGCACACGTGGCCGTGCTCCGCGGGCAGAGCGTCCCTGTGTCCTCTGAAGCGGAGAGAAGGAAATAATTCCACCTCAGGTCGTTTTGGTTGGGTTTTTCCCTCCACTTTTGAAAGCAAAGAGGCCGTGTCCTTCTCTAAGAGAAGGGGTGACGAGCACTAACCCTGCACCCCTGCGTGCAGGACCTGAGCTGGGTCTAACACACCCACCACCACAACCATCCTCAGGCTCCGGAGGACTTTTAAAAACGAAGAAATAAATCAGAAGTTCTCTTTCAGGGCAGAGCAAACCAGTCTGAAAGTCAGGTTTTTTTACTATCACTCTGATAAATCTGTTCTGTGACCCACCCCAAATATTTTCTCCCGAAACATTATCTGCATTGTTTTGGGGTTTCTTTATTTCTATTTCCAGCCCTCAGCCAAGCCCCGGTAAATATTTCTGCCCACGCCAGGGGCAGGGCAAGGGAATCTGCACTTTGCAATCGGAGGGAAAGCAGCAGCAGCCTCCTGAAGCCTGGAGATACGGGGTGTCGGTGAGCAGCAGGCAGAGACGCTCCCAGCCCCTCCGCGTTCTCACAGCACGATTGCACGACACCGCTACCTCTGCAATTTGCAAGTCGTTTTTTTAATCTGCCAAAATCAGACTTTTACCGCTGTTTTAAAAGGATGCGAAAGGGAAATACGCACATCTGGTTTCAATCGCCAACCGAAGTTTGGTCTGTCAGCCTATTCCATCACAAAATTACGCTCGCTTTTCTTTCTTCGCTCCAGAGGATTTCCTACGGAGGGGATGCGCTGCCAAGGTACACCGGCGTCCGTGGAGACCGCATGGCACAGAGAGAGACGGCGGCACTACCCAGAGACACGGCGCCGTCTCAAACTCGCTGTCTGTGTCCACTAAATTAAATCTTGAAATTACCAAGGCGAAAAACCCTTACCTGTTAAATCACTGAGGAGAACAACCCTTACCCGTTAAATCTCCGCACGCAGCTATACGTGAAATCTTCACGTGCCGTCTCATCTGAACAACCCGACGTCACCGAATGGATGGAACGAGACTTAATGGACTTTTTAGCACAACTCGGCTGCCCAGGGTGCTTTCCCTACAGCAAGGAGACCCTAAACCACGGCGGGCACAGACCCCTCCCTTGCCGCCGTGAGCTACCTTGTGTGTCTGGCGTGAAAAATGTGGCAGCGTGAGAAGCACGGGCTTGAGAGGGGAGAGGAGAGAGGAGACAGGAGAGAGGATCTCCGCAGCGATGCTCAACCCCATCCATCGCTGCATCCCCCCGGCCCGGGGAGCTCCGCACCGAGCCCACCGACATCCCCGCTCCATGCCCGCCGAGCGCCGCTCCCGGCAAGGCGGGGGCACGTGTTGATCCGCTCGGGTCGGGGAGAAACCAGAGAGGCGAAAAGCTCAGTAACCCGAGGAGGAACGAGAGGCTAAACTTCGGAGAGCCGACCTTCCCCCCGCTCCTCGCCTTGAAGAAACGCGCTTTGCTCAGCCCGCAGCCAGCGCCGGGCAGCCCCGCCGCGCCCCGCTCCCTCCTCCGGCAGCGGGACCCCCGCGGTGCCCCCGGCATCGCGCCCCCACCCTCCGCACGGCGACGCGGGCACAAAGACGAGCAGCACACCCCCCCCCCCAGCGCCGCTCCGCCGGAGAACCCCGAGGATGCGCAGAGCCCGGCCGGGGAGCGGAGAGGGCACCGCCGCCCTTTGTCCGCCGCCCCCCCGGGACGGCTCAGCGGGACCCCCCCCCGCGCCCATTCCGGCAGTGACAGCGCGGCTCGGCCCCTCCCGGGCTCTTACCGTGGTGGCGCTGCGGGGGGGTGGGTGGCGGCGGCGCGGCCCGGGGCTCCGGGGGCCGCTCCGAGCCGCGATCCCGCTGCCGCCGCCGCCGCCGCCGCCGTGGTGCGGGCGGGGCGGGCGGAGGGAGGGAAAGAGGGAGGGAAAGAGGGAGGAGGAAATGCGCTTGTCACTTCCTGAGCGGGGCCGGCCGGGGAAGGGCCAGTCCCGCACCTGCGGAGCTCCCCGGGGGGGCAGGGGCGGGGGGGGGGGGGGGGGGGGGGGGGGGGATGCGCGCAGCGGAGGTGTCGGGGCGGGGGTAAAAAAAGAGAAAAAGAGGCGCCGGTGGGTTAAACGTGGCCCAGAAAGAGCGCGTGTGTGGAGTAAAAAAGAAAAGAATAACAAAAATAATTCAGATAATAATAACACGCAGCGGTGAGCTGGGGAGCGGCGGGCACCGGCGCCCCGGCGGCGGCTGCGGAGGCCGGACGGAGCCGGGAGGGAGCCGGGACGGAGCCGCCCGGGGCTGGGCGGCCTCGTTCGGCGGCCGAGAGTGACTCCTGGTGGCCCGGCCGGGCGAGGAGGAGGAGGAGAACGGGGCTGCACCACAGCTGCACAAGAAGTAGCCCTGAAGTCTGAGCACATCGCGGACAGACACCAAAAAAGAAAAAAATCTCGTTTTTCCAGCATTTCTTTTGGGAAGAGGCATTTGGCCGGACTGAAGGGGGATCCTCTGCAGTGTTCAGCCGCACGGCTGCTTGGCTTCGCTCAGGAGGTGGCCCTCAGAAGGAATCTGCCCCAACAGGGTCCAAAGGAGGGACAAAAAAATGATGACACCGCTGCCACCGACACGGGCTGGGGGAGCCCGCAGCCTTTCTGTACTTAAAGAGAACCCATAAGAAAGATGGTAGCAATCTTTCCTGTTGTGACAGGACAAGGGGTGATGGTTTTGAACTAAAAGCAGGATCTGAGGAAGACATTTTTCCCAATGACGGTGGTGAAGCGCTGGCACAGGTTGATCAAAGAGGTGGTGGGAGGCCACATCCCTGTAGACATTCACGGTCAGGCTTGATGGTTACAACCTGGTTACAGATGTCCCTGCTCCCTGCAGGGGGGTTGGACTAGGTGACCTTTAAAGGTCCCTTCCAACCCAGCTCTGGGGGCGGCAAGGGGGAAGGAGCGGGCGCATGTGTGTGCTGAACGGCAACGGAGGCATCAGCTGTGTGAGTCGGCGTTTTTCTGTCCTGCCCCGCTGATGCACGGCCCAAGATACCAAATAAATGTTGAGGAAGAGTAAGTAAGCAGGAGGAGCAGGAGGAATTTAAGGGAGAAGCTCCTGCCCCTGTAGCAAGGACTGATCTCAGTGCAGGTGGCTCCGTAGGTATAAAACGAGGCAGGAGCAGCCGGTGGGATCAGGCTACAAGCAGGAAGAAGGGCTTGGAGATGTGAAGGGGCTTTTGCATCGCGTTCCTCCATCCCACTCAGTATTTGCTTTTCTTATCACGTATGGAGACTGGTAGCAATAAACCACTTGCAAACTCCTTTTCCAGGACTTCAGGAACCAAGTTTGAAAATGTTTTCTTATGGTTTCCCAGCTGAATAGTTCAGTAATAAAACTTGCAGCGTAATTGAATCCATTCTCGTGGCAGCCTTGGTCTCCAAGAACCAAGCAGAAGGTTGCTCTCTGTCTGCTCCTGCAACTCAGTCCAAACCCAGAATTTTCTACCTCTCATCCGCTGTGCTTTCCGACAGATGAGCTGGCTGTGGAGCACTACCAACATGTGTGAGAGCCTGTTGCCAAGGCATAAACCTGTTTTCCACAGATAGTATTTCCAGTAACGTTGTTTAAATGTAAAAGCTGGCCAGAGGTTCCCACTGTGGTGACAGCGTAAAAAAATCTTTGTCGGAAGGGGAAAAAAAATGGAAATAATTTTCAAGCTTTAAAGAACTGGGCATGAGTTTAGTCATTGTAGACAGAAAATTCATTCAGTTAAATTTCTGAGCAGATTTAATTTGTGTTTTTGTCTCGGGTGTCAGCGCCTTTGCTACCCACTGAGTAGGAGCCTTTCTTACAGAGATGGAAACTGTGGGTAGGAAAAAAAGCTAACAATCCCCGTGATCCTGAAATTGTACTGGGGCCCAAGCAATTAAAACACTGAGATGGAACAGTGCTGTGCAGTGGGGATAGATACAACTTCCTTCTCTTCCAGAGCACAGGGTTTGGCTGCAGCGACCAGCCTGCTTTCTGCGTAGCCTGTCCAACGCCCCGCTGTCTGCTCCAGTTTGTTGTTATTCGAGTCGTATGCACCACGGTGGCTAATAATTTCAGAAATGTCCTTTTCAGGATGACCTACAACTGTGCGCTCTTCTTCTGAGCACCTGAGCAATTCCAGTTATTTATAAATTTATCCTTCTGCTTCTCATGCCAGGCAAGGAACACGGGTAAAGGGACTTGCCCGAGGCCAAGCAGAGAGTCAGAGCGTCCCGGCCGCAGGCTGATGTCCCTGCCACCCACCCGTACCGGGTAAATGTGTCCTCACAGGGACATCTTGGCTCCACCAAAGGTCTCCGACAGTGCCAAATGGAGACCAGTTTCCAGAAGCCACGCTCTGGTTTTGGGGGAAATCCTGAAATTCACAGAATCTCACTACCGGGGAGCAGAAGCATTTTTAACAACTATTTCATACCCAGGGAACAAGCACATCTCTGTAACACGATCAATGTGCTCTAGGTCAGAGTATCTGGATCAAGGAGACCTGACACCCTAAACAAGCGAAGCAGTGCCATGACGAGAGGGTTGTGATGAGGAGCGTCGTTCTTCCTACATTTGGCATACGATAGGATTTGCACCAAACCTAAAACTCCCTTTAGTTCACGGGTTATTCGCCGCACCCCTGCAAGAGCTTCGGGTTTTGCCTCCCTCCCTGCCTTGGGAGAGCACGCGACTGCTGAGCCAGGGGCTGCCCCAGCCTGGGTGTGATGGACACAGCTGATGGATAAAATAAATGAAATAAATATGCGAAGTCTCCTCTCCCTTGAACGCGCTAATGCCTTTGTTAGCCACATCTGTGTCTGAATCGACTTAAAATAAGCCAAGAGGTAGTTGTCCATCATTCACAAAAACCAAAGCAGCTCTGGGCAAGCCCCAAAGCAGCATGCTACGTTGGATAACCAGAAATGCAGAATCCACAGAGTTCAGGTGCCCTAGGGTAGCGATTTAGGGTGAAAATTAGGTGCAAATTAGGGTCAAAGAGCCTGCTCCAAACACCAACTTGTTTTTCAGGGAGGAGCATTAGAGAAAATCTGACAAACCTTCAGCCTGCCTTCTCCTGGTCGGCGTTTTGGGCTGGACACAGGCTTACCGCACTGTGCACGCACATCTTTGTGCGTTACTAAATAAATGCACCTCCTTCCCACCTCTGCTTGACGTGTGACATTGTCCATGAACACCTGGCTGCTGCAGTGACTGCGCTGAGGTTTCTGTTCCCTCACTAGTGTTTATTAGCTCTGGCTCTCCAGCACAGGCTTATGCACTTGTGATTATCCAGAATTTATACGCTACCTTGCGGCTACATGATTTCTTTGCCTGACAGCCCTCAGTGACCTAGAAATGGGCTCATCTCAAGCTACGCTGTCACCTAACAAGTGGGAACTAAGACGCAGGTTGGCTTTTCCCTTATTTGTGTCCAATAGAACACACCAGCATCCCTTTTCTTCCTTTGTCTTGAGCCTATAACACCTCATCCCCTTTCACTGAAAGCCCTAGCTATCCATTAATTGTTCCTCAATTTTGCTGCTGCCCACAAGGGTTAGGTCATGCTCAACCTATTTCCAGCCAAGGCATACGATACATCCCCTCCACTCGTTCAGCCAAGGGGCAGGTAACTCCGCGCAGCGCAGCCTCTCCTCTCTTACCCTAGAAAAAGGCAGCGAGCAACGGGAATGCGACGGCAACGCGAAGCCCTGGCCCGTTTATTTCCTACGTGCTCTCCACATATTTTACAGGAGACAACCCGATATGTTAAAATGCTTAGAGGGCCCATAAAATAAAGCAGTTATTGTCAAGGCAAGTCGTGTTCTTTACCTTTTGGCGTGCCAAGATTAGGAAAGCAATCCGAGTGCCAAAAACACTGAAAATTCTGCTGTATGTTGCTAAATACCATGCTTAAGGATTTTGTCTGGTATGAAATAACATAAATTTTGGCAGTCTTTTACTAGCCACCCCGGAACACAAGAGAATGGACATAGTGGAGTGTATGTGTGTCTATATACATGCAGATTTTCCTTACAATGGCTACATTGCCACCAGTGCAGTCCTGGAATGTGGAAATCCATAGAAGCCAGTGGCAGTGATGAAGAGAAGCAAGCTGTGCCTACTGTACCTAAAAAGCTATTCAAGAACTCATCCTTACATCAAAATAACTCCAAAGAAGCTGCTGAGGTCAGTGTCACCTCATAGCTTCATGAGTACCCATCTACCTTGCACACATGGCTCTGCCTTGCATACCGGGACACAAAGCCCAGTTGTTCTAAGTGACTGGTTCCAGTTCATCATCTCATTTGCCCATTCAGCCCTTTGACCCTTTGGACCCACAGACACCACAGCCTGCACCAGAAACCTGTCCAGAACTGAATTTGGATGCAAATTCTGTGAGAGAATATCTCCCTTTCTAGCCACGGAAGCGTTCCCTCAGGAGAGAATTTTTTTCATTGCTTCAGGATGAGGATAATGCAAACGCTGCGAAGATGCCAGCCCAGCCTCGAGTTGGTTCTGTACCACAGGCAGAGCTTCCATACTGGTATCCTATGGTCATTGCTGACCCTAGAGCAGACTAGAGCAGCTGCTATAGTTCTGTTAGTGTTCCTGATGTAACCCAGCAGCTCTTCAGAAAAAAACCTGTAGCTCCCATAAAATCTTCGTTTTTACATCACTGAAGTTTAAAAACAGAATATTATCTCCTCAGGCTTCCAAAAAAAATGACATTTAAAAAACAGCCTACAGACAGCAATGCGGTTGACTGTTTCTGCTTCTTGAGGACTATTAAATGAATTCATTTTCTCAGAACTAACAAGATGGTCACTAAGAGGGAAGTTGAGGAGTCAGAGAACAGGATCCTTCCCTCGGAATTTTCTATGTTCATTGAGTCGTGTCACAGTGTTCATGTCTGGTATTTCTCACTTTTTAATTTATATAAACATGATTTTAGAAGTATTTGCTTCAAGAAAGTACAGTGATGCTGAAAGGGCAAAAGCTTTTTGTCTTGAGAACCTACTTGCCCTACACTTCAGCCGAGCCCCATGTGTAGAAACTCCCCTACCCAACACCTCAAATCAATACTTACTTCATTAATTTCACTTGGTCTCCTCTTTCAGGTGTTTCATCCTGACAGTTCACTTCCCTGATATGCCCCGTAAAAATCCAGGGTCAAATGCTTCAAGCTCTTTCAGGAGTACAAGCCCCACAACAATTACAGTGGCCTCTCCCAGTAAATACCTCAAAAGAGAATCCCTAAACACAGTTTGCTCGGCAGCAGCGGGTATCAGGAGTCAGGTCTTGGATGCCTGAGCTGCGCCAAACACGGCTGTTGGTGGAGGTGCTGCTTGTTAGGGCTTACGTGTACTAAAAGCCATCCTCTGTCTTCCTGGAAGAAAAGGTCAGCGCTGTCGAGAGCCGTGGAAGACGTCGGTTTTACTACGCACAAATCTCATAACTGACAGTGAAATCACATACACCGTCTTCAGACAGCAAAGCAATAGAACGTATTCCCAACGCTGCGTTTTTTCTCCTGTAAGTGTGGCGTTGCAGTGAAATCAAGAGTGGCTGCTTATCCCTGCGAGATGAACTGCCCCACATCAAGGGCAATCTTTGACATGTCGTTTCCAAATCCTACTAGTCAGAAAAAAAATCATTGCTTAAGTCTACCTAGACTCCATTATTCATAAAAAAACAAGTTTCCAACAGAGCAGATTTTAAATAGTAAGCCTTTGGTTATTACTGCCTTAAAATAAATCTCCTAAAACATGTTTTACAAGCATTTTTCTACTCCCCAGTGACACCTGGAAGTGCTTGGCCCTGTGAAATACGCACACTGCAGATCAGCGGCACAAATCCTGAGTTTCAAACAATAGCTTGTGTGCTCATGTGAGACTGAAGAGAGGCCGTGGCAAATTTAGGAATCAAAACCTTTCCACGTGTGAGGGCCACTCCCCACCCATCCTCCCTGCAAAGGCACCGATCTGTAGGCTTGCTCTTCTCAGCGTTATTGAGAACATTGCTGGAAAACTTTTATATGAAGATGAGAAGCAGATAAGCATGTGGATTCTGCTTCAGAACAAGACAAGAGACATGAAGATGACAAAACAGACCTTTGTCCACACAAAAAACACATTCTTGTCCCAACCTCCTTCCTTTAAAGCTCCTCACAACAGGCCTGTGACACCTTCAGGCAGCAGGATGGCGTTTCAGCAGCGACATTAGCGTATCTCCATCTTGGGACTGGACTCAGCAACGCCAAAGGTAAAGCAGAGGAACCACATCTCTGACGGTTTGCTGCCTACGGAGAAATATTTAGCCCCAAAGGGGCAGGGAAATGCTTGACGTGGAAGCCCTCAATAACCCATGACCTCGGGCAAACGATGAAGTAGGTTCTCAGCCTTTCCCCACCACTAAGAAGCCTCCCCGATGGGAAGTGTATTCATATCGGAGGAAATGATTACAAGAAGAAATGCAGCAGTTGTCCAGAGCATTTGAAACAGCAACGTGGCAGCAAGAGAAAAAGAGTCAACTGCCATCGTTTCCTCCCAAATGCCTTGCTAAAAATACTAATTGGAAGTGGCGGATCTTAGAACTCACGTGACACACTTAGTGATTTCTGATGCTAAAATTTCTGGGTAACCATTTGAGGAAGTTTATTTTTAGCTTTACAAATGATATAAAAATATGACCTAGAGAACAAAATCTAATAACCACCAATCTTATGAAGAGGAGAAAACAATACTTGCCCTGACCCTTACACATCTTATGGAGCATAAATCTATAGCACAACAGAGAAGTGAGACTTGCTTTCTAGAATACCTTTACCTCTACTGGTCACCGATTACCAATAGAAAAATTAAATACTGGGTAATCTTTACATTCCACACACAAATATCATTCAGTTATATCAGTCTCCATAGTTAGGATGCCTTATTTTCCTTTCACTTACAAACCTGCAGCTTCCCTAAAACAAGCGAGGTTGTAGCAAGGACAAAATTTACAGGCAAGTTCTGCAAAGCTGAAATGTTTCTAGGGCAACATTTTACAGTCCCTCAGAGTTCCATACGCAATATTTTACTGTGTACTCAAAGAGCATTTATTTACACACGTGCCTGAGGTTTTTTTCTGTCAGGTTTGAAGTTCAGACTTCTCTCAACTAATCTAATTTGTCCAAGATGGATGGCCTCGCTTTTTTCCTTTGGAAAACCAACGCTGTTACGCTGTTTCCAATTCTTCCTCCAAAGCAAAACTTGGGTGTTGGCAGCTCCTCCAGAACTTCAAATCCTGCCAGACAGAAATTAAAATGCTTTTATTAGAAGGAAGTGATTTTATTCTCCTCTTGGATAACCCTTTGCAAACCATTCTTCATTTGTCTGGAAAACCTGCAAGTCAGTTACTCTGTAAGTTTATAGGACTGTATTAGTTACGCCGCACCGCTGCTTTCTACAGCTGAAATCCTTCCATGGATAATAGAAATCTTAGCTGGCTGACTCGCGCCAATTAATGGCAGAAAAGATGATAACTTGCCAGTAATTTTAGTTCTCAGAAGGGATGGTTGTTTTAGATCCACGCTGAGTTTCAAGGCTCAAGCATGTGATTCAGGAGCTAACAAGCACGTAGGAAAAAACCCTCCTGGGGGGATCTGAAAGGTGGCTGAGGAGGTGACACAAAAGGTCACGGTCACAGACATGTCTTCGCCTAAACATGGGTAACAATGTCACCTCCATTTCAAAGCAATCAGGTCAACTGGATTTGGTAATAAAGGACCAAAAGAGGAAAGTATCACCCAGTGTAACTAAGACTGAAATCCCCCTCCCAAGCATAGCAAAACCTGTGCCCTCCCTTGGCACCTCAGCACTGGTAAACGCAGCAGCTTTAATTCATGAAGAAAACAGAAGTAAGATAGGTTGAAGCATATACTAGTGGCTTTACCTTGTCTAATCCTGATGTCAGAAAGTCAATGCACTAATAGTTATTAAAATTCACCCACTGCACTCTGGAACAACTGTAAGTTGGCAGCCGGCTCTGTTCAGCTGCTTACCTTCTCTGAACTCATTTGACAGCTCCTCTTTGGTCCAGTTGCAAGACGTGATGAGGAAAAAACCTCCTGGTTTCAGTACATCGCAGAGAGATCTCACGTACTGCTTCCTCTTCCCCACTGCGTTATCAGGATTAAGGCTCACGGCATCAAAAGTCCCCTTGTCAATACAAATCTCAAATCCAGACAGCTCAGCTGATGGAGCCAGGAAGTCTTCTACCTAAATCAGAAGTCTGCAACTGTGAAAACAATCTTCTACTCAGGAGCTCCTGAATCTTTAATGCAAAACAATACTTTCAAATAAAAAGCCTCAAGCCTGACAGCGGGTGTGCTTAGGAAAGGGTAACTTTTTGCACGTAAAATGCCGTATCAGTTTCCGTCTTCTCTACGTACTATGATGATCTATGTGCTGTGAAGCCCACATATGTACCTACCCATCTAAAGCTCAAACTGACAAAGTTCCTTCTTTAAATTATTTGCACTTTGATCCCTGGTTTCCCAAGTGCTGAGTGCTAGCACTGTACAAATACAGAAGAAGAGACAGCGCCTGCCACAAAGAGAGCACAGCTGACATACAAGAATGGAGACATCTGTTCTTGTACAGGTACAGAGCCGGAGGATAAAACAGCACAGCAGAGAGAGTGAGCTCAGAATGAAAGGCAGTCGCAGAATCACGGAATGGTTGAGGCTGGAAGGGACCTCTGGAGGTCATCTGGTCCCACCCCCACACCAGCAGGGCCTCTCGAACTTGGGAGCTGCACAGCTCCTGGTAGGGGCTCTATCACTTAAGGATTTCATCCTCGCTCTCAAATCTGAAATTCAGAATGTAGCAGCGAAAACACAGAACGCGCCAAACACTGAACCACTGTTCTGCTCCCTGCTAGAAGCAGGGAAATCCTGTTAGCCCTAATGAGTGTTACAAACAGGGGAAAAAAAAAAAAAAAGAAAAAGACCAAAAGTCTTCTTGTAAGTACAGATTTATTTGGTTCGAGTTCTCTCATAAATGGATGTCAAAAGACATGATTAATCCAGTACACGAGTACATCTGAATACCAATTCGGTCATTTACTCTTAGGTTCAATTGCTTCCTACTTCCTCAGTAAACTTCCTCTCAAAACTTACCTTTAATTTAATGTTAGACATCCCTTCTTTCTCTCTTACTTTTTCTGAAAGTTGTATTGCGGAAGGAGAGTAATCAATCCCAGTGAGATTAGTGTAGCCAGACTTTGCCTAGGCAGAAGCAGAGGACCTTAATCAGTGTGCCAGCAATTTTTTACCCAACAAGTGTAATGCATCTCATCTGTCCTCCTCTTAATGACAGAAAGAATCCACCCTTTTACTCGTTTTTACTCCTGTTAACATTACAAGAGTTAAATAGCTGGGGGAAGGAGCTGAAATGACTCCATTTGGCCTAATACCTTCTCCAAAGAACTGTTGACTGAAGGCTGTTTTATGTCAACAAGTGGAAAACTGAGCAGAACTGTGAAAAGTAACACCCTGGAAGGGAACAGCCTCTCTTATCTGCACCAAAAGTAACCTAGAAACCAGGAATTTTCAGCGACAAGAACATGTGCCGGTGCCAGATGCTTCAAAACCTCTCTGACACTTACGTAACTTTTGAGATAGAGCAATTACTTGGTTTATAACCCAAACTGCAAGAGCCAAAGTACGTAATATGTTTTATTAGTACAGAATTTCACTGCAAAACCTTACATTTTTTCCAATTGTTCGTGCTAATGTCTATTCGAATACAGTTATTTGCATGCCATTTTCAGGGAGGTTATGCACCCCACAAAGGAGCATAGAGAGAACTTCTGTTAATCTAACTTTGGAGCAGATAAGAACCCAGTTCGGTGAACTCAGGCAGTGAAATCTTAGCACCCATTTTGCCAAGAAGGTGAGCACCTTGCACCAGCTGGAGTTGGGCATGTGGGAGAGGTGGCAGCGACACATTTTCACTCCGAGGTAGAAGCTGAAGTGACTGGATCTGGGTATCACGTGCATCAGTTGGCCTGGAGAGACCCAAACCTAAAAAGAGCTACAACCTTACAGCTACTTGCAGGCAGGAACAGCAGAGAGCGGGAGCAGCCTTGGGTTTGTTTTGGTTTTGACCAACACACGGACTTTAACGAGCATTAAGCAATTAGCCACGTATCTGCTTTTTCCAAAGGCTGATACTTCAGCAGCAAGGAAAACAAGGAAAATTTTTTTTAAGTGGTCCTTTCTCCTTCGGCCTGTGGGAGCTCAGTGCTAGCCAGCTGTTCTTAATCGAGCACTAATTTCAGCCAAACACAAAGACCACGTTGTTTGCACTTGATGAAGAACAGTGTATTGCTCAGGCTTCTGCCCACGTTCCTCCCCAGAGCAAACCAAGCTTCCTGAGATGCCTGTGCTGAAGACTTGGGGGTGGAAGAGTAGTTTCCACAACAGTTCCTCTGTTTGGGAAGGAGGAGCTTGAGTCCCTTCAGGGAGTTCTCATTCACTCCTATAGTCTCCGGGGCAGAAAAGGCAAGTTAAAGGATAAACAACATTAAATGCTGCTAAACCTGCATGGCCAGGAAGGGATCATTCACTCAAGTGTCAAACTCGACTGTGCTGCATCCTGCAACTGGACTCCTGTCCCGAAGGTGGTATTTCTAAGCTCTCTTCTGCTGCTTCTCAAAAAAGGAGATGAAATAGCAGAAGGGAGTTGGCGATGTTATCAGCACTGCCCCATGTTTGGGCTGCCACCTCCGCTTGGGTGGTGAATACCCTTCACTTCTAGGAAGTTTTTTCAAGACTGTTGGCTCCCACAATACTCAGTTTAAAAAAAAAAAAAAAGAGAGAGAGAAGGTCAGAGCTCCATGCGGCAACAACATTTCCTTAGAAGAGCTGGAATTTCTGGAAGGCCAGAGAATTAGGGCATTGGTGCAGCCTACCAGATTCCTGAAGTGAGCAGGGGTAGGACCACAGTCTGCTGCACATGTAAGAACAGCGAGGAGTCCAACTTCAGGATCCCAGATCCTCAAAGGAAGCAGAGAGAAGAAAGGAAGCCTCCAGCAGCAGTTCTCTTGCTCACAGACAGGCAGATCCCTGCAGTGTGCATGTAGCAGACATTTAATAGTCTGCTGGATGTTTTACCTTCTAGCGGGGTAGTGGGGCCGCTTTACACAGGTTATAGCAGTCTCTCTTGCTGTCACTTCATTTACGCCCTGCTTTCCACAGGACCATTCTGCCTCCTTTTTTGTGCAATATTCCTTGCTGGAACTGATAGCGTTTTACCTAAACCAAGTTGGATTTAAGAGTAATTTTCCTACTATACTCCCATTTCCTATTCTTTACCGTTAATGGCAGGCCAGGGCCCCGTATTCCCCAGGGAACAGAACTCTGTGGCATCTCCTCCTGTTCTGATGACAGTCTGATACCTCAGAAAGAGGTGCAACTTAACGTCCTGTACGACTGAAGACTGACTGGTTTTTTTTCAGTATTGCCATTTCTATCCCCTTATCGAGTCCAATTCCAGTGGCAGAACTGTCCTACAGTAGCGGATGCTAGAATCCTAACTTGATTTTTCAAAGCCTGGCAGGCACCGGCAGAACAATTTCTTTTACATCAACTCAGCAAGCGAGATCCTGAATTATTTAGCAACAGTAAACAATGTAATTTTTGAAGTCAGTTTTCAGATGGGAACTGCACTGAAAATCTTCTAGTAGAGCAATCACAGTACTTTGAGGTGCTTAATGTAAGGGAGGAAGGTGCTCTTAGAGCAGTTTAATAGTTTTTAGAAGCTAACAGGCTGTCATTTTCCCATTACAGAACAAAAATCAATTCCAGATTTATAAGCGGGGCCAGTATAAAATTGAAAGTCTTACAAATAAGCTTTTTCTGTTGGATGTTTCAGCAATGATCGAGCTAGCTAGCAACGCTCTCAACAATCATTATGATTAGGGTAATTTCTCTTAATGAGATGAGCAATTTCTACTTTTGATGATGGAACTTCTGCGCTGCAGTGTGTAGCAGCTCGTCCCTATAAAGGCTGTAAACTCTTCGAAAGTCAAAGCCTGCATTAAAAAAAATACAAATTGCAAACCTGACCTTGACTTACAGCCCTTTCCATTCCTACAATAACTAAGGGAACCAATGGAGAATGTAGAACGATAGAAACTGTGACAGTACGACAGCTCCTTTCCTCACCAACCCTCCTGTAGTATTGCACCAAAGTATTCAATCAAAAATAGGAAAAAAAAATACTGCAACTCCTAAACGTCTTGTATCACGGCGTAACAACAAAATTTACAACACTTCAGAACGTGTCTGCAAAGGGGTTTCCACCCTGACAGAAATGGACACTTCTTGAAAAGAAGCGTGACCAAATTTTTAAGTCATTTGTGTAAAACCCTCGGGTTTAACCACTTTTTACATCGATAATGAGTACTGTCATCAGAACTGAGTGCAGAGAAAGGGTTTGGTTCTGCACATTAGAGTGCTTCGTGTGTCGATCAACTTAATCTCCTCATCTAGTTTTATACAACAATAGGAAGAAGTGCATTTTTACATGCAGAAAAACACGAAGGTGAAGTTAAAATCAGGGAAATTCCAGCTGATTGTTTTAAGGAAATACTGTAGATTTTGAAATCTGGAGGACTGACACTTCGGGCAGCACCAAGAAATAAGAAGATTGAGCATGTGTAGCACAAAGAGAAAAAAAAAAGCTATTTCCACTTGGTAGAACTACCTACGTGTCCTGTGCCTAGGTCTGCGCCCCTAGTGGCACCGTTGGGGCACGGAGTGACACATGTGAGACTCACACGGTGTCTGGCAGCCACCTGCAATTTCACCTTGCCTTTGTGCCAGCACGTTCTTTAAGGCACGTCAGCAGCACTAAGTTAATTTCACTTACACTCTTAAGGCAAACGAAAGTATAAAACCTGATGCACAGTAACCAGTGTTCTGTTGACGGGGAAAAAAACCCACAAATACCAAGTTTTACTGTAGGTTTCTTGCTTTTTGTCTTCCACCTACGTTACAGTTTGCCATGACTACTATTGTCACGTGTGAGAGCTCCGTTTGGAGCACTGACTCTGCATCAAAAGGGCAAACTTTGCAATATACCAACCAATTCAATCAGCAAAACACCATTTCCAGTTCCAATGTCAAGCACAGAGCTGTCGAGGGGGACCTTCTGTTTTTCCAACCATCTAATTATTCGAACCATGCTTTCTTCTCCAAACCTATGAAAAACAAAGGCGTGGGTAATTAATACAGCAAAAATGTAGAAGAGGTACAGCAAACTTATTTCATTGCTCTCCCTCTCTCCAGCTTGTACAAAGTTTCTCTTACTGAAGCACTTGGGTAGGAACTAACGTAGTTTATACTATGTTTGTCTTGTTTAAATTAAAATTAATCACATGGCCTTAAAAATCACCAAAACACCAGTTGTGGGAGGTGAAGCCCTCCGTATACCTAAAAAATACGTCAGCCCCAGGAACTCACATAGTTAAACATGAGCTCAAGGATAAAAAGCTCCTTCACTAGTATCATACACCACAACTACCAGCTCCCTGGGTGTGTAATGAGTTATCCAAGCACAACTGAGAAATCTGCATTGCAAAGCTGGGCAAGAGGAGCTGACGGCTTCAAGACTAATACTCCCTGTCATCTTGCCAACATCCAGAACCACTCAGTAACCCACTGCATTGCTGGCTGTGTTTTGCAATGTCTGTTTTTATAAAGAAATAATAGAAACACTCTGGTGGAGTGATTTCATTTACCAAATTTCTCCAGCATCTCCAATATCTTGAAAAGTTTGCAGCTCTCTTTCGTATGCAGCATCCCAGCTACAGTTGGGGGAGAAAGGACAGGATATTGCAGTTAATACTGGAAAAGATTTAGAATCATAGAATCATTAAGGTTAGAAAAGACCTCTAAGATTAAGTCCAACCATCAACCCAACAGTACCGTGACCACTGAAGCATGTGCCAAAGGGCTATGTCTACGAAGACCCCCAGGGATGGTGTCTCCACCACTTCCCTGGGCAGCCTGTTCCAATGCCTCATCGCTCTTTCAGTGAAGTTTTCCTAGTATCCAATCTAAACCTCCCGTGGAGCAACTTGAGCCCATTTCCTCTCATGCTATTGCTTGTTACTTGAGAGAAAAGACTGATCCCCACCTCTCTACAACCTCCTTTCAGGCAGTTCTAGAGAGCAATAAGGTCTCCTCTCAGCCTCTTTTTCTCCAGGTCCCTCAGTGACTCCTCACAAGACTTGTTCTCCAGACTTGTTCACCAGCTTCATTGCCCTTCTCACAGAATCACAGAATTGTTGAGGCTGGAAAAGCCCTCTGAGATCATCAAGTCCAGCCTATGACTCAACACCACCACACTGGCTAGACCACAGCACTAAGTGCCACATCCAGCCCCTCCTTAAACCCCTCCAGGGACGGTGACTCCCCCCTGCCCTGGACAGAGCATCCCAGTGCCTGAGCACCCTCTCCGTGAGGAAGGGCTGCCTGAGATCCAACCTAAACCTCCCCTGATGCAGTTTCAGGCCGTGCCCTCTCGTCCTGTCACCAGTTGCCTGGGAGAAGAGCCCAACTCCACCTGACTACACCCTCCCGTCAGGGAACTGTAGAGAGTGAAAAGGTCCCCCCTGAGTCTCCTCTTCTCTGGACATGCTCCAGCAGCTCAATGTCCCTCTTGTCGTGTGGGGTACATCACAGGATTTGTGGTGCTGCCTCACCAGTGCCAAGCACAGGGGGACAATCACCTCCCTGCTCCCGCTGGCCACACCATTCCTGAGTCAGGCCAGGATGCCGTTGGCCTTCTTGTCCCCCTGGTCCCACTGCTGGCTCCTGTTCAGCCACTGTCCAACAGACCCCCAGGTCCCTCTCTGCCCGGCAGCTCTCCAGCCGCTCCTCCCCAAGCCTGTCGCGCTGCTACAGGTTGTTGTGGCCCAAGGACCGGACCTCGGGTCCTTGTTGAACCTCCCACAACTGGCCTTGGCCCGGCGGCCCAGCCTGCCCAGGCCCCTCCGCGGAGCCCTCTCGCCCTCCAGCAGCCCAACGCTCCGCCCTCAGGCAGGGAGGCCGAGCGTTACCAGCGGGAGCCCCCCCTGGGCCGCCGCCGCCCGCCGCGCCGCCACTCACTGCTCTCTGGTGCCCAGCGCCGAGGGGCTGAAGGGCTCCTCCCCGCGTCCCGGCCCGGCGGGATGCCCGAACCGCTCTCCCGCCACCGCCATACCCGGAAGCCCGTGGGTACCATCGAGAGGAGGTGGCGGAGCGCCCGCGGGCGCCGCTCTGGTCCTTGGAGGACTCCGAGGCGGAGGAGGACTCGGGCGCTCCCAGTCGGGGCTGGAAGGGACATTTATGGGGGTCCTTGTCCTGGTTTGAGGTAAACGGAACCGGTTCTGTTCAGTGATTTGACTTTTCAGCTCTCTGAGAGACAGCACTTTGTGAGGTTAAACAGCTGCTAGAAGTGATAACGCTTCGGCCACGGAAAAGCCTACGGAGGGTGGCAATGGGCAGGTCACCCGGGAAGAATGCAAACAAGTTGTCCCAGCAGCCAGGGATCAGGTTAGGCAAGCTCATTAGATAGAATTAAATCTGGCTAGGGACATCAAAAGTAATGAGAAAAGGTTTTACATCAGTGACCAAATAGGGGAGATGTTGGCCCTCTCTGGGAGGGAACGGCAGACCTGGTCACATGGAATATGGAGAAGGCTGAGGTATGTTACAACTGTTTTGCTGCTGTCTTTACTTGCAAGGGCTCCAACCACGCCGTCCAGGCTGCAGAAGGCAAAGCGTGGGAGAATGAAGATCCGCCCGCTGGAAGAGAGGATGGGGTTCAAACCATCTACTGGCAGTTGTCACTGCTTCGCAATCAATTAAACACTCAGCTCTGGTTACGGTGTTTTATATCTATATGTATTTAAAGCTCCTATCACCGTATTGACAAACATTCTTTGGAAGCACTCTGACCGCAGGGGTAAGAGCAGGAGTCAGCCTGTCAGTACCTCAGCACTGCTGCTTCCAACCAATTTAAAAAACAAAAAACATCACACACAAAAAAAGGAAAGCCACAAGACTTTGCACCCAGCCTGCCTGGCTGGTGTTTAATACTGCCACTCCACTGTGACCAGCGCAGCAGTGAGGGCACGTTGTTGGTTCGTGATCATTGTCCACCGGGACCGCCAGGTCCTTCTGCCCAGAGCTGCTTTCCAGCAGGTCAGCCCCCAACCTGTACTGATACACGGGGCTGTTCTGCCCCAGACACAGTACCGTACACGCACTCCTGTTGAATTTCAGTAGGTTTCACAGAATCACAGAATCACAGAATGTCAGGGATTGGAAGGGACCTCGAAAGATCATCAAGTCCAATCCCCCTGCCAGAGCAGGAACGCCTCGATAATGCTACACAGGAACGTGTCCAGGCAGGTCTTGAATGTCTCCAGAGAAGGAGACTCCACAACCTCCCTGGGCAGCCTGTGCCAGGGCTCCGTCACCCTCACTGAGAAGAAGTTTCTTCTTGAGTTTAAGCGGAACCTCTTATGTTCCAGTTTCAGCCCATTACCCCTTGTCCTATCAGTGGTTGTCACCGAGAAGAGCCTGGCTCCATCCTGGTGACACTCACCCTTTAGATATTTGTGAGCAGGTTTCTGCCCTCCCAGCTCTCCAGGTCTCGCAGGAGGGCAGCAGGGCCTGTCACCCAGCCCTCCCAGCCTGTGTCATCGGCAAACTCGCTGAGGATAAATTCCTTCGTCCGTGTCATTGGTGAATACGTCGAACAGGACTGGACGCAGTACCGACCCCTGGGGGACACCCCCGGCCAGACCCCGCCAACAGAAAAAAAATAAAAAACCTACCAAGCGGCGGGACTACATTTCCCAGAAGCCCCCGCGCCGCCGACCGGAAGTGGGCGGGCGGCGATGGGGCGCGGCGCCTTGTGGGCGCGGCGGCGGCGGTGGGCTCCATCATGGCGGCTTCCATCTCCAGCTACACGTTCAGTTCCGTCTGTTACTACAGCGCCAACAGCAGCGCCGACCACGTACGTGTCCGCGGCCGCCGCTTCCCGCCCGGCCCAGCCGGGGAGTCTCTCGGGCTCCGGGGTTCGCCTCACTCCCCGAGCGGCCGGGTTGGGCCGCGCCGCCTCCGGTCAGGCCCCGGCTGAGGCGGTGGCGGCCCCGCTCGGCCTCTCCCGGCCCCTCGCCGGCCGCGGGGTTGGGAGGGGAGGCGGGAGTGCCCCGCAGAGCCGCCGGTCCCCGCTGCCGGCGGGGTTTTCGGCCGCCCTGCGCCTCCGGGGATCGCCGGGCTGGAGGCGGGGCGGGAGGGGGGCTCCGTGGCGGCAGCCGGGGGCCGGTTATCGGCGGAAAAAAACCCGTGTGGGGAAGGTGGGGTGAGGGTGCGGGCGCTGCCTTGCCGTCAGCGGAAGAGCCGGGGTGTTCCTCTATCTCTGGGGTTTGTTGACAAACTTCTAGCCCGGGGGTGGTCCCTTATCTCTGCGCCGCCGCGTCTGTGCTTGTGCCAAAAGCGCCCGGTTCCTCCGTGTTCTCCTTCCTCCTTTTTGGGCGGGGGTGGAGAAGAAAAGGTGATTTATAAATTACCTTCTGAATCTCACCGTTTCCTGGTGCTGCTCGAGGTGCAGCCCGACTTCTGTGTGTAAATTCGAGTGAGACTCTGCAGGTGCAAGCCCCGTTAGCTTTGGGGGAGCAGAGCAGCAGCGGTGGTGCTTGGGCCTCCTCCTCCCCCGCCGGTGCCTGCCTGGCTGGGACAGGAGCCAGAGCCCTCTTTTACGTAATCTGTGTTTGCCTTGTGTAAGTTGTGCGTTACCTACGGAGGTTTTTGGTAGAATATTATTTTTGGGCAACCTATTCCCATTGAAAAAATGTCGGTAAATCAGAAACTCTGTCTCTGCACAGGTTCTACCTGCTGGGATATGTATTTCTGACTAAATCTTTGGTGTGATTCTTCAATTTAATGCGAAGAAAGATACAGTAAATGGGTGCATGTGGTGGATTTTTTTCGATATTCAATATTTTTATTTTTCTCTCCTTTGAAACCGCAGGAAGGGTTTCTGCTGGGAGAGGTGAGACAAGAAGAGACCTTTAGCATTAGCGATTCGCAAATCAGCAACACTGAATTTCTACAAGTGATTGGTAAGTAATAAAACTTTGGGAGATTCTGAAAAAAAAAGCATTGTTTTAGTTCTCAAATTTCAGTGCAGTTGCGGAAGAATTGCTTCACTTGTGAGACCAGCACAGGATGTTCCAGTGTTTTCAGAATTGCATTTGCTTCAGTGTTTGTGTGTTTGTGGTCGAGACGTGAGGGAAGGAAACAGCCATTTGCTAGTTGTGAGGGTTTTATACATCTTTTGTAGAGAAAAGGTTGTTTAATGAAGACATTTATTTGCTTTACATGATGGGGAAATTATTTATCTGGCTTTTGGTCCTGCAGGGAGTTTTCTGCTTCTTGTTGTTGCCTAAATACAAGCATGTGCTCAAAACAAGATAGAAGCAGTGCTTGATTTCCTCAAACTGATCGGCAGTAGAGGGTTTGGGTGGACGGCTGGTAGTTGATGACATCATGGACTGTAACAGCAAGATTTACCAAGGAATATTTGCCGAGCAATTTGTTTTATTGGCAAGCACAAGGACTATTCAGGTGATTTGTTGCTGTGAAAAGTAAAATAGTATCTTAAGACCTTGCTGTTGAGTGTTCTTGGTTGAAGTAGATATATTTATACGTGAGCGAGAAGCTGCTGCGTGTTTGTAGCTCTGTGGTTTATGGAAAATAGAAAACCTTTGGGGAAAAAAAAATTATATAACCCGAAGTTAAAATATATCTAAACCTTCTTTAAAAATCCAAATATGTACATACCTGACTTTGTGGATCAGACTCCAGATCACATGGCAAGGTCTGCATAAAGCTTGGCTAATACACAAACATCTTGTGATTGACTCTCAAATGTTCTTCTGATATGGAACTAATGATCTGTGAAGGTGTAAACTACACCTAGGTTACACTTCAGGATACTCACCACCTTGAATGAAGGTGGTTGTGTGTACAAGAATTCAGGAGGTTAAGTGGTTTCCTGTTCTGGTTATCCCTGAGGAAACACAGGCCATAAATTGACTGGGTGAATTAATTGCACTTCATTAACTGAGCTGCATTACAAAAAATAAAAGGCACAGGGTTTTGTGTGTGTATGTAATCCCTGCCAAAGTGTTGCATAAAGGAAGGCAGCCGATAGCTCTGACTGTTCAGACAAAACTCGATGTTACTGTTCCGTGGTAACTGATCTTGGGTGTTGTTGACAGTGCAACACAGTGATGTCACCACCTGCAGCCTCGGCCTGGTTTCATAAACCAAGTATTTGTGTGTTAAAAATGATTCCCTTTGTAGAGAACTATTTTGTCAAGTGCTTGGTTACATTGAATTTCTCAGAAGGGAAATTGCCCCCCACTTAGAGATCTTCTGGGTGTTTTTTTGTTTACTGAATTTTTACTTCAGCATTTATCCATCTTATTTATTCAGCTCTTGAACTGATATCACTGTTGTCATGTGAATTCTAACATTCTTACATGCCTGTTGTCTCAAAGCTCAGTGGTGGTGTTTCAGTATATATATATATAAAAATTATATATATATATATTTATAAAAAAATAAGTCAATGCATAAAACTTAAATTCAGAACAGAGGCAGCTTCGTGCGTTCCGAGCAGTAGGCCTGGTGCTTCCTGGTTTTATTTTGAAAGACAAAGTCTGTGCAGCAACATCAAAAGCTGAGAATCAAGCATCAGTTGTCGCAGTCAATATATTTGCTGGCAGGAGCTGATCCGAGCTGGAATAATCCCGCTGACTGGCGTCGTGTAGCAGATCGCTTCCGCGCATTCCCGCCTGCTGGTGTGAAAACGTGGGGCTGATGCGCTCCTAAACAATTTCAAACAGAGTCGGTCAGTAGCAGCAGCAGCACGAGGAGTTCTTGCCAGGGGAAACGTTCCGTTCCTCGGGCGCTGCGCCTGCCGCGGGTGTTCGGGGCCGTGTTTTGACGGTGGCTAAATATGCCGAGATGTGCACGTGCGTGTAGTCTGTTCTTCTTGGGAGTTGTGATCCGAGCCCGGCTCTGCTGAGACTCGCGGAACAGCCGGTGGTGAGTCACTCGCCAGGAAGGAAGAGTCTCCAACACGAAGTTGTTGCTAAACACTTCAGCGGGGTTCTAATACAGGAGCTGGAAATGTTATCGCTGCAGAAGCGCTGTTCAGTCTGAGCAAATACAGGTTCAGATGAAAGCTAAGTGTAGTGATACGAGTAAATGATAAGCTCTGTTTGGTACAAAGTCAGAGGAGAACTTTAAAGAGATACTAAACGCCACGGAAAAAGTCAGTCATGCTTGGTGTTAAAGAGATAATGTGGATTTTCGCTCTTTTCTCCCTCTTCTCTGAGATTACTGACATGTTACAACTGTAGCTGCTTTAATAAGCATCTTAGCATTTATTACAACCTCTTCAGTGAAAAAAATTGCTGCCGTGACTTTTTAAAACTTCATATAGCAGAATTACAAATTGCAGGCAACTGTTTTGCAGCGGCGTTTAACCCCTTTTCTTGTCGCAGGTTCTGTTTGCCTTGCCTCTTTAAATACTCCAACGTATAACATCGCAGTGATTCTCTTCCCCATCCCTTTTTCGTTCGTTGCTGCTGTAGTGTATGAATGCAAGTAAACCGCTGTGGAAAGTTGTATCTTAAAAAAAAAAGAAGTTACAAATGCTTTTGTGAGGAGGTTACATCTATAAAATAGTATCAAAAGTGTGTGTTTGAGCCTCAGATATATCTGTGCGTATCTGAGGAAGTGTTTGGTTTGGTTATTGTTAAAATATTTTCCTCTGTAAAATGACAGATGAGAAAGAGAAGCGAGTTTTCCGTGCCATCAAGTGTTGTTGAGACGTGAGGGGTAGCGTGTGGTCTGACACAAATGTTTATTTGCTCAGTAGCCGTGGAAAGTTCATGCAAGATATGCCACTGTGATTTCTCTTTACCTTGTGCAACTGGACATATGCCTCTTTCTTTTTTTGTTTGTTGTTGCAGAAATCCATAACCATGAGCCTTGTTCGAAACTCTTTAGGTAAGCATTTTCTGTTCTCTTCCTGTGTTGGCTGCGGAATATTAAAATAGGCAGCTCGCTTGAAATATAGTAGCATTTCTAATGTACCTACCGATGTTTCTGTTGTGTGCTCACCTGGTGATGCTACAGAAATACATATAAATGGCACCAACCGTGACAGTGACGAGATGAGTTTATTACCCTTTTCGTACCACTTACCTTCGATTTGAAAGGGCGCCAAGGTAGCTAGCCAGGCCTGTTTCTCTTTGGATTTCTATCTGATGTAGTTAGTGGAGGTAGGGTAGCAGTCAGATCATATCACTCAGATAATTAGGATGAATGTCAAAACCAATTTAAATTATTGTAGTCTTAGGCTAGCTCTGCTCGGACCTTGTGTGCCCTAACCTTAGTAACGTGCAAGGTTAACAAGTTGTTTTGTAGTTAGTTGTACTGACATGCACTAACTAATTGTTCCGAAACCTTCACCTTACTGTTATTTTTGCCTTCTGATCTCCTGTACCTCAGAATTTAAATATAGGTCATATTTACTTTTTTTTTTTTTAGCAGCTCCTGTCTATTTACACGTAGCTTTTCTCTACAACCTTCACGTGTTGCACGGTGATGGCTTCTAAATCGCTGTCTAGAAATCCTTTTTAGAAGGAATTCCTAATCAACCTCCTCTTGTCTTTACTTGGAGATTTCCAGCCAATTAAGAAGACACGGTACCTTAGGTGCTGTGGCTGACGTTGGTTACATTAGAGAGAGAAGCCGCAGTCTATCATTTGCTGTCTAATAATTACAGAGAGGGTGCTCTTAACCCAGTGATTTAAATGCTGGAGACTCTACACATCGAGATAATACCCCAGTGTCTAGTGGACTCTTTCTGGCTCCTAGTGATGCTTTGTGCGGCGCATATCAAAACCCGATCACGTTGGCTCCTTCTCCCCTGTTGAGAAATTGAGTGTTAGCAACCGAGCTGATTGAGGAATGGGAAAGAAGTCTGTGTCTCACTAGGTGCTTTCTGCACAAGAAAACTGGTGCCTTTATTTACTTGGGAGCACAGGGGGAAACTCTCACAGCTCATACAGCTTTTAGCAGCACCAGAGCGTGCTGTTGGGTTTCTCTGTTCCGTTAGTCGGAGCAGATGCTGATTTGGGGGTGTTCTGCCTTTTCCAGCGCTTTTGCCAACGTGTGGGAACGGAGTAACAAGCAAGGATTTTAAAAGAACTTGATTTTTTCAGTCTGTGCAGTTTTCAAATGAAGGTGTTTTGTTATGTCCTAGTTGCTCATCCCCTGTAAAGCCTAGACAGTGACAGAATTGGATATCTGCTTTTTACAAGAATGTACACATATTATGAACACAAATTGAAAATATTACACAAATGTTATGTAGTATCTCCAATTAGTAATTAGCGGTAATCTTAATATTCACAATAACTTGCATCTTGAAACAAATTTTATTTCCACCCTTGTTTACCAGCCAAGTACTGAGCTCAGGATTTGCTGTTGTGTTTTCTTTTTTTTTCTCCACACACACAAGAGTTGAGATCATAGACCTCTAAAACAGAGTGTTTTCCTGCACTGCTTTAGGTGTTAATGATATCAGCTCTTGAAAAAGACTGAGGACTTGGCAGGTAAGTCAAGGAGGAATCTCTTTGCAAATTTTCCTTTTTTTTTAATGAAGTGTGATCTACTTGAATTTATAAACCTGTCTGCATAGATAGATTTATAAATTCTTAAATCTGTCGGTGTCCTCAAAGTAACAACACATCAGGGTTTGGGCCTCGGTTCTGCAAGCAGAGCCATGTGCAAAGACCGTGACACTTTGGATTCTTGCTGACCTCAACATAACTGTTTTGGCTTCAGGGGTCCAATCATGTGAGTCTAATTGTAGGACTGGAGCTGAAGAAGTTGATTTATAGTTGTATGTAGAGTGGCCTTGCTTTCTGTTCTTTTTTTGGCAGGTAGGCCTCTTGTTATCAGAGCAGGGTTTTACAGAATGCTGGTCAAAATAAAATTACACAGTCCATTTTTGTACAAACCCCTTGTTGTGGTAAAACACCAGGCATCAGGCTCATGTGTGCAGTGGAAGCATTTTAAAGCTAATAATTTCAGGCCGATTGTATTTCATTACTAGGGTGTTAAACGCCGTTAGAATTTTCACACCAGCTCGTCTCCTGCACCTGATTTAAGTGCTCTGCCCCTTTGGCTGTAAGCAGCTGCCACTGTTAGCTCTGCAGCCAAACCTGTGCCTGTGGAGTTGGATATCCTGGGCATGTGGTGTGAATACTGACCTGTGTTGATAAAAGGGAAACTGTAGATATTGCTTTGTAATGTATAGAATGCCATCTACTCAAACGACACTCAAAGTATCAAGTATTTACTGTAATGTGCGTGTGTAAACCATGTACCTACCTTTCTTTCTTCCTTTTTGGTTCAAGCTTTTATGACTATGCAGGCAAGGTTAATGAGGAGAGTTTGGACAGGATTCTTAAAGACCGAAGAAAAGTAAGTTTTCTATGTTTTCCTCCTGTTGTAGTTGTTAGAGGCTGTAATTGAAAAGTGTGGGTTTGGAGAACAAACAAAGGTGGTTAAGTAGAAGAAATACTTTCGTTCACTGATCTCATGGTTTGGTTTGACCCAAGGCTTATCCTGTGCAGAAGTTGGTGGATTTGTGGTGCTTAAGTTAAATTGGGGGCAATGTCTGTAAATTCCCTGAAGACATTGAAATGATTTAAGTTGAGGCCTCTGAAAGTGAAGGGCTGGTATTAACCCACTTGAATGTCTGAGCTACACGTGCAGCAGAGTGATCATGTTCTCTGCTGCTGAAACCAACAAAAATGCAGCTGATCTGAAAACCTGTTCTAAAGAGTTAATTTAAGAGTTGTAATGACATAATCTGGCAGTCCAAAAATTGTAATTGCAAGGCTTCAACTGGAAAAACTGTTCTATCGGTTACGTCGAGTGTTGTCATAGCTTTACATCACGCATGTGTTGTTAGTAGCACAACTGGGATGAAGAAGATGAAATTTTAATAGTTACTTGGTGAAGAGTCAAACTTTTTTTCAGTGTTACAGGTCATCTCTTACTTGCAGTGCACCATCTTTCTAATTATCAAATAATTCACAAG
Organism: Trogon surrucura; assembly: GCA_020746105.1. Taxonomy (NCBI): domain Eukaryota; kingdom Metazoa; phylum Chordata; class Aves; order Trogoniformes; family Trogonidae; genus Trogon; species Trogon surrucura. The sequence goes on along the minus strand of CM036621.1, from coordinate 3,843,396 downwards.
TTCTGAACTGCTGCATCAAGGAGCAGAGCTGAAGGTGCGGTTCTTTGTGCAGGGAAATCAATCCACCGGGCAAAAAAAAAAATAAAAATGAGTGACTGACTTGCATGATTTAATTCGTGGCAGCCGTGGACCTTGTCAGGCCTAGCAGGAGAGCATCACCAGTATGTGAACTGGGCACACGCCATTTGCTTGGTGCCAGAGCTAGTGCAACGCAGGGCTGGTTAAAACAAGAACTTTCTTCTCGTTTTATTTCTTTTGCGAGGCAGCAGCACACAAGTGTCGCGCCAACTGCTCGCAGAGCTGCCAGTTGCACTTCACTAGTCGCAGACCTGACTGCCAGGGCATGACCTGTTGGGCTTTTGGGGCTCCTGTTCTCTACAGGTGACTCAAGTGTAATTTTTGCTACTTTGGTCTGAGTAAGGACACCTCCTGCCTGGCTTGATTGTCCTTCTGCAAAGCGGGTTGCTCAGTTGTTCGTTGAATTTATGGTCCTGGCTTTCTGTTCATCTGAGCCACCCGAGCTGCGGACTTTTTTTGCTTATAGACGAGGCTTAGGTTGGGGAGGGATCATTAGGGAAGCGAGTCCTAAACTTGTGCAACTTCTGCAACGCTGAAGATTGTGATGTTTTTTCCTTGTCCGGTTTTTCCAAACAAATCCCTCAGAATAAACTCCTCTGCATATACTAAAGCACTTAGGCACTAGGCATAAATACGTTTCATGTGTATTTGTATCTCTAGACATGTACATCTTTGTGCTGGTGGTGGAGTGAGTTTCTAATCTTGGATCCTGAATTCTCTAGGCCTGCAACTCCATTCTAGAACACTGCGAAGTATAAAAAGTTCCCCTGCAGGAGACAAGGCAAAAAATATAATTAAAAAGCGTTTGACTCCCACTGGTTTTCAGTTGGATTTTATTTTGTTAAGACCTGCCTTGCAGGGAGACTCTGGCAGGATGCGTTATCTGTGGTAAGAAAGCAGGCAAAACCGGAGAGATTAAAACTTGTGTCATGTGACCAAAGCACCACGGATTTAATGACATTAGTTGCCATAATGTCAAAAAAAGAAAAGAAATACTGCTGTCTGGGCTTCAAGACAGTCTTGCAGTCTCTTTTGTTAGCAGATAAGCACATTTTATTACATTCAGATTAAGAGATTGTACAGATAGACTTTAAAAAAATGATTTTTATAGTAATTTTTTTTTTATTTCATGTATTGTTGAATAGGTAGAATCTGCTCTGAATTTATCCAAGCAGTCTTAATGCATCTCTACATGATAGTGCCTATTCCTGGGACTCTTCCTAACCCAAATTGTTCATGACGTGTCCTTTTTCAGTAGTCGCTTAAATGTTAGTTTACACGAAGTAAAGGCGCTTAACGCATGTCATGTTCAAAATAAGCATTGAATTTGAGCAGCTGTTATCTGATGTGCATGCAAATCTGTCACAATTCAATAGATGAGATAATTTTATTGTTGTACACAGCAGTTCAGTCCCGTATGTCTCACAAAGAGACACGAATTTGCAAATACATTCGTGAAGCACTGGAAGTGTCTTACGAATCGATACAAGTGGGCAGGCAACTGAAATGTTTTAGGCTAAAGAAAACCCGCGTCTGCCGTGTTTGGAAACAGCTCGGGTCTGATAATTTGAGGGTGCTCCAAGGTTTGCTGCTAAAATTGAACAATTGAAGTATATTGGAAGTGGGATCTTGGATGCCGTGGAGGGCACGCAGGTGTTTGTAGCGCAGTGAGGCTGAGCAGTGAGTAGTCGTAACAGTTGTAGTAGTAGTAACAGAGCGTTGCTCATTTTTGGGTTATTTAATAGGCGCAAGCCTCTAGTTATTCGGTCCGATTTTTCATGTAATAAACTTGTCAGCTAGTTCTGCGGTTTTAGCAGATTATCAGAAGGTAAATCTGCATCTCTCAGGTAATGCTTTGCTGTTTGTTTGTTTGTTTCTGATGTACTTTGGTTACAGAACGTTATCGGATGGTACAGATTTAGGAGGAACACTCAGCAGCAAATGTCATATAGAGAGCACATCATTCACAAACAGCTGACACACATCCTTGGAGTGCCTGATCTTGTCTTCCTTCTCTTCAGCTTCATTTCCACTGCAAATAACTCGACACATGCTTTAGAATATGTGCTTTTTAGACCAAACCGAAGGTAAGCCATCTCACTATATGAACCAATCCTCCTTTTTTTTTTTTTTTTTTTCTCCTGCTTCTTACTGCTGTTGTTATAAACTATTTTGAAGCCTGTACAATTGCACGTTAAGAAGGCTTCGTGTTTGCCAGGTGATACCTTGGTGTACAATTGGTAGCAAAGACAGCTTTTTTTCTTCTTTAATTTATGAACCAAAGTTTGGGGGTGAGCAGAAGTTATTTCCAGTCTTTAAATTTTCAGACACGTGCACAAAAAAATTAATTAAATTAAATGTCAGTACCGTGTTTCTTATAACAGCCTGAACATAGTTTCACCCCTCTTGCGTCAGTTGTAATTTAAATGCAGGATGAAAACATTCTAAGAGGTCTGGAGGTAGGTCCATCTCAAGGGTGTTTTTGATCATGTGCTCCTTTTGAACACAACTTCAGATGTTTAGCAGCTTTTATTAGAAACCTAATGCAGAAGCTTTAAAGCGAGACGAGTTGTGATCAGCGGAGGGATGCGCTAATATCCAGGCTATTGTAAATAAGCTTTTGAATGTGAATTAAGAAATCTCTCTCAACTTTCTCTACAGGTATAATCAAAGGGTGTCACTTACTATTCCTAATCTAGGCAACACTAGTCAGCAGGAATACAAAGTTTCTTCAGTGCCAAATACTTCTCAGAGTTACGCCAAAGTTATTAAGGAACACGGGTAAGGATTTTTTTTCTTTGCAAATGAAGTACAGTCACCAAGCGTACGTTCTGTACCTTCCAAAGAATATTGCAAATATGCATTTCAAGCAGGACAAAACTAGTCCTGGAGGAGAATGGCCAGTTCCTAGGACACTTCTTTTTCCTGCTTAGAATTGAATCTTTTAGAAGAACAAAGGGGGCCTCGGTGCCTTAAACAGAAAAGCAGAGTTGATACGGCCAGTCCGTGCTGTGGACTTCTGACTGAAAGATTTTTACTTGATTTCTACTCCCCTGGCCCCCTCCCCAGGATTTCCGTGTGGAAGCTTGATTTAAACTGAACTCTGACTTGAAAGTGCTGAAGCCTTGTTGGTTTTCTTCAGTAATTTTAATTCAATGCTGTAAATACAAAGTAGCTCTTCTGACTGTTGATGGTGCATAGGATTTCTGCACAAGTTTCACCTCGTTCAAATGGGACTTTCTTGTTCCAGAATGAATTTTGGTATTGAATGTGCTGCTATCCAAATTTTGGGTCTTGAGAGTATGGTACGTTTTTAGCAATGTAAAATAAAATACATTTTAGAAGTATGATGATTGACTGCTTCTCAGCAATTCAAAGGTAGCGTGAGCTAGAAATCTGGGTTGTCTAACTAATGTTTTCTATTTTATTTTTTTTCTTAGTACTGATTTTTTTGACAAAGATGGAGTGATGAAGGACATCAGGGCTATATATCAGGTTTATAATGCACTTCAGGAAAAAGTACAGGTAACTTCCTCCACTTAATATTGGTCTCTATGTATGTGACATCTTTTGTTTGTCCTTTGGTTAAACCAGGAGTGGAGGAGACAGAAATCTTTAGAGCTCTTAAATGCTTTGTTACAAACTGTAGGAGGAAAATAAGTGACTTTATTAATGAAATGTGTTGTTTTCTGTTTAGTGTGTGCCTTTGCAGTGGCTACTGTGGAAGGGCTTGATACAAATATCATCAATTCTTTCTCTTTTGCAAGTCAGAATGGTTTAACACTTAGTGCTTTCTGGGAGATGTGAGCTATTTTAAGAGTACGTGGTGAAGAAAAGCCTTGCTGGGAGCTGCAGGGATTTGTGCAGGTTTAAAGGCTTGCCTGTGTGAGTTTAAAAATGACTCCTGGCTCTTGGTATGTGGCACACAGCAAAGAGCTCCATCTGTTAGTTCAAACTTGTGAACGTTTTGTGTAGAGCACGAGCGAATCCTGCTCCAAACGTGGCAAAGCGTCTGAAAGTGCCTCGAGCGTCAAATCTACTAAATGTAAGCTTCTCGATTCGCGGCTTGTCCCGTGTGAAGAGCGAGGTAGCTGTGCTGCCCCAGGAGCACACGCAGCTGCTGGCTGTGCTGGAGTCACAGCTGCTTTCCAGGCTTTCCCCTCACATCAGCCCTGGCGGGATTAGCGTCTCTGCTCCAGCGTAGCGCGGCTGGTTGGCGCACGGAGCGGAGAGCAAGGCAGGCAGAGCTCCAGCCATCCCCTGACCCTCCTTGCGCTCTTTCTGAGTGGAATCACAGAATGTCAGGGGTTGGAAGGGACCTCAAAAGATCATCTAGTCCAACCCCCCTGCCAGAGCAGGATCACCCAGAGTAGGTCACACAGGAACGCGTCCAGGCAGGGTTTTGAAAGTCTCCAGAGAAGGAGACTCCACACCCTCCCTGGGCAGCCTGTGCCAGTGCTCTGTCACCCTCACAGGGAAAAAGTTTTTCCAATGTTTTTGTGGAACCTCCTGTGATCCAGCTTGTACCCATTGCCCCTTGTCCTGTCATTGGACATCCCTGAGAAGAGTCTGGCTCCGTCCTCCTGACACTCCCCCTGGACATATTTATAAACATGAATGAGGTCACCCCTCAGCCTCCTCTTCTCCAAGCTAAAGAGACCCAGCTCCTTCAGCCTTTCCTCACAAGGGAACCTGGTACTTTAGAACCCACCTTGTAAGGTGGATGATTGGCAACGAGGAGGCTTTCGTGCCAGCTTCAGGAGAGGCAAAAATTTCTTTTCAGAGGTCTGTCCCATTAGCTAACGGTGTTCCCTAACGCCATTTTTGCCAAGGGTGTGTTATATTCTTTCGTGCTCTTGCTGCTGTTTGAATTAGTGTCTGGAAAAATGGGAAATGTAACACCATCAGGGAGTGTCTTCCTACCTGTTAAAGCTGTGACTTTGTTGTAGTCAACACGTGGGTCGTGCTGCTGTACGTTGAGCTGAAAAGTAACGTGAGTGTTGGCTAACTTGAGCAATACTTACCTTTAAAGTGACAGAGAATGTTGGAGGGCTGGAAATAAGTTTTCTGGAAAAGCAGCTGGGCCACAGGTGTTTGCGTTATACACAAATTCATTAGGAGGGAAGGGTTTAAACTTACAAACTTTTAAAAATTAGATATGGACCTGAAAGCATCATTAATGCTTCTTCAATTCTGTAGGTAAGGTTACTAATAGTAACCTTTTGGAGAATAAACAGCTCAGGACTTACTGTTTAAGCTAGAGTTTTCTACTTTTAAAAACTGATAATGTTTAATGAGAATGACTGATACTTAATTTCTGAAGGAAGGAAACAATATTTGGTTAGATTAGAAAAGAAATCAATATTATCCAGAACTGCTTGTTTTTTGTTCCTATGAAATTTTCGCATTCGTTTCCTACCCACTATAGGGAAATCTTATTGAAAAATCCGTGAGTCTTGTTTATTTAGTAGAGGTGTCAGGCAGGAGATCAGCTTGGGACAGTTGCCTCTTGAGTCAACTGTTTGTACTGGACCAAATTCAAATTGGGATACAAAAACATTTCTGCTGGGTTTTAGAATTGTGCTAGTGTAGCATCGTTATTGTGCTGAAAAGAGTGTATTTAAAAAAGAAGAAAAAAAAAAAGAAAAAGGACAGAAAAAAAAGAAAAAAACCTCTTCCAACAAGTAGGAAGAACTAACTTTGTATCTTATTGCAAATCATCCTGTAATGATGAATTATTTGGAAATGCTTTTTCTGTCGTGCAACGGTTGGGAATTGGCAACAATAAAGCATTTTATTTGCCCAAGTAAAGAAACTGATCCCCAGCCTGAATATTGTGCTCTGGTATAGTCAACTCCTGCTCTTAGTTCTGTGTTTTTAATGGCTGCTTGTCTGGTAGTAGCTTTGTTAATGTTGTCATAAAAGTCTTATATATATTTTTTGCAAAATCTTTGCGTATCTTACGTTTTTCTCCTAGGCAGTATGTATAGACGTAGAAAAAAGTGAACGTGTTGTTGAATCTTTTCAAGCGGATGTAAACAAGTTAAAAAGGCAAATCGCACAAAAGAAGAATGAAAAAGAACAGGAAATAAGTAAGTTGCCTTTTAATTTTTTTAATTTTTTTTTTTAAATTTTTTATTTCAGAAACAGATGCTGTAAGGGCAGAACACTTTGTGGGATTATTTTGTATTCCTGAGAGCTCGTAGCAAAAGAAAGAAAAATCACGTTGGGAAGGGTGTGTGATAGATTTACGTTGGATGATACCTGAGCTGTAAAAGTATGAGTCCTGCAGCTGTTTCTGTGCGAGTTGCCCAGCGCTAGCAAAATTAAAGCATGGGAGAGAGACAAAGCTGTAGAGAAAGAACGAGAAAGTCAGTTCTGGAAATAACAAAGGAAACGATCGGCTGCAGGAAAGGAAAAGTGGAGCAGAGCCAGGAATGGAAAAAAAGCAAATCTAAACACTGGAGAGATTCCTTTTTGAAGTGCAACCTAGAAGCAGGGCACTGCGATTACAGGCCAGTAGCTATCAGTGGGCTTTTAAAATCTTTATCTCTTTTCCCCCTCTCCAGCCCTATCCCCAAATACAAGCCCAGCACCAGTTAGGTTGGAGTTCAGTTATGTTACTGGACACCGGCCAAACTGGGTGGTGGAAAACAAGTGCTGAAGCGATGAACATTGTGGAGCATCCCAAGTGTTGTCTAGATGCTCTTTGCCCTTAAAGCTTTTAGTGGCTGTGTCGCCTCTTTCACCACTGGTTTAGAGGAGACCGTCTGCGTTTTTATCCTCCTCTCCCACTTCTTAATTACTGAATCCTAATTTAGTCAGCATTTTTTTGTGTTGTTTCTTAGTGGTGAGCACAAACGTACTGTTTTTCAATATTGAACCGAACCTTCCCAAAACTCTATTTTTGAAGTCATTCCCATCTTGAGGAATACCTGCTAGAAAGGGGAAGAAACTCTTTAAATGCAGAATATTGTTGGAATTTGTGGGCCTCTTTTACATACCGTATCATCACTGATAGGAATTGAAATCCATATTAGTTTTAATTCTACTGAAATATTGTCCTTGCAGGGTGTTGGGGGATTCGTTTGCGGAGAAGCTGAACTGGGTAGTGCATTGATTTATTCAGGGTGATACAAGCGTGGTGGTCCTCGCTTTGTAGTGAAGCTCTGAATGCAGAAATTAAACTTCTGCTGTGTTCTGAAGGCAAACAAATCACGTTAAAAATCCCTAATTTTATTAAGGTTGCTTCTGCGTTCTGGATTAATAGTATAAGTTTTCATAGTGTGTATTTAGGACTGGTAGGGGCAGTAATATGTGTGTGTTCATCTTTTTTTGATTAAGAAAATTAAGGAGCTGCAGTGAGGCCTGTTGTGTGAGCGTGCTTGGCTGGTTGCTGCACTGTCCCTCCTTCTGGAAAACTGAATGCAGCTTCAGGAGACTCCTGCTCAGCAGTAAATAGGTTTTGCAAAGAGCCTGGACCTTTCCAAAGAGATGTTGCTGATCTTACTTTGTAAGGGAAGACTGATGGTAGAGAGTAGGAGCAGAGAATAGGCAAATGGGAAGTAATATTAAGAAAAACCCAAAGCAATTCATAAGCAAATTATATATTACAAACACTGCCTCTTTTTTTTTTCATGTTTTGAAGTGATAACCAAATAACCAAAATTAGTAATTTTAGCTACGAGGTGTTTTTTTTATTATTTATTTGTTACTTAAAGCTGTGCCTGAGACTAAAAGATGACTTGATGGGTTAACACCCAAAACTGTGCAACAGGCCTCTCTGCTGCTACCACTGGATATTTTTATTTTCTCCTGGCAGCAAGGTGCTGTTGTCACGTGAGCCTTTTAGCGCCAAGTTTGATCTGTCAGCCCCGGTTTTTCCTTCTCTGAACCTCAAAGATAGGGTAAAGGAGCCAGCAACAGCCACAGATCATTGGAAAGGTACAAGTGGTGTGAGTCACTGCTGATGAAACTACCAGGGAGCTGCTACTACCGGAGCTGTGGAGAAGCAGAGATGGGTATTTAGCGTGAGTGGAGCTGATCCCAGCACATATGGCAAAGGATGGGGGAGGAGGAGGAGGAGGAGGAGGAAGAGCAGTTGGTGCTAGCCTCTAGATACTACCAGGCAGATGCAAATGCTGGGCTGAAAATTTATGCCAGAGCAGATAATCATGTGAGAGGGCTGAAACAAGAAAACATGCAGCTTGTATCCCTGCAATATTTTTAGATGCGAGTAGCTAAATACTGAAGCTGCCCTTCTGTTCTCTCTCTTCCTCAGTATGGGGAGCATTTCCTCGGTTTTAGCGGGTTAGACATTCCAGTTAATCGCTCTCTGAGCGGGAGGGAAAGGGAGCATTTGATTCAAATCCCTGCGGTAGCGTTGTGTGAAAGCCTGTTATTCTTACAAATATTTGGTTACCAGGTTATGGCTTTAAGGGTGTAGTGTGAAAGCCAGCTGAGGCTTTGCTTACCAGATCACTGAAGTGATTTTGCACGCGTAGCAGCGAGCTCTGGGGTATCGTGAGCGCCCTGCACTGCCCAGGTGTCGGGAAATCTCCCGCCACAGCAGTTCTCCTGTGGTGGACCGAGACTGGAGTGTTATGTGGCCACCTGAGGGAATATGCTCTTTTTATTACTGAAGAGATGCCTCACCGACTTGATTTAAGGACCTCTTCAGCCTTGATTTTTGCTTTTTCCAGAAGTACGGTCTTACAGTAAGTAGAGCCGGTACCATTTTGTCTTACCGCAGGCAGCTTTATGTGTACCGGCGTCAATCCCGACAGCTGTTTGGAGGACAGTGACCAGTTAGAATCCAGTCGAAAACATAAATCTCTCTCAGGGCTTAACAAATCTTCCTGCAAAAAAGTTTCTCCTCATGTCTAATGTATACTACTCTAATTTAAGCTGCCTCCTGCTTTCCACAGCAACCTCTTAGGCACGTTTGAAGACTGAACCTGTTTCCTCAGTCTCCTCTAATGACCCCAGTTATTACAGTCTCTCCTCTCAGGTTGTGATAGCTGGATGTGTAATGAGCCCTTTTCTTTTGTACAGTTTCTCCAGCTTTCCCCCTGTGTCTAAAACTAAATTAAGTACAGTATCCCAGTTGTAGTCTTAACCATTACAGTACGTACTGACATAATACTTACCTGTTTCTCCATGGCTGAGCACATGTAACGCGTGTCGATATTTATAGTTTAGAAAAACCAACAGTAAACCTGTTTCTTCTCTGCAGCAGGATGTGACTGCTCCTCATCTTGCAGTTTGTGCAGTTCATTATTCCTGCGCATGTATTCCTGAAATCATTTCCTAGATCATCTCATTTTAAGATCGCTTTCAAATTCCTGTTCTGATACTCGGTCGTGGTTGCAGCTATTACCAGCGTAGCACCATCTGTAATTTTAATAAGCATGTGCTGGTTAAATTCCATCATTTAGGTTGTTAATGCGAGTCCAGTTGGAGTGCAGAGCTGTGGGAGCTTCATCCTGATGTATCTTTCCAATGTGACTGCTAATTGTAATTGTTCTTTAACCAGTTCTTCAACTTTTTTTTTTTACTTTTTTTTAATCCTGGCAGTGCTTATGTTGCTGTCTGTTCAATATGAAACACAGAGAAGATGTGAAATCCTTAAAGGCGTGATATATCTGTGACTTTTGGTCTTACCTTGATTGCTAAAACCACCTGGAAAAGAGGAAAAAAGCCAATACATTGGAAAAAGACTGCCTTTAGTAGAAAAACTTATTTATAGCAAGTGTTTAACTGTACAGTTACTCAAATAAAGGGTCAGGTTAATGATTGGGCTCGATGATCTCAAAGATCTTTTCCAATGTAGACAATTCTGTGATTCTGTAAAAATGTACCACGCTTGCACTTTAGTTTGTTGCTTTCTGACACGTTTTGGTTTTGTAAATTGGAACTGCTGGGGTAAATGAGTTGTGCTAATACTGACGAGTTTCATAGATGCGCTGCTAAATTTCGGGAAGGTGCTCTGTCAGGCTTGGGGTAGGATGTCGTCATAAGCAAGGTTTGACGTGAGGGTGAGTGTCGTATATAGTCACCGGTGTGAAAATCAGAATCACAGAATGTCAGGGATTGGAAGGGACCTCGAAAGATCATCAAGTCCAATCCCCCTGCCAGAGCAGGAACGCCTCGATAATGCTACACAGGAACGTGTCCAGACGGGTCTTGAATGTCTCCAGAGAAGGAGACTCCACAACCTCCTTGGGCAGCCTGTGCCAGGGCTCCGTCACCCTCACTGAGAAGAAGTTTCTTCTCGAGTTTAAGCGGAACCTCTTATGTTCCAGTTTCAGCCCATTACCCCTTGTCCTATCAGTGGTTGTCACCGAGAAGAGCCTGGCTCCATCCTCGTGACACTCACCCTTGATATATTTGTAAACATTAATGAGGTCACCCCTCAGTCTCCTCTTCTCCAAACTAAAGAGCCCCAGCTCCCTCAGCCTTTCCTCATCAGGGAGATGCTCCACTCCCTTAATCATCCTAGTTGCCCTGTGCTAGAATTGCCCAAGACAAGTAGTGGAGACTGAGAGCAAAAGAGGTAGGAAAGCAACCCCGGGGACGAACATTTAATAATAGCAACCAGGAGGAAAGAAGAGAGAGCAGCGGAGGGCTGGGTGGGCGCGGTATGCTACAACTGGGTTACGTCAAGCATGTTGTAAAGCCGGTGTTAAGCACACACCGATGTTCTCTGCTTTTGTAGGAATGCAGCAAGCAATTTTAAGCAGGCAGATGCCGACAGATAACTTGGAACCCATGTTTGTTCCGCGAATGTCCTACACTGGGTTTGCCGTGGAAGGCTGCACGCTTGAAGATTCGGATGTCTCTGACCCTCCGCCCCCGTATTCCGATTTCCATCCGAGCGGTCAGGAAAGTACTGTCGGTCACGGTCTCCTCGAAAGCAATGTTTTTATGCCTCGACCTCAAGCAGTAGGTTCTTCCAGTTACGTTTCCACAAACGCAGGATTGAAATATTCTGGTAATGGAGCATCCATGCCATCTTCCCAAAGAGCGGTCGGTGACAATGTTGACGAATCAGAAGACAGTGATTATGAAAACTTGCTTGAACCCACGGAGTCCTCTGACAGTGAATACTCACAGACAAGGGATTCACGACCTTCAGCACATCCCGACGGCGATGCCAGGAACACTCAAACATCTCAGATTTGATAGGGAGGGGAAAAAAAAAAATCCACATGACACTGTTTTTCATAATTGTTACAGAGACGTTTTGGGGATTTAACCTGGAGGAAACGAACTACACAGGATGACTGTGCACGCGAGATGTAGAAGACTTGCACTAGATGGTTTATTCACCTTGTGATACATTTTGCAAGTTTTATAATGGAATCCTTAGGATAATCAAGTTGTACTAATGCTGATGAGGTTCATGGATGTACTGGTAAATTTAGGCAAAATGAAATTTCTAGAGATCTTGTAGCTTTTGTTGCCGTATTTTCTTTAAGACAATAAATTGGGACGTGGTAACTAAGCACAGTTAGTCGACAAATAATGTTCTCAAATCAAAACTTACCTCTTGCACTATCATGCCTTGAATTTTAATTTTTTTGAAAGGGAATGAATATATCAGCCGCCTTCAAAATAGCTCTCTGTGGTAAGCCAAATTGGCCTTTGGAAGCAAGGAAATTTTGGTAAATCCGAGAAGCCTGATTGGAACAGACGTGATCTACCTTCTTCTATCGGCATGCTCTTTTAACAGAGAAGGGGTTCGTTTCAGCTTTTTTTTTTTTATTATTATTTTACTAGCAGAATGTGTGTATCACTGAAAACGATGGTTGCCTTTTTTTCTGTAAAGGGTGTGGGCGGGGCGGGATGACTGGTAAATCATCACCCAAATGAATGTCATAAAATATAATTCTTCTGGTCTCGCCGGGTTTACAATGACTTTACGCCGCGCTGGCCTCATTTCTTGTCTCGTTTGTTATTTTCGCATAAATGCAAAGTGCGCATAGAGGAGTAAATGACTGACAGAAGTAGTAAATTCCGTCGTGATTGGACTTTGGAGCCTGCAAATTACAAACATCAGAGACTGCTTCTTGCGTTCTATCTGCATTTGAATATTGGATTTACGCTTCTAGATGAGTTACTTTATGTGATAAATAGGGGAATAGGGTAGGAGAAGATTGTTTGGAGAGTCCCCTGGGTTTATTACCTCTTTTCCTCTGGGTGAAATGTGTAAACGATTATTTTAATTTGAATTACAGCTCTTGTCAGGAAATTGTCGTTTGGGATAAATGAAGTGTGGTATATTTAGAGAATTTCATGTTTGGATGCACTTATTTTTATTTAAATGCCGCTTGTACGCTAACGTTGCCCAAAATATGTGAAATTGTGCCACTAAGAAGTTTGTGTTATTGGACTTGATCCCTGCCCTGTAAATGAGAAAATACACATTTTAAAAAGAGGTTATCTTAAGCGTTTATCACTTGGAGGTGGGAATAACCACTTGGTTGGTTTACACCCAGAAGAACGAAGCAGTCGTTGGAAAGCTTAAATATATTGGATTTACAGAAGACTAAAATTTCCGTATGTATTCTGTGCGTAGGCAAAAGTCTGTTCGTTAGCCTCTCCTCACTTGTACTAAATTAAGGAAAATTACCTTGTGGGGGGAGAAAAAAAAAACCCAGATATTGCAGTTGCCACTCTTCTGTCGGGTGTTTTCTACCTTTAAACACCTAGCGGGCCGTTTTAACTATTTTACATTGTTCTCATTTAGCCTTAACTTCACCCGTTTTCGGCTTCGAGCGTCGCGATCCGCTGAGCGGAGAACTTGCTCCGGCGCTTCGCGTGCTCTAGAGGGGGTTGCGTGTCGAAATCGGAACCGACGAGAGATGGCAACTGCCGGTTTTTATTTTTTATTCCACGCAGAAACCTGCAAAATGTACACCTCTGACAAAGCAGTTAAATGTGACAATAAAATCTTATTTAATCCTGTAACTCATATTTTAATATTTTTCAGGTGCCGTGTCAGTGAAGTAACTCGCGAGAGTAAGAGGGGGATTTGGTGGAAGGGGGTAGCACTAAGCCCTGGACGTTGCGTGACGGTCACACGTTCTTACAGTTTTGTTGGCACAAAAATCCTTGAGTTCTGGAATCTGTTAATGATACAAAAATGTCTTAAGTTCTGCTTGGTTTTACACATAACGTGTAGGTGGAATGAGGATGTAATTGTGTCCTGTAGCCTGTCTGCAGGTGCCTTCATTTACTGTAACTGCTCCCTCAGAAGAACAAAGGGTATAGTTTTTTAATTATTTCTTTTTTATTTCAGAAAGCATTCTGTTCAAAACGCACATGAATGGGCTTGGCAGTTCTCGGTACAGTCCTGTTAAAAATAACGGTGTGGGGTTGTGATCCGTCTGAAGGCGATAGGGAGCAGCTTTAATAGGAAAGAAAACTGGAGCTTCATACCCATGAAGTTCAAGGTTTCCACGTCTGGCTCCTGGAGAGTTTCTTTTGGTGATTCTCAGGAGCACAAAACCCAGCAGCAAGACCTGTCCACTCCCTCACAGGTGGGCGGCATCGAAGAAGAGCTGCTAAAAACCGGCGTCTGCGCCTTCTGGTACAAAATCCTGTAGTTTCGCTGGTACGATGAAATATTTTCTGGTTTGTCCTTGTGAGAAACCTACAATCGCTGTTCCCTTTATATCCAGATTTTGATTTTTCTTCCCTGTCCCCTTCTCAATAGTTCGTAGCTAGAAGAAGGGGAGTGTACCATATGGAAAGTCTCAACAAGTTGGGACTATCACATATGCTTACAAAAGGGACCTTCACCAAATATTTCTGAAATCAGAAAGGACTGACACTACGCGAGTCTCCAAGTCTTCTGTTTGCTCGTCGAATGGTGTGTGTTGGCAGAAGGAAGCGTGAGCATCTTTGATTTTGGCTCTAGGCGGGTTTTGTGTTCTTGTCTACCGTCTCCTAACTCCTCGGGGATGTTTTGCTGGCTCTGACCTGTCCCGAGTTAAAGGTTAGAGGGAAGCTGTTGTTTCGTGTAGCAGCAAAATGAGGTAAGCAAAGACTGATTAGATTTCCTGTGAAGTGGCAAGATGCTCCAGACCGTGCTTAAGGTAACCGGTATCGCATCAGTACCCTCTCTTGCTTAGCTCCTTTTATTTAGACTTAACCCCTTTGACTATAGCAGTTGATGGTGTGTAAAGAACTCGATTTCACTTCAGGTCAAATTGACAGCAGCATCTTCTGTCCTGTCCACCTCCCCCTGCTTGTAATTGCTGTGGGAGGGAAACTCCTCTCGGCACAGAGGGTGCACGGTCATGGAATTTCGGGGGTTTGGGTGAACCCCTGCAAATGAACGAGCGTGCTGGGCCACGCGGTGATTTACTCACTGTTCCTTTAGGTCGTCTTACATGAAAAGGTGCCTTTGTCTGTCTGATTTGTCAGTCTGTAACTTTTTTCCACTGCTGCAGACACCTGCAAGGTTTATTTTAAGCTTTTTGACAACAGACTTGCTTGGTTCTCCCGTAGCTGCCTATGAGCAGTCTGTAGATGGGGTTAAAGGTGTTGGACCTCCTTTGCTTCCTCTGAGAAGAATCTTCCCCTGGCTTCAAAGACACTGAGGTGCTGGAGCAGGTCCAGAGAAAGGCAACAAAGCTGGTGAAGGGTCTCGAGAATAAGTCTTACGAGGAGAGACTGAGGAACTTGGAGTTGTTTAGCCTGGAGGAGACTGAGGGGGGAGACCTTATCACTCTCTGCAACCACCTGAAAGGAGATTGTAGGGAGGTGGGTGTTGGTCTCTTCCCCTAAGTTACAACCAACTGGATGAGAAGAAATGGCTTCAAGTTGTGCCAGGGAAGGTTTAACATTAGGAGAAACTTCTACCCTGGAAGGGTTGTCAAAGATGGGAAGAGGCTGCCCAGGGAAGTGATGGAATCGCCACCCTTGGATGTATTCAGAAGCCGTCTAGATACGGTGCTCAGGGACGTGGTTTGGGAGTGGGCCTGTAGAGTTAGATAATGGCTGGACTTGAGGATCTTGAAGGTCTTTTCTAACCATAAGGATTCTCTGGTTCTCTTGGTGCATAACATTATGGTGATTTCACGTACACATTTCTCCATCGTACACACTTGTGTCTGTACATATGCCTTCACACTGCTCACTTCTATAGCTTGTAGATCTAGGAAGAAAGCCAGCTGAATTACAGTTTCATTCGTACGTTGCTGAATACTTGGACAGCTGTCCTGGGCTGTGGTCAGAGCAGTGACTCCAGCATCTTGGTGCTCGTATTTGTATTTGTCACCTGTGAAGGATTCCTGCCAAGCTTCTCACCTGCTTCGCGTTTCACACCGCACCTGGCAAAGCCTAATCTTCAGATTGTGGACTCCTGTGTTTTCTTAAGCTTCACTCTTGCTTACCTGTAAATAAGCTTGGCAGCATTTCAGCTGAAGCTGCTGACAAGAGGGAACAAGAGATTCCCTGGCTGTGAATGAAAATACCTGCAGATTCCTCGCTGGGCAGGGCTTGTGTTGTTCCAGCTGCTGGAAGCAGAGAGGGCTGTCTCTTACAAAAAAGCTTCAAACGAAACTGGGGAGAGGAGGGGCTGACCACTGTTTTCGTGGGACAGAGGGACTAGAACAAGCAGAAAAACTTGGTGTCATTAGGAAGCGAGGCTGTGGTGCTCAGATTTTACCGAGTTGTGAATGGCAGCCGAGGGTCTGGGGCTGGAACGAGATGATCTTTAAGGTCTGCTCTATCCCAAACCGTTCTATGATTCTGTGGCTGTGATTTTTCACAGCTCGTGGACAAAGTTTCCTACCCAGATCCAGAACATGGTCTTTGTACCTTCATATTGGGAGCAGCTGCTAATCTTGGTGCTGCAGGCGCATCCTATTGGGGGTATATAATTGCCTGGGTGAGATTACAAGGTCTTTCACTGCTCTCGTTCTTATATGGTTGCTTTCAGATGAAATAAGTTTCTGAGTGCTTTTTTTTTTTTTTAAAGCTAAGCCTCTCCACTTTCCATACATCTGATGGTAATTTTACTTCAATTGCATCCAAAGCCTTTAAATCCTTTGGAGCGCAGATTGTCTTTCCAGAATGGCCAGGAGCGCTGAGCAAACCCCTGGGAGAGCAGAGGACCCTCAAGGCAGGTCAGTGGTTTGTGCGGTCGGTGGGGGTGATCGCTGCCAAAGGGACAAATCCTGCACGCCAGCTGCTCGGTACAGCGCGCGTTAGGAGCTCAACCTCCTTATTTTGAGAGAATTTCAGGTTCAGCTTCCTGGGGCAAGTCCTGCGTGTGGAGTTGGGTGTTAAAGCAGGTCAGCCTAAGCAGCAAGAGCCACCTTTGTGGAAGAAGGGACTCGTAATCACATCGGCATCTGTTGATGCTTTGTACTGGATCCAGGTGGGTCGGGATTAAATCCTGCAGTGGGCTGTGCCAGTGGAAATCGAGGAAGGTTGGTTTTCTCTCTTTAAACAAGATGTTAACTTGAAGCTTCTCTTTTCCCTAGGCATTATCCGGAGAAAATACCTTATTGCTTTTCTTAGGATTATTAGGGACCACATATCCGCTGAGCTCTGCAGGAGGAGCTCAAGGCCACCGAGGCCGGGAGAGCTGCTGGTTCTGCAGCATTTGCAGGTTGCTTTGGGGTTTTGCATTAATTATTTCCGTCTCTCCTGAGGCCCCGTGGTGCACAAGGCGTTTTGGGTGGCTTTGCTGTTTCCAGGGCTCTTGGTAGTCACCTGTGACCGAGGACATTTCTCTCGTGGGGATTTGTGTACCAAATATTTGGTTCCTCTGGCTTTATTCTGGAGAAGGTGCTAGGAAAGAAAAAAATCTAAAAATCCTCAAGAGACGGGTTAGTAATAGAAAAAACATACAGGTGTTTTTTTAAACTCTTCCATTAAAAGCAATTTTTATTTATTTTTTTAACTTACCAGAGTTATTTTCCCACTCAGTGATTTTTCCTTGGGCAAATGTTTTCTTCCAAAGGAGGAAAAATAGTACTGCTAAGGGCTTTCCCTTCAAAAGGCCTATTTCCACCACGGGGATTGTTCCAACAATTTTTCTTTGGTGCCAGTTTGTGATTTCTAACACATTTTCAAGAGCGAGAGCCTGCTGCAGCTGCCATCGCAAAGCCGTGAGCAGAGATCATTGGCGGTCTGTGGTACCGATAAGGAATGGCTAATTTTAACCATAAACCGAGCTTCTTAAATAAAATGTCCTTATTCAAATCTCATAGAAAAAAAGCTCCTTAAACTTATATCGCTCGAATGTTGTGGCTGTAGCTTTCTAGTTACAGCAAGAATCCCTGGTTGAAAGGCAGCACCGAAGGCTCTGCTTGCTACTCAGATACGTTTTGTCTTTAAGTGAGCTGCAGAGAGGTTTGAATTTAATCTTCCATCACGTGGTGCCTCGCTGTGAGGTTGTCTGGACACCTCGCGCTCGATTAACGTGAAGTGCAAACACTTGCTTACCGAGAACATCTCTGTCTTAAGCGGTTGCTCCGTAAATCTGTCAGATACGGGGATAGCTCTGCTGTTTAGTGTCACCTATAGTCAGAATTGGGCTTTTTAGGGCTTTTATTTCATTAAAATCCATATAAATGGGGTGATGCTCAGGTGAGACTTGCCCCTGGCCAGCTCTGGTATTTCTTCTGGTGCTGGGTGAATCAACACCAGAGTGACTCTTCTCAGACTCTGCTTTTTTTACCAGGAAAAGGCAGAACCAAGGTCCTCCCCCTGTGACACCTTGAGGTATGAAGACCAGTAACTGCCCAAGCACAGCTTTGCCTCAACACTGTGAACCAGGAAACAAATCTCTGGTGTGGATTTGCCTTCTGTGAGCACCTTTTCTTCTTTACTGGGGGATTTTGGCAGGTTAGTTTCTACTGTCTTCTGTATCCCGGAGCGTGGTTGTCATGGTCCTTGGGTGCTGCGTAGCCTCTCAACTGAAAGGCAAGATTCCTGCACAGACTATAAAATTATTGAATCCTGATGATCAAATTGACTGTTTTTAGACAGAAAGGTTCCAGCCCAAATGTATTTCCCAAATCATGCTATGGATTAAGCAAGCAGTGGATAATTTTGAGATATTTCCTCACCTACCAGGGAGATGTGTCTAAAATAAGCTGGAAGGCTAGATTAGGTATTTATTTTTTTCCTCTTCTCAATTTGCCAAAGCACAAAGGTGAAACTATGCAGGTGAGGAGGAGAAAGGTTGCTTAGAGAATCAGCTGGACCCAAAAAGTCCCCACGATTTGGTGAAGATAGAGAAGGGGTAAATTGTATGCGCCGATTTACTGATCACTCTTAAGATTTTTGTTCGGGAATGTGGCAGAAATGTAGAGTCATCTAGGAACCGTGTGGGAGATGAGTAGTTTGGGGACAAGGCAGCCCAATCCTGGAGAGACCTTAGAGGAGTGAGAATATAAGATGGGAACCCAAACCCAACTGCTTGTTGAACATCCAGAGATGGAGCCATGACCCCCCCCCCTCAACTTCAACCAGCAGTAAAGTGACGAGATTTTATTTTGGACCGGATTCCAGCTGGCATCCAAACCTCTCACCCCTTCGTTAATCTGAGACCTTGCAGGTCTGGAGCATTCGTTTCGCTGGTGTCACACCAGCAAAATAATATGAAGGTTTTGGTGTGCAGAGAGATGAACGCTTTGCTGACTTGGAGGTTATTAAACCAGCTGCCCCCTGCTAATAATAACTCTTAACGTAGTGATGTTAAATTTATTGCAGCCTGAACACTTGAAAGAACAGAATGCTGAACTGTTTGATGGGTACCAGTGTGCGTCGACCACGGAGCTGAAGGTGGGACCTGTGATTCCCAAGGTGCTAATTGGGCACCGGGTGAGTCTTCCCACGGTCACTCCTCCCAGTCTGTCTCCTGCGCTGCAATTCCTAATGCGCTGGGGACATCGTTTCCAGTATTGCCCTTGCACCGAAGGGGCTCAAACACCGTACACACGGTCACAGAAAGCTTTGATGGCCACCTGAGACCATGGTGTGGGAGGTGGTGGTTGTCTCTTGCAGGATGAACCTGCCTATGCCTCCCGACTCAATCACCTGTGCCCCTCTGTTAGGTAAGAGGTACAAGTCTTGCCTGAATTTAAGAATTTTTCCCTGTCTTTGTAAAACTACACTCTTCAGGCCTTCCTCCTGCCCCTCTACGCTGCCCTGGTGAGGTCACATCTGGAATATTGTGTCCAGTTCTGGGCCCCTCAGCTCAAGAGAGACAGGGAACTGCTGGAGAGAGTCCAGCACAACCACAGAGATGATGAAGGGAGTGGAGCATCTCCCTCATGAGGAAAGGCTGAAGGAGCTGGGGCTCTTTAGCTTGGAGAAGAGGAGGCTGAGGGGTGACCTCATTCATGTTTACAAATATGTCAAGGGGGAGTGTCAGGAGGACAGAGCCAGGCTCTCTTCAGTGACGTCCAGTAACAGGACAAGGGGCAATGGGCACAAGCTGGAACATAGGAGAGTCCATAAAAATATCAGAAAAGACTTTTTCCCTGTGAGGATGCTGGAGCCCTGGCCCAGGCTGCCCAGAGAGGGTGTGGAGTCTCCTCTGGAGACTTTCAAACCCACCTGGATGCGTTCCTGTGTGACCTACTCTGGGTCATCCTGCTCTGGCAGGGGGTTGGACTGGATGATCTCTAGAGGTCCCTTCCAACTCTTAGCATTCTGTGGTTCTTTGTTTTGGTAATCACCCCGGGCAGGTTGCTTGTTATCCTCTAATATTGCTTGGTTGCACGTTGCATCTGTGATGGACCCCGTAAGCTGTCAGAAAGCACGAGAAACGCAGTGTCTCTGCTGCTTGAGGGTGGTTGGGTAATGCAAGGAGCCCAGAGAAACCACAGCGAGTTGCTTTAACAAAGGGCACATTATAGAAGTAGAAAACAGTTGCACCAAGAACTGTCAGAGCTGCAGAATGGGAACTTTCTCCTCTATGCAAACAGGATCGTGAGAATTTAGGAGGAGGATGGAGAATACTACTCCTGCTCACTTCAGCAAGGAAGACCTACTCACTTCAGCAGGGAGGACCTCTGGCTCTTTTAATCCCAGATCCTGCCTCAAATTTCTAATCCTTTAGCAGAAGAATGAGAAGATAGCCTGACTGGAGGGCTGAGCTCCTGGACCCACACAGCCCTCACGCTCCTCATCCTGCTGGAGAGTGGGTGAGGGATGTGCTGGTTGTCCTTACACATGCCTCACCCAGGCACTTGGGTGGGACTGAAGCTGTTATTTTAGCAGCAGGTTTGTCACCGACTCGTATTTCTGGTCAGTCCCTTGGCTGCTCAGCAGAGGTGGCCAAGGAGGGCGATGGAGGCTCTTGTTCTGCCTTTTATGTGTGGTTGCTAATTGTCCAAATCCAGGCGAGTTGTTGGCTTTGGTGCATTTTAAGGGATCCTAACCCAGTGAGACCAACCTAGGAAATAAAAACAGGCACATTATAACGGATGCATGAAGCCTCGCTCTGCTATTGCCATTTTAACTGCTCTCCCGCAGGTTGCTGGCGGGGAAATGTTTGCTGGCATCCTACTGAGTTGAGGATTTGGAGCTAAAATCTTTAAACCAAGCTTTTATACCTGAATTCAAACTCTGCCTGTTGAGCCCGTCTCCGTACCTTGGTGCTGGAAGAGCTAGGAAGCCTGTGAGAGTAAAAGAGCAGGTTCTGCTGCGGTGCGGGGAAAAGGTGTAGACGCTTCAGCAGTGATTCAGTGAGCGTTGCTGTGAAAAATCACTCTCTAATTTTTGGTAGTTCCTACTGAGCTACTTACCCATGCAGCGGAGGAGCCAGGGAACTTCTCAGTCCATTTATCAAAGCGCTCGCAATTCAGAGCAGGGCAGGCACTAAAGAAATATCGAGCAGCCAGGGATCATTTCTACGGTGTGTGTAGATGCTTTGTGCACAATCGATGGGGACAGGGGATGGGACTTATCTCGGTCATTACTTCTGTGCTGACGTTCCCGAGGGAGGCGATCGATCTGGCGAGGTTTACAAAACAGCCTTGGCCTTCAGCGTTGTGAGGAGGGTCATCTGAAAAGCAGCCGGTGCTGAATTAACCCCTGGGCTTTTGACGGCCTTGCTCCCTTCAAAATCAACGATTTCCAGATGCCAGGAGGTGCCCGTGCCAGACCCCACCGTGCAGTAAGTCTCTTGGTACCACCAGAGCCACCGCGGCAGAGGAGGCAGAGCGGGGGGATTGCTTTGATCTGCAGCTGGAGCTGAGATACATTATAGCCTGTATCAGCTGAAATCCAGGTTCGTAATACCCAGCATCGCACGGAAAGCCAAGCGATTCCCTTTATCTAGTTGTCCTAGAAACTCTGCCGTGGCTTGTTTCATCCTTTGCTCTTGGGAATCACATCTGAGGAATCCTCCCCCAGCAAGAGAAACGGGTTAGCGTCGAGTCCCTTGTAACCCTGATTTCACAGCACATGGCTTTTCTGCTTGGCTCCAATGCCATTTTCTCTGGTTTATTGTTCACGTCTTTGTCATTAAGCACAACTCTTTCGATTCCATTTTTTTTCCATTTCATGGGTAGGTTTGATCTGCGAAGTTCGAGGGATGGGATTGCTGAGTGCATCTGCAGGACAAGCTCTCTGCCTCCCTTCCCCCTGCCCCGCTCTACGTGCGAGAGCCTTTCTCTGCCGTCCCTTCGTCCCCGTTTTGTTCGACTGGTCCTTGCTTGGAAGAGCTTAAAAATCTGTCTTTATAAGACCTTGGATCAGGCAGGTTCTTGCTCACAGAGCTGCCCTCTGCAAGCAGAGAGATCGGTTACCCGCTCGCTGTAGTCTGAAGGAAAACCCAAACAAGCTGCTGAGTCAAACTAAATGTGTTTTTTTCCAAGCTTAACCTAATCCCTTCTAAAGCCTTATTAATGCTGAGTTATTTTCAAGGCTCTCTGTTTATTTTTATTTCATCTTAGGCTTTACTCCGTATTTGTTTGAGAGTGCGACCGAGTCTCTTGGGACTCGATACCTTGATTGCGATTTAGAAAAGAGCAAATCTCAGAGTCTTGCAACCTAGATTTTTCTTTGAGTCGCCTGCAAAACCGTGAATTTTCCTTTATTTTCACAGTTTGATTTAAAATTTTGCGTAACAAAACCCAGTAGCATTTCCAGGTGGAAAGCAAACACCGTGTGTAGCTGAGAGGGAGCCCTGCTTGCAAAGGGGTGGTTTTCCTGCTGTGGGGTGCTCCTCTACCACACAGCTTTAAGCCCATGCTTCTTTCCACATATATACATTTTTATGAAGCGGCTGTTGGAGCAGCAGCTGAGCCCTTGGGGATATAAAGCTGTAGCTTTATCCACCACTGAGGTGGGCTCAGTAGGATGCCGGTGCCAAAGCACCTCGCTCGTGAACTGACATCTGATGGCAACAGCCTGCGTGTTTAATGGCAGCAAGAAGGGCTTTCCTTTTAATTTTCTTCTGAAAACTCATGCAATCTTTTCTAGCCTTTCACAGGCTGACTTTTATCTGCTCCCAAGCCTGATTCTTTTTTTTCCCTTTTTTTTATTTTTTGGTGTTCGTGCTTGCAGAAACGGGAGGGCACCTGCTGTTTTTGCAGGAGACAGACGCTGCTCTGTGAGTAACCAAGTCCTGCAGATCTCCCCAGAGCAACCTTCGCTTCTCGCCCCTGCTGCTCCTCAAGGATGAGCTGACCAGTTATCGACGCCGGGGAATCGTGCAGATTTTCTCCTGCTTTCAGCAGGGAAACTGTTGGCCAAGAGCCACATCCACCCAGCATGCGGGAGCTGACGAGGCAGAGGTTTTTCTCGCTAACCTGGGAGCCCTGCCCTGAGCTGGAGAAGCTCTGCAAATCTAACATCCTTTAGTTTTAGCCGATTCCTTCCTAATCCTGGGAGGTGCCCAAGGGCACGTGGCGGGATGCCTTCCTGGTGACCAAAGCTTTCGGAGCCTTCTTCCACCGTGGGGTTGGCTGAGGCCACCAACAGCTGTTTTCAAGCCAGTTTTCTGCACAGAAAACCCCCAACACCCCTGCTGGTCCCATGCCATGAGGGCAGGAGGGAGCTGCGCTCACAGCAGCGCTGGGTTTGCATTGCAGGACTTCTTCCTGAGCACTTAACCTGAAGGTGTGTGCCGTGCCTTGCAGGGAGGCAGGCGTGATATAGAATCATAGAACAGTTCAGGCTGGAAAAGACCCTTGGGATCATCGAGTCCAACCATTAACCCTACACTACAAGTTCACCCCTAAACCATCTCGCCCAACACCACATCTCAGCGATGCTTAAACACACCCAGGGATGGCGACTCAACCCCCTCCCTGGGCAGTCTGTTCCAGTGTCTGACCACTCTTTCTGTGAAGAATTTCTTCCTAATGTCCAGCCTAAACTTGCCCTGTTGCAACTTGAACCCATTCCCCCTGGTTCTATCCCTAATGACCTGTGAGAAGAGACCAGCACCAACCTCTCTACAATGTCCTTTCAAGTAACTGTAGAGCAGGATGAGGTCCCCACTCAGCCCCCTCTTCCTCAAACTGAACAGTCCCAGCTCCCTCAGTCGCTCCTCGTAAGGTCTATTCTCCAGGCCCTTCACCAGCTTTGTCGCCCTCTTCTGCACTCGCTCCAACACCTCGATATCTCTCCTGTACTGAGGTGCCCAAAACTGAACACATAAGAGGCTCAAAGACTGAAAACGTCCCCTTTCCCAGCGCTGAGCACAGAGCAATTTATCCTCCCACTGCAGAAGCTTGAGAGGAGTCGCGCCAGGTCTGCTGAGGACGTGGCCGTTGACCCCGTCTTCGGCGGCGCTGGGCGGGAGCGATGCCCCTGCTGCTCCGCAAAGGCTTATTGCGGTGGGATTAACGTCTGCTGGGCGCCCTGTCCTGCTAATCGCCTCTCGCCTCCTGCTTCCAAGCACTGTCATCCCACCCGGGGCTCTCCTGGCCGCACGCAATCTCCCCACGCTCTTACGTTCCTCTTATATTCCCGCGGCGGCACCACGCAGGTCTGGGGGAGCGAGAGACCCCAGATGGGCGATTCCCCACGGTGGCGTGGGAGGATACCGAGTGCTGTGGGAGCATCCTGCTGTTACCGTGACACCGCTGGCACCCTCTGCCCTCACGTTGTGTCTGCCGGGCCCTGGGATGCCAGCTCATGGGTTGAGAAGATGCGTCGCTCTCTCCTGCACGAGGGCCGGGTGTCCCCAGGCATGTTTCTCCTTGCGGGACAACCCTACGTGTGCTTTCCAAATGAGATAAATCCCGAAGCGGACCGAAGCCAGGCTCCATCCCAACGTGTGCTTTGCTTTTTTCTGCAAGCGCAAGAACGAGAACCGGGTGTTTGCGTTTCAGCTCTGCTAACAGCTCCGACCTGCTTACAGGGGAGGCTGTGTCGATGCTGAGCAGGGTTGGGTTTGGGTGGATTTTGGTTGGTTAGTTCGTTGGCTTTTTCTTTCCTCCAGTGCATTGCAAATACTCGTATCTTATTTTACTGAAAGCAGGAGGCTTAAGCTGGGGCTGCTGAAATACCTTCTTGGAGGAGGAGGAGGGAATGTTCCTGATGGCGCGGGCATGCAGAGACAGCCTAAACCACCAGAACTCAGTCATTTTAAAGAAAAAGATCTTTTTTTCCTTTTAAATTCCTCCAGCAGGATTGTGTTGGAGGTGGCCTCACAGGACCCACAGGGAAGTGAGGGCACTCTGAAGCTGTGTGGGGCAGCAAAGCCACTTCAGAGAGATTTCACCCATCTGTTAAAGAGCTTCTCCTCTCATAGGTTTGTATTCATCCTTTTTATACGTATTTGTCTTGATTTAGTAAAAAGCCTGAAATAGTTGTTGTTGTTGTTGTTTGAGGGGATTTTTGTTGGTTTGGTTTGGTGAAGGCATGGATCTGGAAGCCGATCTCCAGCTCCAGGCATGGCTGGATGAAATTAAGGGAGCCACGGCTTGCGAGCCACACAGGGAGGAGGATGCAACTGTCTCTTCCCTCATTTTCTCTGCTGAGCGACGATTCAATTCCAGCGCGGGGAAGGACGCTCGAGTTTATCTGAGCTAACCCCCTGGACTTGGCTCGCCCAGGACAAACCTTGTCCAATTTGCTCCTCTTCCTCTGAAGTCCTCCCAAACTGAAGCACCAGGGGATGGTTTGAAGACACACAAGCGGAGCTGAAGGGGTTTGCAGGAATTGTCTTCAGGCAGCAGGTAGCGAGGGAGAAGCAGGCTCTGCCGAGGTGGCAAACTGAATGATTTGTGTGGCTTTTCATAGGAGACCTTTTGGGGTGAGCAGGAGTGAGGGTGAGGTGTGTTCCTGGGCCTCGGTGGCTCTCCCAGCGCACGTAGGTCACATTGGAAACAGACTCTGCTCGTACTGGTGAGCATCCAAATCCTGGCTTTGCAACGTAGATTTGCTGGAATCGGAGAAATGGCTCTCTACAAGGAGGTTGTGGTGAGGTGGGTGTTGGCCTCTTCTCACAGATTACAACTAATAGGACGGGCAAATGGCTTCAAGTTACACCAGAGGAGTTATGGGAAAAGACGTTAGGAGAAACTTCTACCCTGAAAGGGTTGTCAGAGATGGGAAGAGGCTGCCCAGGGAGGTGGTGGAATCGCCACCCTTGGATGTATTCAGAAGCCGTCTAGATACGGTGCTCAGGGACGTGGTTTGGGAGCGAGCCTGGTAGAGTTAGATAACGGCTGGACTTGAGGATCTTGAAGGTCTTTTCCAGCCATAATGACTCTCTGACTGAAAGGTGGTCCTGGCAGCCGGGCAGAGCAGGCACTCTCAAAGTCCAGTTCATCGTCACAGACGAGCCAGGAGGGACAGACCGAGCAGATCTTTGAGGGTTCTCTCTGCGTACGTAACTCCGTTTTTATCCCACTGGCTCCAGGTCATAATTGCACCTTTTTTCCTTTAAAACAGGAAATTTCACTTTTAAAAGAAATCCTATGCAAAGGATGGGACGAGATGATTGTTGTAGGTCCCTTTCAACCGAAAATAATTCATTTTAAAGAAAAGGGGAGGTTTTCCGTGACGCACTGACCAGCAGCAATCCGAGGACTGCGTTTTGGCGGGGTATTGCCAAGTGAAAAAGGAGATTGTGTTTCTGAAAGAGGAGCCCAAAGGCAGAGAACCCTTACATGTCATCTGGAAAAAAGCATATGAGTGCTTTAAAGTGAATTCTCAGCAGTGGCAAACTCCAGCCACTTCCGTAGGCTCATTACATAGAGCATTTCATTAATGCAACATGATTCTCTTACAGACATGGATAACTGGTGGCTCATTAGCTGACCTGACAAAAGGTGCTGGTCTGCCTTACATTTTCTTTTATTTTCTCTCTTATTTCTTTTTTTTTTTAAATAATAATTTGCAATGTCTTTGAATAATTCTAAGCTGTAACTGCCTAGTCATTGTGGGGGGGAATTATAATCAAAACGTCTCCGATACGAACACTCTGTGCTTTTCCCTTTTCCAGAAATACTTTCGCAGACTGACACCTGCTATTGTGCTGACGCTCTTTTTTGCTCCATCAAAATTTTCTGCAGATGTTTCACCTGCTCCTTTTTTTAGTCACCGTCACAGAAGGCACTGACTCAAGTCTTTTAGAGTTGTCATTCCAGAAACGGCTTCGGAATAACAACGGAAAAAATGAAATACGTTTCGCAGGGGAAGGCGGGAGAACCCAAAAAGTACTAAAAAGGAGAAAGTTGAGCGCAACTTGTTTTAGCAGGTGCTCGAAGAGCGGGTGAGCACATTTACCGTCCCTTTGGTGTCTGTCTTTCAGGAGGTTTTATGCACAGGCAAAACCTTGAAGGAAATCCAAGCAGCGTTGGGTGTTGACGGCCGCTACCGGGTGAGGTTCAGCTGATGGGTAACAGAACCGATCGCGAAGACGGGTGAGCTGGGATGGGTGGGAGAGGTCCCCGAGGAGCAGCAGGTCGGGTGCTGGCTCCGGAGGGTGCGCAGAGCGCGGCGTGACGTGGCAGCCTGCCCGCCGCTGCTGGCATCTGCCGGCATATCCGCCGGTGAAATGTAATGTGCTGTTTACCATATGTAAAGCATTAAATGACCTAGCCCCTGTTTAAATCAGAGACTGCCTGGACAACTGCTGTCTGCAGCAGGGCTTTGGCTGTCTTCCCTTCGGGGAGGGGCCAGGGAGTGTGAAGCGTGTTCGTGGAGAAGATCCACTGGTAAAAAAGGATGAGGGTTTTGTGTTTCTTTAAAAGAGAGCAGCCGAAGTTTATAAAAAACGCTTAAAGCTGTTAACGCTGTTTGTTCACTAAAAAAAAAAAAAATGCCCGCTGCAGTTTTCGTTTTGTTTTCTACGTTCTTAACCAAAATCTGCAGAAAACGTTTCCCTCGGTGGAACGGACTGGGGTGAGCAGGTGAGTGTTCTGAACACCAGAGGATGGGGTCTGTTTGAAGACGTGGAGACTGACAGTCGGCCGCTCGCCACAGCGGGGAGAAGGTAAGAAAGATCCCTGCGTCGCTTTGCTGGTGTCCGACGAAAGATATACGCACGTTTGTGTTCAGAACGTTTCTGATTTCATAACTAGGACAGAGGAGCTACCCAACGCTTGGGCAATGTCAGTGTGTTCCTGGAGCTCCTTGTTTTTAACCATCTGAGCCGTGCCGTCCCATTGCAGTTGGCTTAGATGGTTGGTTGTAGGTTCCTTCCAACTACATTCTATTTTATTCCACCCCGACATCAGGGACGTGGCTATGCTGGGGTGCCAGATAAGCCGTAAATGCAGTGCCCAGGTATCTGGTGAAGTTCTGTCCGAGCCCCTGGGGTCTCCAGAGCCCTCCAGTCGTGTGTCTGGTGGAAAAGAAAGGACAGAATGAGAAGTGCAGAGCCATGTGCGGCAAGATCAGGGCCCAGGAAGCAGCAAAAGCAAAGGAGAGAGAGACCTTCAAACAGGTGAAACGCTCATCGTTGCTACTGGCAACATCCCTTGATTGCACAGGATTTGATGAGACGTGGGAAGTTGGGGAGGAGGTTGCTTCATCCATCTAACGCTACCGTGGGATGTGAACGCGTCTACCACCCATTTTCAGTCGAGCTCATTATAGAATCTAAGCTGGCTATCGATCAAAAATTTTCTGTTTAAACCACTTTTGAGGGAAAAGCCTCTTCAGTCCGAAGTGAGCCTTCCCTGCCGTATTTTCAGGTTCATCAACAATTCTCATCCTTTATGAAAAATAATCAAAGGCACATGTTCCCTCTTTTAATGCACTTCTCTCTCACTTGGAAACCTTCTCTGTCCCTTCTCTTTTTTAAAGCAAAATAATTAAAGTCAGAGGTTGATTTGCATCCCAGTGCAATGTCAGCTCAAGGAACGGCACAGATAGTTTTATGTGAGAATATCGCAAGGCGCTTCAGGTTCGTTCTTTTCTCCCAAACAGGACGGACGTTACAGTAAGAGCCTTTTTATCTCGTGATGGGTTTCACCGGCTTCCTGAGCCTGGGTTTGCCCTGGGAGCCCAGCACTGAGCTGGCTCCTGCCCCAGCCCCTTGCTCTGCCCAGCCCATTGCTGCCCCGATCCTCCTTTCTCTGCTCAGCGTAGACAAGAGCTAGCGCTCTGTCTGAGCTGAGGATTTTATTCTTTTTTAATTTAAAACCCTGTTGTAGTGCATCCCCGCCCCCGCCTCCCCCCGCTGGCTGCAGCTCAGCCCATCTCCCAGCCACGGGGATAATAATGCCGAGCATGAGGATTAATATTTTAAAGTGGGTTGAGGTTAAAAGGTGTTGCGTGGATCTGATCCGTGCTACTGAAGGTCAGCAAAAGCTTTAGCATGGGGATGGGGCAATAGTACTTTAAAAAATAATTACGGTTTATTCTTTTTTTTTTTAAAAAAAAAAATCCAATTATTTTCCGGAAGAACCGCGGGCAGGTTTAGCGTAATGGCTGTGGAAGTCGATCACAAGGCACGCCAACCCTGCGTGACTCACGCCGCTTGCATTAGCCCTAATGCTCCCTCTCTTCAGCATTTAAATTTCTGCTTGGAAAATAGTTTATAGTAAGCTCTGATATGCATAAATATTAAAACACAGGATCGGATGATTCCCTACATACTACTTTTTCTTCTCACCCATGGCTGGTTTTTACTCTCAGCCGTGGCACAGCACATTGTGCAGCCAAATCCAGACCCTGCAACCGTTCGTCCCACGCAACCCATGTAATGCGCTTCCGTGGCTTGGGCATCCCCTCCTGCGTGGTACCCAACCTGCCTGCTGATTAGTTTCTGTTTCTGGATAAATTCTCAGGCATGTAGGTGATCCTGTTCTGGCAGGGGGTTGGACTAGATGATCTTTTGAGGTCCCTTCCAACCCCCAACATTCTGTGATTCTGTGGGCTCACCAAAGCTGCTGCCTCTTTGTCGGCCCTTAAGCCATGCAGAAGAAATCGCCTGTTTGATCTGCTCACGCCTGAGCCATAAGGTTGGGTGGAAGTAATTTGGCTCATTTTCTTGGGCTCGTTGCCGTACAGTGGGTATTTATGTGGTTGCCTACGTAAAGTTTGATATCCAGGTCAAGCCACGCGGTTGCACGTGGGCACCAGATGCCTTCCTGGCCGAAGGTGCTGGGTGGTGCACCTCAGCCCACCAAACCCAGCTCCTCTTGAGTGGATCCATCTTCTGCTTTTCTCCTCTGAATGAACAGGCCTGGGGCTGCGAGACCCGCTAGTATTCGATATCGCTTTGTTGGAACACGTCGTCTCAGCGAGCGCACTGCATTATTCATCAGAGAGATTAAAAAAAAAAGGAGTAGCTATTGTTGGTCCCATTTAAACTCTAAGTTCCTGCAGCGTTGAAAGGAGCGGTCGTTACCTGTCTCCTCTTTCAGGGCAGATCCAGTTTGCTGGGATACGTATTTCCCGGGAAGCTCCGTAGGGCTCCTCGGGGCCAGGGTGATTTATTTATAGGAATGACCTTACCGCCACTTTGAAGATTTTTCTGCTGACATTTGTGCGCTGTGGAGTATTTGTGGCAAGAAAATCGCCGTGTTTCTAATTCCCCTTTCGATCCGAGGTTAAAAAAAAAAAATAAATAAATTTTGCAATCTGTTTTTTATGGTTTGTTAAACTCCAGAATAAACCGCTGGCCAGCGTTGCAGCTTGGCTGCCTCTGTGGCTCACTCGGATGGATTCCTTGTTTTCCCTGCCCGTGTTTTCATGTTCCCTCTCCGGATGCAAAGCCCAGAGCTGCTGACCTGCACTGAGCAGCCTTGCTGTGTTTTCCTGCCGGCTGCACCCCTCCAGCAGCATCCCCCGACCCCCCAAAAAGACACAGAGGTGCCCCTCTTCCTCTGAGCTGCTGCTCGGCTGTATTTGAAGGAGCATTTTCATCAATTAAACTATAAACATCTCCAGGGAGGTCGGAGCATCACCCAAACCTGCGACGCCTGTTCTGGCAATGACCTGGGCTGATTAATAAAGTGCAGCTGCATGACCGACGAGCTCGGCCACGCAAACCTCCGGGGATGTTCTTGATGAACCAGAGTCTCTGGGCTTATCTGGGCAATGTGACTGTCCTTTTTTATTTTTATTTTTTTTCTATGTGTCCTGTTTATAAACAGCCTGGGCTGCCCCAGAAGGGTTTTGTTTGTACCCGCGGTGCGCCGGTCTGTGAAGGGCTTTAAATAGCTCCTGACAATTATTTTAGGATTTTGAACAGGGAAAGAGCTAGTAAAATGTCTTTGGAAAAGGTCTGATTAATGCAGCGGGAGAGAGCGGGGAGCTGGGCGAGGGAGGCGTGGATGCAGCGGGACGCGCAGCTCCCCGTGCGTGATGGGACGTGCAGTTAAATGACATTTCTGACCACCGCTCTGTGTCTGGGACAAATTTAAACCCGATTCTTCCTCTGAAGCTATTAAACTTCTCTCCTGTTTGGGATCTCTGCTAGCGAACCATCCATGCCCTTTGTGTGGGTAAGAACAGAGAGAGAAATAAATTACCCTAAAACTCGTCGCTGTTGCGTAGGGATTACAATTTGGCAGCCGATGCCCACCTGCCCCCTACCCAAGTGCTCCTTCTGGGGGATCTCAGCAGTATTAAATGTCCCCAGGTGTCTGGCAGACATGGCACTGTGTCTCTCGGAGACCCGGCACCGACCTCCTCCATCAATGCTGATTCTCCTAAATGCCACGGGACAGTCCTCGCCCTTCACTGGGCTGACCAAAAATCCAGCCCCGCTGCTGCTTTAGCAGAGAAACATAGAAAAAAAATACGAAAATGCCTCACAGAAGGATGGGAGAGTTGAGCAGATCTAAAATTTCAAAGTGCAGCTGCAGAGAAACACTGAGCAAGAGGCAGGTGACGGTGGATCCCGTCAGTTCTGCGTGGAAATAAACCCACTCCTGCGTGGCATAAGCAACCTCTTTGACTGGGGCTGGCTTCATGCGGGGGGAAAAAAAGTGTATCTTTGCAAAGCAAAAGCCTTAAAAATGCTCCAGGAAATAACTGGAGGTTTATTCATAGGGAGAGAAAGCAGGACAGGTAAGAGAGAGCAAAGCAGAAGGATGCCGGGCTGGCGGGAAGGTAGCGGAGGACCGGTGGGAATTCCGGCTGCCAGCTTGGGGGAATGTGGAGCTGCAGCCTTTGTGTGTTTATAGTGGGATTATTTACAGCCCTCGTGCGAGCTGTGTTGTTTTCCAGCCTGATTTTCCAAGGAAATCCCACGGCCAGCTGGTCGCTGGGCTCGCTGCTCACCTCAGGTGGCTTCGGGACATGCTGCCCGCTTCAGGTGGCCGATGCACAGGGAGGTGCTCAGCTCAGGTACAGTTCCCAGTAGTTCTGTGAAAATCAGGGATGGGTGAAGGGCCCTGCTACTGCCTGGGAAGAAAGAGGACAGGCACCCCCTGCCTGCCACTGCGTGCTGAGGGCCAGATCCAGCCTGCACAGCAAGATCTCCCAGCAGCAGAGCATGAGAAAGAGCAGGCAGTGGCATTTGGGTGACCACCACTAGTGCTATATAAGCCCAAACCGAGGCTGTTGCCCATGTCTAAGTGTATTAATGATCTCTCTTGCGCATAAACACCCCAAATTTAAGAGGAATGTGCAGTCACCCATCAGTGACGATGCCTGGTTAGGGGTTGGCAGGCTTGGATCATGCTTGCTTGGGAAATTGGCTGGTGTCTGATGGACAAAATTATCTCTAGCCAGGCCTAAATTCTGCAAAGGGGCAGGGACTTATCCAGGTATTGTCCCTCATCCTCCCTACTCTGTTCCTGCAGGATTGTGTTGGTGGCCCGAGCCACTTAATGCTGGGACAATCTGCTTTGAACTTACCAGCTCCTCTTGCCACCTTGGGCTCATTTTGAATATGAGGTCTGATGAAAGCTTTGTACCATCCACCGATTTCCCAATGAAAAAAAGGATCTATCTCAGAAAGGTTTCCTTGAATTATTTTCAGGTACTACGTATCTCGCAGCAGAAGTTGAGATGGTCCATGATCAATACCTTCTGAGACATCTGAGTAAGAAATGATAGCGATGCTCAGATAAGGCAGATACTGGCAGCTGGGCTGGCAAATTTCTGAAAATGAGGTGAACTAAACAGTTAATGACTTTTAAAGTGTCATAATGATGAAGGACTATTAAATTCTGAAGAGACAGGACCGGGTCTTGACCCTGGTTTTGGGTTAATTGCCTTTTGTGGAGACGGTATAGGACCTGGTGCTTTTCACAGGATTGTTCAAATGGTTTATAGTAGAGCAAAAAGAGAAAAAAACTGCTGAGCTGCAGTTTAGACCAGGGGTGGGAGTTATCTGACAAGCTCTAATCTGAAATCTCTGAAGTCTCCGGGAGAACAGTCCTTTTAAAGTACCAAACCGATGGCAGTTCCACGCTGGGACATCATGTGCCATTAGGGAATGGAAATTCAGTCATGCAAAACAGCTAAACATAATAGCTGCTAGAAGAGAGCCTGCTCTGTGGAAGAAAAGAGGGAGGCTGGCCCTATAAATTTGCTCTCTGCACGTTCTGCATGAGGTTTTTGGAAATGCCAATTTACACAAAGTAAAAGTTAACCCCTGGTTGGAAGAAGCCCTAAACCCCTGCTCTGCTCCAGGTCTCCCCAGTGTCCCTGCGGGATTAAGGGTCAAATCCTGAAACCCATCTCTCAGCCAAGTGTCTCAACCACCTTTAAAATCAGGGAAATTGGACTTGGGAACCTGCCTTGAAGCTCTTCGTCAGAGGACAGCTTCCAGCCCATTCCTAAGAACTTCTGCTGAAGTGTGTGACTGGGAAAAATTTTTATTACTGAAAACCTGAAAGCGAATTCTTTTTTCCCAGTTTGATTTACAGAAAACACCAAAGTATTCACTGCGGCCTTGACCACACACGTATCTGATGGGGTAAACAAGGGAAGATTATATCACATCTGACTTAGCAGGGGTCGTGGTGACCTGCCAGGAGGTTTGTTTTAGAGTTTTGCTTTTCACACGTCGTAATTCTGGGTCTTTCTTTGCAAAGCTGTACCTGTGCTTAAGGAAACAGAAGCGCGGAGGCACCCAGCCCACAAGTGTAAATGCTTCACAGAAATCCCCTCAGCAAGCTGTGGTTCCCAGCTTCACCCAGAGCCGACGTCTTTATAACCTGTGCTCATCTAGAGCCTCACGGGGGGTTTCCACAGGGTTCCCCACCTATATACAGAAGAGGGGAATTTTCCTCCTAGTAACAAATATACATTATTTTAGCTCCTGGTCACCACAAATAGTTATCCAATATTTTTTTAAATGAATTTTGACTTTTCTGTGCCGGACCTCCACGTTCCTTGCCCTTGCGCTGACTTTTCACATGGACGCGTGATTCATGTCGTCTTTCCCCAAACAGTCCAGGGAATTAGACTTAACGAGGCAGATCAATAAACTATTGTAGCCCTGCGACCTCGTATACTTTACTTACCAAGTACAGCACATCATCCTTAACTCAGATGTCCATTTTTGGCGGCTGCACCCTGGCTTCCAAAGCAGTGGACGGGTGCAGGGTGCTCTGCTAGGGCTCAGGCATCGAGGTGCGTCTGCCGCGCTGAATCTGTGCCAGGGAAATGCACCATCCAGATGGAGATTTTATCACAGGCCATTGTAACTCAACAACAATAAAGCAATTAGAGCTTGGGCCTGAGCCTACAGCACTTGGAAGGATGACGGACCTCGCCTTTATAGGGGTCTAACACCAAGGTCTGGTTCCTCTGTTGTGGTTTTATCCATCAGTCTTGAAGTGACTGACTCTCCCACAGGCTCAGTAAGGTGATTTTGGGGCTACACGCCCTTCTCTGAGGTTTGAGGTCTTCTCCACCACGAGGCAGACGGAGGTCAGAGGGTTACCCTACCAGTTTTCCGGCCGAGGTTGTTTTTCTTCTTCAGCAAAAAGCACACCCAGGATTTGCCCAGGGTTGGTTTAAGAGCAGTAGCTGCCTGCAGCCTCTCAGCACCTCCAGTCCTTTGGCCGGAGTAAGGTGGAGAACGACGGATGTGGCAGAGCCAGCTCTGCCTTCAGGAGATGCGTCCACACATCAGAGCCTGTGCCGTGGCGCAGCCGCGGTGGGATGCGACGTGCTCTGGACAAGCTCATGCTCTAAGACAGGGATGGAGACCATGCATCTGATATTGATCTGGGTTTAATATAATATATTAAGCAATTTAAACAGCAAGCACCTGGCAGTGCTCTCTGGCAGGCAGCCCACGCTCTCGGGAGCATCGTTCACGTTTGCTGTCTTCTGCTGTGTCCTGCCTCTGCGTCCCCTCTGCCAACAGCTGCAGGGAGGGAGGACCCTCCTGCTGGGCCGACTCCTCCAGACTGGTTTTCTCTGAGCAGGTGGAAGCTGAAGGATCCCTTTTCCCTGTAGTAATACTGCCTTTTCTGGTGAGATTTTTCCTCTGGGATGGGGTACAGAGAGGACCCCAGGGAAAGCTGTATTCTGGCAAGCAGCTGCTTATGCTGTCCAAGGCAAGTAATGCAAGAGATACATGAGTGCACAAATCCGGGTAAGAGCTGGATTTTACTAGTGGCTTTTTATAAAGTGCACATCTGGAGCCACAAAGATGGTGAAGGGAGTGGAGCATCTCCCTTATGAGGAAAGGCTGAAGGAGCTGGATCTCTTTAGCTTGGAGAAGAGGAGGCTGAGGGGTGACCTCATCAATGTTTATAAATATGTCGAGGGGGAGTGTCAGGAGGACGGAGCCAGGCTCTTTTCAGCGGCGTCCACTGACAAGACAAGGGGCAATGGGTAGAAGCTGGAACACAGGAGGTTCCATAAAAATATGAGGAAAAATTTTTTCACAGTGAGGGTGACAGAGCCCTGGCACAGGCTGCCCAGGGAGGTTGTGGAATCTCCTTCTTTGGAGACATTCAAAACCCGCCTGGACGTGTTCCTGTGCGCTCTACTGTAGGTGATCCTGCTCTGGCAGGGGTTTGGACTGGATGATCTTTAAGGTCCCTTCCAACCTCTAACATTCTGTGATTCTGTGATTCTGTGAATAATTTTTAAGATGCATAGTTCTCTGAGCACAGGGAGGTTGAGGTGAGCGGGGGCTCCCGTGTGCCTCATTCAGGATGGTCTCAGCAAACTTGAAGGCTCCTGACCATGATGGCGGTGACCTCCTGACCCACCCAGTTCTCGGCCGGTGCAGGATGCAAAGGTGGGCTCCTCAGAAACCTGGAGATGTTGATGCAGGGTTTGCCATTAACTCCTCGTCTGAGTGCTGGCGGCAGAGGTGTCAGCCAAGAAACACGGAGTACCCACTGGGAAATGGTCACCCTGGCTGTGGTTTAGTCAGATCCTTCCTCCTTCCAGGTTGGAGACAGAAGAGTTTGTCTCACCAGGGTCAGTAACTTCTGAGCATCCTTGGATCTGGGAACCCCACCTTCATTAGGGAGAAGCCTGATGGATCCAAGCACCCAAGATCCTGAAAAGGGAGCAGACTGGGTGGCTGCCTGGGGCTTGGATCTGAACGCCTTCCCAAGTTCCTTTATGAGCAAAATTTTCTCCTTGTTTATGTCAACTTTGCTATGTGTAATCTGTTTGGACTGCCTGGAGGAGCAGAAGGGCACTAATTAATTAATGATCACAGGAATGACTCACTTTCCTCATGCCCGCCTGTGGCACCTTCTTTGTCACAGTAGGAAGCAGGAGCACAGATCCTGTTCCAGGCTGCTCTGGCCTGGCTCCTAGGTAAGGTGGCCAGAAAAATGTGAATTTCCAGGGACCGTGCGGCGTTCGCCACTTGCCAAATGCTGCCACAGAAGAGCAGCGTGGGTGTGAGCTTGCTCCATGAATAGCCATTCTTTGCTTGTTCCTGAGGAGAGCTGGAAACCCTGAGATTTTTAACAGCGCTGGGATTTACGCTGGCTGCTTAAATGAAGGAGACAATAGCTCTGTAATTAGCGTGACTTCCTAAACAAAAATGGGGAAGCTGCTTGCCCTGCTACTCAGGGAAAGAGTTCAGGCAGGCTGGGCAGTAAGGCTCGTACGTCACCGTGGCTCCCCTGGAATGTAAAGGCTTGTCGAAGCTCCATCGCTTGTCCGAAGGCTGCAGCAGTCTGCAGGGAATCCCTAAGGGTGGGAAAACTTGCAGGGGTTCAAATCCTTCCCCCACCCCCAAGCTGTGGTATAACAAGAACACAGAATTTACCTGATGTTTAGGACAAAATAAAATTAATCCGGTTTTGCCCACCTGGTCCAGAACGGGATTGAGCTGAGGTTGCCCCTGCAAAGACCATGCAGGCTCGTGCAAACTCTTGTGCACGGTGAGCAGGGACACTGGAAGTCAACAACATCGCCACCGAGGGGTAAATTGTATTTGTTGGAGGGCAACAAGCTATTTAGTGTGGCCAGATTGCCTTCCCTCTGAGATCATCTCAGCTGCTCAGACATGGGCGAATTCTCCAGTACCCAAACAAGGCTTGGTCATATCCTCTCGTGACAGCTTGGGGTCTGTTATTGCTGTTCATCACCAGATCGACACGATATCGTGAGCCCTGTCCTGACAGCTCTGCCTGCGGCCAGCAGAAGCGTGGTGAACGCAGGATTCAGGAACACTTGCTCCCATGAGAAATCCTATAGGAAAAAAAAAAAAAACCCAACACCTCAGAACCCAAACTCCACAACCACCAAGGTCACTGTGCCAAAATAAAACTGTTTTGTTTTTTTAATGGAAGAGTTTCATTTGAGTTAGCACTGAAAAACAGAGTGAGGAGTGGCTGACCAAGCCCTTCAAAGTTCCACCCTGCATTTCTTTCTCATGCTACGTTGTGCCAGTGTAAGATTGAACATCAAACAGCTTGCTTTGGCCCCAGGTCAGGCAAAGGTTAGAAAATAATTCCTTTTTTATAGACACTTTTATCCGCCTAGTTTAGCCAAGAAGGATACGAGCACTGTGGAGAAACCGATGTTCGGTAGAAGGAAAAAAAAACCACAAAGTACTCACGTATTTTCCCAAGGATATTGCTAAGAAACTTCAGATGAACTGGAACCAGATAACGTGATACGAATCTTAGTAAATGCATGGAGGTGAAAGCTAAACTGGATGTTTACCTTCCTCCCACTTCCATTTGTGATCTGTGAGTAGGAACAGAGAGTCAGGCCCCTGTTTGTTTAATGGGAGATGATAGAACATTTCAGGATACAGAAGCCTATGTTCTGCCAATTCCCGGCATAAGCAGACAAAATATTTCCTGGGGTCGATTTATAAAGAACAGCTGTTCTTGAAGATGCTGTACGTATCTTTCCCTCGAACTAATTTAATCGGGATTTAAAAAAAAAAAAAACCCACAGAATTAATACTCGGCAATTCAAGCAGATACTGCAGCTGCTGGGTGAGGAAGGCTTGAGCTATGAAAATGGGGAAATTGCTACTCTACAGGAAGATGAGAGCTAAATATTTCCTCTGGTGTGGGAAGTGTTGTCACGGCGATGGAAAAAAACAGAGCACCCAAGGAAATGGGTACCACCAGGAAGGGTAATTAGTGCCTGGCAGATCCTGATCATTTTCCTCTGTGTTTCGTACTAACCCTTAAGGACAATTACACAGGATCAGGACTCACTTTTCAAAAGTATTCTGTGTAAGGAGAGGGAGAATAAAATATCAAAATGTTGTCCTTTAACATCCTTTCACCATTTTTTAATTTATCTCCTCCAAGTCATCGTTTTTGCGGCTGAATATTTTAATTTGCCACCACAGGTAGTTCACGTTTCCATCCATACTAGGTAGCCCCCGCTGTCTTTTCAGTTTTAAAACCATACAGTGTTTTTTGAGACCATTTATTTAAAAAAAACAGCCTTCGAAATGAAGGTGCTTGCATTCCATGTAATCCCTGAGACAGCTGTTTGGAGTCCTGCATAAATTACAGCCTCTTCTACCGACCATTTAATTCTGGCAAGATGGAGAAAACCAGCACGTAGATGGTGACGAAAGGCAAGAACATTTTTCAAAACTCAAGGTCTTTGCACTAAGAGTAAAATAATTCTTGCCTCTGCTGGGGGTGACCTTGTAAAAACCAGCTTGCACGTGCATCTCAAAACATCGGGACTAAATTAGGTCTTGATAATGTGCCTGGAGTCTGA
Organism: Trogon surrucura; assembly: GCA_020746105.1. Classification (NCBI taxonomy): domain Eukaryota; kingdom Metazoa; phylum Chordata; class Aves; order Trogoniformes; family Trogonidae; genus Trogon; species Trogon surrucura. The sequence continues at coordinate 3,804,786 of CM036621.1, read as the reverse complement.
ACTAGACTGTTCCCATTCCCCCGAGGGGTCGGACGTAACTTGTTTAGCCTAGTTTAGACGCGGTGAAACGTACCGAGAGGTTTCCAAGTGTGGTGAGAGCTGCATATGTTGCTTTCTCCTTGCGTTTGGAAGACAGGACATCGCAGAAACAGCTTCTAGGCAAAGGGCTGTTGGGGAGATGGCAAAATGCTTCCTTTGGGATGGGCAATGCTGCTCGCCAGGCAGTTCAGAAAAATGCAGATGTTGTGGTAAATGACAGTTTGTTGAAAGCAAGTGATTTTGCACAAGCTAATGAGGTTCAGCGTGTTTTTGAACGATGCTACCAAGCACGGCCAGCTCGCCAGGAGGTGACCTGGATTTGGAGCATATCAGAGATATGCTGAAATCCCAGAGATATGTGAAATCCCATGTTACGACAAAGCATCTCCATCACTTCAGAGAGTCCACCCCTGAGCCACCCACGCTGGGCTCCTGGGCTTGGACGCTGGAGACCTTAGGGGATCACACAGAGCTTTAAAAAGCAAATTCTAGACTTCCTGGAATAAATTGCAAAAGCCCCAAATTCTGTGATAATTTTATTTTTTTTGTTTCAAATAACATGACAAGTTTTCAGTATGTTTTTCATATGTCAGTATGTCTTTTTTTGGTAGAATGAAGCATTTTAGAACTTAGAAAATCCAAGCAGAAAAGAAATAATGGCCTTTAATCGGTTCTAGTTATAAACTTGTATGACAACTGTCAGGTAAATCACAATTTTTGTCACGGCGCCTCCAGTATAAGGCAGGAAGAAAAAGAGGGCAAAGCTTTTCTTGGAGTTCTAGGTTAAGGCTTGTGTTTCTAATCTAGAATCTCTTTGATTTCAGGCAGCCTCAGCAAACTTGGGGCTTCACAGTCTCTAGTTATTTTATCTCTGAACAAAACCCAACTAAATTAAACATCATATTGGCTTACAACACTGAAATGAGGCACAGTGCACATGTTTTGGACCCAAAATCTACCCAAAAATCTACCCAAAATCTAACCCAGAACACAGCTGCTAATATCCCTTATTTTTCCTGGCGCATTTTAGGAAGCCCATGATCACTCCTAGATGTGAGGATCTCAGCCCAGGTGACCCGGTGAGCACAAACCTGCTCATTCCTCTCTGCTAAGCCGGGATATTGGTCCAGCACTGGCATAAAAAGAAATGTATTTTGTATCGTGGAACTGGCAGTCAAAAAACACTGGGAAAAATTCTTAACCAATTTGTCGTTCTCAAAACCATCTGAAATATATTTTTAAATACTGAGCTTTAAGAACCAGTATTTGTGGTTTTTTTAAACTTTTTTTCTTAACTTCTAGTTTCAGAACCTTCAGGTTGCACTGAGGTTATATTTAGTCCATATTTTATGCTTTTCTTCATTACCTCGAGGATTAGAAATCTACTTTGGAAATAAAACCTCAGAGTCTAACTTAATCACTTGACTCTAGAGGCAGGAGGTCTAGGACGGAAAAGCAAATATTCCAGGAAAAACATTAAAATCCTGAGAGCTGACAGAACTGTGATTTAACAGCGTTTAACTGAGAAGATCTAACAGGACCATACGCCGAGGCGGTCAACAGCTCTAGAGGGAAGTCAAAGTCCAAGGGACTTTTCTCGAGGGGTTATCAAACTTCAACAAGACGAAGCTATTTTGATTTTGAGCCATACACCAGGGAGACCTTATTTGGAATATTCTCTGCTGTGAGAGGAAGACGGCCAAGAAATGAACACGCTTCAGCTTTGGAGATGTGTGCTCTGAGGAAAGGGCAGACTAAGCTAGCCGGGCAAGACTTAGACTCGGAATAAGAGGGTGATGAGTTCAAAGCCAGGACGGCGAGATAAAGAGAAACGGCACCAAAATGGAACGGCAGAACCTCTGTTTCTTCCGCAAGGTGGTAGGGAAGCACTAAGCCAAACAGATTTTTGCTTCCTAATTTGATGCAAGTAATCAGGCCCGTTTATCGGAACGGCTTTCTTCTGCTTCTGACGTGGGTAGCCTTAATTTTATCTACATCAGTTGCGTACTGAGTGTTGCTAATATGCTCAATGAAATGTTATTTTTCTGTACTGATCATATATGGTTTGTGTGCAAAGGTCCAAATCTGAACATTCTTACTGAGCCTTGGGTTTGCCCAGGCCCCTTGACTGTACCAGTTGACTTGACAGAGAGATGGAAACTGGGGAAACTGGGCTACACGGAACCTCTGCCACTGCAAAATGAGCAGCGCGATTTCCGGGCAGAGACGCACGTGAATCTCCCCCATCAAGGGTTTCAGCGTTTGCAAAGGTTCAGTCTCCAGCAGAGGAACGTGACCTTCACGAGACCGAGCAGCTTCACCAATTTCCAATTATTTCGGCAGGAGCTCAACATTTTGCATAATTTTGTAAAATGGGTTTTATTGATTAACTTGAATTGCGTTGGGCAAATGTAAGCCAACGGCCCGCTCGCTCTGCTTCTGTTTTGCTTGGCCAGTAATGAGATGTACAGACAAATGATTACACATGGATCTGGCTGGCTTATGACATCAATCGTTAAGACAGGAGTTTACTCCTCAGTTAAATACACTTCTGAATTCTTTAATACTCAGTCCTTACTCTGACCTCTACGTTAGGCCTCACTTGCTGTAATATTTAAGCGATTTCAGCCTCATGCAATCCCAATACCTACACCGAATTGTTCTTTTGTGTTAAAACCCTGCAAATTTAAAACCGCCTGTGGACGTGGGCAGTTCTAGAGCTGTCTGCCTTACGGAGGCTGTTGAAATGTAAACTTTTTCCAAGGAGCTTAGGCAAGACAGACTCGCAGGCAGTCGAGACATGCGGTCGGAATACGGAAGCGACACGTTCCTGAATCGCAAAACCTGTATTTCTCAGGGTGGCAAGGATTATTTTGGGAGACAACAAACACGGGGTGTTTTTTTTAATATGAAAGCAGAAATGTGTGCTACAAAAAGACTATTTATAATGCTGCTTACCTGCTAGATAGCCACGTAAGAGCTATCGATGGGAGAGAGTACTGACAACAAGCTAATGAGCTCCTGCTGCGCGATAAATGTCTTAGGTTTGCTTCAGCATTTCTTTGTGCAGTGGGAGGGAGAGAGTGATCTTAGACGATGTTCTGGTGCAATTATTTTACGCAGTTTCTACCCATCATTTTAGCATAGCACGCAAGAAAAGAAGGCACAGCAGCTTTTGTGATGCCTGATACAAGTAAACAATAGTTGCTCTGCGTATGATTAGTAAATTCTTTCCTTTTAAAGTTAGGAATAAAAGCAATCAAAGAACCATCCTTCCAGGAGAGTAATCTGGCTTGAAAATGATTTATTTTTCTGTTTCTCTGATTTATTTTCCCCTTGTATCTGTTAATAAGGCACAGCATCAAGACAAACCTGCTGGATGGTTTTCTGTAAGATCAGGAGTGAGATTGAAAGCTACTTTTTATCCAGTTCTTGGAGCTGCCTATTCGTGAGGTGAAATGCTGGGAAAAGGGACTGCTGGTTTTTTGGAGAACGTATCTCTAAAATAAAGCAGTATTAAAGTAAGAAGAACTGATGGCTCAGGCTGGGCCTGAATTAAAATAAAAATCTATTCTCTTCCAAAACCCAGGACTTCACAGAAAGCTGTCCTTTCCACATGTTACTTCCAGACTTGTGTGTTCCTTAGCTTCCTCAGTTACCGTCCTCATAAGGTCTCCACTAATAGCATTAAATCACCCCTGGTGTTACTGATATTCTCTCACCATCCTGCCGAACCGGTCGTGTGGCAATTGGCACCGCTCTGTCAGCTACGCTCCCTTGGAGTCTCGCTCCTACCTGTTTTGTTTTCTGGTTTTCACTTGAGCCGTACGTGTTTAATCCTAGATTTGCTCAAAAGAAAAAAAAAAAAAAGGATAAGTCTCAATGAATAGGCAAGGGGAAATCTTCCGAGGCACGGAATGTACATATCCAGAATCCTTAAGCAGTCTGTCGGTGGATTACGTCAACTCGAAGATAAATTTTGCTCCCTCTGGCTCATCAAATAATCTGATTAGCTGGCACTGATTACGCTTGGCATGATGTACTGTGTTCTGTAAACCCAACACAGAACCTCCCTTCTCTGTTGCTTCGCAGGCTCCTGGATCGCCTTCTCTCACAATAAATTCCATTTTCACTTTCGCCGGCCGCTAATGGCTGCTAACTTTGGCTCGGATTTGGGGAATATTAATGCCACCTGATAATCCTGCCTTGCTACACAGGAGAAGCAGAAAAATGCACGAGTTCTTGCCTCTCAGCTTCACAGCCAAACCTACGGCCAGGGAGTTTAGCATCTACAACTTTTGTGTGATATTCGGGGAGGAGTGATGCCATAGGCGTCAAACCCAGGGGTTGTATAATTTGGTATTTTTATCTAGCCTCAGCTAGCAGCGTTGGAGGAGTCAGCGTTACACTCACCCCACAATTCTGTCAACACTTCTGCAGGCAGGAGCATTTTGGAAGGGTCCTGGTGTTTGGTAGTAGCTAAATCTGTCATTGTTAAGAGAGATGCTGGCCACTGCACAGAGAAATCCAGCCCCTTTCGGCCCCACATTTCCATACAGCAATAATTTCTGGATTTTAGTCCATTTTTCTCATTGTATCTATACATATTCTCATGGATTTTTGTTTCAGGTCCTCACAAATGTCTTACACGCCGCTGACGGGACTCAGGCTGCTGCTTCCTTTTAGAGCTGCATTGTTGTCATTGCCCTCCCCTCACGACTTTCTTCAAGGGTGCGTTCAAAGAGTTCTTTGCATTTTCCCCTTCATTTTTAATACTCTGCTTGGCAGTTCCCTTCATCCTCTCCCTCTTCCCTTCTCTTTGTCCTCCTGCCCCTGCATTCTTTCGCTGCGACGAACCTGCTGATGCACGCTCAGAGCAGTGGCGGCCCCACTGCACTCACCATCTGGGACGGGCAGATCCCGCAGCCTCCCGGAGTCTCCAGAACCGCACCGAAAACTCACACTGCCCTACAGCCACCCCAGCCCTTCCCAGTTTCCCATTTTTTTCCTCCGCCTGTGCGTTGCTTTTCCATTCCCCAGCCGACACAGACGCCTTCACCTACTCAGCTGTCTGCCCGACTGAGGAAAGTTTCTGCCATTCCCCGATCCTGCGGCTCAAACTCTTCGGCTGGAAAGGCCTTTCCCAATGGATTTACTCCTTCACACCCTTCCTCTGCTCCCTGTGGAACCAGAGAGAAAGCAAGAAAAATATGGTGGTGAAGCTTTCAATCCAAATATTTCTCACTTTTAACCTTTTCCTTCTTGCTCTTAAAATACCTTTCAAAGTGATTGAGGAGATAATAACTCAGCACATACCTTTGTCATATTTCTGTACAGTTTTCCCGAGCTGTATTTGTTTATTCTCTAACTTTTCTAGCTATTCTGTCCCTGAAACATTCACACTCCTCCACACACACACCTTTGCCGGGCATATACCACCAGGAGAGGTGCGAGGTGCCTCTTGCTGGCCCCATGGAGAGCCACAGTCCCACTCCTGACCACAACTTATTGTTATAAATTCTCACTTTTCTTGTAGTAAAGAAAGACCAAATGGTGAAGGGCTCAATCCATGCGTACGACATCCCTTCTCAGTGCCAAGCCTCTGGGGAATCCAGAAGAAAACTTGTGACTCTGAAAATATTTTCTGAAGGACTTTTTATTTTCTTTTTTTTAACAGCTAAAAACTGTGCCAACAGAATGGGTGGAACTAGCAAAGCTGTTTCCCACTGGGTGCAGCCATGAGGCCAGAGCAAGGCCGGTGTGAGGGCCGTAACTCTCCCGTCGCGACCGGGAATGTGCGTAACCACGGGGAAGGACCCTGCCTTCCTTGCCTGCCCAGAGGTCACCTGCAAGTATTTGAAGCTCGTTTCCAGGTCTCAGGGTGGCAGCCAGGAAGAACGGATTTGGCCGGGGCGTTGCGTCTTCTCTGACTTCATCCTCGTCTGGATGGCGGAGGGGACAGAGCGATCTAGCCGTAGCTGAGTGTTTTTATGTTTTGAACTAAAATGGGAAAAAGAGCTGCAAGTATGAGATTTACTGGGTGTGAAGGCTGAGGCTGACTCAGAGAGAGGATGGGAAAAAAGGTAACAAATCGGTCAACCACTTAAAATACCCTGTTCTTGATAGCTTTCAAAAACTGCGCTTCCTTTGGATTTTTGTGCATCTCTAGTCCTCGCAGTTTACCGAAGCATTTCGGTTCAGCTGCAAATCTTCCCTGATCATAAAAAACCTGAAAACACACTGACTAAAGCAATGGTGAGTGCAGGATTCGAGGAGCCGGCGCCTAGGAGGGAGTTCTGCATATTCAAAGTTCAGCGAGTGAGAAACAACCATCTGGTGAGCACGTACATCTCTGCTCCTGGATAAGCCGAGGATGAATTGCCTAATGGGAGCCAGCGCTCTGCCTGAGAGCGAGTAGTTACCAGGGTAAAGAGAATTACATAAGAGCGAGCTCTGCACTTAGACATCACTAACTAGATGTAATCTCCGCACTCGGGCTGAGGCAGTTCTGCTGCAGCACAAAAAACCCACTCCACGCCAGCGTAAAATAATCTGGCATTTCTCTTTTTGCTTACCTGAAGAGCGATTCTGCTTCAGCGAGCCCCCCAGCTATTGTATGCAACATCTCCAAAAATGCTATTGTGAAATGTTTCGATGTTTTCTTTCTAATTATAGCTTTTGGTATCATTCCCTCGGTTATAAACAGAATCAGAAGAGAAACACTGAGGGAAGAGACCTTTTACTAACAGCGAGCACCAGGACAGGAGAAATCTTGTAAGGGAGCGCGGCGCGAAGTGCTCTCATTTAATGCGAGGTGGCGGCAATTTTCAATTCTGGGTTATTCCGACAAAAAAAAAAAGGAAAAGAAATCCTAAGCTTATAAATTCTTTGCAGGAAAAGGAAGGGAACTTCCCCGCCATCTGCCTCGCTGGCTGCCGGCAAGGCTCGCACCTCGGAGGCACAAAGGGTTCCTGCCTCAGGCAGTCTGTGCCACCGGCTGCCGCACCAGCGCCGGTGGGGCAGCTCCTGCCCGACGACAAGGAGGAAGCGGGTGGGGTTCTGTGCCAGGTTTGCGCCGGTGTTTCGGCAAAATCGCGCCACGTCCTTCGTGCCGTTCGGATTTCACCAAATCCGTGAGTTCTGACGAGGAAATCTGCCCCGGGTTCTTCTCTGAGCGGGTCTTTCTTGTTCTGGAGGAGCTGGAGGGGAAGAAAGGCAATCGGAGATACGGCTGAGGATGGTGGGGAGGAAGCAGCAGGTGTTGGAGGAACAGGGATTTATGATGTTTGAGAAGTGGGGAAAAAAAGAACACTGGGAGACATATGCGTGTAAATTCTATTTTTAGATGTGAACGAAGGCACGTTGTTTTGCTGCGGGTTTATTCCGAGTTATGGAGGGCAGTTGCCCACCCAATTAGTGCAGGCACATAATCTCCAGGCAGGAGCAAATTCAGCTCTGCAAAGCTAAGCTCCCAAAATAACACGTTAAGCTGTCAAACCAGTATGGCTGTTGCAAATTCCTTACTAGGGAGTTGAAATCTGTGGAATAAAAGTTGTGGAGTAGAATTAAAATTTGGGGTGGAATACAGGAAATTGGTAGTTGCATACGTTTTCTGCTTCTCCTGTCAAAAATAGAACTATCTTCCTGACATTTAAAAAAGAGAAAAGATGATCAAATACCAAATCTATTGAGAATTGGGTTATCAAGTCAGGCAGATTTTAGTTTCTCTCCAAATTAGAAGTCTGAAAGCTATTATGGGATGAAATATACATGTAAATAGCAATGTTCTAAACCGCTGAAAGGTTATCCCCGTTGTATTTTATTGTTTAAGTCTAGAACAAATGGCAAACTCCTGCAAGGTAAACCTGGCGGTGGATGCCAGCAGATTTTTGAGATAAAGCCAAAGACACGGCCTTAGGAATAATGCCGCCAACATCAAAAACATCCGGTAGTTTGGAGATGCAGCCAGGATTCGATTTTGGAACTAATGGCTCTGGTAACTGATCTCAAATTCAATTTTACCACGTGTTCGCCTCCACATACTATACAGGTACCTGTTTCATTACTTGGAATGCCTCTGTTCTGCAGATGAGCTCTGCAGATAGGAAAATCACCCGTCTCTAGAATTCTTTGATTTTTTTTTTCCAGTTAGTCATTATTTTTTCTTACCTATGCAAGAAAAATCCTTGAAATTATAGGAGTCTTGCTTTATTAAAGCTCTTTTCTGTGTTGTGAAGGTACATTACATGCTCCCAACACGCCACAGTGCACTGTGCTTTGTTTAAGATACATTTTCATGATCATCACACGGTTTTCTGACAGGTTTAGGAAATATTCTGGAAGAATTTGGAGTGACGTTTCCCCCCAAGTTACAAATTCCTTTTATTTTCCTATCTTTTTTAGGCGGCCTAATCTATATTTCTGGATATTTCTCACTGTTGTACAGTTGTGACAGCATTTAGGATTTACCTCGCTAGCCGTTGTTCACTTTATTACCGCTCTTCCATCATCTCGCCTGGATGTTAAGAGCAAGGGATACATTTTCTGAATTATTTCTAAGCACAGAGATGGCACGATTCCTTAAGATAAGGAATGTTTCTTTTACACGACCTCTCCAAGTTCATCTGGATCTTATACGTGGGTGTGCGAAAGCAAATACAGTTGTTCCCATCTTTTCCATAGCTAAATATATGTAACTGTCGGTACGTTTGCCAAAACACAGACCGAGGCCCAACTTGCTCAGTGGAGTTGGAAAGGGAATTTAGTAAATAAGCAGTCTGGGAGAGACAAATCACATTACCCTCCTGCCTACCAGCTTTTGATGTTTATAAGGAACTAATTTAATTGCGAACGGAGACAAATTTCTATTTCAGTCTCCATAAGTAATTACATTTTACTCGTGTTGACTCCAGTTCCAGTTGTTTATGTGCTGGATGAAGGGACTTTCTTTAGCTCTCCTTGGATATCTCCAGTGGTTTTATACTGATGGAGTGAGAAGGGATGGATCCAGCTGGTCAGAAGAGGATGAGTTTCCCAATGTAACACCTAGCCTGAAGCATTAGCTAACAGCTGTTGCCTCGGGAATGAAATAAAAAGTGATGGAACATCTGAGAAAGCCTGAAAGAAAAAATGAAAGATCGTAAAGGAACTGCAATGGAAACAAAACCAAGTCAGGTATCAAATGATGTAAGACCCATGAGGGAAGAGCGAAGATGTGGGCAAATACGATTTTAAGGAAGATGCGGAGTTGCAATTTCTGAGTGGAATGGAACACAAAAAATAAAATCGAGCAGTCGTTCCTGGCCTTTCTCCATGCCGAAGAGGAACGGGCTTTGCGCCCCGTGACCGGGACTTGGCTAAAAAGTCTTCCAGGCCGGGGTGAACACCCTGAACTCCAACCTCCTGCATCAACGCGCGGAAGAAATTTTGAGAATTCATTTCTCGGCGGCGCTCAGGGAAATAAGTTTGCTATGGAAGAACTGAAAGAATTAATGGGAATCTACCACAGCCGGGGCACGAGACCTTCCACCGCTGTATTTATCGCATGCGAGGGATGTTTCCCTTCGGGACAGGGGATCAGTTGCCACAGAAGTGGCGTTTTCAACATCTGCCATAGTGAAGTGTGGTGTTTTTTTTGAAATAAGTGATTACTTTTTGAAATAAGGGATTATTAGGAAACTTTATGCCGATATACACCATCTGCGATCGGGGGTGCCAGGCCCAGGGCCTGTTCTCTCCCCCCCCCCCCCCCCCCCGCCCAGCTTTGCCTCAGGGAGCACCCCGACGGGGGCAGCCCAGGCGGGGGAGACCGTCGGGGCGGCCCGGAGGGGGACGGGGCGGTGCGTGCGTGACAAACTGCGGGGGAGGACGGGGGAGCCCCGCCAGACGGACCCGAAGCTCAGCCGGACCCGCCAGCCCGGCCTGAGGCGGGGACCGGGGAGGCCTCACCCCGCCGCGTCCCCCCCGCACCAGGCGGCCACCCCCGCGGCGGGGATGACATCACCCGTTCTGCCCAAAGAGCGACGAGCCCATTGGCGGAGGGGGAAGCGCCGCTTCCGCCAATGGGCGCCGGGCAGGGCGGCAGGCCGGGCTGACGTGCGGGCCCGCTGGCCGGACGGGGGTTTATTTTGCTTTGGGCCGCTCCAGCCGCCGCCATTCGAGGAGCCCGGGGCGCTGGGAGAGAGGCTTTACCAACCCCCCTCCCCTTCCCCCTCCTCCCCTTCCTTTTCCCCCCCCCTTTCCCCCCCCCCCACCCCCGTCTGCGCCGAGTGGGAACGCCCGCGGCGGCGGCAACCCGCCGCGTTGGGAGAGACCATGTCGTGAGCGGGGGGAGAGGACGCCGCAGCCAACGGGCCCCGGGGGTTGGGGGGGGGGGGTGGTGGGGGGGGGGCGCAGGCGGCTTCCAGCGCCGAGCGAGTGCCTGAGGGACGGCTCCCGGCGGCGGCGGTGAGGTAAAGCCCCTCTGCCCTCCCGGGGCAGCGCCGGGGGAGGAGGCGGGGGCGGGGGGGGGGGGGGAAGGGGGAGGCCGACCGAGCCGGCCCGCGGCGGTTCCCCGGTCGCTGACCCGGCCGAGGAGGGAGGGGGGGGGGGGCGGTGGGGGGGGGGGGGGGAAGTCGCCTCCTCCGTGTCCCCGTGACCGTTTTCGGGGTCACCGTCCCGTGTGGAAGTGGCGGGGGAGGACGAGGAAGGGGGGGGGGGGGGGATCCTCTCGGTCGGAGGGGCCCCCGTCCCGTGGGTAACGCCGCGCTGCAGCGACAAGAGTCTCGGTACAAAGGCAGGAAACTCTGGGGTATTTTTATTTATTATTATTTTTTTTAAATCTATTTTTTTTGTTGTTTTGCTCTTGCGGCCGCTTCTCCCAATGCGGGGCTGCGGTACCTCGGTGTGCTGGGGTGAGATCATGCCTCGGCTGCCTCCCACTTCTTACACCCCCCCCTCCCCTTTCTCATTTATTTATTTATTTATTTTTTTGGCTGTGCCAGCTCTGGTCCGTGTGCCGAGGTAGAACGAGTGACTGGAACCTCTCGTTTAGTATCCGTGAATTTTGGATGGCAGAACTTCCGTGCTAGAGTCCGATATCGGCGACGCTTCCATCAGATGGAAAGCGCGGTGCGGGGCAGCGTTTCAAAGTCGAGCTTGTCTTGGTCACGTTTAAAAAAAAAAATCATAAAAAAATTAGAAAAGTTTATTAAGAAGTGGTGTAATCCACGCTTGCAGCACCTTTCGGTCTACCTTTGCGTTCCCACACTGCGGCAGCTGCCTACCAGGGTGAGGTAAAACTTCTCCGCGGAGGTCGGGGATGTCGCTGTGAGTTCTCCCTTTGGGGTGACAGAAGGGATTTGCCCCCCTTCAGCCCAGATTTTGGGTGCTCCATCCCCATGGGAGGCTCTTTTCCGAGCGGTGCGTGGAAGAAGCGATGGGAGGAAACAAATCCGGACCTCCCGCACGGCGTGGCCGCTGAGAACTTTTTGTTGCCGGGGTGGCTTTCAGTGGTAGCGATAATGACAACTTTTTCTAGAATTCTTGGGAGTCGACGTAGTAAACAAGTGGTGTTTGACAGGGCTTTGTGCTGCGCTTGAACAGGCTCTACTCACCAGCTGCCCGCTGTGTCACAAGTGATGAAACTGGCATGTGAGTTTTAATGCACCCGCGTGGTTGTTGATGCAAAAAATTGGAAGGTGAGGTGTCTTCTGTGTAATACCTTAACTTCCTCTCTTCCCCGGCACGTACTGCGTTAAGGCTTATTCTGGTGGGAGAAGAGCCTTGTGATGTTGCGCTTGGTTTTGTTTTTCCTAGTGCTCATCTAGGATTTTGTATTTGGTGACTGAAGAAGAGATTTGTGAAGCCCTTTTTTATTGATTTTTATTTCCTTTTTCACTGGTTACTCGGAGAAGGGGAAGCAGGTAAGCAGCAGCAGGGGTTCTGGAACTCTTTTATTTCTGAAGGCCACCTCCAACGGGTGTCTCGGCACGCGGAGTCGTATGTAGGGGATCATTTCTGATTTAAGTCTGTCGCAGCACTGGAAGGGAATAATGCTTTTGGATGCGCTGCATTTTGTAGGATTTATGGAACTCTAATTATGTGGTGTTATTGTCTCGAGGAGAAAAGAAATTATTATCTTTGCTCTTCTTGTGCCGCTTAAGTGCGGGCAGGCAGATGGGGGTGACCGATGAGGCCATAATCTGTTAGTGTGGAGTCGTATCCATTAGCGTTTCCTCAGACGTGTAATTTAAAATATTAATTTAATTGGAATGCTGAATGGCACGGAAGCGTCAATGGGATTCATCACAGAAGCATGGCTTAAATTGGAGACTAGCTAAGAGGCAAAACTGATCAAGGCAACGTTTTCAGTCTTATTTAGCTTTGTTGTGTGGCCACACTAATTGTACGTCGTTCCACAGGCCGGTTCCTTGGGGATGGGAAACCCCATCTTTGGTGTTTTTTGCAGGCTGGATCTGTAAATAAGTCAGAAGTGTAAGTAGAAAATACTTTGCTGATTGTATGGGAGGTTATTTTTATGGCAGTCAATCAAATAATCAAAAGGACTATCAGGCACTTTGCTATGAGACTTGCTGGCTCCTTCCAGTGGTGTTAACTTAGGCGTTAACATTTCTCTTCCCAGTTTCTCTTTGCCGTGCGGTTGTGCCCCGAGCTGAGATTGTGCAGAACTCCAGATCGATGTACTAATCGTAGCAGAGCATTTAAACTGCTACTGCCAGTTCTCTTAGTAATCCCATGCCCCTTCCTCCCCCCAAAATTTGAAGACTGGGTTATTTTAAGCTGTTCAAAATTTGTGTCAACAAGTAATCCTCATCTTAACTGCACGAGTTATGATCCACAGTCTCCTGATACTAAAATGGAACTAAACTTCAGTTTGGCAGCTGAAAATGGCTGGCTTAGCTGTAACAGGGTGCTTAATTTTATTTATTTATTTATTTTAAGCAGTGCTACATACAAAGAGGGAAATGAGGCAAAGTTAAGAGAATTTTTTTCTCAACGCGGCTGGTAAAGGAAGAGCTTACCGCTTGTCAAATGGTGTGACTTGGTAAAATCAGTTAAATAATAGATAATTGTAACTTTGTAATGTCAGTTGAACTGGATTTGTTATATCTTAAGAAGAAAACTTGTATCTGTCTCAAACATGAGGAATTCAGATGCTTTGCTGGTACTTCCTCTGTTTCACAGCTCTTCTTGTGTAGCTGACCCGGCTTTAACTTGCACAGAGTTGGGCTGATTTTGTGGCTGTTCGTTTTTGCATCCTCAGTTGCTCAAGCACAGCTTCTCACACTTTGGTTGTTAATTCTTCTGGAACTTTCTTGAAGTACAAGATTAATAATGTTAATAATAATCTCTTTGGTGTCGAACAGTTAACATACTTTAAAAGAAGAACTGTAGTAATTCCACATCAATTCTGAGAACACATTAGTCTGTAATAATCACAGAATCACGGAATGTTAGAGGTTGGAAGGGACCTCAAAGATCATCTAGTCCAACCCCCGATAATTATACGGATGATTTCCCATTTCCTTCTTTTGGGGCATGGGCAGGTTTTTGGAAGCTCTGTAGTTCAGCTGGAGGCGCATCCACCTGGCATTTTTCAAAACAGTGTGTTTTTTGATTTATTTTTTTTTTAAATTTTCCAGTGCTGCTGTCCCATTTCTAGAAAAACTCATTTTGGTGAAGATGAGGTAGGAGCAGTGTCGAGAGGGTGGCCTAGGGAATGAGTGCAGTCATGTCTGAAGAAGGAACCGTCTTCAGGAGGGGCCGATACAGAGACCTTGGTTCAGGAAAGCAGAAAGAGTAATAGATTTTTCTACATTTTTTTTTCTTTTTTCTTTTTTACAAGGAGCATGGGAGAGTACTGTATTGAAAAGACTGGTAGTTGCTGGCTCGTGCAGAGCATCTTGCCTACAAAGCACCCGAGTTTGCAGCCCTTTTGCATCTTCGGCTGTACAGCAGATATAATTAAGTTGGCATTTTTCCTTTTGGTTATTTGAATTTATTCTGATATAATCTGTTTTCCTTGTTCTTAAGGATACTATTGCATCAGTGGCGTTTTTTTTATTACTAGTAAGGTGGAGTTTTACTTTTTTTTTCTGAGGATGGCTGCTAATTTTGCTTGTATTCACATGTGCCTTTTAAATTAAAGAAAGTTAGTACTTCTGAGGCAGATGCTGGAGAAGGCACAGAGTTTACATGTGTCTTTAAGGTTGAGTTCAGAATTGAGCTGAAAATACTTGAAGTAATGAGAGAGAGGTACAAAATGAATACCAGGCGTGCAACTTGCTGTCCAGGGCCTGGGGGATCTGGAAGGATGGACCTTTGTCTCTTTTGGTAAGTGGAAATAGGATTTCTTTAGGAAACTGTCCGTTGTGAGCAAGGAGGCTGCAGTTGTCATCTTTTTTTTATTATTTTATTGGTTTTCTTCTCTTGCACCCCATGGCGCCAATAGCCAATACATGATGATGCTTTATTTGGGTTACATTTGCTGTTATTTTTGTAAGCAAATGGTAAGGTTTAAAGATGTGATTCTTTGATTTGATTGAGTAGCTGTTCCGAATGAAACAGAAAATGGCCAAGTTACTGGAGAGTTTACATTAGGCAACTTTTATAAGTTTTGTTGCCATTCTGCTCTCTTCTAGATATTCCACAGTTTTCCTGAGCTAAAGAAAATTGTCAAAAACGTAATTTACATGACTCTGGGAAGAAAAATAAAACTTGAGGGGTCTGTGTTGTTTTCAGCAGCTGAGAACTATTATGACCGAGTAATCTTCTAGTGGCTTTGAAGTTGCACAAGCTTTTCTGGGTCCCGTCGTCTGAAAACCGTGCGGCTCTTGGTGCGTAGTCAGTTGATTACCCGGGAAAAAAAACGACTGTCATAAATTTCATAGAGGTGGATCATTCCAGCACAAAACCCAAGAAGTTTATTTTGTTTAAGGTGATTGTGGATTTAGGAGAGAATCCTGTTTCTGGTGGTTGCAGAGACTGCGAGTGCGTTGTGTGGGTGTTGACTTGTACTTCTTGCAGGCTGATGGACTTGAAAGTATTTCTGCTGCCTCTCTCTGCTCATCTTTCCAGTATTTAAGCAAGGATTCGGTCAAGACAGCTGGTGTTTTTATTAGTTGCTGCTGTCTGAATGCTCGCCTGAAACAACCTCAATCGACAGGTCTGACTCTTAAGTCTTCTGCAGTTTCCAGAAGTTAGTGGTGGTGGGTTTTTTTTGTTATTTTTTTTTTAAGTTAACACTACCATAAGTCAGGACTACTTTGTACTATGTATCTTAACAACGTCTGACTGTTACTTATGCCTTCTGTAAATGGGCCTGAGGGTTTAGGTTTTTGGCTACAAAGGCTTCCCCTTTTGGTGTGTGCTTGTTGAGAAGCTAATTTTTATCTCGCTGAAGGGTTGCGATGGTCTGCTGGAGTATTTACATTTTTTTTTGACCTCTGCATTACTGTTTAGCTTGGCAGGGACGGAAATAATTGTCACCTCGTGCCTTTTAAATTATTTATTTGAAGAAGGTTGTTCAGTGTTGTCTCCAGCAAAAAGTTATTCCCACACCCTCCCAAAAGCAGAAGGTTTAGTCTTTTAGAGCTGTTACTCTGAAACTTTCTGGCAGCCCAGAATACCTTGAAGTGATTAACTTGGGAGTTCTTGGATGTGTATAACGAGCAAAATACAGATTGCTAATCATAAGGCTAAAAAAAAAATGTTAACCCCAGCTACTGTCACTCCTTTTCTAGGAGTTTGAATTTTCCTTGTGATATTTGATAATAGCTCCTCGCACTGTGTTAAGCTGTGACAGACACAATAGTGAGTTTTATGTGTGCCGTGACAATAGCATTTTTACCTCTCTTTTTTTCTCTTTTTTTGGATAATTTGCTGTCTAGCCAGTATCATAAGAAAAGCTGGATAAAATGGGTGTAGATTGTGTGGCTTACTTGACCTAGAACTAGTCTTAAATAGAGCCTAATCACAAATACGCGTACCAAAGATCGTCTTTAACTGTATCTTGGAGTGGTTTGCCCTTAATTAGGAGGGAACTACTCAATAGTTGATGTTGTGTGTGTGTTTCCTTGCTTCTTTTGGAGACAGGTGGTTTTTCTCCACCAAGTGGTGGCTATGTCTGCCTGTAGCTGTGCTCTGATTTATGGTCAGCCGGTACCGAGGAGGTCCAGAGGGTAATTACTAGAAATGAATGTCAAACCTACAAGTCTTAATATCATGTTGCCTGGTTGTTGGACGATGTTTAAGTGGTTTTAAGCTTTGCTGTCTGACTCCGCAGCGTGTTTTTATTCGGGGCATGCCATCTGGTTTTCCTCATCTTGTGTGAGGAGGGCTGAGATCTAAACAAAAATGAGTCTTAGGTTTTAGGCATTTAGTCTAAACACAGATAAACTAGACTTTTGTATTTGACCTCACTTTTCGTAAAGAATCCTCTTGCTCGGCTTCTATACTTTGTCCAATGCAAACGTCTCAAAAATGAAGTTTTAACAATTCTGCGGTGTTTTATTACACACAATTGCAAGAAAGTGTGTGAGCCTTTTGGAATTCCATGGTGTTCTGCATTAATGTGTCATAAAATCTGGTTTAACCATAATCTAAGTCAATAGTATTGACAAATATAATGGGCCTAAAATAAAAACACAAAAGCAATTCTGATCGTCCATGTCTTTACTGAACACACTCATTCAGCATTCAGAATGCCAGTGGGAAAAGTAAGTGAACCCTTGAGTTGACCTCAAAAAAAGCTAATCGGAGTCAGATTAACCCGGAGTCTTGTTAAGAAAATGAGTTTGGAGGTGTTGACTAGAGCTATGCTGACTGGTTAAAATCACTCAAACTTTTTGAGTTTTCTCCGCGTGAGATGTATGCTTATGTGAGCCATGCCCAGCCAAAAAGAGCTTTCAGAGGGTCTGTGATCAAGAATTGGTGATTTCCATAAAGCTGGAAAGGGTTAAAAATGATTTCGAAGACCTTGTAAGTTGGACAGTCTACAGTGAGGCAAACCATCTACAAATGGAGACACTTTGGGTCTGCGGCTGCTCTAGCAAGAAGTCAAAATGACCGCAAAAGCACAACAAAGACTCATCAATGAGGTGAAGAAACAACCTCAAGTGACAGCCAAAGAGTTGAAGGCGCCTTCAATGTCTGTGTTCATGAGCCTCTGGTGCCTAAAAGATGGAACAAGCAGGGTGTCTAGGGCAGGACGCCCCGAAGGAAGCTGCTGCTTACTACAAAGAACGTTGCTGCACGCCTGAAGTTTGCGAACGAGCGCGTTGATGCTCCACAGCGGCATTGGCAAAACGTTTTGTGGACTGGTGGAACAAAGATTGAACTACTAGGAAGGCAGCGCTACATCTGGTGTAAAAAGGGCACTGCGTATCATCACGAAAATATCATCCCACCCATCAAGTATGGTGGAGGAAACGTCGTGATTTGGGTCTGCTTTGCTGCGTCAGGGCCTGGCCAGCTGGCAGTTGTTGAGGGGAAGAGGAATTCCCGAGAATATAAAAAAAATTCTTCAAGATAATGTGAGAATGCCTGTACGTCAACTGAAACTCTGTAGACGTTGGGCGATGCAACAAGACAATGACCCAAAACACCGGAGCAAGTGCATGACAGAACGACTTTGGAAAACCAAAATCTGCCTTTTGGAGTGGCCAGGTCAGAGCTCAACCCGACAGATGGGATGGAATGACTTGAAGAGAGCCCTACATGTGGGATGTCTGAAGAATATGGCAGAGCTAAAGCAGTTCTGCCAGGAAGAACGGGCTAAAATCCCTCCTGAAGGCTGCGCGGCTCTGAGCCACAGCAACGGGGAGCGCTTGGGTGAGGTTATTGCTGCCGGCGGGGGTCAGCTGGTTATCGATTCCAAGGGTTCGCTTACTTTTTCCACTGGCATTTTGAATGCTGAATGAGCGTGCTCAATAAAGACGTGGAGGATCAGAATTGATTCTGTGTTATTATTTTAGGCACATATTTGTCAATACTTAGAGGTGACGGTTAGATCACATTTTGTGACGTATTAATGCCGAAGACCATGAAATTCTGAGAAATTTTCATACTTTGTCTTGCGACCGGGTGCGTGTTACCGTCTCGTACACCTTACCTTGTGCCAGGGTTCACCCGTTGCTGACTTTTTGGTGATGATCAGATTCATTAAATGTCTCTGGCTGTATTTATGCGAATGTTCTACCGCAGCTCATTATTTTGAGGCGCTTTGCTTGGTTTTCGATTAGTGTTGTGGGGGAGATGCTGTGTATTATGTAACTGCTGATCTGCTTACTCTCGTTTTCCCAAATGGTATTGGTTTCTAAGTAAGCAGGCACGTTTAGTCCACTCTGCTGGGTAGTAATATCTCATTTAAATAGCTGTCCACTTTTAATTGAGTTTAAAACAAAAGAAAAAAATCCCCTGAAAAATGAAAATCTCTCCTGAAATAGCACGAGGACTGAACTGCAAACCACTGCTGTTTGGTTTTTTTTTAATATATTTTTTTTCAGCGGCTAAGGTTTTCCTAGCTTTTAGTCACAATTTTAATAGAGCTGCATATAGTGTGACCTGTTTGAGACGGGTAACAAATAAAATGGAAACTGATATTTTCTAAGTTGCACGGCACGACTGACTGTAGCGGTTAAGAGCACAAAAATGCTTCAAGGGATAGACAGGCAGCAGAAAAAGTAAATGTTTAGTGCTGTCAAATACCTGTTAATTCTGTGATGGACCTTCGGTTTTTGCAGAAGAATCTGTTTATAGTTACATCTCCAGCCAAACCTGAAGTTCATTGTTAATTCTTGTATTTCAGATGTCCCCCAAGATCTGTAACCTCCCAGATATTAGACTTACCATGGCATAAAATGTTTGCAGAATTAGGCATCCTCTTGCATGAAAACTGCATGTAAATTTTCTTGCTTATGGAAAGTCAGGCTTTCAGGTTTATTTGGATTTACAGCAGTTGGACTGAAAGTGTGAATAGAATATTGACGAGAAGGCTGAAGCAAAATCAGTATGTTTTTTTTTTTTCTCTATACTGTGAATGTCTAATAAAGTAGACTTCAGATGTTTTGAAATGAGATACAAATCCATAAATCAAAATGAAAGCAGTTTATTAATTTTCTGTAAATGAAACTGACCAGAATTCACTCAATGTACAGACTTCTAAATGTTTTTTAACAAGTTGCTATTACTTTCTTAGGCTGTCTTTTTTGGTTGAGAACTGCTATTTTTTGCAGCACGTTTCTCTGTGAAAGAACAAGTCTTCTGGGTTTTTAACTATTTGCCCACCTGTAAGAACAGATGAAAAGTATGTGATGAGGGAGGTCATACCTAAAAACCTGCAGTGCAGGGTGTTTGTTGACAGCTTCGACTGTCAAAATTGGAAAAAAAAAATGCTAAAACTCATTTTACATCCTCAGTTATAACTAATAATTTTGGTGTTTTTCTCTTTTCATGAGCTCTTTTCATGAGGTGACAGAGTATTTTCTTCTTTTTGCTGATCTGTTTGGGACAGGATCCTTTCATTTTTAAAGAACTGTCCTAACAACCAAAGCAAACTATGCTTACTCTTTAAATTACTTGCTTCAGTGTATTCAGGCTAATAGAGAAAATGCATCTGCGTCTGTGACTTCGCAGTAATCTTTCCATTCTTTATTATAATACTTAGTTATTGTCCTTACTGCAAAGCTTCCGGACTCGGTGCTGATCTGATTTGGCTGTCCCATTGACAAGGTCAGTGTTCTTAAATTTATTTAATTTTTTTTTTTTTTTTTTAAAGAGCTCATTTGCAGATATGGCATTGGAACTTATTGTTAGTTCCCTTCAAACTATAAAGCCTAGGTTCATGTTTTAGGCTTTTAATGCACCGGTCTGTTGAGGCTTATGCTGAATTCTTGGAAAAACCGTCATGCAAGAGTAGTATCTAGTTGATGGTGGAGTGAACAGTGTAAATAAAATTCCGCCTTGCAAACTTAGGCAAGGCAAATCTCACGTTGAAATCAATTCTTAATACTTGGCAATAAATTTCAGATGGATTATTTAAAAACTTAAGGTGTTTTGTTGCTGTTGAAGTATATTGACAGTGTGATACTTCACAAGAATTCTTGGGCCCAGATAAAAAAAAGTGAACTTGAGCCACTTAAATAGGAATGTCTTTTCTGCAACAAGTTGTGGAGGAGGATTTCAGAGATTTTATGAGTTTGAAAGAGACAAATTGGCTGTTTTGATTTAACCTTGTGTGCAGCGATGTGGTCTCCTAGACCTTCCTACTGGCTGGATTTAAAAATGGGAAACATTTTTGTTTGGTGAGTCCCTTTAAAAAGATGCGGTGAGGAGTCAGCATCAGAGGGACTGTGTTTAAAATGCATTTGTTTGAAAACAGTGAAGTCAAACCCTTTATTTCCTGCCGTGGACAGTTGACTCAGATTCATCTCTGCATCTTTTGAAAAACCTTCTGCAGTTTTACAGAACAAATGTGCTAATCCAGATGTGTGATTTTAACAGGTTTTCCCTTTACAGCTTTAATTAGAAAGCTTCTCTGTGCAGAAATGAACTTCATATTTTTAAGAAGCGTGCCAATTTTGCATTGGGAATTGCAAGAGAACTTGAGGTAGTGACGTACAAGGGGGAACGCTCCTGAAAACGTGTCAAAATACACAGGGTTAATCACAATTTTTCTTAAAAAGCTGTGCGTTCATCATGTGCGTGTATAAACTTTGCAGCAACATTAACCAGCTTTTAATGAGCAATTACCCCTGTCAGATTAAGACCCTTTTTTTGGTAAATGTGCGCTTTAACACGCCGCGTTTCATAATACATAAAGAACACAGCGAGTGAAAGTGCCGCCGTTTGATCGTTCGCTTTGACTCGTCGTCCTCTTCCTCCCCGCTCCTTTTTGTGGTCGGGTGTCTGAAAGGTGCTACTTCTGCCCGCCAGAAACTGGTGCATTTGATAGTTTCTGCGTTTGGTGATAGAGTCCTCTCTTTCCTTCGGAACAAGACACTTCTGCTCATTTTCTTCCTCCAAGAGATTTAGAAATAGAAATAAATAGACCAGCCTACCTTTCTTTTGTGGAGCAGCCTACAAGAGGCAGCTCGTGGGGGGAAGGAAGGTGAATCTCTTTTGCCTTGTGCCTTTTTCCTTGTAAATACAGGAACAGTTTTATGTACATATATATATAAAAATGTATATATTTTATTCTAAATCTGTACACATGAGCAAAACCAGTTGAGGTGGGAACATTGAATTGATGGGTATAATTCCAGAAGGTTTCTGCCAGCGCTGCCCCAGCAAAAAATAGGTTGTGTGACTGGTTTAAATCAGCATCTGTTCTGTTCCTGGGGGAGAGCTTGATTGTTTAATAAAAGGGAGCTCCATATTGTTTCTTGTGTGGGCAAATGAAAAAAAGCTGCTGGACGCGGTGAATGATTAAATTGGGGGGAGTATAATATATCCTGTCATAAAAATTGAGGATTCCGTTGTTTCTTTCCAATTCCTGGGTACCATTTTGTGTTTTCTTCTTGAAAGTTGAAATAATTGTGATTGTTCTAGGTGGCCTTCTCTGACTAACTTTGTTTAGTAATGTTTTGATTTTTTTCATTGCTACTTGATTTTTCAGAATTTAATACATTTTTCTCTGTAACTTACCGAGTTATGCTGCTAGTCTGTCCAGAAAGTATTTAGCACACTCTGTAAACTGCTCAGTTGTAAATCACTTGGAGTTTTTTTGGGTTTTAATGTCCAAAAAGCATAAGCAGACAAGAAATTAAGGCACACACCTGTGCTTCACAGTCACTGTTGTGCTGGTTGTCGGTGAGAGGAGGTACTACATGATTCAGCTTCTCCGCTGAGCTACCTAAAATCACAAGTTAACTTCAAGAGAGAGTGGCAGAGAAGTAATTCTGAGGAAGAAACGTAACAAGCTTCAAACTGTTCAGTGGCAGGAGGATGATCCTGTATCACCAGTAAATCAGATGGTTCGTGCGTCCGTGGGGTGAGATGCAGGTGGGGATCACACCAAGACCTAAAAGTATTTTTTTTAAAAAAAAAAAGTCAATATGTGGAAGTGCTAAATTTCCTCATCTCGCTGTGCTATAGTGGATGTTGGCAGCGCTATCAAGGAAGAGAAATTGCGTTGCTCCAGTGAGGCTTTTTGTATTCTTTACCTCATAATAAGCTGAGGCCTCGTGTTGGGCTGTAGTAAGCTCGTATCTCAGAGGCTTTTGAAGCTGCAGTTACTCAGCCTCTCTAAGAATTAAGTCTGAAAGCATCTCGCTTTTCAAGGGGCACGGAGAATAATTGCAACTGAAAACCTAATCTCGTGATATACAGGAAAGCTTTTCTGTAACGCGGTACGTGCTCTCTAGTTTCATAAATACTATCCGAGGGTTTGTTTAGGTCGTTTCTGCAACCAGCTGCTCTTCGACTTGAGCAGCAACCTCCTTTCTCAGTCTTAATGTCAGTAAAGCAGATGATGCTTTGTTTTCCAGCCCCGTCCCAAGTGTGGGCTGGGATTTGTTTGCAGAGGGAACAGCTGGGTTTAAGGCTTTACAGACCGGGACGTCTAAGAGACCACTTGCAGTTACCCTCTCAGGCTTCATCGCATGTCTTACAGAGCTGGCTTTTGCTTGAAAGCATTACCTACCCATCACCTACCAGCTTCTGCTAAGGTAGAAATGATTCTTAAGCTCGTGTTGGGCGTTGAAGTATTGGAACAGCGGCTTTCTGGTTGTTCCACGAGTTTCTGGTTGTTCCACAAGTGAAACTGCTCTCGGCGGTGCTGTTGGCGGCGGTTGGCAGGTGCGCGGACGCTGTGCTGCTTCCTTCTCTTTTCTGAAAACCGTGCTCGACTGTTTTGTGTTCCTCGTTGGGAAACGTTAATAGCTCAGAAGACTCTGCTGTTTATAGACTGAACTTGTTAAGAAAGGTTAAAGTTGTTAAAAACACTTCCTTTGGGCGTTGGAGGGAAAAAGCCTTGGTCAATGGAATGGATGAATCTAGCGTATAGCGAGGTGTTTTGACAGAGCTTGAGTTTGTTTATGGAGTGGAGAAAGTTTTTCCTTAGTTTCTGAGAAGTCTTTATGAAGTCACCTTTAGTAAAACCAGTTTGACTTTGTATTCTCGTATCCATGTCTGTATTTTTTGCTTAATTACAGATACGGGGACCCTAGTATGATCTTGCTTCATTTTTCTCCACTGTGCATGGGCATGGATGTTTGTGAGGAACGGTGGAGGGGGAAGTAGTGGGAAGTTTTAACTGCCTGCTCAGCACATTCCTTAAGCTGACACAGTTTTATAACGTTTAGGTGGGAGTGAAGTGCTCAGCAGGCTGTTGGAACAAGTCATAGTAGAACCCGAAAAAAACTTCGCGTGTTCCTGATTGCTCATCTGCTTTCATGCGGCGTAAATATGGGTCGCTGCTGAAAAGGATAGTCCAGCCCTCTCTTCTGTCCCGGCCATGCGATAGCCCCTCGTTCACCTCGTCTGGTGGATAAATCGGAGTTGAGCTGTTGGAAGAAAACTACTCTGTGTGCTGGAGTCCTCAGAAGGGAGGTAGTAGGAATGAGGGTGACAAATCTGAGTGGGTATTTAGCTGTGTGTTGGTTGGTAGAGCAAGGTCTGACCGAAGGTACTTCAGTAAGGAATGTACTAACTCGTAAAACTTTGCCTAATTGGAGAGCAGGTTTTAAACTAATTTTTAGTTGGATATGTCTAGTTTTGAATTTAATCCTGTTGTGTAACTTCTTTGGAGTGTTTACTAGACTCTGGGTGGTTTGGTTAGCCAAGAGAGCTGTAATGTGATGAACGAGAACTCTCAGGCAATTGATCTGACAAACTTGTATTCTAAATGTTTTCGCATGCTTAAAAATACAAAATAATTGAATCTTGTATATTGGGTAACTACTCTGTGGTAACAGAGGAAATAGACTGTATACATTTTTCTATTTGCCCTTTATCTACCTGCCTCACCCTTTCCCTCTATTATGCCCTCTACACAAAGCTTTTTTTTTTTTTCCCTTCCCCATTCTAAGTTTCAGGTTGCAATAAGCGTTTGGTGTGAATTTGACATCGTGTGGATCTAGTTCTTCAGCAGACTGATTGCTTGTGTGCCCACTGGTTCTTTATAAATACTGGTTTATTTTAACCCATCTGTATGTTAGTCTCAGCAGGTCATGACTGAGTTTAAACAAGCAAATTGAGATCAGCGTAGGTGTGGCATATTTAATAATTAACTTTCTGGTTACTCAGGTCCAGTAGGAAACCTATAATGAGTCTGTTTTCATTTTGTTTACAGGAATAGTTATCTGCTTAGTCTCATCCTTCGTATTTGGCAATCTGAGGAAAAGGTCCGAGCCAGCATGAAGACAGAATCACCTCTTCATTAGAGAAAAAGTGAGTTGGAATTGGATTGGAGTCTGGCTTTGTGGATTGAAAATACTGTGTTAGCTTGTCGACACGCGTGGCTTGTGCTCGCTTTCAAGTGGTATTTTAGCTTGGTGTTAGCTGCTCTTAGGAGTGATGTCCTATCAAGGCCTACTCTTGGTTAAGCACATGTATAAAATTTTCAGATTTGGTGTAAACTCCTGTAACCTACTTTTAGACAAGAACTGCTTACTAGTAGTATACCTGCCCACCTGATGCACTCCTTCCTTCCAAATCCTGTGAGGTCTTGTAATAGATTTCACAGGATCTTGACATCACGTTCCTTTTCTGGTACTGCTGTATTCATGCTGAGATGTATTTTCATGATTTCATATTTGTGGCTTGTTGCTGTAGCCGTACTGGTGTCTTTTCTGGTGTTCTCAGTGCTTAAATGTCTATCTGCTTTTTGAGTTTGTTTTGGAAGCCTCTATGCAAATTTAAGAGATTCTAGAAACATGGGACTGATTTTTTTCATTTCTGCACTGAGAAAACTTGAATTCTGCATTTAAAATGCTGCTAGCTCAAGTCTTACCCTTCTCATAGTGCTTTTTCTCCCCCATAATGTTCTAATTACATTGAGAAAAAAAGATTGCCCATTTGCCAAGCCTCATTTTTATATTTGGTGTGGTACACATCAACCGAGTTAAATCTCGTTTACTTCTTTCTTGGTTTTTTTTTTTCCTGAAACAAAGCTCCAGTGCAACCATTGTGTACTAACGATGCGTTCTGATCACTTAGCTTTCTGCCCGACGCGGTTCGTCTCAAGAAGTGCACGATGACAGAGCGTGGAATTAAATGGGCTTGTGAGTATTGTACATACGAAAATTGGCCGTCTGCAATCAAATGCACCATGTGTCGTGCTCAGAGACCTAGCGGGACAATTATCACGGAAGATCCGTTTAAAAGTGGTTCAAGTGATATTGGGAGAGACTGGGATCCCACGAGCACCGAAGGAGGGAGTAGTCCTTTGATATGCCCAGATTCTAGTGCAAGACCAAGGGTTAAATCGTCTTACAGCATGGAAAGCGCAAACAAATGGTCGTGCCACATGTGCACGTACTTGAACTGGCCGCGAGCGATACGATGTACTCAGTGCTTGTCTCAACGCAGGACCAGGAGTCCCACGGAGTCTCCTCAGTCTTCAGGTTCCGGTTCAAGACCGGTCCCTTTTTCCGTTGATCCGTGTGAGGAGTATAATGACAGAAATAAACTAAACACAAGGGCTCAGCACTGGACTTGTTCCGTTTGTACGTACGAAAACTGGGCAAAGGCCAGGAAATGTGTCGTGTGTGACCATCCCAGACCTAACAACATAGAAGCAATAGAACTGGCAGACACGGAAGAGGCTTCGTCCATCATAAACGAGCAAGACAGAGCTCGGTGGAGAGGAAGCTGTAGTAGTGGTAATGGCCAAAGAAGATCTCCGCCTACGACCAAACGTGAATCTGATGTCAAAATGGACTTCCAAAGAATTGAGTTGGCTGGAGCTGTTGGCAGCAAGGAAGAGCTTGAAGTTGACTTCAAAAAACTAAAGCAAATTAAAAATAGAATGAAAAAGACTGACTGGCTGTTTCTGAATGCTTGTGTCGGTAAGTCGTCCGCCGCTACTTTATACTGCTATGCCTGTGGTTAGGTATTTTGGGATAACGAAGAATTAAAATGTAAACCTGACGTTTGATTTCGAAACAGCTTTTTTTTTTTTTCTTAATCTCCACATTTGAATTCTGAAAAGTAAACCACATGTAGGAGTTCCTGAAATAGCATCTGCTAAGAGAGGGTGCAGAGTTCCTTCATAATCTGAACAGGGTTAGGCAGGTTTCCCAACTATGCCTGGACTTTTTTGGCCTTTTTTAGAAATGGGTATCCTAGTAAGCAAATCCTGTTGTTCTGTGTAGTTGTGGAAAGTTGGGAAAAATTACAAAACCCGTCTACGGAACAACGTAATGCACGTAGTACCGTAAAAAATGCCATTACTGGCTAATTAAAATGACTTCTTTTTTTTTTAACGTGGCAAGATACACTAGTAGAATCAGCAGCTGCAGCTTGGGAGTATTTGTAAACAGTGTAGAGTTTGCAACAGTACAAGATGCTCTGTCAGATGTTAAAAATAACACCAAAATATGTAGCTCCAAGAAACGGCGTGTGTAATACTGACCTTGAAAGTAATCGTGCCGTACTAATACGGGTACTGTGCTGTAAATGTTTACAGGCTTTCCGAAAGTATTTCTGTAGTCGACTGCTTCTCAAAAAAAATGCAAAATGCCAATTTTGTTTTGTATTTTAGTGCTTTCCTAAGGAAGTTCTGGATAATTCTCTCAATGCTGTTAAAGATCAGAGCCATGGGAGAGCAGGGTTTGCTTCAGTTATTGACCTTGTGAGTTAACTTTTGTGCTGCAACTTCCCAGAAGCAGATATCTTGTGCCCTAGCGCACAAGCAGGTTAAACACTTGAAATAACACAACTATTTTTAGCGTAAAACACTTCATTTGAAACTCTGGCGCTACTAGTATGTCTCGTACTGTTTCTTAGTGCTTCATAAAGTCCTTTCATGGTTGTTACAATTGGAAAAACTAATTTGTGCAGCTGCTTTATTTAATATATTTGATCAGGTGGAAATGTTTTTATGGGTATCGTGGGTTTGGTTTCTCTGAGCTCTAATAAATATTCCAGTTTAGTTTTGTGTGGTTGGACGAGCACGTTTCCTTTTGAAAACAGTCAGATGCCTCAGTATTTCCTGATACTGTCAGCTCCTTACGTGCTAGCAGATGTGCAGGGCTCCTTCGTGCTGAAACGAAGCCATTAAATTCTGTGTGGCATTTCCTAAGTTACTGCGTGCTCGAGATCGATTGTTGGAGGTCATTCCTGTGCCTCACAAGAGTCTACCTTGCATTCTGATAGCAATCGTATTAAATACTCGTGTGTTTTTTTTCCCTCTGCTTTTTGAAAAATGAGGGTTTTTTGGAGTATTCTGATGTTGCTTAAAATATTTCACGTTTTCAGGCTCGGTACGTGCGGGAATCGGTGTGTTTCTGTTTAGGAACATGAGGTTTGCAGGTATTTCATGGTGCTTGGGACTATATAGTTGTACCTGAAACTCAAAACCACATTTGTAGAAATTTCTAAAGGCAGTAATGATTAGGTTCTTTTAAAATGAAAACAATTTGAAGGGATCTTGATGAGAAAGCCAGAATGCAAATGGAGTTTGTGGGCTATTTTTGCTGCTGTTCTGCTGAAAGATTTTGTGGATTCCTTTCTGTAACTTAGCTATACTTAAGCTTTTTAACTGAGGGGAAAAAACAACCCAGCTACCAAAGCTGTTAATTAATTATCGATCCTTCATTTCAGAATTTAATTTTACATATTTTTTCATATATATTCATATTTTTTCAAATATTCCTTCTAGCAGGAATGACCTCTGAAAGCTTCATAGATTCTGTTGTGGTTATCTCTGGATGTTTTGAAGAGCGTGTCTACGTGGAAAGATACCTCAGTTTACCCAGTCCTTTTAAAAGCAATAAACCACGTTCGTGCTGGTTGTTTTGTTGTCTTAGTGTGACGTATCTAAAACAAGTTCAGCCTCCGACTGGACGATTTTTGTTCTTACCGTCGCTGTCGACAGAGTTGCTGTGACTCGGCGTGAGCCAGCGGGAGCTCTGGTGAACTGTCAGCTGAGCTGGACGCTTGTCAATCCGTGGCCAAACGCAACTGGAATAGGACAGGTTCACCTTAAATGTGAAGTAGATTTGTGAAAGTTGATGGAGTGGGAGTTGGAACGTAGTCTGTACCGCAGTGGGGCTGACAAGCGGTGTCCCGTTAGGATTCGGCAACTTCAGAGCGCGCTTCTTCAAGTTTGAGCTCGATCAGCTGCGGAGGGTCCCTTTGCTTTGAGTCCCTCTTATGGGGAAGAGATGGCTCAGATCCAAGTTTTTGAATGTACAAAGTGTAGCTTTCCTCAAAGTTAAAAGATTAGAAGAGCCAGGAGTAGGAGTAATTCTTGGCAGACTGGTTATTTTCTTTTGGAAGAAATTACTTTTCAGAAGGTACCAAGGAAAATGTTTGATACTTTAGGACAGCTGTTTAGTTGAACTCCCTCTTTGCATCTCAACTCTAGTATAAAACTCTTTATACTAGATTTTAAATATAATATCAGAGTTCACTAAAAGCATATAACAGGCTATTTTTTTCCTAATCTTTTCTTTTTAGCTGAAACATGAAGATAGATGTGCATATTATGTGGGTTTAGAAAAACACCTCTCTGTACGTGTTTGTGTGTCTTCTGTTTTGTTGGAGACATTTGCTAATGCTCTGCCTACCTCAGTAAATAAACGTGCCGTCACGGCTTCTGTTCCTAGGCTGCACAAAATGTGGTGAGTGCAGCTTCTGCGTTTCAGCGTAAAGAGTTTCCTTGATGGGAGAGTGTTCTTTCTGAACTGGAAGCACTGGTGGCATTCCCTCTTTCAAACTGCAAGTAAATGTACTTGGATATTGGTTTTCTTATTGACTTGGCTTTTGCGGTGGTGTCGCACGTATCCTGTAGATGATCCTTTCTAGAAAGGGCGAGATGTTAGAACTGGTCATTTGTTTAAAATTTCTTAAAGTCAAAGCAGAACATCTGGTAAGCGGGGCGGTTGAATAATGTGGCTTGCTACAAATGCTGTTTTGAATTGCAATGAGAAATTAGAAATGACTTCTGCAAGGACACGGGTGCTTTCTACAGTGCCAGGCTAGTACAAGATTAATGTGAAGTCCGAGACAACTCTTGTTTCTTGGTGATCAGGGAGAAGCTGATGTCTATTTAAAATTAAGCTGCTTTGTCTTTTCTGTAACTTGTGGTATCTACGTCAAAGAACAGGGAATCTGAAGAGCGGTGTTGCTGTGGGTGAAGTTGGTTGCAGCGGGATTAAGTGATATGACTGGATGAAGACGGCCATGACTGTAAAACCTTCCTGGCATTCGGAGTTTGCTTGGGGTTCACACTCCAGCACTTCCTGAAACATCCCCTCTCCGGGCACTTCAGGGCTGAGTTTTACTTGGGTTCTGTGTTCAACTACTGAGCTTGTGCTGTTGCCCACAGATTAAAAGTAAACAGCATTTCTTCTCCTTTTTCCTTTCTCCTCCAACCCTGATTACTAACTCCTACAACAGAGCGTGCATTTCTCTTTTGGCTCAGGTCAGTGAGGCAGCTGCTGCCATCGTGGGCCGGACTTACCCTGCCTGGGGGTGGTGGTTCCAAAGCTCGTGTTCCTCTTGACTGTGTGAAAGAAGCGACTAAGAGTGTGTTTCTTAAACAAATCCCAAATATTCAGAGCGATCTGCAATGAATCTTGTTGTGCAGTACATCCTTAAAAGGACTGTTAGTTCATTCCTGCTATTCTTACATATGTGCCTGCTTAGTTTTCGCTTTGCCTCCTACTTTATCTCTATCACAGGCTTTTTTTTCCTTTGCCCTTTTCCCCCCTGCGGTTTTCTGAAATAGTGCCAAATGCCTTACCCAGGCATTCAGAAACCCTGTGGGAAAGGAGGGTCGTTCTGTCCAGATTTAGGTATGAACTTGGCTGGGCAGTGTCCCCGGCTGCTCCGCAGCCATGGGAGAGGTGGAGGCCACCTCCAGCTCCATGTCTTGCAGAGCACGTGGCTCTTTGCTGAAAATAAAGGCAACCTGAAGGCACCAGGTAGTTCTCCTGGCTGCTTGCTTCTGTCCTCCTGTTTTAGCAGACCCGGGCTGCTTCTCTCATCATGTCCATGGTACAGCTAAACCTTGGTGGGGCTGCTCATGGGTTGGGAACAAGCTTCTGGAGGTGGGGCAGGGCTGTACAGCCTGGCCGCCTTCCCCCATTCCTCTGAGACACCAGGAAGCACGACTTGCCTGCTGTGCCAGGTAATGATGATGCAAGCTTGCAGCTTTCACCCGGGTAAGAAATCTTGTTGTGTTGTCATCTGTGCCCTGTAATTATATTCTGGCATAAATACAAATACATTCTGTCATAAATACTTGACCTTTGTGTCTGTGTATCTTTGGGACTAGGCAGAACTCCTTCCTTGGTAGGAAATCTTACCTGAAGCACGCTTTTCAGTGATAAATGAATAATGATCAAGTTATAAATGAATAAAAAGGTATTCAAATTTGCCTTGGGAGCACTGATAGTTAACTTTATAATCATTCATGGTTTCCCACTGTCCAGCCTCCCTTTAGTGTGCAGCCCTGCAAGCAACCGATCTGCTGGTAATGCAGAAGGGGCATCGATACCTCTGGCAGATACCAGAGGGGATAAGGACAGCTTTCCACATTCCTTTTTACGTGTGTGCTGCTTTGTCTTGTACTGGTATGTTAGAAACATACCACATGGGCTGTCTGGAGGGGTGAGAACTGTTTGCACAGGAAAAAGAAAAATAGACAATAGTCACTGTCATGCGTTGGATGACTTCAGGTTTAGGGTACGTGTATTTTTTTTTTTTGGAATTATTTGCTGATGCAAGTTGCTGAGCTTGAAGAATTAAAAAAATGTGGTGTACAGAAGGTTCTGTCTCAAGCTGTCATTACCTAGAGAGTGACCTACTCTTGATGGTGTGCTGATACGAACTGGAGACGTCCTGAAAGAGAAAAAAGATGAGAATGAACAGAAGGATGTGATTAGAGGCCCATAAAGGTTTTTTAGACAATGCCTCTTTTTTGTCTGAATTGATACGTCATACTTGCTTGCAGAGATGTTTCTCCAAGAGGAGACATTCTCCTCAGACTGATTATTTTTGTGCTCGAAATGCTAAAGTGGTGGAGTAGTTACTGATAGTAAAACTTCTTTGTGGCCACCTGACGGGCCCCCGGTGAAGAGTCGGAAGAGGGCGAGGGCTGAGCTCCAGAGGACGCTGCAGCTTGCGTGGTCAAACCACAAACCCTCAGCGCTCTCAGTGCTAGAGGAGCAGTGAGATTTTTAGCAAGTGTCAGAATTAGTTTTTAACGGGTCACTTGCTCAGCCCCTCACTTGCTGGCAGGTCAATTTGGCACTTACACCGCGCTTTGGATCGGTCTGTGTACGAGTGAATGAGAGATCTGCTCCTAAAATGTGTAACCTAATTGTTTGGGAAGTTTGCTTTCTGTTACCACGCAGTTCAAGGAGTTGTGACGTTGATCACAAATGTCCCACATTCGAGGCACGATGGTCTCCTAAAAGTGAAGTGTTTCCTCTTGTAGTCTACTCAAAGGTGAGAACACGTTGGTTACTGTAGCGCAGGGTCCTTGAATCAAAGATATCTCGAGTCTTTGCGTTGTCCTGTAGATATTTGCTCTGAACAGAGGTGTCTTCACGCTCTTCCATTAATTTAGCAAAACGTGTTGTATTTACATTTTGGCAGGTACGTTACTGACATTAATTCTCTTTAGTTTTCTTTGTTCTATCTCAGCTTAATCCTGTTCAGCCTTCTCGAAGACGCAGAATGCCTGCCCTGCGGTATCGGCAGGACCGTGTATGTGCCTCTTTTTTATTCGTGGGTGCTTTTACAATTTTGAGGGTCAGTAGCCTACTGCAGAACCGGCTCCTGCATCCAATGCCGATCCAGTGCTTTTTGCTGCCCTGCGACTGCTCGTTTGTCTCCAAAAGTCTGAAGTATCATTGAGGAACCTTTCACTGAATTGACAGCAAGAGTGGTTGGAGTCGTAGAATCATAGAATGGCCCAGGCTGGAAGGGACCTTAGAGATCACCTAATCCAGCCTTCCTGCCATGGGAGGGGACACCTCTTGACTAGACCAGGTTACTCAAGGCCTCATCCAAGTGGAGGTTACTATTCTCTGCTCTGATTTGCTTTTTTTTTTTAGTCTCTCTCGCCGTGTATTTTAACCATGCCGCTGCTCTATGTGGAGCGGGCTGGCCCCGTCCTGACCCGCTGTGGCAGTGCTGCTGCCCGGCTCTGTAACCCCAGCCTCCATCAGTCCCTTTGGAAGAATTTCCCTGTTCCTTTTGCAGGTTGTGCCAGCCAGCGCCCTCCGGAACTGTCGGAAAGGTAGTGAAAGTAAATAAATACCGCCGCTACAGTATTTTCTTTGGAAACTTTCACATCTGGTTGGTCTGAGTCATTGGGGCTGTGCAGTTAGGGCAGGCGGAATTTAGTTTTCTAGATCTGCTTGTAAGCTCTTGTGGATTTTCCAATTTTACTTAACTGCACTAAACCCCATAAATATTTACCTATTCTAAAGAGTAAACTTAATAGCACCTTAGCTGAAGTAGTTTGGTTTTAGCAGCCGGGCTAATTATGGGCTTCTAGCCTAACGCATCCTGTGATTCTGTGAACAAAGGTAATATTGATATCTAATAAAGAAGATAGTTGTGACAGTTGTGGCAGGGAAAATGCAGAATCAAGATAGTACAGTTAGTTGTTGTTGGGTGATTTTTTTTAAATTTAGTCTTTTAAAATAACTTTCTTAATCACCGTCACGTCTTTTGTGTGTACTGAGGGTGCAGTTTTGTGATCTGTGCTATCTTTAAGAGGCTTTACTAGAAGTAGAAAAAAAAATCTTGTCTCCCAGTGCAGCAAAAGAATGTTGCAATAAGAGGAAATGCCTGAATCGCAAAGAGGAACACAGGTGAACCTTTAAATGCAGAATATTTATTAACTTGCACTTGTATTTCCTCATGGCTTGGGTGCAGCACTTGCCGTTCTGTCCTGTCACTTAGGGTGTCGGGCTACAGCCGTGTGCTTTTTTGTGCATAAAGCAGAACAAAACTTATTTGGGGATGCACGTGGAGCCCGGTGTGTCTCTGTAACCCCGAACTAACCGTTCTGGAGTCTGTTTTAAAGAAAAACTCTTCTTGCTGTGGATCTGAAGTAGACACACGGTCACCGGGATTGCATTTGCGTAGCTCTTGTAGGTAGCAAGTGCCGTGCCCTCTCCTGTCTCACGGGAGCTGCGTGAGCAATCGGAAAGGCAAGTGCTGCTCTCCCTTGTGACATTTTAGCAGCGTGAGGAATGCGGTGGGTGTCGGTGGGGAATAATCCAAGTGGTGGGGAATAATCCAAGTGGCGTGGCGCCGTGTCAGGATGCGGCGCAGAGGCCGCTTGCGCAAGTGATCGGATGCTCGTGTGTTACGAAACGTAGCGCGTTGTAACATCAGTGAATATTTCTGCGCCGTTTCTAGTAAATAGTGGTTTTGTTAAGCTTTAAATAAATAGACTCAATGAAGTGGAGGCTCTGATTCGTCTGACAGAAATCAAAGCCGCTGTAGGAATGTGTCAGTAAAAGCATTTTAAGACCTCATTTTTGAAGTGGTGATGTTGAACTTCAGAATTGCAGGGAGTTCTTAGGAATGCTGTGTGTAGAAAAGCTTGCCGTGTAGTTTTGGGGCAAGGTTTGTGTTTTCTGGTTGGGATTCCTGGCAGTCTACCTGTTAGTACGCTGGTTTGCTGCAGCCTGGGGCACTGTAAGCACACTCGCACTTGATGAGCCCTCAGGAATTTTCCCTGTTCTTTTTGAAACGGCTAAAATCGAGTCGGTATTTGGTAGAACGGGCAAAAGAGAAATCTGGACTTCTCTTGCCAAAGGGGTTTGTCGTGACCACGTGTGATATGGGCCCTGCAGGAGGGTCGCTCTGGGTGTTTGGGTCACGGTATTTCAGTGCGTGTTACGACCGGGCATTAGAGTGTTTGCAGGAGAAATGAGGAAACAGACTTGTAGGAGGCTCCATTCAAAAAAATTAGGCAGATGGAGCTCTGCGTGGTTTGAATTTTATGTTTCATGTTTATCTGTTGAAACTCAGTTACAAAATGGTTAGTGCATCCAGGAGCGAGTTTGGCTGGACTTGATCTAAAAATGTCCCGGTGCTCCCTTCCCCTGTAAATAGTCACTTGGCTGTTTGGATTCAGGAACAGAGAGTGTCCAGGTACGATGCACACACGGGGTCACATCACCATCCCTCCGGGAGCTGTGTCGGCGCTAGCTTGACGTGTCTTTTAGCACACCGTTACTGTTCTTCTTGTCTATGTAAAGTACTGCCAAGCCCATCACTGAAATAATCTCCGTTTTTGAAATAAGGCCTCAAAAGCACACACAGTTTGCCTGTTTTGATATAGATACTGATCTTCAGCTTAAGCTTCGTCAGCAAAGTCTAGAAATGTGCTTTTCGAATGACAGCTTCTATAACAATTTCAGTAATTAATTCTAGGACACGGGGCTTTTAGGAATGTCAAGTATTGCGACGTGGGAATAAACTGCAAGAACTGGCAGTGCCGGCACACGTCGCCGATTTGGATCCCCACTGCAGCTTACAGTAGTTGGTGCTTGAAGGCGTTGCCAAACCTCCCACGACCGCCTCAGCATCACCATCAGCCTTCGGCCTCAGCTGTTGCTGAGGTTTGATGAAGAATAATGACAAATGCTAATTGACCCAGCACTGACTTCAGGCTGTAGTAGCGTGTACTCGTCAGGCTGGCCAGCTGGCACTGCTACTGTGACTGGGGTGCGATCATCTGTCACTGAAATACCATTTTTGGGGGTGTCTGATTTTTTGGATTTTGAAATTAGCCTGTTGTCAGGGTGGCCACCTACCGGTCTTCGGCGGGCGTTGGCGTGTTTGTTACTGGGCAGCGTGGTGGAAGGTGCAGATGTGGTAACTGGATTCTTTCTCCTGTCGATAGAAGTGTTTAAAATATAAAACGGCATAAAGTGGCTGTTAGACTTCAACAAGATGTCTTTCCTAAATTAATTTCATAACAACAACAAAAAAAGTTAAAGGTATGGTGAAGTAGCAGACAATCGGTGCTTCCTTCGAGATTCTTTGCCTGTGGGTTCTTGGGTGTTTGCTAATAGGTGGTCGTGTGCCAGAGCTGTAGAATAATTTAAGAGGTCGGGTCGTGATAAATTGTCTGACTTTGCTATCCGTGTTTAGATATATATGTATAGATATATAGATATACATGTATATATCTACAAAAAAAATCGAAACCAAAACAGCCCCAAGAGGTCAGTTTGCATTTGGTTGGAATCGTGTCACAAACGGCCTTGGTGTTGCCTTATTGGTGGCGTGAATGCGATTGCACGGACATAAAACCTACACTTGGCACTCTTGTTATGGGTACAGCATATATTGACGAAACTGCACTTTTTGTTGCTTCCGTATGTTTTGGTTCCACCCAGAAGCGAAGAACATTGCAACAGGAGCACAGCTCTGCTGGCCACGTCCCGTGTTGGGTTCCTCTGGTGCGTGTTTCAGAGAACATCTTGAAAAATGGTGAATCCTCAGTGTTCGTTTCCCGTCGCTGAAGTAGCTTTTCTCTGTCAGCAGCAGCTCCATTCATTAAAATATTTTTTTCACCGTCAAGTTTTTAACTCTTGCGGAACAAGAACTAAAAATGGGCAGGCGTAATAACTCTTGTCTGACTAGTTCTTCACCTGATCTGGGATGAATTCAGGGGCAGGCCTTCAGCAGAATGAAACTTTTTAGTGCTGGAGTGGAACAGGAATGTCTTCCTTTAACGGCAGACCAGAAACATTCATCAGAAAACGAAGAAATTGTTGTCCTGTGTTTTCGTTTGGCCCTGACCTTTTAGGACTCGGGAGTCCTTGATGAATGGGGTAACTGTTGTGTAACTGAAATCCGTGGTTGAGTTTGCACTCCGGAGCTTCTCTGCTTTAGCCCGCTGCTGAAATGAATAATCTTTTATCTGTAGAGGCTTACTAAGCAGAGTTAATATCTTTGCAGAGAAATGTCTCGCTCTGATAATCCGTTTCTCCCGAAAGCTTTATAATCTCGGCGTTGAAAGCGCCAGACTTGTTGGCCGAGATGCGAATGCTTCCTTGGCTCCGGGATTAGCCAGCAGCCCCGTGGTTAGTGTGCTCCTCCGGTGGTAGGCAGCCCAGTTTGTTGTGTTGGGGGTTTGGTGGTGTGGGTTTTTTTCCAATTGTTTGTGTTGTTTTGTTTGCTTTTTTTCATGTTTGTTTCCTTTAGTTTTTTTTTTGGTATGGGAATCTTAGTCCTGGAAGGGAGCAAGTGCCCTGATAGAGGTTCACGGCTTTGCTTTCTGATCGGTTTGGGAGTCGTGGTTAAGCAGATTGAGTGAAGGGCAGAACTGAGACTCAGTTTCCAGCCTCGCAGCTTCTTCTCAGTCGCTGACTCTTAAGAGTTGGTGAGGAGATTGTAGCTACAGAAAGGGAGGGGAGAGATTTTTCTCATTTCTGTGATCTGGGCTTGTTACTCTTGTGTTCTGAGCTGCTTCTCGCTAGTGAATTAGAAGTATTCTGTTTACTTCTTGCTTAAAGATGGCTTTAAGAACACTTGTTTCCTCAGTTGAGCGTTACATTGCTCTCTTCTGAAGCGTATATCTAAAATAGAATCTGTGTATTTGAAGGAATTTCTAAACGTAGGAGGTTTTATATTGGAACCAATAATTATATTAACGACCATGACATGTTGTTGATGGTGTGTTCTTACAAATGCAGCTAAGGAATGCGTTCAGGGGGAACAGTTCTGATAGGAAACATGGTACAGAAGTCAGAGATGCCCAAGGACTCTAGAAGACACAGAGTGCATTTCTCCTCCTCCCCTCAATCTTACTTTAGAAAGTGTGGGAAATTTATCTTTAATTCAGTTTTAATAGAGTACCCTGAATGATAACTGCCTAAGTTCAATTAGTAGCAGAGATGGTGAGAAACTTTGTTCTTTGTACCCTCTTCCAACACCATTTTAAAACATAATTGGAAGGAAAAAAAGACCTTTATAGCAAAAACCTTTTAATAGATCTGTTTCTTATATCCAGTAGTTTATTTTTAAAATTAGTGAAAAGGGAAGATCTAATAAACTAATCTCTGTACGATGAATGTGTGACTTTCCCTCAATACTGCTGGTGAAATGAAACGCCAGTGAGTGTGTTACGCTGCGTATTTCACCAAGGGACTTTGGCACCACGTCATAGCTGGCTTTGGAAATGCAGTGTCTTTGGCCTAACTTGGGTAGTGGAAGTGATCTAGGAGGTGAGGTAAGTGGAAATACTTTGTAGCCTTTGGTTTAAAAACTAGAAATAAAAACTTGCAAGTTTCTTAGTGTGCAGTTGATCTTCGTGCCTTAGGTCTGTATCAAATAAGTGGAGGTAAACTTAAGGTTAAATGAGGTAGCTTGATCCAGAATGGCTCATTCATTAGCTAAAATGAGGTTTTGTGTTGGTGTGTGTTTTTTGTTGTGTTTTCTTTTTTCTTCAGGAGTTGTA
Organism: Trogon surrucura; assembly: GCA_020746105.1. Taxonomy (NCBI): domain Eukaryota; kingdom Metazoa; phylum Chordata; class Aves; order Trogoniformes; family Trogonidae; genus Trogon; species Trogon surrucura. The sequence goes on along the minus strand of CM036621.1, from coordinate 3,767,138 downwards.
GAAGGTGATTTAGCTGCCGTTGAAGCTTACAAGTCATCAGGAGGGGATATTGCCCGCCAGCTTACCGCGGACGAAGTGCGCCTGCTAAACCGCCCGTCCGCGTTCGACGTCGGGTACACGCTCGTGCACCTGGCCATCCGCTTCCAGAGGCAGGACATGCTCGCCATTTTGCTCACGGAGGTGAGTTAATGTGTGCATGGCTTGAACGGAAACCTTACACAACCACACCATTGCTTGGGGCCAGCGGCGCGTAACTTCGCTTGCTACGAGGTAGAGGCTAATATTGGAGCACGTGAATCGCTGCTTTGTGCTGTCGGTGTTTCTCCTTAAGGAGCGAGTTTCCTTCAAGCTGTACGTGTGCGGTGATCTTGAGGACGTTCAGTTTTCTCATTAATGAGCAGTCTTGGCCTGGGTTCTGACCTCGCCGGGGCTGGAAGTGAGCTATTGTGAGGCTTCCTGTGCTTCGGGTGGGGGAGAGGAAATGCCCCAAAAGCAAAACACCCAGATCAATGACAGCGTAGTGTTTTGGTTTGGTTTTTGTTCCTCTCCTGGGTTTTGTTACTGAATAAGTCTATCTGGTCTTTCTTCCCAGGTTTTAGTGGGAGTTCTCTTCCAGAGAAAGGCAAACTTTTTGCTTTGCAAAATTGCCATGTTTTTTTCCCACTCTTTGCCCATTTTATAGATTGGTTCTTTCCTCTCTCTGGTTTCCTTGCTCTTGCATATTCCATTTCCTCATATATTTTTGTACTTTCCACCTCACCTCTGGTGATCTTTGCCCTCCTACTAGGTCCCTAAGTAATTGTTTTCTTTTTTGGTTTTCTTTTTGTCTGTTTTCTTCATCATACACTTTTGGTTCCTCACCTGATCAGAGCCAAATTTTTATTCTGCCTCCTTCCTTTTTTTAATGCTTAATGCAATTCTGAAAGCGTGTGTTCCTTAGAAATGAAACACATAAAGACGATGAAATGTCTACGGTTAAGTAATTAAAATAAGTAGCTGAAGCAAGACAAACGTAGCTGAAGCTTTGACAAGAGCATATATTTATGTATGTCTGGCATCACTTTTCCCTGCTTAGCTAGCTAGGTGGGTAGAACTATAGGTTTAAAAGCAAGTTAACTTGCTGAAATACTGTCTTTTAAATTTTTCTGCTTGGTCTTGTTTCAGTTTTTGGGAGTATTTACTAAATATGCTATTTGTGAAAATGCTTCATAGTGTTTGAGCCACAGTGATACTTCCTCTCACAAGGATATTGACTGGTGAAAATGTGTGTCTTAAAGTTTTCTGTGGGTTTGTTTTGTTTTTTTTTATATCCATCATCATCCCTGTGTTGCTTGCTCTGTATCGTTGAGTGAGTTCCTGCTGCCAGTGGTGATTAGAATCTGGAGAAATTTAAGTATTTTAGTTTAATGGGGTTTGGGAAGATTCTTTATAGGAAACCGTCTTGTGCTGTGGTAATGAAATTCTTTGTTAGGTGTAGACTGGGCTCACGTAAGATTGAGGTATGTCTCCTACTGTTACCTAGCTCTTACCTATTTGTGTTTTTCTTCTGGAAGTGATCCCCTGCTAATTCTTTTATCTCAAGAGGTTTTCAACCAGCTTCATGTTATCAGCTACATGATAAAGTGAGACATCTCTGAGGTCCCTTCCAACCCAGGCCATTCTATGATTCTGTGATGATCAATTCATCCAGAGTCACGAAATAGTTAATCTTACAGGGTACCACTGCTTATACTTTGGTTGCATTCTTTGCTAACAAGGTGCTGTCTGCTGGTGGGTATCGCTGCTAAATGGTTGTGTTTAACTAGAAGCACCGAGTGCAGTAACTGTGCTGTGTTACAGGTATCGCAGCACGCAGCCAAGTGCATTCCTGCCATGGTGTGCCCAGAGGTCACGGAACAGATTCGTCGGGAAATTGCTGCATCTCTGCATCAACGAAAGGGAGACTTTGCTTGCTATTTTCTGACTGACCTCGTAACTTTTACGTTACCTGCAGGTAGTTGCAAAATTCTTTTTACTGATGGAAGATTTATTTCTTTGTCACTGGTTGAGAATTACTTCTTATATATATATGTATACACACACACTGTGACTTTCTGATGGTGGGGGACATGTATTTGCTCATTAATATTCCGTATTTGCACACTTCAGTTCGTATGTTGTTCCAGTGAAGTGGACATTTGCTGACCTCTTTAGACACGAGGAAACTGAAGCAAAGAGATGTGTTCTGAGGAAGGGCTGTGTGTAAGATTGGATGCTTCTGGGCTCTGGTAGGGCTTTAGCTTGCAGTCTTTTCTGTTCAGGCCCAGAGCTATTCTTTATATTTGTACCTGGCTGCAGCAGTAGCGCTTTTTGAGTATTTTTGAGGTACTCCGCGATCAAGAGAATGTTTATCTATTAACAAAAAATCTCCTTGGAGACTTTTAATCTTCAGTAGCTATTTCCTTTAATAGAAATGCTACCAGAGGTAAGAAATCACATAGATGGAAACTCTCCTAATGAGCACATCCCTTTGTTGCTTTTTTCTAAAAGCAGTAGCATTGCAAGAATGGCGTTTGGAACCTCTTTGGTTGAGCGTTACCTCATCTCCTCCTCTTCAAAGAGCCTGGATAATATTTACCACTTGTCTGCCAGCTCTGTTTGAGGGGCTGTGTTGAGCCGTGCTCTGCGGGTCACATCTGAGAGGCAGACGCCGTGGGTGTACGGGAAGTCTGGAGACTAACGCTTCGTTACTGTGTTGGAGAGAAAGGAAAGAGAAGCAACAGAATGATTTCGTTGAGAAATGTGCTTTTTCTTTTTTTTTTTTTTTGCCAGAGTGGAGGAATTTGTTCAGTGCTTTCAAGAGACACATCTTAAATCACTGTGCGTTTTTTTTGACGTGTGTAACAGCCATTAAATAATTAAGGAATAAGAATGTTCAAAAGCTTCTGTACATCAAGACTGTCGGTGTATTTCCACTTCCGTTGCTCTTAGTCACTGAACATCTCTTGTAGTCAGCAGTTAGCAGCTCGTTTCAAGACAACGTTTCTAAGGGCAGGGTTGTAAATCACACATTCCTGTTTAGATATGACCTATATGATGTAGTTTAGGAACCACTTTCTGCTCCATCTTTCGAATAAATGAGTATGATCCTCACAAAGTACCAATGCAGAGAGTGCAAAACTTTTAAATTGATTCCTGGCCACTATAAGCCGGTTTTAATCTAAAAAACCCCAGTGGGTCATACAAAAAGACCACCCCGCAGCACCCTGCCTGCACCCAGTGCTTCAGTAGCAACTCGCATGCTTCAAAGTGCACTTCTCTTCACTTCTCTGTGTTAAAGTTTAGTAATTATGCTGAAACCTGCTTATCCTGGGTCGAAATGGAGGCCGCGAGCAAATCTTTCAGATGGAGCAGATGTTTTTGTTGTAGAATGTGTGACAGTGTTTCTTCACGCTTGAGTCAGAAAAGAGGTTCCTTCTCCCCGTCCTTTTTTTTAGATTGGTCCGTAGTTGCAGCTGTCAGGAGTGGCATTTTCCATGTCACAGCTCAGTAGTTTACCTGTTTTTTTTTTTTGTTTTCTAACCTGCAAACTGCGTTCTAAAAGCCTTTGGGGTTCTCTGAACTGGTTCCTCGAAATCTGCTGGAAGGACTAAGGAGGTGGATGTTCTGTACAAGAACAAGTCTGGGCAAACTGTGCCTGTCCGTTGGGGGAGACCAGGGAGGGGAAACCCTTCAGATGGATTCAAAACTCAGGTTTGAAGCTGTCCTGCATAGACCAGGATTGAAAATACTCATTTTTTTTTTTCCCCCTAACCTCAGAGTGGTTCTCTACTTCACTTTCTCCTTCAGAGAAATCCCTTCTTACCCTACACGTACCGTGACGATCCTTTCTGCACAAAAGGCACGACAGTGGGAGACACAGACCTGCCTGAGCGTGCTCTTTGAAGCCTACGGTCACAAGTGACAGATCTGAAAATAACAGCAGCTTCTCGGAGGAGACGTTTGGGATGATAGGGGAAAAAGCTGTTGCCTGTGTTGTGAGCATCAGCTGGTACCATGTGTCTTTTACAGTAATGCTAAAGTGACTTTTCTATTTGCTTTCTATTTTTCCAGATATTGAAGACTTGCCGCCCACAGTCCAAGAAAAGTTATTTGATGAAGTGCTTGATAGAGATGTTCAGAAAGGTAAGTGCTTGGAGAACGGCTGGAATCTCTCATTGCTTTTCGTTAGAGAACACTTCTGTGATTAAAAAAATAAAAAGTGTGTATATATATGTGGCTTTGTTGCCGGAATTTGTTCTAAATATAAATTTGATGCTTTCAAGTTAATCCTCACCCTGGAGTTACTTTTACATTTACATCTTAACATTACATTTAATGTTGTATAACTTCCTCTGTGAGGCAGAGAGAGGATGGAGTCTGTAGAAATCATGTGTGTAATGTATCTTTTGAATTCTAAAGATTTTTAAAGCTTCAGAGTTTTAAGTCAGAAACACTTTAAAGAAAACCAAACAAATATTTTCACTTCAGTAATAAACAAAGCACCACATCGCTTGAGGATTAAGGCTCTGGTTTGGTGCGGGGTGCTTTTATTTTTGTTTGATTGTGGTTTTTTTTGTTTTCCTGACAATATTTTGGCCATTGTCGTTCATGTATTTTTGTAGTGTGAAGGAAAACTTCCCTTTTATTCATGTAGATGGTGTATACCGTTGAGGTTATGCCATTACTGTGCTGTTTGGACCCCAAACACGTTTTAAAAGAGGTTACTGTCACGTTGCAGAGCTAGAAGAGGAGTCTCCCATTATTAACTGGTCGCTGGAACTGGGTACGCGCTTGGACAGCAGATTATACGCACTCTGGAATCGGACTGCGGGGGACTGCCTCCTCGATTCCGTCCTACAGGCCACCTGGGGCATTTACGACAAGGATTCAGTGCTGCGGAAAGCTCTTCACGACAGTTTACACGACTGCTCGCATTGGTGAGTTAGTTTCTATCGATCTGAACGCCGGCTTGCCGCGCGCCACAGCGATCGTTCGCGGTACGGCGCTCAAAAGAAGCACAACCAGCACTCCCCAGCTCGCTGCGGACTCCGTGCCTCCGAGATGTTGAGTCACACCGTGATTCACGTGGTGATCTCGACCCGAGCGCTGGGAACCGGCGTGTTCTGAGCTCGGTGCTGGTATGTGATACTCAGCAAATAGGAGTTTGAAGTATGTTGTGCCGTGTGCTCGTCGAGGGCGCGCTGACCGCCGGCATTAAGACTGGGATTTTTGTATACTTGGGAGGTAAATCATGCGCATACCACGCCGTGCTGCTTGGTGGGAAGCTTTGCAGAAGGTTGTTAATAGAAGATGGCCTTCTTGTGCTGCATAAACTTCTCGGTATTTTCATTCCATCTGCTTAGTTACAGCTTTATTCGGTATTGCTCTTTTCGTGCCTGTTCTGTCTGCTAAAATAATGGCAGTAAAGCGGAGTGTTGACATTTAACGAGCGTTGTCGTTTGGCCGTGGAATTAATTTATCATTCCGTAAAGCAACTTGTGTTGTTTTACGCCGGCAACCTTCTAGTCCGAGAGTGTGATTTGCCTCTGCCGGAGGAAAAATTCTTACTCTTGGACCCCCAGCGGTGCCCAACAGCTCTTGAGTGTGTGGTGGGACGAAGGGAAGAGATTGATAAAGACTAATAATAAAAAGAGCCGGGCAGTCAGGTTGCCTCTTGTTGAAGGACAAGAGAGATGCTATCAGCAGGCAGCCCGTCCCTTTGCTCTGTACGGGACGGCAACGGCGAAGGTTAATTTTAGGGGTACGTATAAGTAGGTTTTGTGATTGCTGTCTCCACCTGCCTGCTCTTTAGAGCAGACTCCCAAGGGTGGCATCCGGAGCGGGACTCAATAAAGCTTCCCTACCAGCTCTCCCCTAGAACCTGCCTCCCAGCGGATCCGTCGCTGCCTCACCGTTGTGTGTAACGGAGCGTGCGTCGCCACCGCGCAGGAATGTCCCTGGCATCGCAGGCGGTTCTCCCCAGGCCAGAATAGAAATTTATGATAGATCAGGTTTTGTTCTTCATGGTAACAAAACTAAGCACGGTATCCAAAACGGGGCTGCGAACTGTTGAGGTTTAAACCAATCTTTCAGCGTGTTGATGTTAACTGCTGTTGATTTACTGTCGTACCCAACATAACACTCTCAGAGTGTATTAAATCTGGTGAAGCTTTGTAGTTGGTGTTTGAGTCGGAACTTGCGTTTTGCTCTCAGTTTACTTCATTTTTATCCTTAAGGGAAACACATTTTTTTGGAACTGATTGATGTATTCCCTTATAGTTGTTTGAATGCTGTTGCCTGCCTTTGGTCTGGATAATCTTATTTGCTAGTTCATCATCAGAAAATTTAGTACAGGTTCTAGTACAAACCTCTACAGAGCTCCATCCTTAAATGTACAGACTGGGGGGGTCTGCTACTGTAGACCAGTAGGAACTGGTCTGCCTGCAGAGGCTGTTAGTGGTGGAAATTGTTGAAGAATCAGCTGACGTGTTAGTGGTGATTCCAGATCAGACTTGAGTCATCATTCCTTTCAAAAAATCCACATGGAGGGTGCGAGAAGTCTGTTACTTAAGATCTGCTGTAAATTGATCATCCCGCACATCCTATACTTGCTGTATAGATCCATATGGGGAAAAATACGTTTAATTTTGTGGGCTGGGACGTACGGCAGATTGGAAGCGACGTTGTCATCGCTGGCTTTAAGGTACACTTCGGCTTTTAGCCGGTGGAATTGTTTTTCAGAGCCTTCACAAAGACACTTAAAAGTGGATATTTTTGCATTCAGGCACAAAACGTTTGTGTAACTCATTTGGCCTCGTTTTGTTCTGTTTGTTTAGACGCTGAACAAAGAAGAACCTATTTACTAGTGACAGCCCAGAGCCTGGTGCTCAGAAAAAGCTCAGGAGTGGAGTCCCTGAGGCTCTGGCCTGTGGAGTCTTTTCCACTCGCCTTTTCAATGACTGCACTTTATTTTAGTTGCCTCAAAAGTGTGTTCTCGTTTGTGCCTCTTTGTATTCCACTGTTAGCTGTTGGTGGAGAATGGGAGTGTGCCCTAAGTTGGCTTTCAGGGGGTTTTTGTATGCGGGCATTCAGGTCTTTTGTGTTGGATGGACAAGTTTGGTTTTAAGTCAGGTCAAAATCCTGAGCCTTCTGTCTGCAAGTCTTCCTCCTGTGAACTTCTACAAATAACTCTACCCTCAAGGAGGAAACTTCTTTAGGAGAACATTTTCACAGTAAAGCTTTTGCAGGAGTAGTTTGTGTTATATTTTTTCCCCTCCCTTTTTTTAATTTTATCTTTTTCTTCTCGCTCTCCTCTTTTTTTCTTTTCTCTTAGCAGAACCTGATCAAACCTCTTGCAGGAGACCTGGTGCTTAATTCATTTAGCACAAGGTGCTTGGTTAGAGGTTTCCGTGGGCAAAATGTCTCTGAGCTGCAAAGCTGGAACTAGTTGATGTCTTCCTCTAGAAACTGGAAAGGAGATAGAGCCAGAAGATTCCCTGTGGATGTATTGCTATGAGTGAGCACGTACACCTATTAGAAGGTCTTACTAGTAGTAGTAAAACCTTTTAAGCCACACATAAGTTTTAGCTGTGCTTGGGAGAGCCAGCCTGGTTGGCACCAGATACATACACCAAGATTTCAGAGTGATTACATCTTTATTGAAAACACAGGAATGGTTTCTTCCACACGCACTTTGCCGTCCGTTAATTTTCTCAGATTTTAATTAAATGAGTTCATTGCAATAACTCTTTTTTTTTTTTTTAATAAGCTGAATTTCAGAATGGTTTCTTTGTGTTCACAGTAAAGGCCATTGTTTAAAAGTTGGCTTAGCGCTCGTCACTCAACCCCTGCTCGAATGGGAAATCGTGGCCCTTCTGTAGCACAGTGGTGAGGCTGAGCTTAAAGTTATGTAAAGCCAGCATCTGCTTCTGAATGTGTTGGTCTTTTTTTTTTTTGCAATTGATTGAGAAGTATGAAACACCAGGACTAAACTAGTGTGCAGAAATGCTAATTTTCATTTAACCAGAGAAACAGAAATCCCGGGACTTCAAAACTTGCAGCGTAAATTGGATAAATCCCACTTTTTCTAGGTTCGATTCTTAGCCACAGTGCTTTATAACTATTCTGTGTGGAATTACTGTATTCTTTGCTCCAAAAACTGATGGAAAAGAGATTCTGCCTCTTAAGTGTAGCCTGTTTGAAGCTGATACTCAAGGACTTTGGAGTTAATTGGGGTGAATGTGCTGGTTGTGGGAGAGGAGTGAGCAGCTCTCCTGTGAAACGGAACATCTTGGTTGTGCTCCCCGTACATCAACACTGAAATAATCCTAAATAAGGCTTCAAAACAAGAGTTGACTGTTGTTATCGAGTGTGTGGTAGTTGGGTAAATAGTTCTTGGCTTTACTGCTCCCTCTCTCTCCCACATTTTAGGTTCTACACGCGCTGGAAAGAGTGGGAATCGTGGTATTCCCAAAGCTTTGGTTTACATTTCTCGTTGCGAGAGGAACAGTGGCAGGAGGATTGGGCATTCATACTCTCTCTTGCAAGCCAGGTAAGAAAAATTCCTGCTGCTAGAAAGGATATTTTAACCTCCAAAAAGAAATTTCGATAACTTGGCGTGTTCTTCAAGAATAAGAATTTCTGTGTATAAAAGAAAACACTCCTCTTAGGCCAGCGATCTTAAAGTATCATTGGGTGCACTCTTCTGCCAAGACGGAAAGCCTCATTTAAAATTCTGATTTTTGAGCTGGCTATTAAGCAGTACAGTACAAAAAAAAAGTATGTGTCAGTGTCAGAAGGAAGTTTGTAGAAGAAAATAATTCACGATTATCTATTTAATGTCCTCCTGACTCCTGCAGCATTTAACCTCCTAGAACATACCTACAAATCCGTAAGCTTAAACTTTGGCAAGCTCGTGTTTTATAACTCCCCTTCAAAAGGAGATTTACATTCCTATAAGCTTCCAAGTATAGGAGTATTTTTAGCTCCTCTTTTAAAGCGTAAGCATGATTTTTGGTGCGATTTTTCTGGCGATGTGCTTTGGATGTGCTCTTTTCCCGGCCTCAAAAGGTATTTACCTTAACCTGGTGTCGGATGCGTGAATTATTTTTAGGCCGAGTATTATGTAGAGTTTCACTTCTAACTGGGGAATGAAATAGGTTGAGCTTGAATCTGGGCAGTAGGACAAAGAATTACTACTGACAGATTAACTTCTCATGCAAGCTGAAATACTTTTACTCGTTTCCAAGTGATATATAATAGTCTCCCAACTTTCTGCTTTTCCTGTCAAAGCTTAGACCCTTCTTAAAAGCATTTTCTGGCTCCATTTGGAGCCTGTTTTTCAAATTTCAAAGTAGAGAATGGGTAAGTTCTGTTTCAAGTGATGTCTTTCTTTTGTGTTTGGTTCAGCCTGGAGCGAGTTTGGAGCAGACACACATTTTTGTACTTGCACATATTCTTAGAAGACCAATTATAGTTTATGGAGTTAAATATTATAAGAGTTTCCGAGGAGAAACATTAGGATATACCCGCTTTCAAGGTAAGCCCTTCAGTTATTTTTTTCAAATCCAGTTTTGAAAAATGTTCAGCTATAAATCATAAAGGATGTTGAAAGCTGAGTGGCATTAAACTACTGCCTGGAAGAAGATGGAATGATGGAGGTAGGTTTTCATTAAAAAGAACAAAATAACCCCCTCAAAACTTGCAGTTTTTTATTGTATAGCGGGCGTGCTGCCTGTAGCCACTGTAAAAACGTGTTTAGACTCCCACCAACGTGCCTTTAAAAGGTCTGTCGTTCATATAAAATATTCTGGTTGGGAAGACTTAACCAGAAGCTGTGTGGTTTGTACTGCTGTGAGACACAAGAGGTTTAATAAATAGACTTTGGAATTCCAAAGGGCAGAGAAATAAAAGCGGGCTGGAGAATGATCAAGTTAAGCTTTTTTTCTTTCTTTTCTTTTTTTTTTTTTTCCTTGTAGTTTGTTAAAGTAAAAGAGGTGGTGACCTGAATGTATGGGCACGGAGGCTGAAAAGGAAGGGGTTCTTTTCGGAACCGCTCCACGAGCGGTTACTACATGAGGTGTAAGATCAGGTGACTTAGTTTCCATCAGGAAATGCTGATCAGCTGATAATGTAGATCTCACTCTCTGCAAAAGTGAATTCCGGGAAGTTTTTAATATGAAGGTGTTTAGGAAACTCAGTCTGGTTTTACTTGGACGTACGTTTGTGGGTTTGTCAAGGTGTGTGTTCTGTTTTGCAAGCCACAGGCAGGTTTGGACAGCTTTCCTCTGTCGTGCTGACACCACATTATTTACAGAATAAAAACATAAGAGGGGATCGGGAGCGTCTGTATCAAAGAAAACCCACGTGGCAGCGACTGTTTGATGGGACACTTTTCACCAATACATCACGATTTATTTATAGCTTAGCGGAGGATTTCCCCGACCCATCTCTTCTTTTGAGCTTTGGAGAGAAGCGCGCAAAGTTCGGACGAGGCAAAACCACGTAACATAGAGAAGAAATCCAAGCTGTAGAGTTAATGTCAACCCATTACAACTATTTAGTGTTTTCAGAAAATCCGAGAAGTTGTTCGACTACTAAGCTTGAGGAAACGACTAAAGCTTTATGTGAAGAAATTAAATACTTTTTTGAAGAGTGTAAAAATTTGGAAGTCGCACATTATCTTTTATTCGAGACGGTGGCAGGATAGGCTGGGAGAGAACAGGAATTCACGTGATCTAGATCTGACTCTTCAGGTTTGTGTTGCGTTTAATTCAGGTTCACAAAGTGTTTTTATTTTGGGCGTTGAGGCAGGCAAGTGTTACGTGGCCTAAATATGCTGAAATTGTTTTCATGCTCTGTGAGCCAGAGGGTAACCGGGCGTCTGGGACAACCTTTTACTGGGCACGCGTTTCCAGGAATTTAGCCAGACGGGTATTTACGACTTGTGATTTGCTCGCCCCAAGCCACATCCGTCCGTCCATCCGCAGAAACGCGCGACGCCGCGAGCAGGTGAACTCGGGAGCCTTGTGTCGAACCACTTGAAGTTACTTCTGTCCCTGTCCCACCGCATTTTTGTGGTTAACGTGTGCTAATTAAACGCTGGCAGCAGAGCTGAAACCAAACGACTCGGAGCGCTGTGGGCTGCCAGGGCAAGGCCTCCTGTCAGCGGCACGAGATTTTGCTCTTCGGGTGCGTGAGCTTCGCTCAGCTCGTGTCCCTGCGGTGACGTTTTGAGGGGTTTTTGGGCTTCTCTTGAAGAGATTGGGGAAACGAATATTTTTTCTTTTTTAATGCTCGATCAGCATTGCAGTTCAGTTCGTAGCACCTTGGAAGGTACCGCACACATCCTCATCCACCTCCAAAATCTTTTCCCTGATGAGAATTTTCTTTTCCAGGGATCCTTTAGACTTGACATCCTCCCTCTAACTACCGTGACTCCCACAACTGACGTTCTCCTTGCTTCCTAGATTGCAGCTGACTGCTAATGCTTCTTGAAATCTTAAGGCTTTGACAGTGAAAGATGCATTTGCTCAGCCTTCAGGGTGCTGCTGGTCTAGACGCATGGATTTAGTGACACGAAGATACAGCTTTTAAAATTAAACAGGAAAGGAGTTGATTGATTGAAACTAAATCCTGTGTGGATGGCTTCCAGGATGGGTTGGCCCGTACTCTGATTTTCTGTGGTTTGTGTGCGCATCTGCCGTTTCTCCTCTACGTTCTCGGTTTATATCAGATCGACTTTTATAAAATTTAAGAGTGCTCAATGTTGTACCTGGCGGGGCTTGAAATTCCATTCTTACAGAGCTCGTCGCATGGTGTCGAGGAGGAATGGGAAGTGTAACGCATCTTTCTCGGGGAAATTATTAGTCTGATGCTTTTACTGAGATAAAACGATGGTGAAAAGAAATTTCCAAAAAGCTGCTGAGTTCCAAGACGGAGATAATGTGGAGGGGAATGGCTTAGTTCCACTCCGAAAGGGTCACATAGCTGTGCCTGGTGCAGGAGCTCTGGGTTGTTAGGTGACACGAGAAATGCCCGTAGAGACCCTGTCGGTGATTTTGGTCGCCCTGACAACGTCGGGTGGTGCTTGGGGCCAAAATCCACCAGCTTAGGGCAGCAGGGAGTTAACTGTTGGTATTAAATGGCAATAAATTAATCTTCCCCAATTTGAACCTGTTTTGCCCATGATGGGAACCAGTGAGTGGTCTCCCTGCCCTCCTCTTGACCCACGAGCTTTTCATTCTGTTTTCTGCCCTGTCCTGCCGAGGAAGGGGAGCAAGAGCGCAGCCAGGTGGGAACGAGCATAAAGGCTCAGCGTTTTTTGGTTAACGCTTATCACTTGTTCTGCATCTTTTGGTGAGTCACGAGGGCACTTAATTGTAATGGGGATGGAAAGAAGGGAGCGCTAAGAAAATATTAAATGGATTTGCCCTTAGGCCATTCTATGATTCTATGAACTAAGTTGGAAGGGACTTTAGAGATCATCTCATCCACCCTCCCTGCCATGGGCAGGGACACCCTTAACCAGCCCAGGTTGCTCAAGGCCTCATCCAGCCTGACCTTGAACACCTCCAGGGAGGGGGCAGCCACAGCCTCTCTGGGCAATTTATTCCACAGTCTTGCCACCCTCGCACTGAAGTTGTTTTTCCTAAGATCCAATCTAAATCTGTTTTCCTTTAACTTCAGTCCATTTCCCCTTGTCCTGTAGCTGGACACTCTTGCACAAAGTCCTTCCCCAGCCTCCCTGTAGGTCCCTTCAGGTGCTGCAGGCAGGGATAAAGTCACAGAATCACAGGATGTTCGAGGTTGGAAGGGACCTCAAAGATCATCTAGTCCAACCCCCCTGCCAGAGCAGGATCACCTACAGCAGAGCGCACAGGAAGGCGTCCAGGCGGGTTTTGAATGTCTCCAAAGGAGGAGACTCCACACCCTCCCTGGGCAGTCCCCCCCCGGAGTCTTCTCCAGCTGCACACCCCCAGCTCCCTCAGCCTGTCCTCGCAGCAGAGCTGCTCCAGCCCCTGGGTCACCTTTACTGGCCTCTGAACTCGTTCCAACAGATCCATGTCCCTCTTAGAGCAGAGACTTCTTGGGTATTTCTTGATTGCTAACTCAAGAACAGGAGAAACAAAGGGGCAAATGTTTACTGTTATCCCTCGCTAAATTCTGTTGCAGCAAAACAAGTTCTAAACTTAAGTAAAACCCCCGAAACCACCCCCGTGGCTCAGATTTCCCATTTTTTTGGGGGCTGCCCTCCCGTCTCCGCGGGTGCTGGGGGAGAAGCGAAGCACCTTGTTTTCACGGCGGCTGGCTGGCGGCAGCTGCCCGACGCCGGGTTGCTCCGCTACGTGCGCCCTTTGCGGGGCTATTTTTGAACGGTCCTGAGGTAAGGAAGGCAGCGGCTCTCCCCGGACCTGTCTCGCAGCAGCACGCACCAAGTACCAGGTCTGTTCCTAGAAGAAAGGATTCTGGTGTTATTTCGAGACTTCGCACACCTCAAGCAAATCACTGTCGAGAAATGAGTGGGGAGAAAAACTGCTTTTTTATTTCTTTTTTTCCCCAAATCTGTGACATCAGTAATTTGTTGTACCTGGGCAGAATAGCGTTAGCTTTTTGGTGTTTTCCTGCTTTTTGGCTGTTGGTTTTGGGTGTGGTTTTTTTCCTTTTTTTGATTTTTTGGGACTTGATTTGCATAATTGATAATTTAATCCATTAATACAGTATTTACGAGAAGTCCCGTTTTCCCTGGGATGGGCTTCATATTTAGGTGCTGAATAATATCTGCTGCACTAAGTTCTCTTAATAATAAACTTTGTAAGCAGATGGTGGAATTTTTGTTTGGGTAAAAATAGACACCTGACTGTAGGTTTTATTTCTGTGGTGCAGAATCTGATTTATTTTTTTTTTCCTTTATGATTGTGAATTTTAAGAAGGGTTGCTGAATATGAAAGACTGCTTTTTTAACCTTGTTTTTATCTTTTTTCATCACCGTATGATAGAATCACAGAATCATAGAACAGTTCAGGCTGGAAAAGACTCTTGGGATCATTGAGTCCAACCATTAACCCTACACTACAAGTTCACCCCTAAACCATCTCACCCAACACCACATCTCAGCGACACTTAAACACATCCAGGGATGGCGACTCAACCCCCTCCCTGGGCAGCCTGTTCCAGTGTCTGACCACTCTTTCCGTGAAGAATTTCTTCCTAATGTCCAGCCTAAACTTGCCCTGTTGCAACTTGAACCCATTCCCCCTGGTTCTGTCCCTAATGACCTGTGAGAAGAGACCAGCACCAACCTCTCTACAATGTCCTTTCAAGTAACTGTAGAGCATGATGAGGTCCCCCCTCAGCCTCCTCTTCCTCAAACTGAACAGTCCCAGCTCCCTCAGTCGCTCCTCGTAAGGTCTATTCTCCAGGCCCTTCACCAGCTTTGTCGCCCTCTTCTGCACTCGCTCCAACACCTCGATATCTCTCCTGTACTGAGGTGCCCAAAACTGAACACAATACTCAAGGGGTGGCCTCACCAGTGCTGAGTACAGGGGGACAATCACCTCCCTACTCCTGCTGGTCACACAATTTCCAATACAAGCCAGGATGCCGTTGGCCCTCTTGGCCACCTGGGCACACGCTGGCTCATACTCAGCCGGCTGTCGATCAGAACGCCCAGGTCCTTTTCCGCCAGACAGCCTGCCAGCCACCCTTCCCCAAGCCTGTAGTGTTGCATAGACCGTAGATTTTAGGGCAATGGGAGCGTTGTAATGGCTTTGATGTCTAAACTTGGACGGTTGCAGAGATCACAGTATCACAGAATGTCAGGGATTGGAAGGGACCTCGAAAGATCATCAAGTCCAATCCCCCTGCCAGAGCAGGAACGCCTCGATAATGCTACACAGGAACGTGTCCAGGCAGGTCTTGAATGTCTCCAGAGAAGGAGACTCCACACCCTCTCTGGGCAGCCTGGGCCAGGGCTCCGTCACCCTCACTGAGAAGAAGTTTCTTCTCGAGTTTAAGCGGAACCTCTTATGTTCCAGTTTCAGCCCATTACCCCTTGTCCTATCAGTGGTTGTCACCGAGAAGAGCCTGCCTCCATCCTCGTGACACTCGGATACTTGGCTGACTTCATGTTAACCTAATAATAATAAATTGTTCTGAAAAAGGTGACCTGGAGTGATGCAGATCCAACCAAAAAACTCTTGTTAATGCGCCGCTGGCGCCGCGTTTGGCCCAGAGCGAGAGGTTTGGCTACAAATTCCACCGCGGTTCTGAGTCTTGCCCTTTGTTTCCCTTTGCCCCAGGTGTGTATTTGCCTTTGCTATGGGAACAGAGCTTTTGTTGGAAGAGCCCCATCGCTCTGGGCTACACGAGGGGCCACTTCTCCGCCCTGGTCGCGATGGAGAACGACGGTTACGGCAATCGAGGCGCTGGTGCTAACCTGAACACCGACGACGACGTTACTGTGACGTTCCTGCCGTTGGTGGACAGCGAGAGGAAACTATTGCACATTCACTTCCTTTCTGCTCAAGAGGTAAGAAGCAGCCGTGGGGCCGGGAGCCTTCGTCCCACCTGCTCGATTAATTGGGGTGGCCTCTGCGATTCGAGGAATTAGCGAGGAATTTCGGGGGAGCCCGCTGTTTAACGAGCGCTGCTCCTGTTCCTCAGCGCTCAAGGCGATTCTGAAAGATATTCTGAAAGATATTTTCCCACAGATTTGAGGGATTTTTTAGCTCTGTGATTTGAGCGTGACTTCGCTGTGCACGTGAATACCTCAAAAAAGACCCAGGAATAAGGATTCTGACACTGTTGCAAGACTGAAATATGCCTTTTTTTCATTAATTGTTTAAAGGCTGTAACACAAATATGGGCTGGTGGTTACAGCACGCTCTGCTTTTTTTTTTTTCTTTTTTTTTCCTCTAATGAAACTCCCCTCATTCCTTCTTTGATAACTTTAATAAAGGCAAAAACCCACATCGTTAAGTTGTGCATGTGGGGCAAGGGAGGTGAAGTCATTGCAAAAAGTGGGCATCCTGTAGACAGAGGAGAAAAAGTATGGGCTTTACGGCTAGAGAGGGTTGTTTTTTCAGCAATAAATAACTTCTATTATGCCTTCCAAGAGGAAATGTTTCACATCAAGAACTGGTAGACTCCTCAAAACTGTTTTGTGAAGGCAGAAGGCTCTTTTATCCTCTTTACATATATATGGCACCCGCTGTAAATAATTGGTTGCTTGCAGATGGAATATTAGGAAGGCTGTACTGGAGATACACACCTGAGAAATCTAAAAAGGAAGAATTAACTGGAGAATTATTTCCAGAGCCTTCAAATTTGGGTTGGAAACGCAGCGTGAAAATCAACTTGACTTTCAGAGACTCCCGGTGGGCCGCAGCCGCGCGCTGACCCCGTCGCCTTCGGAAAGGAACCGCGTCGCCCCCCTCGTCCCGGGTGTTTCGGGGTGCTGGAAATTCGTGTTTCAAGCCTCACCCTCCATCTGTTTCCTCTCCCCCAAAGATAGGTAACGAGGAACAGCAGGAGAAGCTGCTCCGGGAGTGGCTGGACTGCTGCGTGACGGAAGGAGGGGTCCTGGTCGCGATGCAGAAAAGCTCTCGCCGGCGCAACCACCCGCTCGTCACCCAGATGGTGGAGAAGTGGCTCGATCGCTACCGGCAGATCCGCCCCTGCACGTCCCTCTCGGACGGCGAGGAAGATGAGGACGACGACGACGAATGACGACGAAGGAGCGGGGAAAGAAAACGACCGGCGCGCGAGCGTCCGACCCGGAGTTTAGCGTTGTGCTCGAGCAGTTCCTTGGTGTGGAGCGACCCAGTTCTAGGGGAAACGTGCTGTAAAAGGATTTTTTTGTGAGTTTGGTTTTTTTCTAACCGGCACGGAGAGAGTCTCGGAGCCTCGCCTGCTGCGTGAAGAGAGCGAAAACGGGCTGGACTACACTTTGTATCCAAACAAAGAAACGAAAAACAGCTACTTTTATTATCGAGACAGGAAAAAAACAAAGAAACAAACAACGTTTTTTTTCTTTCTGATTGTAAATCTGTCTATAAATGTACCGCATGTGGTTGTGTAAGAGGTTGTGTAATAGGAAAAGTATACCAGCATCTTAATTATTGCAAAGAAGTTTGGTTGGTTTTTTTTTTTTTTCCAATAAGGGCACTTATGAAAGCACATGGTAGATGGATATCTCCTCCCTCCGAGATTCTTTTCCAGTAGAACTTGGGGATCTACGTCGCCTTTTAGATACTCTGACACAGTTTTTTTTTTGGGGAAAGGCCCTTTTCTGTGAAATCTCACTAGCGCCCAGGTCAGACCGTGAGGGGTTTTTTTTTTTCTACTTTGCGCAAAATATCCACAGCAAGTCCATAAGCAAAAAAAAAAAAAAATCAATAAAAATCCCGTCATCGTTTTACTAATATTTTAGTTACTGCTGTGCCCGTGTAATAAAATCTAAATCGTACGGAACAAGCTGGAAGAGAAGCTAAATTTTTCATTGAGTGATTTGTTTCCTGAAAAGGTGTTTGGTTGGGGATTTTTTTGTTTTTTTTTTCTTTTCTAATAGTTCATAGATTCCTTTTGGTATACGTTAAGAATATTTATTCAGAGAAGCGATCTAAAATCTAGGGATTCTATTCCAGTGAGCATTTACTAAACAAAATTCCTTGAATTTCGACAACTCGGACACGCTTGAGAATTTCATATTGTCGGAACTCCGTCTTGCCGTGATACAAATGACATTTGGTTTTATTATCATTTATTCTTTCATCAACTCAAGCATTGCTGCAAATGAAAAGAAAAAAAACACCTTTTCAAAGGGTTACTCCCCCACCCCGATTAAATCTAGTGAGAATACACTCGACAGTCCTCAATAAAAAGAGGAATCTATGCTCAAGTTGGTTTTAAAAGCACTGTGTTATATATATTTTTATTTTATTTTTTCCTCAGTATGTAAACCTGGGAATTTCTTGCATGTTGATTGATGTGGCCATACTTAAACTTCTGTAAGTTCCTGAGATTGTAAGTTCAGAGTATATTCTCCGGTAGAAATTTTATTATATTTGATAACTTTAGCCATGTAACCTGTTAATGGATAAAGTTGATCTAAAAACCTCACTGAAACACTAAAGGTTAACGCCAGTTTTTACGTATATGGTGCAATTCAGGGTGTCTTGAAAAGCACTTTCGATGGTGTGGTGGTTGACTCGAGGAATTTGGCAGTAGACGAAATCGTTTTAATTAGAATTTGGGAAGAAGCCCCACGGCACAGATTTTTTTAATGTAGTTCAGAGCTATGGAAACCCCGAGGAACTTGCTGCTTTTTCTTCCGAATGCTGCTTAGACGGTGGTGAAACGTGCACAAACTCCTCCAGAAACTTGGTGACGACACCAAAAGTATAGAAATAATGAAGTACTGTATCAACTCGGCAATCTGCCCGTCACCCGTCGGGGTTTATTATGAAATATCTTCACTTTTTCTTTTCTTTTTTTTTTTTGTTTTCCTTGGCTGCTAGATCTCCTCCGGTCGGTGCATGCGCAAATTTCCAGGTAAAAGACTGCATGCTCCTCTGCAACGTCCCTATGAGTTACCTGAACGAACCGGGCAACCTGCACATACTCTCAGAGGTTCTTCACAAGCACGTGGTCCCGTTTCAAGTTTGCTTTCCAAGTTAGTTGGGTTTTTTTAATTTTTTTTGGTCCTTGCAGTGAAATCCTTTTTATACCTTCCCTAGCCGAGGTCGTGAAGCTTTTCTGTCAGGGCAACCGAGTGCGGAGTAAGCTGGGATGAGAATTTCCATGATCCGAGCTGCGGGCTCGGTGGGCGGGCGGCATCGCGGTGCGACCCGGCGCCGCTCCGGGACGTCCTTTGGGTTCGGGGCTGAGCGCGTTGGCTTCGGAAGTTCTCGTTGAGCGACCGGATCGCTGGAAATTCCCATCCTAGCTTACCCAGCATCACCTTCCCCCGTGCAGACCACCCTTGGAAGGGACTAAAGGACGAGCTCCTACCCTCGGCAGGCTCCTCCGAGGGGCGGGTAAAACGCCGCGTGGAATTTGAGCGTCCCCCAGCCCCCCTTGCTGTGCAGCAGTTCCGTTTAAGGAAGCAGAAAGCTTCCTTGTGACATGGGGAGAATGAACCAATGTGAAAAATCTCACCTTGAGCCAAATCCGACGAGCACACCTTCCTCCCTCTCCCGCCTCATGGCCCGACCGTCCCCAACCGGCATGTCACCGTAGCGAGTGGAAGTTCACCGCGCAGTCAGTTCAGCTGGTTTATTATTTTTAATTTTTTTTCCCCCCAAAAGCATGCAGCGTGCTCTCCGGCATTTATCTAGTTCTGGTTCGAGAGGACGGTCCTGGTACTTCAGAGCTCTTGGCTTTTCTTGATCATTTACCGTTTCGTTCCGATGTGCTGTAAAATGGTTTGTTCAGGTGAACGGCGCTTCACAGGTTGTTTCGGAACTGGTGAAGTATCTTTTTATTTTTCTTTTTTTTTCGGAATTGAAGTAATCCAAACCTCATGTACCTGTAGATTAAAGAGATGCAAACCCCTGCTTTGTGCTAGCCCAGTGGTCGGTGTATGTTCATGGGTACTCTCTTTGAATTACAGACTTGAAAGTTTACAAATACTGAGATTAATTTGCAAACGCTCCCTTGCAGCTTGTTGGCAGGTTCTGCTCTTTTAGCGAAGTATATATATATAAAAAAAATTGAGTTTCTCAATGTTATTTTCCTCATATTATTGCTCGTGGCAGCACAAGCTTTCCTAGCACAGACCTTGGCTTTTCATTGCTACCTCCTTGACATCTGGTCATTTTTTGGTTTTTTTTTTTTTTTTTCCCCCTGGTTTAATTTATGAATTCCTCAGTGAAAAATCCCTGTATTTCCTTTGGTTTTAATATATTAAAATTCAGTAATTCTGGATTCTCCCAAAGTTCTGCTGTGCATGGCTTACGGCAAGTTACCAGCTTGCGTTTACCCCATTAACAAAATCGGTTTGTGTGCGTAGAGACCCTTCTTTAACTGCCACTTTTTCTTTTATTCCCCTTTTTGTTCCGTAATTTTTTTTTAAGGTTTTACTTTAAGCTGCTCTGACATCCCTCACCATGGGAGAGCCTCTCTCCCCGCCTGCCTGCCCTGAGCTCGACAACGGCACAAATCTTCGGCGCCTCTTTTCTCTCCCGTTTCTTTCGTAGAATCACTGAGGTTGGAAAAGACCTTTAAGACCATCACGTCCAACCGTCAGCGCGACCCCTAAACCGTGTCGTGAAAAAAAACCTTCACCCCATAGTTTCCCAGCTGAGAGTCGCGGCGTTTTGCTTCCTGGTGCTTCGGTGTTGACCACCACGATGCTCTTCCCTTTCCCCTTCCACAGATCTTCTCTTTGCGGTCCTGCTGGCGTTTGCACGGCAGCCGCTCGAAACTCAACAGCGAGGGAGAACGTGTAAAACTCCTTTCCGTTACCAAAGCGTGTCCTTGAGCCCATAACCCTTGGGGGGTCTCCTCGTTTCTCCTCTTGTTGCGCTTGCAGCTCTCGAGACTGCGGTTGCATCCGCCCTTGGCTTCGGGCGGGAGGGAGGTTGGGTGCTGGACGGAAACGACGGCGGCTGCCGCTGCCCGCGGGCTCTGAGCGGAGCCTCTCGCCGTCGGGGCACAGGGCCCACCCCGGGCGGCGGCGCCCAAAATCCTGCGGCACCGCCGGGAAGCGCCCGCACCCCCCTGGGATGCGACGGCTTCTTTCAACCCACCTCGGAGTATGACGAGTTTATTTTTAAATCAACTCTAAAACTGTAACATCAGTGAAACGTTTTCCTTGATTTTTTTTTTACCCTTGTTCCGGTGTTTCCCAAACACCGTCTCTGCATTATCCTGTTTTATCCGCCCGGTTTCTTACGGTGGTCGTCGTCGATGGCCAGTGGGTGCCGTGGTGATCCCTGACACCGAGCGGTCCCAACGGGAGCTGACTTTTTAACATTTGAAGCTCACACCTACTTTACAGTTGAATTTAAAGAAACCAAAATACAGCTTTGTAACCTCGGACAACTTTTGATGGTTTTCTTGGTGTTTTTTTTTGGTCGCCTGGAGCCACTCAACCGCGTTTGCAGTTCTCTCCCAGCAGTTCAAGCCTTCGTTTCCCCCGTACAAAACCCACCGCTCGACCTGTTTGGTCTTTTCCCCCCACCTCAGCTGCCTATAAACATTCCACTTGATTTTAAATATTAACAACGCCTTTAAATATTCACCGATTTTCCACCTTACAGGTAGCGCCGCCCGAGTCTGGATAAGAAGAAGAACCGAGCGCGCGTTCCCCCCTGACAGCACAAATATTTTTCCCGACAGCACAAATATTTTTCCTCCCTTCCGCCTTTCCCCCAAGCTGCCGCCGAAAGGACCGACCGAGGTGGGGCTGGAGGCAAAACTCACCTGCTCTCCCGCCGCGGAACCGCCCTGGCTTTCGGAGGAGGGCGCGGGGCGAGCCGAGGTAACGTCTGCCCCTTCCTCCGCGCGTTCTCCATCCCCGAAGCACGAGCGGGGATCGCAGCGAGAGCTCTTGCCGGTCAGAAATTATAGAAATTTTATCACTTTTTATTGAAAACTGCACTGAACGCTAAATGTCCACCTTTACAATAAACAAATACAGTAACGGTAACACACTAAAACAAAACATACTGCTGATAGCCATTGGTTTGTTTTTTCTTTTTTTTTTTTTTCTGTTTGGGACAGCTTAAGATTTCTCTTTTTTTTTTTTTTGTCTTTTTTTTTTTCTTTTTTTTTTGTCACAGAAACAGGAATGTACCCATACAAAGGCTCGAAACAGGCCATCATCTTTTTAAAAACAAAAAGGCGATGATTCACAAAAGACTATGAATATAACATGTAACTAGTCGATACAAATCTAATAGGATTTGTTAAAATCAGTCACATCTAATAACACGTTTTTTTTGAAGTGTTCTTGTATAAAATAGCACGTGAAGAAAAAGAAGACTTTTATCCATGTCTAAAAAAAGTGGATTTTTTTTTGTTCATAGACAGTCTGACAAGTTACCATAAAAAGTGTTTCCTGAGACATAAGGAAATGCAACATTATTCTTGAACCCTTTCCAGCTCAAGACTTTTTTTTTTTTTCCACTTGATAAAATAGCTGCAGATTTAAAACTGAGAAAATATATTTGAGTACAAATAGTGTGTGAAACTTAATACTTTCTTCTTCTTTTTTTTTTTTTTTCCGGTTTTTTTTTGTCCTTTTTTAATTTTTTTTTTTTTTTCTTGCATCATTGCAGGGCGTAGGTGAATGCACAGCTACTTTATTCAGTGTATCGGGCAGAGAAGAGACTGGCAGATTGGTTTTTTTTTCTCTTTTTTTTTTTTCCAGTAGCCTGGGAGAGCAGCGGCCGCTGCCAGGAGCTTCTTCTGCCCTCCCCAACCCACAGATCCCGGCTGGAGCGGCTACGACTTAAAACCTGGCAGGAGAACTTCTGTTACACATCACTGGCCCTGTGAGACTGCAAAAAGGATACATTTTTTTTAATTATTATTATTTTTTTTTTTCTTCTAAGCCGGTACCGATGCCTCCCGTTAGAAGAGGTAACCAGGTACAAGAGTACGGAAAGGGCTGAAGCCACATAATGGTTTCCTCTACCATTTCTGTGTTAACTGGAACGATGGCTTAACGCAAGCGTTTGGAGACGGGGGCGGAAGCCCTGTCCTTCCCGAGGAATTTGAAGGGGGGTGGGGAGGGGAAAAAAAAAAAATCTATTTTTATTCATGTGATTGATGCACAGATGAAGGGAAACTTAACACACAAGAACAGAAGTTGACCATTAATGTATCGCATCCTAGTTTTCAGCGCTTCGGTAAGCAGGTGCCTTCTTCAGGGCTTCTCCCCAGTCTCGACCGCTATCGCGTTGTCGTTAACACTGGAACATCAATGATGCGTCTGTCCAAAATCGACATTACAAATTTCGTATCAAATTTTTTTTTTTTTTAGTTCGTGTATAACTCCTTTTCCAATGTCTCTTGGTCCTAAGTTTATTGAGTGATTTTTTTTTCTTTTTTTTTTTTTTTTTAAATTATCTGCTATTGCTCGTTGGGATGTTCCCTGTTGTCCCCGTGTTTTGTGGGCTGGTTGGGAGATGGAGCTTGGGAAGGATGTGCCACCGTGGGAAGGTTGTGAGTGACGGGGATGCCTCCGGGAATGATGCCCTCCATCGCCGCCGGAATTCCTCCCGGCGCCACGCTGACCATCCCGGGCGGGTACCTGCGAGAGGGGACAGAGAGAGGCAGGTTTGTCGCGTCAGAGCTCGCCACAAACAGCACCAATCACTCAACCGCCGCCGCCGAGGCTACAGAGCAACCGAGCAGCAAAGAGATTCCTCTTCTCTGCTAGAGCTGGGGGTTTTTTTCTTTTGAATAACCAGGGATAGCGCCGTGTTCACCTAATGCCGCCGTGTCCTCCGCTGTGGTATTGGGCAGCGTCTTGTTCTGTGCCTTCTAACGGGTTGCTGAGCCATCTGGAAGCCTTTCTCTCTTGAAAAATGGGGTGAGGAATCATTGGGAATGCTCTCTGAAATGCCAATTGCTGGGGTGCTGACTTACGAGCCCTGCGAGTGAATGCCGTGGGACACCTACACCCCGTGGGGACGGAGAGCTGCTGCGTCCTCCTCACGGAACCAGAAAGCAGAGCTGGAAAAGGGGGCTGGATCTAATTCATCTCCCTTTCTCTGAGCAGGGCGAGTTTACACAAATCCCCCAGGGCTTGAGTTTGAAAAAAAAGGAGAAGAACTGAGAATTTCTCGAGCCCTTTTGCAGGGAAGGTGTGATGCGGGGGCAGCGAGGAGGGCGGTTGGAGAGGTGGGGACCGAGGGGCCCAACTCCCCGCACCTCCCTGCTGCCCCCTCGCCTGGTGGAAAGGCCGATGAGGGAGAAATTGGGGAGGGGAAGGGAGGTTCTACCTGCCCGTGAAGGTGGAGAAGCTGACTCCAGCTCACAGGGGCAGTGGGACCGTGGATTAGTGAGGAGGTTAAGCCGAGGCTTGTCCTCAGGGCAGGTCTGGTTGGGTTTTTTTTGTATCTCCAGGGTATTTTTGGCAAGGTGATACGCTGAAGGCTGCCGGTGCTCCAGCTGAGTCCTCACGTCTAACATCTCCTATCAGAGTGCTCCGAGTCGTCCAGTGGAGCAATAAATAACCTTAATCTCAGGGATTTAGGTGGAAGTTAGACCACCTGACTCTGGACCTATATTTGGAGTTTTTTCCCCTGGCTCATTAACCCACAAGCCGGGTCAGGCTCACAGCAGTGGGTGTGCGGAGAGAAGCGCCGAGCAAATCTGCAATCGCTTCTTCACCAGTCGTGTCCTTGCTTTGTGGGGTGAGGAGGGATCCTGCCACTTACACAGATGTTCCACAAGTGCCCGGTGGCCCCCCCCAGAACGAAGCCTTTGCAAACGCGAGGCTTTATGAACCCATGGCTAACTCGAGCAGCGTTGACAATCCCGGCAATGCGACTCCTGGTCCCCAAGGCCAGGGATTTTGCAGTCGTTGAGCCAACAGAGCAGTTTGGGTGCTTGGGCTTTCACCCTCTTGTAACTGGAATCCCAAAGCCCCCCTCTGCGGGGGAACCCACCGCCCGGGTCCTGTTCTCCCGCTTACCTGTACGTGGCACCATTGAGCTCTGGATGGATCGCTTGCTGATCTATTACAGACCAGGGAGCTGTTGTGACAAAGAATTCCTTGTTGACGCAGTTTCTTAGGCTTTCCGGAATGCGCCCTGGCGTTGGGAATAAAGGTGAGGATGTGTCAGGCAGGTCCCAGCTTTATCACCCTCTAATAACCTCTAGTTTTGTTTTTTATTCTCTTAGTAAAGGATGACAGGGGAAAAAAGTCCTATATCCCTCATTTCAGGAGGATGTGTCAGCTGTGCCGAGGGGCAGTTTGGAGACCAGTTTCCTACCCTCAGTCCCAGCTCTTGGCTTTTGGTTGCCATTCCCCTGAGCCCACGGCTTTCAAAGCAGGGGCTGGCCAGACAGGAGGCTCTGCCTTCCATGTTAACAGGGGTGGCAACTTTTTGGACAAGAGAACCGCTCCTTTGCAGGAGCATCATGCCCATCGTCTTGAAGCAAGCTCGGTTTTAGCCAGAGTTGGACACGGGTGCTTTCACCGCTTCGGGATTTGATCTGCACCATCTTTTGGGTTAGCACCCTTAGAAGGAGCAACAGTTATTGCTTCCCTGTCCTTCTCAGTCACGGCTGCCAGTCTTGGCCACGCTGCACAAGTGCTCCACTAATTAAAAACAAAACCCTTCACCCAACTTACAAAAAAGTTCGGTGAATCAGCTTTCTTTCTAGGAAGAAAAGCAGGATTAGAGCCCTTTCCCAGTCTCCTGCTGAGCCCCATCTCTGCCCCTCCTGGCTCACATTCGAGGTACACACGTGAGCTACCCCCAGCTTCTCCGCGGGGCCGGGTACCTGTGATCGCGCGCCGGATTTCAGTAGCAGCAGCTTCTCTCATCTCTAGCGACGCCTGCTCGCTGTACCAAGCCGTGTGCGGAGTACAGATTAAATTGGGGGCATCTTTCAATGGGCCTTGAGCAAAACTGGGAGCAGAGGGAAAAGAAAGAAAAATGAAGCCATGTTTAAAAAAAAAGAATTTAAATACGCTGCGAAGGGCAAAAAGCCTTGTGGGCTGCCCTCCCGGTACTCAGGCCAAGGGAAGGAGTCCAACAGCTTCCTGCCAGCCCGGAGCGGTAACAGAGGAGCTGGGGAGGAATCCTGGCTCCAGGGCAGGGCATGAACTGAAAACGCACCAAAAAAGAAGCCAACGGGGCTGAAAAATAAACGCTTGGGGGTGTCTCTGGACAACACCACCCAGCTCTCGGGCAGTTCTGCGCTAGTGAGCGCGCTGTGTGTATTTTCAAGCACAGGCTGACGGCTTGTTCTAAGCTCTCGGGGTCCCCTCGCACACCTGTAGCCCCAGATGGGTGCCCCGAGGTCTTTTCTCAGACCCCCAGCGCGGGTGGTTGCGCGGCTCCAAGGGAAAGAAAAGCGAGAGCTTTACCTAAACGGTTCAGACTCGTGCACGTCGAGCGCAGCCCCTCGTATCCGTCCCTCCTTCAGGGCTTGAGTTAAGGCCTTCTCGTCCACCAGCCCCCCCGCGCGCCGTGTTCACCAGGAACGCTCCCTGCCTCATCTGCCGGCGAGAGACACACCAGCGTGAGCTCGGCGCGGGGGCCACGGAGGAACCCACGGCCGGCGCCGAGGCTCGGGGTTCGCCCGCTGAAGGGCGGAGCCCTTCCCCGGGTCGGGCAGGCGACGGCAATTACCTGCTTGATCGTGAAGTCGTTGATGAGGTGGTGGTTGTGTTCGTTAAGGTTACAGTGCAACGAGACACAGTCGCTCTGGTAGAGCAGGTCCTGGAGCGTGTAGACCCGCTGGACTCCCAGGGACCTCTCTATCCCGTCCTGCAGGTACGGGTCATAAAATATCACGTTGAAGCCGAACGCCTTGGCTCGGACTGCGACCGCTTGCGCGGTGCGACCTGCGCGAGAAGGAAAGAGAGGGGCTCATTTAACCGATTCCCACCTCCCCGGCTCCGCGAGGCTGAGTTGCCCCATAGCCTGACCGTCCCCCACCCCAGCCTGGGTCCCCTGGGACCTCCTGGCCTTCCAGGACA
This sequence comes from Trogon surrucura, assembly GCA_020746105.1. NCBI lineage: Eukaryota > Metazoa > Chordata > Aves > Trogoniformes > Trogonidae > Trogon > Trogon surrucura. Next base: position 3,740,449 of record CM036621.1, on the reverse strand, counting down.
GCCCTTGAAGGGATTCTGGCTGAAAGGAAGACCTGGACCACCAGCTTTAGCAAACGTGACATGCTTTGTGTTAACATTTTAAAAAGAAAACCCAACAAAATTAGAACACGTGGCACCATGCACAGCCACGCAGAAGGCACAACGTGTGGCTCAGCCCTGCTGATGTTCAGCTCTGACTGTTGCAGAGAAACAATCCTCCGTGGTGCTGTGCCCACCAAGAAAAGCTGAAAAGGGAAAGAAAAAAGTGCCACCCTTCTTTTTTTTTTTTAAAGACAACTTGTTTGTGATGATAGGTCTTTCAGTCAGAACGCTGGATGGCAGATGTTCCTGCACACCTCCCTTGCCTGTCCCGGCGCGAGGGCTGTGCCGGCTCCATGTATCTGTTGATTTTTCTGGGAAATGGCTGCTGCACAGAAGATGAGGGGAAATACTGCTGCAACATTCGTGGTCTGCAGCTACCTCTGACGCTGAAACTCTCTAGAGCTACGGGTGAAGGCAAACTTGGTTTTACGCAGCCCTGCTGCTGCGCAGGGCGGGACGGCTCAGGAAGAGCTCGGCTGCTGTAGCTGTGGCTCCGGGAGAGGGTTTTTTGGGGGGACGGCAGCTCTGCCAGGTGTGGTCCCTTCTGGGGCACCGCTGCATTTCACCAGCGCTCCTCCCACGCTCCAGCCTAGGCTCACAAAACACACCTCCTGCCCTAAAAAAAATCAATGTACAATATTCCCATACCTGAAGGGAACCTACAGGAAGGCTGAGGAGGAACTTTTTCCAAAAGCATCCACCGAGAGGGGAAGGGGAAATGGATTCGAGTTAAAGGAAAATAGATTTAGATTGGATCTTAGGAAAAAAATCTTCAGTGCGAGGGTGGCAAGACTGTGGAATAAGTTGTTCAGAGAAATTGTGGCTGCCCCCTCCTTGGAGGTGTTCAAGGCCAGGTTGGAAGAGACCTTGAGCAACATGGGCTGGTTAAGGGGATCCCTGCCCGTGGCACGGGGTTGGATGAGATGATCTCTATGGTCCCTTCCAACCTTGGCCATTCTGTGATTCTCCCTGCTTCACCCTGATTCACCGTGGTGGTTCTGAAAAAAATGCTTGTTTGAGCTGCCGGGGCAGCGAAGCGGCTGAGCTCGTTGCCTACGTACCAAAGCCGATGAGGCCGAGCGTCTCCCCCCTGATGCGGGCGGCGCCGGAGGCCACCTCCCGGATCTGCTCCACGCTCTGCACCCGCGTGCCTTCCCGCAGCGCCTGGTAGAGCCACGTGTTTCGCCGGTAGAGGTTGAGGACGTGGCAGACGGTGGAGTCGGCCGTCTCCTCCACGGCGGCCGAGGGGATGTTGCAGACGGCGATCCCTGCAGCGGCAACACCACAAAGCACAACCGTGGCTCAGGTCGGGGAGAGGCAGCCCCGGCTCTTCCCCATTTTTTCTTTTTTAAAGCATTTGGAGTAACGTTTCCCAAGGATTTGCACAGTTTAGCTAGAGCAGCCTGAAACCTCTGCAAAAACCACTATGACCAGTAACGCTCAGGGGTCCCCGATGCCCTGGTGTCCCTCTGGAGCAAGAAGTGCAGATTTCAAGTGCGACAGTTACGCAGGAGTAACTCCAGCAGCAAAGGATTGTGTTGCAATAGAAAGTCTCATTCTTGTTTAGCTCAATCTACCCTCAAAGCGACTTAAAACAGCGCTGGCAGAATCTGCTCCTTTACCACAGTAAGACTGTCCGACCATTAAATGACTTAGGGACCAAGAATTCAGTGCACTCGAGCAGGATGGGGCTGGCTCCCCCTTCCACCACCTGGTTCCACTCCTGCCACAAAATCTGGGATGTTTTCCCCACGTTTTGGGAAGTGCAGCTCTCCCACCTGCCTGCCCCAGCGCTGGGCTTGTTTTAAACATCCCTGTCCCTGCTTGGAGCAGCAAGGAAAACGCCCTGCCCAGGCTCTGGCTCAGTAACACGTGTAAGGGTGCGCTTAATTTCGCGTTTATTCAGCAGAGCAGTTAAGCACATACTTACATCCCACCAGATTCAACGTGATTTAACCACACATTTAAAGACGGATGTGTATTTAAGTGCTTTGCTGGACCTTGGAGTAGAAACCATGAAGAAAGGACGAGATAAAGACGGAATAAGATATTCAGAAAATCCCCTTCTGCTGTGAGGAGCACTGATTCAAGGTCAAAAATTGCTTTCCCATCCCCCTGCTATTATTCCTGCTCCCAGGAGCTGCTTGTCTCTTCTAGAAAGGTCAAAATCCAGACCCCCCCAGCAAGGTGCAGGAGGCTTGTGTTGCCCAGCCACGCACCGTGTTAAGACACTGCTCATTTATGGACTGCACAGTTTAAAAACTACCTTATGGAAAGCAACAGCAATTCAGCTTCACGCTACATTTGTGGGTAGTCATTACATTTTCTACTCGAAACCACATCATTTGGCCACCCAATTTGCCACGTATAAAAAGGCGGCTTATGCCGCGCTCTCCCGTTTTACTTTATTCGTTGTGGTTTTTTTTTTTTTCTTTCTTGATGCTCAAAGCCTCAGAACGTTGTCATAATGGATAATAACAATAAGAGTTAAAAACATGAAGAAACCATTATGTCGAGAAGACACAGTTCTCCTCTCGGAAAAAAAAAAAAAATTTAAAAAATTCACTATATTGAGAATTGCTTTTTTAGGAGCGACTATTTGAAACTCTCTTATCGCAATTATCTTTGTTAAATGGCTCACGTGAAACGACTGTTATTCTGCACTTCCCCAGAGATAACTTTTACTATAAGATACCCTAAACACTGTTGTAGGACTGCTTGGCAGAGTGAATCTTGGGATCAGATGATCAGAAACGGTTGTAACTCTGCTGCTAAAATCACAGATGCAATTAAGCTCCTGCAGCTGGGAGCGTGCAGCCAAAGGGCTCTGCGACCACCCAGACCAGTAAGGGAAAGGGGGTGCCCCAGTACCGACTGAGCCACACAACGCAGCCCGTACGTGGGCAGAAAAATCCCAGAGCTGGACGTAGGGGCTCCTTCCTGAGAACGTGACAAGTTTTGCCATGTACCCCCAGCAAATCTCTTTTTCACGTTCCTGAGAGACCTTTGATGAGAGGGCAAAGAAGGCAGCAACAGCCCAACGCGTGCCTCCTGCTTCACCAGATCAGATCGAAGCACCAACCTTGCTTAACAAAATATGATGAAACACCCTTCCTCCAATTTTTCTCAAGCTAGATCGACTCTCCTGTGCCAGAAACAGACAAGCCACACAAGTATCTGCCAGCACGAGGGGCACCTGGAACTAGGGACGGCGTGTGAACCAGGGACTCGGGGCAGTTTAACAGCACGTGATCTCAGAAGCTGCCTTCTTAAAACTGCACCAGTTTGTTTACTTCAAGGTCAAGTTTTCGCGTCACGATATCCTCTCCGTGCCAAAAACGTAAACCGCACCTGTGATATCAGAAGCTGAACCAACCCCCTTCGGGATGTCCTGCCCGCAGCTCCTGAGGGAAGCAGGGGGTACTTGTGCTGAGTTCAAAGGCTCAGGAGGACACGGGAGGAAACGAGGGTGCAGAGCTCAGACTTACCAAGCTCCCCCGCAGCTTTGATGTCGATGTTGTCGTAGCCGCTGCCTATTCGAACAATGACCCGCAAGGCCTTGAACTTCTCTAGATCTTCTCGAGTCAGCGTGATGGTGTGGTACATCATCGCCCCAACAGCTTCATTTAATACCTGGAACAGAACGGAGACGTCAGGAGCCACCAGGACACCCGGAGGGGACACCTGCAGCTCCCAGAGCTAGAATATCACACAGTAAATTGTACATTTTTACCGCTGTCCTACTGTCTGACGCTCCCAGGTGCCACCAAAAGTGTCCCGCTGACACCGAGGCCATTCCCTTTGTGAACACGCTGGAGGGAGATCTGAAAATTCTGATGCTACATCTGGGCATTCTGATGCTACATCTGGGCAGACAAGGCAGAGGAAAAGTGAGCCAGTCGCTCACCTGGACCCTTTTCCACGGGGTTATCGGCTAATCCTTCTGCTTCCGACCAGCAGTAATTCCACTTTTAAAAGGAATCAGGTTTTACAGCAGCACCTATTGGCTTTGGACACAACTGTGTGTCACTTGTAACTCCTCAATCTTCTTTTGTATGCTGGAAGTACAAATACCTGTCACACTCCTCACGTTTTGGGTACGTTCTCAAGAATACCTAAATGTAAATGTGTGTGAGGCTGTACAGACACCTAAGGCTGTACTCCATCCCCTTCAATGGAGGTTCAAACCTTCATGGTGCGCACCATAAACGACCTCGGTGCTCTGGAAACCCTAAACCGATCCAAATTCTCCAAGATTGGCTCATCTCATCAAAAAAATCCCCGTCCTCCTTCCCCTGTGCTTAATATCTGAAGCACTGCGAAGATAGCACCGATGCCATTTGTGGATCTCTTCCCCAGATTTTGAGAGTGATTTTGGATCCCTCCGAGCCTCGGTTGGGTTACATAAATGCGCACAAAGAGGGATTGTAGAAGAAGTATTTACAAGTGGTTGAGCTTCCAAGCAGAACACCCATCCACAGCACATCTCACCCGCTTACTGACAGGGAGAAACGAGCTGCTGGAGGTGCAGCCAGCGCCCAAGCAGGTGCAGAGTGCTGTTCTGGCTGCACCAAGCGAGCAGACTTCAAAAAAACCGAGAAACGTTAATAATATTGATGTCAAATACCTGATGCAAAGAGGTAAGGTGACTTTTTTCCCTCCCCCAAATAGCATCCGGCTTCTAAACCAGCCCCGATGAACTTTTATCTGCAGCGACTTCTGTTGAGGTCACCTGCCGATCAACTCAAGCTGCAGCCTCGCCTGTTTTGCACGTTGTTTTGCTCGAGGAGAATTATTAGAGGAAGGCTGGAGCACACCATCCCCAGCCCGCGCCCGGCCCTGCGAGCTCCCGTTACCTTCTCGTGAATCTCCTGAGTTGATTGTGCGTCACAGAACGCGACCGTCGCCAAGTCCTTCAAGATGGGCATCTCCACCGTGCAGTCCCTCCCGTCCAGCAGGGCCACCAGGGGCCGGGGGTGCATGGGGCCGTTCATGATTTGGGGGCGAATACCTGCAAGCAGAAGGAGCGTGTCTGTTACACCAGGAAGGTTCCCCCCACGCCCGCGTTGGGTGCGTGGTCTCTGCTCGCGCAACGAAATTCAGGGCAGGACGGCGAAGTTTAGCACAAGGTTCGGATTTCTCTCTGCGAGTATGGTTGCGGTTCTGTCCCGGCTGGAGAGGGACAGACAGACAACCCCATTTTGGCCACCTGTGGCTTTACGGGGTGTATCTCCATGATGCTAACCGTCTCTAACACAGGCCACCTTTCAACTAAACCCCCCAAGCCAGAGTTGATGGCCTCTCCAACCATTTTATTGAGCATCTTCGGAGCGAAACCCAAGCCCAGAGTTAATTTTTGCCCCTTGCCTGCAGGAGGGCCGGGATTTCATTCCGCAGCGTATGCAGGCACTTGGTCTGTTTTGTTAAAGAACGATTTTACCATCTTGACCACCCTCAAAAAGACAAGTTTGAACAGGCATCCATTAAAAAATAAAATAACATATTGCCAGCAAAGCACAGAAAGAGCAAGTCGCTGAAGAGCTCTTTAGCAAATGCGCGCACGTGGTTAGTTTATCTTATTACTGACGTGATCACGTTACCAACAGGCTCGAAGGCTGGAGCGGTGAAGCTCAGTTCACTCCGTCAAACCAAACCCCGTCTGTCCCTGCATCCCTCAGGATGCTCTGGGATGTGCGGGCTCCGTTCTCACACTTGCACACCCCTCGCCACGAGCTGCCCCCGCGAAAACCCGCGTGTCAGGGCTCTGCTCAGCTCCGCTGCTTTTACCTTATTTTACAAAAATGTGTTCTCCAGGCGGAGGCGAGGAAAGGAGTGATCACCTCCAAAGGCTGCAGAAGCCCAGTTTTCATACCCTGTTTATTGCTCTGCTGGGGATCAAGTGGCTCATTTTTCGGACAAGTCGCTTAGCAATTCCTCTGCCTCCCTTTACCCCTCAGCAAGGGCATTTATTACGTTCGGCTGGTACAAAATATCTCGGCTACCTCACCAAGTGGAAAAAGCGTAGGTGAGGGGAGCGGCTGCTCTGGGCACTAAATGGTGTTTTATTTCTCCTGCCACACCACGCCATGGCCACACCTGGAGGGTTTGGGTTCAACTCTTCAAACCTCTGCACAAGCAGACCCAGCAAAGCCCCTCTCCTTACCAAAACCTTCCTTCTGCACATGAATATTCCAGGGCTACCAGCCAACATCTGTCTTGCCTTTAGACAGCAGGATGGCCATGAGCCAGCACTGTGCCCTTGTGGCCAGGAAGGCCAATGGCATCCTGGGGTGTGTTAGAAGGGGGGTGGTTAGTAGGTCAAGAGAGGTTCTCCTTCCCCTCTACTCTGCCCTGGTGAGATCCCATCTGGAATATTGTGTCCAGTTCTGGGCCCCTCAGCTCAAGAAAGACAGGGAAGTGCTGGAGAGAGTCCAGCACAGGGCAACTGGGATGATGAAGGGAGTGGAGCATCTCCCTTATGAGAAAAGACTGAAGGAGCTGGGGCTCTTTAGTTTGGAGAAGAGGAGACTGAGGGGTGACCTCATTAATGTTTACAAATATATCAAGGGTGAGTGTCAGGAGGATGGAGCCAGGCTCTTCTCGGTGACAACCAGTGATAGGACAAGGGGTAATGGGCTGAAACTGGAACATAAGAGGTTCCGCTTAAACTCGAGAAGAAACTTCTTCTCAGTGAGGGTGACGGAGCCCTGGCACAGGCTGCCCAGGGAGGTTGTGGAGTCTCCTTCTCTGGAGACATTCAAGACCTGCCTGGACACGTTCCTGTGTAGCATTATCGAGGCGTTCCTGCTCTGGCAGGGGGATTGGACTTGATGATCTTTCGAGGTCCCTTCCAATCCCTGACATTCTGTGATTCTGTGATTCTGTGATTTAGGCGCAGCGGTTGTGCGATACTGTTGCCAAGAGGCAAACAGACGCAGTAAATGCCTTCGCTGCTTCTGGATGAGAAGTACTTCTGGTTCTCCTCTGCTTTATCCCCGGTATCACCATGTACATGGAAACTCTAAGACTGACCTGGGCTGTGGTCAGCACCAGGAATGCCCCACGCGCCAGAAAAACGACAGCGAGGGAAAGAAATTAATAAGAGCAACGCGCTGATTTTTATTCCTTTTTTTTTTTTAAAAAAAAAAAAGGGAAAATTAAATGTGCCTTTTTGTCCAGATTGCCGTCGGGTAAAGCATTAGCGGGATCTCCACCAGCTGACGTGTATGTGACAGACGTGGGTGCTGCAGGCCAAAGTGAAAGCATCGCCCCGGGGAGAGATCCACGTCGCTGCGCATGAAACGCGGGAGAGAACACAGTTATACTTATTTTACACGGGGAAAAAAACCAACCCCATGGAAACAGGCAGGTTTAACAGAGTGGGTTTAATGGTTCTCCGCTCCTGTTGTGTCAAATCTGCTTCAAGAAACGAAGAACCGACCAAGCCAGCAGACCTGACTGAAGATTTTCAGCACTGCATGTGAATATTATCGGGATGAGTCCTCCTCCCTGCCTTTCCTACCGAGGTCTCCGCTAGCGCGCGCTGGAAGCGATACGTTACGTTTGCACGCAATTCCGTCCAGATGGAAGCGCAACTGTGTCAGTAGGCAGGGTAGAGCGCCGAGACGATTTGGATAACCGAAAAGAAGCTTGCCGTAAGCAGATAAGCAAGAATAAAAACATGGCCAAATCTCACGAGCGTTTACACAATCCTTCCGCGGAGCGCTGTACGGCAGCTAGATTATTTTCTCAGGTTAACAAGCAAGTGAATTATAACACTGACTTAAACGCTTACTAACGTGTATCAGCTCCGAGGCTCAGAGCAGCACCCGGCAGCCCCACGCCGCCAACTGTAAATAAAGAGGATCCGGGTGCGGGGGCACGGCGGCCGAGGTGGTCCTGTCCCCGTCCCCACACCGCGTGGCTGCGGGCACGGTTCTCTCCGGGCAAGCTGTGCTCGGAGCTCGGTGCCCACCGGGGACGAGGACAGAGCAGTGGGTCCACAGAGGGTACAGAAGACGAAACCATGGGTTAGCTGAAACTGTGACATTTAATCCGAGCCCCCCGAATAACGGTTTTATTCTGCTTCCGTTACATAAGCTTCTTTGAAAGTCAAACGAAACGCAGCTTCTTTTTTTTTTTTAACCAGCATCTGTGTCTTTGCCCGGGATTAGGGATGTAATTGTGCATGATGACACAGGCTTCTCAGGCACGTCACCCTCGCCCGCGCACAAAAGTGCCGTCGCCGAGGGCGGATGCTGGCTGGAGACTGCGAGGCCGTCGGAGGAACGGCTCCCTCCTATCTCCTACTTCAACACAGGAATTCGCTTCAGCTTGACGAGGGAAGTTTCGAAGCGAATCGGTAGGAGACGAAGCGCTCAACAGACGGAAATCGCGTTTTAATAAAAACCACTGGCAGGTTGGCAACTTGAACCGCGGTGCGTTTTCCTCGCCCGCCTCTCTCCGTGCCTCTCCACCGCTCATTCTCCACCGCCCTGGCTCCCGCCTCCTGCGCGGACACGCTCGACCCCAAACCGTTTTGGGTTGACAGAACCCAAAGCCGAACTCCGTCCGCTTCTCTTTTTGCCCCAGCTCACGCAGCACGTTTGTCCCGCGTGCGACTGCTCCGTTAAGAACAAGGTACGCCGGCGGATCAGAAAGTAATTAAACAGCCAGACCCTACCCACCCACCCCGCTGAATTCTGACACAACGTCGCGGCCGTTAACCCTTTCGCTCTGCCAAAAACCACAGGGCTGGCTCCGCCGAGGGGTCCGGCGCGGTGTGACCCCAGCCCATCGCTCTCCTCAGGGCTGGGGTCACCTCTCCTTCCCCAAATTTGTCACCTCCTCCGCCAGCCAAAGCTGATGTTGCCAAAAAACCCTGAGCTGCTCTCGCAAAGTTTGAGTCGAGTATCATTTGATACGTATTATTATTTTTTTAAGGCGTTTTCAGCTCGCCGGCGTCGGAGGGAGAGCTTGCTAAGGATGAAGGGTTTATGGAAAAATGGAAAAAAAAAGAAAAAAAAAAGGCTTTGCAGTCACGCTGAGAACTCAAACTCCACCCCGGCTCACAGGCAGCGCCGCTTGTTGCACGCAGCCCCGCGTATAAAGTGCTTTTGTTTCGTTTTTCATACACAAAGCCTGCTTGTCCTCTCCTGCCGCTCCTCCCCTTTGCCACCCACTTGTATCCGATCCCAATGGCACCCCTGCCAAGAGAATTAGGGAGTGCTCCCTGCTAAATGGCAGCCTTTGTGTGACCGCAAGGCGGCTGGTACTATCTCACAGAAACAAAAGCAGGAGCCATTTGCCTAATTCTTATTAATCTCGGTTGCCTACGCCACGCAGCATTATTAAAAAAGAAAAAAACAAAAAAAGGCTTTAAACATGTTCGTTCGCAGTATATAAAAGTGCACCAAGAAGCAATCCTGCCACTCGCCCGTTCACAACCAAGTAGCTACGGTTTTACAGTCAACTACACACTTTATTAAACAAACAGAAAAGAAACAGGAAATTTCCCCTTGCCTGGAAAATGTTGCCTCCACATTCTTCTTCTTATTAAAAACCGCACATGGCAGTGGAGGAGGAGGAGGAGGAGGAGGAGGAGGGAGGGAGGAGGAGGGGGGGGAACCCACCCACGATAAAATACTACCACTTCTCAGTGCGTTGTCTCTCCTTGCGTCTACGAGGGGGTATCTTCAAACAAGCAATCCCGCGGCCCGCAGCTGCAACATCGCAAGACAAACGTCTCTTTGAACGCGGAGGGGGGAAAAAAAGAAAAAAAAAGAAAAGAAAAAAAAAGAAAAGGCTTTTGTCCTGAGCCGCAGAAGAATAGTCTGAAATTGCGAGAGGAGTTACAGTCACCTCCGCGCGGCTCCCAACTCTTCAGAGCGCTCCCTCCAGACTTTGCCGAAGCTTTTAACTAATCGTCGTTCTTTCCCAGCCCTTGAATAAAATCATGTGAGTGCCAGCCAAAAAATCTTATGCTATGCACACTAAAGGGTTTGTATATGTCACAGTTGCTTTTTCCCCCTTCTCCCCTCCTCCTATTGACTTGCACATACGGCTTTTTTTTTTTTTCCTCCCCCCCCGAGTTGTCTCAAATGGATTTAATCTGTGCCACGCTGCGTTTTATGTTTGTTTGGGTTTTTTTTTTCTGTGTGTGGCTGCTTTTTTTTTTAACTTAAAACTGAAACATGCCTTTCCATGAGGAGTATATCCAACGAGGCTGATGGCCTTCAGCAGCAGCACCACGAAAACAAACACAAAGCGCCGGGGGGAAAAGCGAGGCTGCACCGAGCTCATCTAGCGCCCAGAAACGAAGGGCCAAATTCTTTCTCGATGCGCAAATCGACTGGTTTTTCAGCACCAGGAAGGATGCTCGCTGGCTGGCAGGATTCACGTCTTCTCCTGGTCCTGCTCAGTTTGTTCCAAAGAGGGAAAAAGCAGCCCTATACCATCGTCACCCCAATCGCACAGCCCTGCGGGACGCGGCGAGGGAGGGCAGGTCACACACTGCTCCGTCTCCACAGCGCATGGCAGCTCACTCCATGGAGCAGTTGGTTTTTTTGTTTTTTTTCCCCTCTTTCCAGTCACCATCGGCATCGCCAGCATCGGCTAGAGACAGCCCTCACTCAAGAAATCATAGAAATCACAGAATGGCCCAGGCTGGAAAGTCCTTAAGAGACCATTTAATCCAACCTCCCTGTCATGCGCAGGGACGCCTCTCAACTAGATCAGGCAACACATGGGGACCCAACGGAAATAAGGAAAAAAATCTGCATCTCGCTCCCACCATTCAACACCGTTAGTGCCGCATCTTCCCCGGCGAGAGAGCGGGGTGGGCTGGTTACCAGAGAGCTCTCGGTGGACTTTGTGCAACCTGCCTTGGATCCATCCAGCTGATTTTCAGCCATGGAAACCAAAACCGAACCAGAGCTGGCGGTGCACTGGTTCCAACGCATCACCTGGGGAAAGCCGCGAGCAACAAGCTCAGCCTGTGCAGACGTGTGCTTCTCCATCACCGGTTTCCCACCACCCCGCCCTGCCCCACACAATCTGGGGGAATTTGAGCCACCCAGAGCTGGTGCAAGGGAAACCCCCAGGAGAAATGGGCAGCAGCCCACTGGCACACGCAGCCCTCGCACACACGAGGGTCCTGTTGATCCTCTCAGATGCTTCTGGATGCCCAGGAGAGTCCTGGAATCAGGACAGGGGTCAGGAATAAGGAGAACAGTCAGTACCCAAAGCTGGCACTGACTTGCACCACACACATCAAAGGACCTGTCAGCCTCCCTAAAATCCGGTCTCCGAGTACAAGACAAGGGGACTTAGAGACACTTTTGTCTTGAACTTACATTGCTGTTGCTTGAGCACTTAAAATTTTCCACAGATTTATTGTCCCAGCCATCACCCCTGTGTTACGAGCCGGAAAGCTGGGGGTCCTGCAGGACCTTTCCGAGGTGGCTCAGGGGTCCCCACTCCCTGCTGGCCCTGGGCTCCTCCTGCTTCAGGGGTGTACGAAGGGGAAACCTGTGGGAAGCCACCTCCGCGGGTCACAGCTCGCACTGGGGTGGTGGTTTCAAGCTGAAGGAAGGTTCCTGTGAGGATGAGGATGGTTTTGAAAAGCATGGAGATGCTGCAGGACCGAGAGGACTGTCCTCCTCTACCGCAGCGTACTCACAAGTGAAGCTCTTTACAAATGAGTCTCATAATAAAAACATATGCAAAAACGAAGACATAGTCTTATCTTGCCGTCAGAGAAAGAAAACAAACAGATATTTACTATTATTTCAAGTTGTAAATACTCTGGAGGCACTTGGTACTGTACAGACAGAAACCACACAAATACAGCCTGTTGAGAAAGTGACCTCAAATCTTGAAATAAAATAATTCTGGTGTGTTGTTTGGGGGTTTTTAAAGCAGAGCATCTTTGAGACTGACAGGATCCTACCAGGGAATGACTGTGCAATCTTCTTTTACTGAGGAGATCGGGGTGTTTGAACCGCTGTCCATGACACGCTCATGGGCAGGGCTGCTGACGGAGAAGTGGACGATGGCAAAGCAGAGACAACTGTTTTTTAAGAAAAAGCAATCCCAGCCCCCTGGGAAAAGCCACAGGTCCATGACAGTCCCTTCTGGCGAGGGAAATCACGCTCCAGAGAAACTCCCGAGCTCCAGAGAGATGAGCAAGGAGGCAGCAAGGACCATCCTCCTCAAAGAGGGGCAGGGTCCCTGCCAGGAAGGGAAAAAACCTTGTACCTGCCGTCGGGAAGAGCCCGTGCAAACTTCTGACCTCTCCAGCACGTTTCCTCCCATCAGCACAGAAAAAAATGGCTTTTTGCCAGCTCCCTTTTCAGACAACTTTTCAGGGTTTCCCTTAAGACTGTCTTTTTAAAAAAAAAATCATAGGAAATTCCCATATAAAACGATATCCTTATTAGCTGGCGGAAACGCCGTGATTACAGCCCCTAGTTGAAGTACAGAAGGAGACAGCAACCACAAGGAAATGCTCAGTACAAACACAAGGGAAAAAAAATTTTTATATATAAATCTGTGGTATTTTCTTTGAATTCCTGTAGATACACGCTAGAACAGACACGCCGCTTCAGTTCCTTTTGCTTACACCCATTAAAGCACCGAGATACGCACAACCCACTGCCGATGCCACACGGATGCAGTCTCGGGGCAGGAAAGCCAAGCATAAGCTTTTCAAAACTCTGCAACGCTCTTTTTTCCTACGAAATAATCCCTGGACTGAACTAAATTTCATCCAGGAGCACTCCAGACACAGCCGTAAGTATATAAGCAGGTGTAAACCAATAAAAGAAGTAACAGAATAGTATTATGTCGACTCTGCCGTACACCTGCCGTATTGAATTGTGCGGGGTTTGGGGTTTTTTAAGAGAGGGATGGGAAAAAAAAATGGGGAAAAAACCCAGTTTGGGCTTGTGTTGTGGTTATAATTAAAACACCATACAGACTCTCAAACCGTCCCAACTGCCCAGGGCTGAGTTTTGCAGCTTCTGTTAAAAACAGCACAGAGAAGGTAGAGAAAACACCAATCAATTCTCCTCCAATGTGCACTGTCACCAAGCCCAGAGCTGAGAACAAATTGCACTCGTAGACTTTCTTGATATTATCCAGAAAAACTGAGCATATACTTTCTCTCCAGTGCTGCCACTTCACTTGCCATATATATTTTCTACGTTTCACACACGTGACGTTCACCTCCGAGACACCCATTCCAGCCATAGAGAACCGTGTAGGAGGGACGACATCCTGTGCCAGCTCTCCTTCGGCTCCCATCCTCTTTATCCATTAATATTTTCCCTTCTAGCCAAATGGAAAAAAAACAAAACCAAACCAACCTACAGCGGTAAAAACCCAAATGAGCCGCTCCAGGAAATGGACAGCTTTCATTTTTATTTATTTATTTTTTAAAGAGATAAAATAAATAAACCCAAGGAGAACAATGCCGTCGCTTTACACAAGGGTGCAGGGGAGAGCTGCTGACATTAGCCAGCTGGGCAGGAGGCTGCTCGGACTTCAAATCACCCCGAGGGATTCAGAGGCTGGAAAGATGTTTTGGAAGACGAAGTGTAAAAATCAAGGCTGAAGACGAGCCTGTCGGCCGGCAGCAACAGCCCTGGCGTGGGCACAGCCTGAAATGTCACTGCCTGAGACCACCGCGAGACCGGCAGCCAGGCTGTCGACGACATCCCAGTGTCGCCGGGTGCAAATTTGGTTTCATCGCACCAGCAGGCAACTGGCAGCCCCGTGGTTTAGGTTGGAAATTTCCCTCGAATGGAAGTAAAGGTAATCCATCAAAACAAGCACGTGGATTCAGGTTTTGAGCAGCAAGAGGGGTTCAATGACACCAGCTGCCCGCGCGCCACCGGCACCTTTGAAACCTGCATTTGCACATTGATAATGAGTGGAAAACAACGGAAATGCTGTGTTGCAAGATACCTGCAGGAATTAAATCATTCTGGTGTTAACCACTGACATCGGTCCTTCCTATTAAGCTGAACAGAAAGTACTATCAATCTTTTACGCAAGATACACACGGGGCTTTAGAAATGCTGCTCTGCTCTGCTGCTGGCATTTCCAAGGTCTGCTGGAGATTTTCTGTATATCCCAGAGGAGGGACAAGACAGCCTGGGAGGAGTTTCTGTACTGGGGGAGGGCAGCAGTTGCCATTCCCTGTTGGCTGCAGCATTCCCCGTGTGGTGATGCTCCTACTGCACAGCTGAGCAAGCTGGAAGGACAGGACCGCTCTGCTGGGATGTGAGCCCGGGCAGCCTTTCAGAAGATAAATCCTCACCTGCAGCTGTTCGTCATCTCAAGTCATTCCTTTGCAGCAAGAAGAGGTAACAACCCGCCCAGGATCCAGCCCAGGCTTTACCTAATGCTCTTTCCACGATGTGGGAAAAACTGGTGAGAGCCCAGCTTGTCTTTAAGAGCCTCCCCAAAGCAACCTTTGGCCAAGTGCAACGCGCCAAAAAGGGCTGGCAGCTGCCTTGGTTTCTCCTGCAAGTGCCACAGATGGGCCGTGGCAGGAGCCATGACCACACACGGAGACCGTGAAGCCCTGGCCCGAGGCAAGGGATGGTTTCAACCCTTTAAATCCACCCGGGCATCTCCAGCACCTTCATTCTAAATGATAAACGGCACAAAACCTCCAAGCCACGGGCAGCGAGTGAGGCGACCAGCAGAAAGAGAAGCGTGTGGGTTGTCCCCGAGCCCCGCGAGCTGCACCGTGTGTGCTCCCGGGGGCTCCTCCACAGCGCGAGTGACGCTTGCGAGCTACTAAAGGAAAAAACACGGTGAGCTCACTCCAAAACCCACAGGTCTTGCCAAGGCCTCGTCCCTTGCAAGACCTATTAAAATAGCTGCTGGGCGCTTGCCAAGCGCACAAGCCCAGCTGGAACCGTCTGTTCAGCGACCCCGTTGCAAGGTCATCCCTTCTGGAGACCGAAACAGTCGCTGTTCGACCTACGAATGCGAAACGCTTCTGCCGAGGGTGTGGGACCCCTGATAACTTTCTCCCTTCCTGTGGCTGCTCCCGGTCGCTCTCAGATCCCCCACCCTTTTTCCACAGCGAAGATGGAACGAAGGAAACCTCAGCATGGAGAGGGAGCTCAGCCACCGCCACGGTTCCAGCTTTTCCGCAGCACGCTCACAACCCGTGCAAAGCTCCTGCTTTTGTCGTCCTAGTTTCTTGCTTCACTTTTTTTTTTTTTTTCCATTTCTTATCCTGGTCTGTACCCAGAGCCCTCCATGCTCTCTCGTTGCTCTTTGAGGAATTTGAGACCAACGCCGCTTAGTGCAGAAAGGACGGCAAAATGGAAATACAGGAGCAAAGGAATAACCCTGGAAAGTCCTGAGTGCCGGCAAATCCCACTCATTTCCCCAGGATAAACACTCTTACTTCCCTGTAGCACAGGATCATAACTGAGAAGAAAATCCTACATACTAACATTCCAAAGCACTTAACTACAACCTACGTGCAATTAAAGTCGATCTAGCTTTACAACTTTATCGTAGGATTCTGTCATGGCTATGCTGCACAACAAAAAGTCACCGAGGCCAGCGGGAAAGCCACCGTGGTGGAGGACAACCCTCAAGCTCATCCTTCAGCCCAGCACGTATTTCAGCTGTGCCACCCTTAACAAAAAAGCCTTCTTGGATGGGGCTGATATCCCCTCGAGGCGCATTCTCAGTGACGTGCCGTGCTGTCACGGGAGATAAAGATGATCGCACCGGGGAGATGCACAAGAGACTCGATTTTACCTTCTGGAGGAACAGTTTACGGACGGAGCCTCTTTGCCTTGTGGGTCTTACCAGCCACAGAAGGTCTTACAGAACCCCAGTATTTTCTGGTTTTTATATATATAGATATATATTTTCTACTACGTATCAGAA
This sequence comes from Trogon surrucura, assembly GCA_020746105.1. NCBI lineage: Eukaryota > Metazoa > Chordata > Aves > Trogoniformes > Trogonidae > Trogon > Trogon surrucura. The sequence continues at coordinate 3,724,444 of CM036621.1, read as the reverse complement.
AAGACTGGTTCTCCCTCAGGCAGGATTCACTGGCCATGACTGTATGAAGAAGACAAGAGCTCTCTACGTAACGTCCTCGGAAAAGTATTGAAAAGAAACTCGCTCCTGCTTCAACCCATGTTTCTTACCTAATTATTTTTAATATTGTTGTAAAGCTGTCTCTGCAGATACATCAGTAAAATGCAGAAGGATCCCACGCTGTGCTTGCAGCCACCTTCCCAGGGGAGCGTGCTCTGCTGGAGGGGGCGGCAGGATCGGGGTACCCCGAAGCCCAGGAGCATCTCCCACCCCGACATCTCCCTCAGTCACCTGCAAGGCTGCTCACTCAGTTGAAAAAAAACCCCCAGCCCATTCCCCCCCCACTGGAAACCTCAATCTCTTCATCCAACTTCTCTGAAAAATGATTTTAGAGATGCCACACAATACAGCCCTTTTAAGCTATCTGTGCCCTCGAGCCATGCATTAATACAGCTGAGACTAAGCTGGATTGAGGGATTTTTAAAGTGGTGTATTGGACAATGTAGAAGGATATTGGAACAACAGAAAAATAAAAATAGAAGAAAAAGCACTCCAAAAGAAAAAAAAAGTTAACACCCCACACAGCACTGCATTGTAAACTGAAGATTTCATGAGGTCAAGGTGAACGTGTGAAACCTCTCCCTGGAAATGTTATTAATAACAGTATCTTATCTCCCGTAACATAGAAAGTACGCCGGTTTATAGCCGTGCACTGATTAGTAACAAACTCCCAAATCTTAGAATATTATTGTTTAATCACGGGTTTGGGGTTTTTTTCAGACTGGAGGAAAAAAGTGGTTGTCAGGGCAGAGAACTCCGTATTTTGAACTCTTTTTATTAAACCTTCTGACTTTGCACCTCTCTAGCGCCTTAACACCTCCTCACGAGTGACTAGTGTACGCCGAGAGCATCCCGGAGCTGCGAAAGGCCACTGTGGGTATTTCAGAAAGAAATAAGAGTGTGCCCATCCGCTTAGGAACACTTTCCAGGAGCACAAAAAGAACACGCTTTTGAGACTGCGTGTAGAAATTCTGACTCTGTGTATATAGACGGGCGGTGTCCCTGCCCATGGAACCAGATGATCTTTAAGGTCCCTTCCAATCTAAACTATTCCAGGATTCTATTCTATGTCCTGTTTGTACTAGTAAACTTCAAGCCAGAAAAAAAAGTCTTTTGTAAATCCAGGGCTATTAAACCTTTCTTAAAATGTCCAAATCAAATTAAACCAAACGACATTTTTTTTTTTTTTGTGAGCTCCTTCTTTCAAATATCCGCTAAACCTTTTGAAAATTAAAATGAAAATTCAAATGAATTATATTCTTAAAGTAATGGGCAATTGCGGAGAGTTGAAGAAAAGCACGTCGTCCCAAAAGCACGTGTGTTTTTCTGGCTATACGAGTTGGCCTAATAAAAGATTATTATCTCTCCCTGCAAACCTTGCCTGGCTTCAGTTTTCCTGGCTGTATGAAAAGAACAGAAAAAAGTTTAATGATTAACTTTCACGTTCCCTGTTTTCCCCTTTTTACCAGGCTCCTCCTGGCAGCTGGCATTCCTGCCCTGCTGCAGAACACGGGCTGCAGGGCTGGGGGCAGTGCTGGAGACCTCAGCCCCAGCCTCCACACACATCACCCCCTCGACAGGCTCTGCAACAACACAAAAGCCTTCCAAAAAGATCTCAAGTAATGTTGGAGACGCGATTCCTCCGGCTACGGTGGGCAGACGCTTCAAGTAACGACTGAGGTGGAAGCTGTGGTGCCCTCTGACAGCTCCACCTCACCTCCCTGGTCCTCTCAAGGTCTTTGGAGGCTGAAACAAACCCCTCCAGAGCTTTCCAGCCAGACTGTTCTTGGATGAACAACACACGTTGGCAAGAATATGCCTTTTTTTTTTTTTTTTTTCCCCTCTCTCATCCCTGACCCTGAAAACATTCTCCTCTGATTAGTGAGAAGCCACAGCCACAGCCGTCACATCCTAAGACAGGAACTTTCACACCAGAAGTACCTACTCACCCTGAGACCACGGTATGAGCGACGATCACCCCACGGAGGGTCTCTGCACGGGTTTTTTGTGCACGCCCAGGGTGGGCTTGCACACCAAGGGTGTGCAATTTTCCACCCATTGCTGTTAGTACTTTGTGTATAAATATGAACTAGAAATGTAATTTTTTTTCTCTTCACTGGATGTTTATTTATAAAAGACTTGACATGTTCATACATCTATGGAGCAAGGATTTTCAATTTCCCATGCTATATATATTAATCTTATATATAGGTAGATTACACTGTGGGGTCAATTTTAAGTGCAGAGACTTCCTTGGACGTAACTTTGATTCTAAAGATTGCTGTAGTGTCCTGGTATTGAAGTATGAGAACACCAAGGCTAGGTTGAACTCTCATCGTCTGGCAAATCCTGTCCTTGTAGCTGCTTCATCCCCACCTCTCCCACGCAAGCCAGAGGGCACTCAGCCCGGTCAGTCGCATGCAAGCGCCTTCTGGTTTATGGAAACCACGCTCAGTGTCCAAATATTGCAGTTTCTTGAATAATAATAGAGCTTATATCCTCCTTAATTCATCATCAGTGTTTAAAATAGCATCACTAACCCTCCCAAGTAATGACAGGCAAAAAATTCATCTTAAACCCGAGCTATGTAAGCTATGATGATCTAGAAAAATCTTTTCTAATCTGTTACATCTTGGAGCAAAACAAAGTGCACTCTCCCTGGGTTTCATGCTAAAGCAAAAATGAACATTGGCAAAGCAAGCAAAACCATCTACAAATACACATCAACCTTTTCTCCTTGTGAGCCAGAGCAGCCCAAGGGATAACGGCACGATCACGCTTCTGATGGATTTATACAGCACGTTTCCTCTTCATTAATCTAGATGACACTCTGGCAGATTCTTATTTCTTCTCCAAGAACGACAAGCTATTCCTGTGCCACAGCACTTCAACACCCACCTCTCCCCTGACCACGTAGGGCCCCGTGGAGATGTCTCACCACCATCCTGGAGCACCACAGGTTCCTCCTTCCTACCCTCCCACTGCCTTGGCAATACATTCCCAGCTTGCCCCAGCTCCAGGCTGCAACCCCAGCAGCTCCCAAAGTTCACCACACTCGTGTGGTCGCAGCGTGGGGCAGCAAGGACCTCATCGAAGAGTGGGGCAGCCCCACCCTTGACTTTTCTCATGGGGGCAACCTCAGCAACGCAACAAGAGCTAAAGGTGGGAAATCAGGATGCTGGAACGAAGCGCTGCTGCAAGGATCTGTAGTTTCTGAGAAAACACATCTTTGTGAGTTGACGTTTTGGTCGATCATCTTCCTATTGAGGGTGTCTTATTTTCTTGTGCGTGCAAAGGATACCCACACACATACCTGCAACTGCCATGGTTGCTGGGAGGCATTTGCTACAGACACCTTCAGCACATTGAGCGACAAATAAAATCCCAACTGTAGAGGAACTAACTGCTCTCGAAACCGCGTTCAGCTATAATGGGTTGAGAATATCTTCATTTTTATGTCTCTTCGCTATCACAGAGAAGAAGTTAGTGCTGATGTAGGTAAGCACAGGCTATATCTAATAACATACACTGAAGGCAGTGAAAAATAATTCAAATCTGCCTACAGTTACAAAACTGCAAATCACACTGAATGATATCACTGCAGCAAGCTGTTTTCCTCTAACATTTTCCTCCTATATTTTATCGGTTCAATAAAACCCATCACCTATCAACCCAGGAGCTGCAGTTTTAAACCCTGTGGTTATTCTCAATTAATTGATCTTTTTCAATTTTAAAATTGTGCCACAAGCCCACCAGAAGATGAACTAATGACATTTCATTTCTTTCTTGGGAAGGTGGGGAAGGGAAGTCTTGCACCCAAGTTTCGGGAAGTTTCCTGCCTGGCAGTAGGAAGCAGTTGGCAAGGATGGATGCTGATCCCTGTCCACACACTTGATTACATCATACGAATCACAAAACGTATCAAATGAGCTGAGAAAACGCCCTGGGATCTTGGAAAAAGAAGGTTCCTGCAGCAGTAAGGATCTTAGGTAGTGTCTGCGTCCCAGGGGATCCCAAAGCCCCTCGCACACGAGCTGCCGCTGACGTGAAACCACCCCGCTGGCCCAAATCCAGAGGCGCAGGCTTTGCGGCAAAGAGGTGGAGTAAGACACGGTACTCATCAAGAAACCCAGCTAAATGAGCATTTTCCAGTTTCACACCCTAACGTGTCTGTATTTTCATAGTTCACTCCACAAATACCCAAGAGGTAAACCGTGCAGTACTCAGTGTAATCCAGTCCTCTAATTAATACCTTTGACAGTACAAAGGAAAACTCAATATCGTGAAAAAATCCATAATACATGGCCAGCTGACTTTCTTAAGAATACTTAAGAATACAGAGGTGGCTGCGTAATTCCCCCCAAAGCCCTTTCCCTTTAGTGACGTTACTTTCAGCAAGAGTTTTCCTGAACTTCTGTCTGGTTCTCAGCCCAACTGCTGGGTCACCTTCCTTGACTAACTGCAAGCAGACAAATTCTGTGCCCATTTGTTTCCCTGAAATCGTCTCCCTTCAGAAGGGAAAAGGAAGGAGATTCTTCTGTAGAAAGTTGTTAGGAACTGGCCTCAGCGGACAGATCACCTACAAGAAGATACGCAGCTCTCGGTCACCAAGTCTGGAAACGATTTCCTGAGTTTTCTGAACACAAGCTGTTTGGTTGCTCCTCGGAAGAAGCAGACCTTGAGAGAGGTGCACTGAAGTGGATCCCTCTCAATGCCTTGCTCAAGGTCCAGCCAACTGATATTGATGGGTTTCACACTTGTGGTTTTGGTTTTTGTTTTCTTTTCTTTATATGTAATACAAGGGTCACAGTTCTTGAAGGACCCCTCTTCAAGCTCTCATTGAACGAGCGTGATGGATCTTCGGTGTCAAATGCAGCCGGGTTGGGCTCTCCACGGGCCCTGCAGGAAGCGTTGGAGAGGACGTTGCACAGACACACAGGACAGAAACACATTTCACCCACTTTTTCCTCCTTTACTTCGGACTGAGCTCACGAAACACGCTTGCTGCCTGCAGCAGGGACAGAGCGTGCACCAGGACAACCCCCTGGCACGTGCCCGGATTCAAATATTCAGCTTCGCCGTTTCAATATTCAGCTTCGCCTGCCCATCAACAAAAGAAATCGGCTGCTACTTCCTTGCGATTCTGGATGAGGAGCGCCTGGAGTCAATGGGTTCAGTGTGGGGATCATTCAAACCAGCTGTGGCCAGTGAAAAGAATCCATTCTTCATTCCTGCGACCAGGCTTGCTAGAAAGTCGGGAGCAAATGTTCCACCCAAAATAGTTTTGGTCTGAGCACAAGAGAAGCTATTGGCAACAACAGCGTGGAAAGAAAGAATGCCTTAGTGTCAGGCTCAGATGCCTTGCGAATATATTTTGCATCCACTACCCCAAACTGTATTTCTTTCTGCCTTTTAGCAGACTACATGCTTGAAACCATCTCTGGCAGATTGCTGAGTGTCTTTATTTTGGCTAGTGGAGAGCTCCCTTCCATATGGGACTTATCTAGGATGGAAAGCAGACCTCCCGCAACAGAGAGCCCAACCCCAGCTGAGCACCAGGCCACCGGGGCCCTCCACAGCGAAGCCCTCCAGGAGTCCTGGGGTGCAAATGGGGCAGCTCCTCGGATGCTTGCCCTTCCCCGGAGCCGCGAGGCCAGGAAGGGGCGCGGGTGTTTTTCTCCCTACACGATGCGTGCATCTGCCAGGTGTGCTCTTGTTTCAGCCTCCTGGACTGCTGGTGCAGAGCAGGGTCTGGGCAAATCCTCCTCCACGTTGTACCCTCTCACCGTCGTCCCTCCACGCACCTGGTTTTACCAGCACGAGGACACTCAGATAGTTCTGCAACAAATGCGGCTTTTCTCGAAGAGCTGCAAACCGCCACAGCGACAGCGTGTGAACAGCTACGTCTTTGCAGTTTATTTTTAACCTGCAACAAATCCGAAAAGCAGAAGGCAGTGCTGTTGCTAAGGACGCAAAGGTAAAGCAGCAGGCACGGAGAGTTCCCTCTGGGTGAGGGACCAGGCTTGATCCAAGCGTTTCCTCTGGGTTGACTGGCAAGAGCAATTAATCCTGACGCAGTGCATATGTTCCAAATTTTGTGTACTTCAGAAACGAAACGAGGAGTCAAAAGAAAAAAAAAAAAGTTATTGTGCTTCGCTGTGGAATATCAAAAGCACTGAACTGTGATGCATTAACATGGCATTGTCTTCAGGACTCTCGCCCAAGTCGAGGCTGACAAGAGGAGCTGGCACACAGACACGAAGAAGTGCCCGTATTCTTTCCTCACGTGCCCAGGTACTTCGGCACGGCACAGGAGCACACGCAAACACGTCCCCGTCCTCTTCATGCGGTTGTCAGCGCACCAAAAAGTAAGGACAATGCCCATTAACAAAAGATACAAGAGCGGGTAACAGCTAGGATAAAAAAAGACCCGCACTTCTTAATGTCACAGTATAAAGGAAATTATAAACCCCCTGCAAGCCAAGTTTCTAATTCGAGCTTAATCTCACTGGGCGTAGCTGCGCCAGCGCTGGCTGCCTCTCGGTCTCAGTCCCGGCCTCCTTCCCATCGGTCAGGACAAGCCTTTTCCCAAATCACAACAGCTGGCTGGAGCAACCCTCCACCTCCTCTTCCTCGCTGCAACTTTCCCTTGGAGCATGATGACTTTTGAATCCTTTCAGGCTCAAAGCCCAAGAAGCACAAAACAATATTTATTGCACATAACTATGTTTCTTTCATATAAGATACAAAAATAACCTCAACAGTGTTTGTCGTAGCCAGAGGTGGATTTGAAGCTCTGATGAAGGGAACGTGCTGCCTGCCTGCTTCTTAACGGAGTTAAAGACAGAGCCTGCCCTAAGCCAAAGCTCCTATTTTCCTTCAGCTGTAGTACGGAAAGAGCGACTGCAAATCTTTTGGGGAGCTGGAAACATTGGTATGGACAAAGAACTCAAATGAACAGCCACGATGGCTGCAGAGTGGTTTCCTTAATTAGAAAGTTGGCTTCGTTTGTACGGAGGAGGAAAAACAATGCTACAGACAGCCAAGGCAAAGAGCAAGTAAAAACTGTAGCACATGCAGCTCCGGAGGAAACAGAAACCAGCTCTATCAGCCCCCCCCCAGATCCTCCAAAACCACTTGTAATTATTAGGCTGAAAATCAGGCATGGTCCTGCTGCTGAATCAGAGCAGTACAAGCTTGTGAATATGACTTGGCCTTAATTAATTCAAGTTGACAAGGCTCAAAACACTCCCCAGGCGATTTAAGACACCGTAAAACATCAAGGATCTGACAGTTTTTGACCTCAACACGTCAAATATAGAACTGCTGTCTAGTTTTGACAAGCTGTCACTCTACCCCCTGGACATCCCGACTGCAGCTAAGCATTTCACGTCACGGGCTGCACCACACAACGTGGTCCATGAGACCACTGGCACAGCCCCAAAGTACCAGTCAAAGCTTCCACAGCGCTGGAGAAGCCCTGTCGATAACTGTGATCAGAAAGAAGCTGATTCCTGTCGTGCTGAGATGATCGAGCATCCTGCTATGGAAATTCAAGCGGCTGGTACCAAGGCAGCGCTCCTGGGGAAGAGGCAGCTGCGCCGGGCATCTGGGAAGGCAAAAGGAGAAGACACTTCGTGGCTGTAGGAGAAAATCAACATAGTGATGCCTCTCCTAAGCAAAAGACTCTGGCCAAGGAGAAACACGGGTCGTGGACTGTTTCCAGGGGTGCACTTGAGATGCTCTTACAGTAATTGAACGTGAAGCTGTGGCCTCCCGGGGCCGCGCATGCTCCTCGTCGTGGCAGACGGCCACCCTGTGTGACCGAGCACGGGGTGTTTGTGTTTTTCTGCTTCAAACCAGCCGCCAAAACGAAACGAAACGCAGGTTCTGGCATGAAGGAGGCTGAGGGGGGCTCGGCTGCGGTCTCCAGAATCGTGACTGGAAAGTGATGGCAGAAGGTGGCTGAGTTTTCTGAGCGCGGCTCCGAAAAAGAAAATCCCTGAGTACACCCTCGCAATCCTCTTCCACACAGAAGATGATGAAGAATCATTCCGAACTGGACAGGGAGATGAGCAGCTCCTCCGAGGGTCTCTGCTCAAAACATCTCTGCAGCAGGAACATGGCCATCACTCCAGGAGACCTGTGAAAATACCTTACAGCTGACACCCAGGAGCTCCGCGTGGCTTGATACAAAGCAGCAAAGCACAGGTTACACATTCTCTTTACAAGAAAATTAATCTTAAATGACATGGAGTGAAATCTTGGATCTGGGAATAAATTTTTGTTGTTGGTTGTTTTGTCTGGGTTTTTTTTAAAAAAACCCACAACTCATCCAACTTGCTATTTTGCCAAATTCTGATTGAAAATAATTGCTCAGACCCCAAGGGCTCGTGACCCACTTACCAAACACAGCACTGCCGTATTTGGACGGACTCGAGTCAGAGTATTTCTAACACCATGAAGGGTAGAAGCTGAAGGCAAACAAACAAAGCACATAACTATGCCAGCTTGAGAGGAGGAGCGTGCCAAAAAATTCCAAACACAAACACTTTGTGAATGTTACCGGCAGCGTTGTTCTCAAGCATGGAATACTTTCCTAGAAACCAGCTACCTTTAGGGCACCGTCCGCCCCGCTGTGGTATTTTGGCTGGCTTACTGTCGTTGATTCCATTGTTTTCCCCTTTCTTCTGCTCTCCTGCCTTCTTCCTTCCCCTCCCAGTTCTCCAGACGTGCTTGAACTGAAGGGAAGCTGCTCCCTTTGCCTCCGTGGGGCAGTTTCCAGCCGTGCAGCCTGGCTGCTCCCTGGGCTGTCCGGCATTTCTCGGTATGTACTTCTTGTTCAGTACCGCGGTGCTCTGGCTCCATGCCTTACGGATGGATTAAACAAACAAATAGGTAAGAAGCATATTAACTCAGCATGCCTAACAACTTCCCAGAGCGGGAGTAAAGGAAATTGGAGATTCCCCAGGAAACTGGCCTGTTAGGCAGAGTACAGCCAGATGCTCCCCGGTGCAGGGGGCATCGCAGAACCCTGTGCTCTTGGTACCCGGTGCTGGCAATCCATGAGGGAACTGTAAAAACACCAAAAGCAAGGTAGAGTTGCATTGCAAACTGCTCATCTTCTTGAGTCCTGGTGCTGCTCTGGAGCCCGAGGGCTCTGGGAGGAGTGCGAGAGGCTTTTCGGAAGTTAAAGCAGCACTCTTCCTTACTGGCATCTGACCCCTCCTCCTTCCTGGAGCAAGGGCAGCTCGCTGTTCCCCCGAGAGAACCACAGAGCACCTCCTTTGGCTCTCACTAAGTGCTCTGCAACTTCACGTACCGTCAACTGGTCGCGTAATGTGAATCCGCCAAACCTCTTGAGCACCGAGCCTTGCAGGAGCCAATGTTGTTTCTTCCAACCCTTCTGTGAGATCTGCTTTCCATATGTCTCCTCCGATGTGCTCGCCTTCTTCGCGACTGGGAAAGACCAGTCGTCTTCTCTGCTCATCCTACCCCCTCTCCCTGCCTCAGCCAGCCTGCCGGTTGTGCGCGAATGCACGTTTGTGGGTACCCAGCGGTCGGGTTCTCTTTTCACAGCACCGGTCTAAGGACATCACACCATGGCCACACGCTGTCCCCAACCCAACCTCTGCTCGAGCAGTCCCACCCCTGTACCAAGGACAGAAGCCACAGGAGGATGGGACTTTCCTTTGCACTTTCCAGGACAAAGCTCATCTACTACCATGAAATGACTTCCAAGAGAGAAAAATTCAGTTCCAGAACTCAGCACAAGCTACAAAAGTCGTATTTACTACCAACTTCCCAAACTCTCTTTTCCACGTACGACCTTAGAAGAACAAGACAAACAGATCTGCTCCGGATTTCTCTTACAAAAAGTCCTTACAGCTGCAAATCCTTTACAACGTGATTTTTACTTAGTAAAGCACCTGTTTTTCACCCTCAGCACTACCTTCCCTCTGCCAAATAACTCCGTTTACAGTCTGGAACTTTCATAACATTGAGCCATAACCAAATTCAGTAGCTCCACACATTCTTGTCAAGATTGCACAATTGCCATTTCTCTTTCTCCTCCTCAACCGCTGCGACAATTCTCACCACTGTGAGCTTTCACAAGGGACCTGCTTTGATTTGTTGTAGCCCCAACCTTAAAATTATCCCAAAAAATACAGACAGATAGGCCAGTTCTGGTATCTTCTGCCACTTTTGTGGATCTTCTTAAAATCCCTCTGCAAAACAGCCAGCTCTGCCCTTCCCGTGGGATCCCACCCCTCCCTCTCCAGGGAAAAACCCACTGGTCCCTGCCCACCATTTTTAACAAAGAGCTGCAACAGTTTGTCAAACTAATTTTGTACAGCATCCTCTCCACAGCAGTGGGTCCACATCTATGAATCATTTTCATTTTCGGAGTTATTTTTTTCTTCTTGAGAGCATCACAGCGAGCTAGTTGGACTAGACAGGAGCAGAGGTCAGCCTGACACGTCACGGTTTTAGGCTAAGTTAACCAAAAACATGCTAAGCTGCCTAATCAAAAAACAGGAATATTACGATTTCATGTAAAACTGAAATATTAGAAATGAAGAAAATAGAAATATTCAACCATATGCACAACTAAACCACTTCTAAATGGCAAATGTCCAAACTAGAACAATAGTTCTTAACACACAGTCAGTGTTGCACCTCAACGTCTGGCTGACCGCTCAAAAATAACTGAAAACTAAATAGTCAAACTAAATAGTCAACATCCCTATATGTAAAAGCCGTTTGAGCTTTAATAATTCAACAGAATTTAATTTGCTGGCAGTAAGAAAGGTGGAAATTTGTGGGTTTTTTTTTTTCCAAAGCATGACGTGGATGGATATCCTATCTGTGTAAGGTACACCCCAGTCTGTACCAGTGCCGGGCGTGGGGCCAGACACACACACACACACACAAGTCTTGATGTCCTCTGGGTCAGGCCCACGAATTTCAGAAATGAAGCTCAAACAAGAAAACCTCCAACAGGTTTAACATGCAACATTTGAAACCCAGCAACGTTACAGATAATCAGTTCTACCCGTTTCATTTCAGGAATTTTCAGCTGCGAACTAAGCGTTCAGTGGAATTCCTTTTTATGTCTTTGCTTCAGACTGTTCATAACATCTCCAGTGCTAATGACTGAACTCCGGAACGTACAGAGGAGAAACAGCACTTCATGAAATATTGATACACGTTTGGAAATTTGACAATTACCTCCAGAGCTCCTTGGTAAAACCTGAAAGCAAATAAACAGCAACCTTTTGCTGTACTCATTAAAACACTGAAGAACAGAGAAAGAAACCTACTCATAATCCATTTGACAAATAGAACCCATTATTTTTAATAACGCACAGGCATTCGATGCAGAAAAGTTACATTTGCTTAAAGAAACCACTGGGTTTGTAGATCTACTTGTAAGAAATGCAACATAAGTTACGTGGAGCACGGCAGGTCGCTCGGCATTGCATTACAGCGCAATCGTCAGTGTTATTTGGAGCAATTCTGCTTTGAGATTCTGCTTTCTGGACCTTTTAGCTCCAACTGCAGATGAAACAGAACCACAAGAGCTGCCAACAAGAATGAAACGGAAATTTAAGATTCTTAAGCCAAATGTAATCAGCTGGTGAGATGACAACTTCCACTCTTAGACAGGTCCGCTCAACGTGAGTAAAAATTCAGCAAGAGGGAAAACTTAAGATCAACAGAATTGAAACTGCTGGCCAGGTGGGATAATTAAAGCTATATTTTGGCTTTCCTGATTACTTCAATGTCCCCACAAGATGGTCTAGCCATTGATCCTCTCTGCTGTCCACACTGAACACTCTTTTATCTTTTATAACACATACCAAGCAGGCTTCCTTCCATCGACGAAGCAAAATACACGCAGTTGCGTGGGCTACTGTACTTCTAAAATATTCATTTAAAACTTCATATTAAAAGCATTCAGAGGAAGGCAGAGAACACGACGAATGACTGCGTGCAACATTGACATTCTGCTCGGTTTTTTTTTGTTTGTTTTTTTTTTTTTTTCTAAGAGTAACAGCAGAAGACTCCAACAAGAGACTGGTCCGCCAGAAGCAACGGCTGATAATCTACAGGGTCAGTAAAGGAGCGTGTGGGAGGTAGCTTGAAACCGCTCAGGGATTTGCAGTGTTAGAACAAGCGGCAGGAAACGTGTTGGGGTTAAGAAGACCAGCAAGGAAGACAAGGGAGTATCGGCAGGTTCTTGCATCCCACCACCCTCCCTGTGTCTCCTGATACAGCTCCTTGGCGTGGAGGTAACCCGTCCGGAGATCCCACCCTCACACCAGGAAACACACACCAAACGTTTCACTGGGAGCTCAGCTTTGATCCTCTTTTCTTGACTTCTTTTTGATGAAAGTATATCCGAAATTACTAGTTACTGTTGTGTTTGCTGCCTAAACAAATTCCCATCTGCTTATTAACTTGCCAAGTCAGTCCAACAACCTAGGAAATAATAAAGCACTTGATAACCAAAACAAGTCACTTCTAGCAAAAAACGAAGACTGATCCAAATGCATAACGACTGATACGTTGATTCTATTTTTGAGAGTTTTTCTCCACATTTTCACAACTGAATATATAAATAAAATGTGAGAATGCCATCTTGGCTGTCCATATTTACCAAGGATCTCCACCATCTCCAACCATTCAGGTAAGTCCTGCTGGTTTCCCTCTTAGAGCGACAACCTGCTTATCTCTGGGATTACAGAGCCTAAACCACCCTCCTCCTGAGGACCAAAATGCTTTTGGGAGCTGCAGGAAGAGAACGGTACTCTTATTCTTCCCCCAGCCCCTCCCTGGTTGCCTCTACTTCCATGTGCAAGATGTGGGGAGAGGCCATTTCCCTTGGCCTCCCTATGCTTGGTGGTCACGATGAACTCCCAGAGCTTGGGGTGCTCCCAGGAGGGTCCACAAGCCTCCGCCACCGACCACCCTGCTGCCAGCGACAGCATCAGCTGTTCAAACGCAGAGCACGGTGCTCACACATCTGGCGGTGGGGTCTGCAGACCCTCTTTGCAAGCGAAAAAATGAAATTTATGCCTGGCAAATGAGGTTAGGTCAAGGTCTTCCAAACTACCCAAGACCTGGAGACATCACACCAGTGGAACTGAACCTCAGCGGTCTCAGAAGGATGCTGTGTCACACGGAAAGGGGCACAGGGTGGCCTCGCGCGGGCTACAGCCGTGCTCCGTTGTGCCGTGGGACCCACGTTTAAGCCGATTGTTGGCCTCGACACCCTTTGCGCTGGAGGAGAGGGCGGAGGAAGGAAAGCCGGGCACTAATCCGCTCCATCTGCTCCGGAGCAGCTAATTGGATTGCGAGTGCAGGAGGCAAGGCCCCTAGACAGGGTGCCGGCGGTCACGCCGGCCAGGCAGAGGCACTCAGGAACCTCCCGTTTCGCTGAACAAAGCTGCTCGAGCGCAGAGGATGAGAGTCTCACCACGCTGCCAGCCACACTTCTGGCCAAACCCTTCCCTAAGGACTCACTCGGTTGCACCATGGCAGGACACGGCTGCCCAGCACCTCTCTTCTGGAGAGGTGGAACTAAATACTGGAAAAACAACACACGCGAACGCCACATCCCCTGTGGGTTGCTGAAATGAAATGTTAGCATTCCATCTTTAACAAAACACTCGGAACAGAAGACAGAAGAGATTAAAAATTAGCCTTCCTTACCAAAAGCCAGCAGAACGCTGTTAATGTCAGGTTTTATTCGGGTGCAAAAGACAATTCTTGTCTGACATTTGCTATATATAAACCTTACTAATACATGTCTTACGCCTGCAACATTTATTCTACATCAGTGGCTTAATGATGTTGGTGTTCCGCTTCTTAAGGATTCAGCTCAGCACCTACTTCGCCTTTAAAAATAACAGACAATTCAGTTGTGCCGCATTTTCATTAAACTGGTCTGTAGCGTAAAGCTGTGAGAAAGGCAAGGAGAAGAAACACACAAAATGTTTAATACAATAATGGTCAGAAACCTTCAAAATTTTTTTTTTTTTCACTCTGTGAACACCAAGTTTGTAGCTATGGAAACTACTTAGGAGAAAGCTGAAAAAATGTCAGCAAATTTAGTCAGAAAATGATCCGGATATATGAAAGTCCTAACAATGATAAAGAACTCCAGACACAGGGTAAAAGGGAAGTGTAAATTGAAGATGACAACACTTGTGCGTCTGACAACATGTTCTCCTCCGACAGGCCAAACTCATTTTTATTGCCACGGCACTAAAGTCAATGAATTGCAACTGCAATGAGTTTGACACTTCATATTGCTTTTGATAAGACCATTATAAAAAGCGTATTTCAACCTTTAAAACAGTATTCTAAAAGCGTATCCTCTGCAATCAGTGAATCGTGTGTGCATATTGGTCAAGATAGTCAATATTTTACCACGGTAGTTTTTCATCACACCTCTCACACGCTCTGTTCTGCAGCCATTTACCCTAGTAATGAGAGCAGTTCTGACGACTCCAATTTTAAGACCCACACAGAATACACATCCACACGCTCACAGCCCCACTGAGGTCAGTGAGAGTCCTTGAGAGCCTTTCAAAAGCTTTCCCAAAATTACCGCAAGCACTTCCAGCTAGCACTCTTATGCTTTTGCATATTAAAATCTTGGAAACGATGCTGCGACCATAAGAAGAGCAGATACCAGCAAGACACAACTGCTTATTTCAGTCAAGTATTTTTGCACCAAAGTTACAATCCCAATTGAAATCTCTAGTCCGTGGTTTTGTCAGTGAACGCACAGTGAACGTGCAAACTTACTTCACCTGGAGTAACACACTAGCTGCAATGGCTCCAAGGACTTGCTATGGTCTGCCAGGTCAACGTGCAAATTAAATCAGATTTATTCAGCACACGAAGCTTCCTTTGGTGCTGTTTCAGTCTGGGTTGTTAATTGAGCTGCCCTACGTGTATATATTGTGATTACACACTCCAGTCTTTACAGAAAACACAGCAAAGAAAATCTGAAAATGATTTCTGAGCCGTCCACCATGTGGCACATGGGGCAAAGAACAAAATAACATCTACAAACGCTCATGAAATTTATATTGTGTATGAAATACCACCAGTAAACTCTCTCTGCCCATAGAAAGCAACGTGCTACTCTTAAAGGAATGGGCAAATGTCGCCCCTTTAAAAATCACCTCTCTTGCTCCTGACTATGTGCTCTCCTTTTTGAGGGTTGCCCACATGAAGAGCTTCTGCCTGCAACACGATTTTTACCTGTTACGAGGAGGAAAACACCAATAGAAAGAATCACAAGTGTTAAAAAGTGTAAGCAGAGCTGAGCTGAGCACCGTGAAAGGCATTTCTAGCTGGGCTTTAAGCTGGTAAAAGAAGATGAGTCCCCTTCACATTGGAAAGAACTACTTGTCCAAGGCAAGCAGCCACCCTCAGCCTGGCTCTCCCTGCTCAGGAAAAGGTCGGGCTTTTCACCAAAACTTACAGTCAAGTAATTTGTTCTTCCTTCTCTTAGTTGACTCCTACGGGGCAGCCCTGCTCCTCACCTCTTTGGGAAGCATTCCCCCTCTGTGATCATTTGCTTTCGTATCTACACGTGTAAACTAGAGTTTGAAAAACCATCCAAGACACATCTGCAACGAATCACCATTCCTCACTGGCGCTCCCCAAGTCTATCATCAGAAACAGAAATCTGAACCGAATCCACGAAAATACAAGACTTATCAGACAACTGCTTTAAGGCTGTAATATGGGGTAAGAAAATATAAATCAGGCAATTGAATAAAATCACTGGCAAACGTAACGATTTGAAGATGCAACATTCTGGAGGTGGAGCTCCAGTGATGTGATCACTGACGGTGAGATGCGGTTTGCCCTCACCAGCTTTGCTGACCCACACTATTTATTTCCCGGCATTACCACCCACTTCAGCACGAGGCCGGCCACAAACCCGCTCTGGCAGCAGAGCGCTGGCCGACACGGTTTTGTGGCTCCGACTCTGCAGGGTTTGGTTCTTCCTGCTTGCCACCGAGATGACTCGGTGCGTTTGTGACCTGCGACTCTACGGATGGCGAGGCTGCAGGAGCAGCCGGCTCCGAGGAGGTTTCTCCCCAGGGAAACCGTTCCCGACAGCTTTTCGCACAAGGTCTCAATGATGCAGAGAGCGGCGGCTTTGCCAGAGCTGTGGTTGGGATGTTCCCGGGATGGGAAGCCAGCTCAGCTCCGGAGTTGTTGCTCTCGGATCCGATACCCCGCTCAGTCTGCCCCCACAGCGATGGGTTTAGGGTGCTATCACCTTCTCTTTGCACAACTCTGCAATTTCCAGGAAGGGCTATTTATCTAACTCCTTAATAATTATTTTATGAAACATAAAGATGTTGTGGCAATAAACTTTGTTGCTGATTTTTCCCCTAATCTAACTGTACCCAAGCAATGGGTCCATAAGCACGCGGCATATCCTGTAGCCCTGCCCAGGGTGCTCTCTCTACCATTGACTGGAAAAACCACACGGGAGAACACACCTCCCTCCTGCAAGCCCTCTGCCCAAAATCCAAAGTAGAAGGTAGCTGCACAGACTCTGCACGGAGTGCCAAAGCTCAGCACAAAATCACAAATCCTGCATGGAGAAACAACTCACTGTAGAAAGATTATAATACGTCGTCCAACAACACTTCAAAAATAAGCAGAATTATTTATTCTAACCCCCTATCCACGTACCAAGCTTCAGAACACCACTGGACTGCAACATACATTTTATAACCCTCCGCTGACTGAGAAGCCGTTAACCTACACCGACAGAAAATATTTGCAGCCAGTTACAGACAGAGTTTAACACTGAACTTGCTTTCACCTTGCAGCTCAAGTATTCACAGCCAAAGCTACAGCCAGGAGGAGAAGGCTCATCGCTCCTCAAAACACATCCTGCCTCTTCCTGCTGGCAAGTGCAATTTTCCTGGATTTAGTCAAGTTTCTGTCATCCGCTCAATGTTTTACAAACATCTTAACATATTTGTAATAATTCACTTATCACCTCATGTGTAAGTGTGAACGCTCCTTAGCGAGGGTGTTCTTAAAGAGTAATTCCTCAACGCAGCTCAAACATCTACGAACCGCCACGCCTTCCATTTTTAATCCACGTCCTTCCATTTGCCACGTGTCTTACCTTGGCTTCTACTTCTACAATATAGTTTAACGGGAAGAAAAAAACCTCTTGGGCTATTTGGAAAATAAAAAAGGGGAAATAAATAAAAACGAAGACAATTTTACAGGTCCTACTTCAGCTAAACCTTTCAGGGACTTCAACGAGAAGATAATCTTTCTGTGATTATGGCCAAACCCTCTCGTTGCTTAGCAACACATAATTAAGGAATATGTTTTCAGATCCGCTTTGCAAGCTGGCCATTATCAGATGAAATTACTGGAGCAACAAATGTCATCCTCATGCAAATGAGCTGGTCGTAGGCAAAAAAAAAAAAAAAAAAAGAAAGAAAGAAGAGGGTTGAGTAGCGAGAAAGGGCTCAGCGGCACAGAAACGCTGCTGGCTTCCTCTTGTCGCACGCCAGTAATTCTTTTAAAGGGGATAATATCTAGATTTTTTTAGAGAACAGAGTTTGCAGTTTATATACGAGACCCACGGAAGGACGGGTCTATCTCTCACGGTGTAGGAGACCCCTCCCAAGGTGCTACATGTTCCAGCGGTCCCTCACCCCAGGGTTTTCTCTGTGTTGGTACCGACCGGCTCATATCGCAAATAAATGAACATATTTGTGTTCCCCGCATTATGCCAGCTCGTCTTTCCTTTCAGGCTTTGGTAAACTGTTTACTGAGAAATACTGCCTGGATGTACTACTTTCGCATCTGATCCGTGTCAACACAGGACGTGTTGACTAATATTTAAGCCTTTTTTTCTTTAGAAATCGGTACATTGCACCAGCTACGTAAAGGACACATAAGCATGAAAGAAATGGCATCTACTTCCTGGCTGTGTAATTATGGTAAGCCAGGGAACGGGGTGTGCCAAGCGTCTGCATTTTGACAACTTTATCATTTCCACTCACAAAATCATTCTCTATTTAGATTCCTGTGGAATGGCATCACCAGTTTGGCACTGTCTCCATGCCTATAAATGGTATCCTTTTATTAAAGCTTTGTGCGCGGACGCTGGTACGGCAACGTTGTTCGAGACTTGTTTGCATGGGAGTTCAGCTGAACTGCACAGGGAGAAAATTCCCTCCTCGTAGAGTCGCTACGAGGAAAAACATTTCAAGGGATTTCTTTCCCCATTTTTTGAATAGAAAAACATTTCAAGGGATTTCTTTCCCCATTTTTTCGAATGGGTCGAGCCGCAAATGAATGGATTTGCCATTCTGCCTCGTACTTAGCAGTGTGGTTTTAGGGGTAAGTTTCTGTCAGGTTCTTGAGTGTTATTCATCGATGTACATCTCCAAAGTGGAGAAGTGGAGCCTGCTCAGCTTATCCAGCTTCACATCTGTGCAGCCGAGGGCCTGAGCACTTCTAGAAGGGGAAGGGAAGATGAGGAGCCACCATTCATTTTTATTGTTCTAGTGCTTAATGACAGGCTTTTAGTTTTAAAGCACAGGCCTATTACTTTAACAGCTGTATCACTTCGCTTACAAGCATCTCTAGAAGGAAATCAAGGGGTTTATTTTGCATGCCTGATAAAACAGCAAATTAATAATAAGAAGAAAAGACTTAGGTAATGGCCAAAGGTAAGCCGACTCTCGAATAACACCATTAGCTATCTGATGAATTTAGTCAAAACAATGCTAAACATTTCCTCGGAGAAACACATTTGCGCCTGATAACAGCGGTAAAAAGTCAATCTGCAGCAAACCCTATAGTTCTAATTGCTCTGCCAGTGCAGTATCTAATCTCCTGTTCTCTACAAACAACAGGAACGGCAAGATTAACCCTGGAAGCGTTAACTGAGATACGTTGGCTAAACAAATAAAATATTTGGAATTTAATTGCAGAGCAAGAACCAGCATCTTTAGCTCTGCATAGCCAGCACAGCCCTGCAAAGAAATCCCATTGGCCTCCTTTTCTAAAGAAAGCATCTAGTCTCAGGCATGAAACCCCAATATATTTGACTTTTTTTTTTTGGAGGGGAGGGTTAAAGCAAATCAACGAGGTGGTTCTAAACTACCGTATGGGCTAAGACCCTTCGGAAATTACTTGGTTCAGGCGATGCCATGGTGGAGACGATGACGGGTGGCCCCGTGCGCCTGCTGAGCTTCGGGTACGGGGAAAGCTGGGCAGGGAAAGCGGGTCCGGTGGGTGCCAGGCTGCCGTCCCCTGGTGCTCCCGGTCGGCGGAGGAGCTGCGGGCTGCCATGGGGGCTGGGTGCCGGTGACGCCGCCGCCGTCGCCACCGCTGTCCGCTCTCTCTTCATCAGCTCCATGGGCACGGTGTAGGTGGTGGGGTAGGCTGTTTTGGGGCTGGCGTGCGGGTTGGCCGCGGTCATGGCCATGCCGGCCGGAGCGGAGTAGGTGGAGGGTGGCCGCGTGTGCGTGGTGCAAGGCAGGGGGCTGTTGTATCCAGAACCGGGGATGAAGTGCGGCCCCTGAGGAGCCCCCAGAGGGGTGGCATAGTTGGTGGTGGTCTCCAGCAGGTGCTGGGTCGGGGCGCTGGATGGCCGGCGGTGTATCTCCGCCGCCCTCGGGGAGATGGGCTGCAGAGGAGGCGGGGGTTGCGGGACAGCAGGGCCATCCGTGGCGGGTCCCGAGCCGAGGGGTAGCCCGTAGTCGCCCGTCAGCTCGCTGCGGTGGCTGAAGCTGTTGGAGCGGGTCCTGGGGCGCAGCGCCCCGCTCCTCCGCTCCTGCCTCTGCAGCTGCATTTCCGCCTTGTAGTTGTGGGCGATGCGGGAGAGCACACGCGCCTGCCCCAGGTTCGGAGCCACGGATTTGATGTCGTTCTCCTCCATCATGGCCAGCAGGTTCGGGGAGTCGAAGCCCTGCTGCAGAAGGGCGGCGAAGGTGCTCTCCGAGATGCCCTCCGCTCGCAGCAGCGCCACGAACTCGGGGTCGAAGTTCCTCTTCCCCTCCGGTCCGGGGAAGGCGGGGGGCACCGGCGGGTGCGAAGGCGTTGCCACCGCCGCCTCGTAGCTGTCGTAGGGACTCTTGGCGCACTCCCGCCCCGGCCCATAGCCACCACCGCCGCCGCTGGGGTCCACCACCAGGCAGGTGGGGGCGGCCTGCCTGCTCCCCGCCGTCTCGGGGGGCCGCTCCGCCGTGTCGCTGTACGTCTGCCTGCCGGGGAAGGCGGGCGGCTCGGCCGCGTACCGCGGGCCGGGGGGCTCCATGCCGTACCGCGCCGGGGAGACGTCTCTGCCGCGCATCCTCTGCCCATCCAGGGCCATCTTGGGGTCTCTGTAGAGGCGGGTGGCCTCCGGCGGGGCGGGCAGGCGCCCCGGGGCCTGGTCCCAGGACAAGCGGCTGCCGGGCGCCCCGTAGCCGGTCAGCGGCCTGCTCACCGCGTGGTCGCGGTAGCCACGGGGGTCCTTGGGTGACCTGGCCGACAGGGAGGGGTCGCTGTAGTAATCCTGGGGCGGCAGGGAGCCCCGGCCTGCCATGGCCGCCTGCCGGTCGCAGTAGGCAAAGTCGGGGACGGAGCCCTTCCTGAGGGGCCCCGGGGCAAAGGCGGCATCCTGGTAGGGGTACGCCTCTTGCTTCAGCTCCGCGCCGCCCTGCAAGATGATATCGTTGGCTCGCGGCGGATCATACCAGGCGCCCTCGCCGCCGTAGGTCAGGGAGCTCCGCCGGCCCGGCGGTCTCTGGTACTCGAAGGCGCTCTCGCTCTCCCAGTTGCCTTCGTACCAGCCGGCAGCGTCCCAGCTCTGCGAGCGGCCGATGTTGGTGTGCTTGCTGGGGATGGGCATCGCCACGAGGCCGCTTGCTCCCGCCGAAACGGAGAAGAGGAGGCGCCTTCCTTCTCAGCGCTTCCCCGGAGCGCATCAAAACCAGACCGTCCTCCGCCTGTGCCCTCCCGGGACTTCGGAAACCACCGAGCGGCGGTTTTGCCTTTCAAAGCGTTGCCTGAATTATTAATTCTTCGAAACCTTAGCAAGGCAAAAGCGTGCGCGGCGGCGGCGGCGACCGCCGCTGCCTGCTCTCTCTCGGGGTCGGCGGAGGGAGAGACCCTTCCCGCACGGTGCAGCCGCAGGAGAGGGCGGCCGCGCTCAGCCCAGATGCTTTATCCTCTGCCGCTGGGGACGGCGCTCGCACATGGACAACTGGCCGAGCAGTGTGCGGGGATTAGGAGCTAAATAAAACCGCTAAAGCCCTCGCTCCATGTGACATCATTTCAGCCCGATGAAATCTCCCGCGCCGACCCAGCCAGCAACCTCAATGCATTTTCTCCCCAGGGAATGACTTCTTTTTTTTCCCCCCCTCCCATGTTGTGGGTTTTTTTTTTTCCTTTTTTTTAGCACGCCTTTCATCCGTTTCGGTTGACTCTTTCCTCCTTAGCTCAGGGGTCCCGTCCTCACCGGCACCCACCAGGAATCGGCAGTGAGCTAACGGAACGCGCACGTACCCCGCTCGTCCGCGCGCACGGAAAAATAAAAAGGAAAGCTTCGGTGTCAGCTCAATCTTAATCCGCCCTGATGAAATGCTAATCCACTGCACACAGCTAAAGACAAATTAAACGGGAGCAAGCACGCAGGCCTAAAAAAGGCCAGTGCAAGATACTCAAACACAAGAGCGATTAGAAATTAGTTAGGTAGCTGTTTAACACTTTATGAATATTGTAATTTGCTTTGGAAATTACTTTTTTTTTTTGGTTGTAGTTTCAAATTAGCCACACTAACTAGGCTCCAAAAGGATTCTTTACATTATTATCATAATACGTAAATCCCTTCATCATCCCAGGACAGAAAATTGTGGAGGTGTAATCTGGAATGTATAATTTGAAGACCCTAGGAGAGGTCACGGAGAAGGAGGGGAGGATCAAAGGATCTGAAGGCTGGTCTTACAAAGCAAAAAGGAATAGTAGGCTTTTGCCTATTATCTCTGGCTTCCTTTGGAAAAAACTACATGTTTATGAGATGAGGAAACACTCAGAAACATCAGACAAAACTCAATTTGTATCTAGCGGTATTTCAATATTCATATGGATTAAGCTTTTTTTTTACACTTAGACTAGGCAAAAAGGATTTAGATGGAATCACACCACAGAAAATTGTTATTTGGGGACGTAATAAAGATTTCCATATACAGTCACCGTTTTCAGAGGCGATATTAAAATGGCTCCCCAAAACATATATCTCAATTACCACATGCTGCTCGCGCTCAAATTCTTCCTTTTCAAAGGAGAATAGGTCAAGCGTTACTTATTCTGCCAAGCGCTGCTAGTGAAGCAACATCTTCCTTTTTTAATTAAAAAAAAAAAAAAAAAAAAAAATTCAGACGGCAACGGTTTCACCTTTCTCTGCTGCGATCACAAATGTCTTCACCTCCAACGTCCCCCTTCCAGGACGGACCCAGTAAAAGGAATAGCAGTCACCTCCCCTGATCTGTTTGCAAGAGAGCTTGCACATTTTTCCCTGCTAATCCACAATAAATGTTTAGTGCACCAGCCATCACATGATAGACTATTGTGCCATTACGATAGCTAAATCACTAATACAGTCTAATGCTTATACTTGCCTATCATACTAATACCTCTGGGCTATACTTCTGACCCAAATACTGACAGGATCTCTGAGTAATCCCTAAATTTCTTTATTGCGGTAAATATTATAAATCCTCTTCAAACATTCTCTCCTCCGATTCCGTCCCCAAGAACCGCAGCCTTGAAAATTATGTTGGATATTACACAGACATGCAAAACACGGGCCCCCAAAGATTATTTATGCAATTCTCAGAGAATATCTGATTGGCATCATGCTGAATTAACTAACAAACTTAAGGCACATCGGAAAATTTCTTCTTTTGTGAGAGTCAAGATGCGAAGACACATTTGTGGCTTATAAATAAAGCAGAGAACATTTTAACAAACAAAACCATTTTATTACAACAACATTTTGCTAAAGAATAAAATGTATTCCCAACTGGATACAGTGAGATCTGTGCCATTTTTTTTTTTGTTCTGAAGCAGCAGAAGAAAGCTACCAAAACTGTGTATTAAAAAAATAATAAAATCCTGGTCTATAGATCAAGGGCATCTTCCACCATTGTCTTCAGAGAAATCACTAGTAAACATAGCCACCATGTCAAGTCCCCACTGACAATGGAAAAAACACGCCACAGAGAAATTAAATTTCAAAAATGCTGATCATGAACAACTGCAAGGCAAGTCAGAAGGGAGCCCGAGCATTTACTACCTCTGAAAAAAAACCCCAAAAAAGCTTTAACGAGCCCTCGGGTTGCATGCTGGGCACGTAAAAGAAACCTTGCCCAACCCAACAGATCTACAAACCCGGTGGCCGTGCCCTGCCTGGCTCCGGCGCACACATGGGCGACAGCAGGACCAGAAGGAAATTGAACTGGGAACGCTCCCGCGTACGGATGATTTATCCCATACGCGTTGACCTCAGTGGAGCAAACCAACTACTCCTGCGCTCCAAAGCCAAGCAGAGGGAATCGCTTGCAGGACTTGTCCTTTTCCCTGCAGCTGTTGGGGCAGATGTTGTCTTTGGAGAGCTCTGCTGGCCCTTTGTCTTGCTGACCAAGAGCTGCCACCAACCCCACAGCCAGTGCGGAAGACGTGCCCATGGGCCACGAAGCCACGGCAGCAAAGGAAAAGTTACACCCCTGGTGAATCAAGAAATGAGTAAGAAACATTTATTATAATGAAATATTTATGGATGGGCAGTAGGACCTTTTGTTTTCCTTTCTGGCACTCTTAAAAGCAGTGCCTACGCAAATTCCTGGAACTCCACAGCTATTTCCAAATTCAGACCCAGGCAGCAACGGTCAAGAGAGGACGCGGAGGCACCAACCCGACATCACCGATCTCATCTGCGCTCCTCAGGAGCGGAGGAGGTGCTGGCAATCCCAACGGGAGGGGGAGATGAAGGACTGCAGAACAGGGAGAAAATTTATTCTCCCTTTATCTTTTAATTCTAGAGGTATTTTAGGGAAAAAAAAAAATCCCACACAAAAAAAAAAAAGAAAAAAAAAGCTGATCAAGAGATTAAATGCTCCGGCATTTCAGATCACGTGAAAAATACAGTTTTGAGTTAATACCCTGAGTTTCAGTTTAGCGTTGATCTAATGCGCAATAAATTTTGCCATGATACGACGACTACAGAAGAAGTCTGCTCTGAAAAAAAAGGGGACGACAGAGTCGAAGGAAGGTGGGCCCAACGTTTGAACACCACTTTTAGAAACGGACGGCACGAAATCTAGTGCTGGCAACAGCTCGCAGTGGATATGAAACAAGTACCTTACACGGTGCTAGAAAGTGCCATTTTCCTCCCAGGAGGAGAGTCTGTTTTACACATCGAATTCACGATAAGAAATCAAGACGCTAAATCTGCAACACAACTGTATAAACAACATTTCTTTTTTCCTGGTGTCTGCAGCACTGACTTAGGAGAGGTTGGATGTGAAATTTAATTCACATTGATTTAAAACATTTCATTACAAATTTCGTAAAGCAAGTCGCTGGAAAAATTACTCCGTGCAACAAAACAGCGCAGATGTTTTAGTTTTGCTTTTTATTATTTTAAAATACTTTTCAATTACAACTTTAAATCATGTTTCCATTGGATTAAAAAAAAAAAAAGATTTTTAATGTAGCAAAACGTTGATGTCTTCTCCCAAATTATTTCCTTCTGGGAGAGAGCGGAACTGAAACAATGTAGTAAATATGCCAAATGTGATTTCTGGCAAAAACCGTAAGGTGCATCAGTATTGGAAAGGCTATTTCTCTTTTAAAGGAGAAGGAATCCTACTCTCAGTAATGAAAAATCCTCTAGGGAGCAAACATCTCATGGTAATGGAGAGAGCAGGTATCAGGACACTCAGCCTTTATACGTCGCTCTGCGAATGTCAGCGAGTAAATTGCTTAATTTCTTACTCGCAGATTCCTCTTCCATCAAGAGGGATATGATAATGTACACCTATCACATTCAGATGGTGTTAAGATTAATCAGTGTTTGTCACACGCTTTCAGGTGACAAGGCACAAAGCTACCGGGAGGATAAATGCTTCTGCCCTCCCTGCCTGGGCTTTCAAGGACCGGGTGTGATTGTGCCTAATGACCCCCAAAGCTCGGGAAGCCTTTTCTGAACATCGTCCTCCCACGTTCAGATTGTAGGAGGTCGGCGAAGCAGAAATGAGCTGGTGCTAAACTGTGCCACGTACGCTCCGGAGAGGAAAAGGAATTGCAGGCAAAGTGAATAATGCGCATACACATGCAAATAAAAACAAAAAAACCTGGGAGAAGCAGGAAGAAAATGTTCCAAACCCTTGGAAATGACTGCATTTGCTAAAATTTGGCTCTCTCTCACAGCGGCAATAAGCGCTCTGCCTAGATACACTTTCTAACAGTCTCCTGAAATTAGAGGAGTACAAAGAGAAAATTAGCGGGATTGTGCTGGAATAATTTTCAATAATCAAAGGAACAGAACAGCATCTGAAAGCACTCAGCGCTTGAAGCCATGCCACATGCTTTTACCAATTTCCAAACCAAAAGCATAGATGCTTTGTAACTTCAACAAAACGCTCTCAAATACCAACTTGGTACGTTACGACAAAACACTCTTAAGAGCAGCCGATTATTAAACAATCACTGCCTCATGTAACTCCGTATTTTGATGACTTTAAAGCAAAAAAAAAAAAAAAACAACCCCAAAAGCGAATGCCTATTTGCAACTCAACCCCCCTGGCGCTGGGATAGAAACGTGCCGTAACCATCGGTTCACAGGAATTACAAGTTACAGGAACGCACTAGCACACGGTGCCTCTAAACGTTACACGCAAAGTGGAATCGGTAATTGGGTTCAATTGCCGTCCCCGCCGGCTACACACAAACGGGCCCACGTGCACGGAAAAGGTCAATACCGTACCTAAATAAACGTAGGGGCACGGCAAAGGAGCCTACGTCCCACGCCAAATTAAGGGGATTGATAACGAAACTGATAGCGCCGCCAAAACCCCACATGTCGGCGTGACGGGAGAGGGTGCGGAGCCTCTTCCGCTCGCGCCAGCCGGCGTCGTGCTGCGAAGGCGCAGGGAGTCGTTTCACAAAATGAAACTGCAGTGACCTTTTATTTGATCGCTGCAGACCCAACCACTTGGCCTCTCGGCTGCTTTTCCGTGCCTCTGTCTGCTCGGAAGGGGTTTGGTGTAGGAGACGGGCTCCCTCCCACCCTCGTGGCCGGCCAGCGCCGCATCTCGCATCCCTGCCACACGCCAACAACTGCAGGAATTTCACCCCACCTCCAATTATCTTGTAATTATCACCGAAGCACCCCAAGGAGCACGTGGTAACTTGTCACCTCGTGTTATCCTGCACCTCTCGCAAAGTCTTGGAGATCTGTTGTCCAGGATGGAAATCAAATTGCAGGTAACAAATGTAGGAGGCCGTCAATCATCTAAAATACACTTGCAGTTCCTAAAACCAGGCAGTCAGCTGTAAAACACACTTTGAGCCACTGGAATGAGCCCTGCAAACCTCTTGAATCGTCAATCAGAAACAATTCTGCCATCAAGTACGGGGAGAGTCCAATAAAAGTCAGCAGAAGCAGCATTGTCACACTCCTGCATCAACAAAGGGATAAATAAAAACATCAGGTGTAACCCCGTGCCGCAAACCCACACACTTTCAAGGACTGCAAAATAAAAATCAATTTGGATGCTGAAGGGCAGCCTAAAAGCCAGGGGACAAGGTTCATCGGGCACATCCCTCAACTATTCACAGAGATCTGATCTACGAATGCTCTTAAAAATAATCCTCTAGAAATCACATCAAGCACCTCGTCTCCAAAACTGGGTATTAGACTTTGAGGTCGAATCTCATCATTTTTAATAAGAAGTCCGGATCAAGATTTAAATAGCACGTGTAATGAAAAGCATGGGAATTATATCTGTCCCAGAAAGCAGTACAGAAATCCATTGTTAAATGAATATACACTGTAATTCCGAGCTCTGCCATGCATGTCTGGGTTTCGCACAAAAAATAATTAATTACTAGATTGTAACATGGTCCTGAGGAGATAAACAGGCTGGGGTTCAGGGTGCCTCTCTGCCTTACTTCCCTTCATGTCAGGAGCTTGAAACACCACCTACCTCCCTTGCAGACCCAGCACAGCTAAAACTCCAACCCAAAACAGACCGAGAGGAAATACTACTTTAGATTTAAAAAAACACCTGATGCATTGCTTTTTTTTTTAAAGATGTGTGTTTTGTTTTATTGGATTGCAGTAATCAAAGTGTCAAAAGTGGAGGGACCACATCTGCAGGTATGGCTTACCGTGGTCCCTCACCATCCACGGGGACGGTTATGGGGGACAGACTCTCCCCGGTGGAGATGACTCCAAGGTTGAAGCTGCCCATCCTGCATCCCTCATGATGCCATTTTCTCCCAAAAATGGGTGTTTATGTATAACTACGGGCTACTTTGTGAACCAAAGCTGTTATTAGTAAGTTTTGAGGTGCTAGATGGCAGTAGAGAGTGCTTTGGTTTTAAAAAAAAAAAAGAAAAAAAGACCAAACAAATTAATAATGTTAACCTAATGGGCTACATAAAAGTGTCAGTAAGAAATGATCAATGCCGTTTAATTTTTAGGCAAGAAAAACGCACAGCCCTCTCTAGAAAGCTTGTTCTTTGAAGAAAGCACTGAGATATAAAAGATGTAATGAAAACCTTCACTGTTTTGGCACTTCGATCCATTACATCTGCTTGTGGATAGGAAAAAATATAAAAGAAAAGTTGTGTAATGTGTTTCTCTGCAGCTTTATTTTAGTATAACCAGATGCCCCACCCGTGTCAAAATATTTACTAGGGAATATTCAGCAGAATCAGAATCAAACCTAAAAGCCTGGTCCGGATCCAAGCATCATCAGTCCTCGAAAGATTCTAACTTAGGGAGTTAGTTAGGAGCTTTTTCTGGTATTTTGAAGGAAAATCCATCCTGTTCTCATCTGTCCCCAAGGACTGATCATTTCCCATCACATACTTGGAAGACGTAAAGCAGCCAACTTCCACTCCCTGGATGATGACGGCAGCTTCTGCAGCACTCCCAGACTCCGGAGCTTGGGAATAGGAGACAGGGCTGCCCCAACAACGCCTTAACATTGCTTCTCAGTGCATATTCTGGGGATATTATCATTTTTTCTGAGTAATCTTTAAATGCGGGGGAGGATTTAGAATAAGGAGAGAAAAAAAAACAAACCACAACAATCCCAGATACGATGACAACATGTTAAACCAGTTAACTTAAATGGGAAATGTGGTAAGGATGAAAATTAAGTTGATGGTATTGAAGTCATCAGCTGTATTTTTTTCTTAACTAACGACATGAAGTTATAAAGTGTATTACACAGAATCTTGTCTTAAGGCTGGGGGAAATGGAAAAATACAAGGCACAATTAAGAGTTAGACACGTATTAAGTTACCATAAATGTGGGCTTAAACACAAGGAGAGCACAACAGAAGCATTTTTTCCTATTTCTGTGCATATGGCACTCCAGCCTTGGGGAAAGGGGAGCTCTCCTCCTTGCAATAACTTGGGTCACGTATCTATTAAAAAAAAAAAAAAAAAAAAGGAGTTGCATACCAAATTAATGAAATTTTTGTCTGTAACCTTATCTAAATGTATCTTACTCTACTGGATGCCTGGGGGATTTTGTCAGGCTGGCTTCATATCTGGCTCAAGTCCTACATCTTGACATGCATATCCCCCTACGGCACGTCACGGGAAAAAGACTGCATGTAAGCGAATGGACAGAAACAAAATAAAATCTATACGGAACTGGAAAATTAGTTACAGAGCCGATGCCTCCATGCTGTAAGGGCAACAGCATACCTGTAGGTACAACCTACACAACATCTCCGTCACAGATCAGGTCCACCTGCTGATACAGGCACTGCTTGATTCAGCACAGTAAAAGGGATGAAAATCATGGAATAAGGTCAATAAGCTTGAATAATAGCTGTGTACCCAATGAGGTCGCTTGAACCTTCTTCTTCCACAGGATTCTGACCGATTTTTAAAAAATCTTTTTAAAAAACCCCATTACTTAGAAGCAACTCCCACCCCTGCTATGCCTCTATCGGCAAAGGGGCGATTAAGAGCGCTGCTGGATCACGGCAAACTCTTCCTTGCCCACGTTTGATAAAATGAATTGTAATCCACCTTTGTATGAATTTGAAGTAATTTTCTGAAAGCTCCATAAAGGCCAGAGAACTTTGCATGGACCCTCAGAGAAGCAAAACATTAGGAGCACACAGAGAGCATAAATCAGCACAGGGTGCAACGGGAGAGGATCTGACAAGCTAACTCTGCCTTTTCTCTAGGCAAAATGTGGTAAGCAACCCTTCCTTAAAAGCCTGATGGTTTATGTGCTTTGAGGTGGAAACCTAAAAAAAAAAAAATTATAAAAAGCTTTCTTGGAGTGGGGGGAAAATCCTTGTACTGGGCTTTATATTCACAGAACAAAGAAACACAAACCCAGTAGAAAATAAAAGGTCTATATTTATTCTAAATAAGTCACTTTCACTCAGGACAAGCGGTTTCTTCCACGCTTGATATCATCTTTAACTCATTGTTTCTCATCAAATGACTAGTGGTGATAAGAATTTCCTGAGATAATAAGATTCTATTTCTAAGCAGTAAAAATAAGTATTATCAGATGCTACTTGGCATTGAAATATGCAAGAATGGAAGAAAATTCCTCCACCCAAATATCGAACATTGTCATTTTTGGCCACTGTTATGCTACACAAAGAAGTAAGAATTGAAGGCAGCCACTTTCCAGAGTTGCCCGGTCACTCCTGAGACCCTCAGACCTTCAGTGGGCAGGAAGACAGATGCTAGGCATTGAAATAACTCATCTGGCATTACATGTAACACGATGTCTTAGAACTGATTATTTCCTACATAATACCATGTTCACAAAACACTAAGGCCTGGAAAACGAGAGGATGCCAGGATTCAGGTTGCTCGTATAACTTGTGTTTTGACTGCCTTGTAGTTTTGCTTCCATGAGCAAGTTCCCTCTATTTTTTAGCGTAAATGGACTGTAGCTGTTGAATGAGAACCTAGTCCCCATTCTGCTGCAAGTGGTGTGTGAGCCCAAGCCCAAGCTAAGGACACACTGTTCAAATACTGCTGAAAAGACAGAACCATTACAATTCTTCATGGGTACTTACATTGAGGGTTTTGGGTTTTTTTAATGGCCACTGCAACCACTGCCGAGATACCTTGGTTGATGACGAAACCATCCTTTCCTTCCCCAAATTCCCTCCCCCGTTTCATAGATCTCTTTCCACCTTTGCAAAAAAAAAGGAGTCAGCTTTAGGCTGGCTGACGCTTCTCCCATCTCCTCTACTCCCAGTTTGCTCTGAGCTCCTTTTCAGACCGTAAATACTTTGTTTTAACTATCAGGTGCTCTGTGCTGTGAACTTTTCAGAGCAAGTGCCCTCTTTAACGAGGGCTTGGTCAAACTCCAGCAAACACCGGATCCCATCGCAAACAAATAAATAACGAGCAATCAAACAAACTGGCTGTCGGAGGAACAAAGGGGTTTCCTAATTCATCTCAAGTTTCCGTCTTTGTCCTGAAAAATGCATGTACATCGCACAAGGGCTCCTGTTCCTTTCCCTCTGAATGGTCACAAAATCAATGGGGAAACGAGGATGGAGAGAATATCACCATCCCAACCGGGCGGTGAATCACGGGAAGGGGCTTATTCAAGGTTTTCAAGATGAACTAAAGGACTCAGCCCTACCCAATAGGCACCGGTGCGCACGATGGTGTCCCACTCTCACTTGGAAGGCCAAGGCCACACATAGATAGTATAGGAACTGGAAGCAAAATACTTGAGAAATTCCTAGAGTAAATACAAATGACAGGTAGCACCTGAGAATCCTCATCCAAAAAGGACACCAGGGTGCCACTCAGAATCTTAGTCTATAAGTCAAAAAGCCAAGAGACTCATGCATCAAGCACTGAAAAGTACTATGTGACTGCGCTGGCATTTATCGGTCATTAGATATATCAAAGGACCTGAAAGAAAACAAAGAATACAAATGGTTTGTTTGGCACTGAAAACAGTTCTGCTATTTTGCAGAGTACAGACAGCTTTGGTGGCACAAACTGACGTTTAAAGACATGATTTCCCACTGGACAATGACAAATCCTGGAGTAAAAACTCTATCAGAAAACGTCCGGGCTCACTTGGCCTTGAAATTATTTTTTCTCTTTGCTTCTTGTTCCTCTCAGGGCTGCCACTTCTGCGGCGCGTGTCGAAAGCTCAACTGACTCATAAATGTCAGTGCAAACTTTAACCTACAAAGCCAGGCATTAAAATTTCATGGCGCTGGTGCTGAAGCCAGCAGGCTAGCGCAGCCGCAATGGTATGGAGCAGAGACAGCACCTGGGATCACCAGAGAGGAACTCAGCGGTGTTGGAAAACCTCTTTGTACACAGGCAGGGCACTGCCATCCTGCCTCCTGGACATGCCACCACTACTGCCCTGTCCCCATTAAGTTTCTACATTTCATGAGAACGTGAAAACGCAACCTTGCACGCTGTCCCGGCACCTTCTCCTTTGGCTTTCCAGCCAGACTGTTCTCAAAAATACCTCCAGCAGCCGTGGAGGGCTGCTCCTCGCTCCCTGTCTAGCTCCTAGTATTATTTAATATTATTTTAACCATATTCACAGAAGCACAGCGTAAAGAACAGCTGAGCAAGCAGCAGGTTGGGTCAAAGAAGCGACGCTTCAAGTTATTTCCTTGCACGGGAATGTCTTGTGCGGGCACTGGAGCCCCAGGGGAGGGGTGGATGCCGTGTGCCAGGAGCGCCACGGTCTGAGCGTGGCCTTTCTTGGAGGCATCGCTGCCCACCTTGCTCTGCCACAGGTAGCATATAAAAAAAATACACCGAATCTCTCTC
Organism: Trogon surrucura; assembly: GCA_020746105.1. NCBI lineage: Eukaryota > Metazoa > Chordata > Aves > Trogoniformes > Trogonidae > Trogon > Trogon surrucura. The sequence goes on along the minus strand of CM036621.1, from coordinate 3,692,262 downwards.
TGTTGTTGTCTCCTCAATGAAAGGCAAGAGAGCTGCTGCCCTGAGGGTTGTTGCTGCTGAGGGTTTGGAATTGCTGCTGTGAGAGTCACCTACTGCAACAAGGCACCTTCACCAGGGCACTGCACAGCCAGAGACGCAGCCCTCCGAGCCTGGATTCCGTGGCTGAACTTTCTGTTCAGTGAATCACCAAGGAGAACAGCGCACCAGCAGTATTGCAAACCTTGCCTACATTCTGCCCTCTGAGCAGGGCTCACCGCAGTTTCTGCTCGACCTGGAGCTTCACTCCCTTTTTGCTGCCCAGAGGGAGGCAGAAGAGGCCGGGAGCACTGAGGAAGAGCAGGAGAAAACTGCCAGGCTTACCAGACGAGGAGAAATAACACACACATCTGCAGGATCATGCATTGAGACTGTCACAACATACGAAAACCAGGGCAGTCACGAAGGATAGAAGGGTTAACCTTATTTTTGCCAGTGCCTAAATTTGAGGGCTGGTTGTTTGAGCTCCCGCTCTCACCTTCCAGGTGCAGGCTCTGTCCTGCCTCCTTGCTCCGACTTACTCGGCAAAACTGGGATCCTTTTTAACCAAAACAGAGCAGGTGGGTGCCGTGGCTTACACGCCGCGTGGCTGCACGCTTGCGGCTCTGCAGCTTTTCAAATGTGGCCAATCCAACATCCCTCTCCATCTCCCACTCAGACGCAGCTCCACTGGAACTTTTTTATTCACCCCCAAGGTAAAAAAAAAAACAACTCATCACGGAATGGAAAATTTCAGCTCAAATTGAAAATGTGGCAAAATGGGAACAGGATCTGAGCTACAGGGTGCTGGACAAGTCTAACTAAACACAGCACCAGCAGCTCCACCTCTAAAGCATATTTTGACCCACGACGTAACCAGACACAATTCCACCAACAGGAATTATGTGAACCACTCCGCATATATTATTTTCAAAAGCCCCAGCCATTCACTGGGTAGATCTTTCCACCCACATGCATCCAATTACAAAACAGGCACCCAAACTCTCTGGGACAACCAGAAGTATCGGGTAAGCCAAGATCACTGTGAGCACACTCTGACTTCATTGAGAGAGGCTTCACAAACCCACTTAACTCTTAACAGACTACTCTAAATGTCCTTACTTCAGGCTGTTGCCTTGAAAGTCCTTTATCCTCTCAAGTCTCCACCTTTATCCCCCCATGCTGTATTATTCTATAGAGCAAAATCTGTTACCTGGAGCTAAAAGCTCACCTTTTCACAGTAAGTTTGCTTGGAGCAAAAAGTAACACCATTATGCAAAGACGTCATAACTACATATTAAAAAAACCCACCCCAAAACCAGAGGAACTGCTCAAGCTGAGCAATGCAATGAGAGTGAACTCCTTCTCTTCTTGGAAGACTCGTAAATCTGCCCATAAAGGCTACGAACTGGTGTTTTCAAAGATACCACCCCCTTGAATGGCTTGGATTATTTTTCCCCGCCAGATGCACGTTTAACAGAGTAGCACAAACACTGCAGCTTCTTAATACACTCTTTTAATACTGCGGCAGTTTGTAAGCTACTTCCCTCAACACGTGACTAGTTATGTTTTTAGCGAGCCCATACGAAGATGAATCCATCTGGCAGCGTGGACGGTGATTACAACATGTAGCCCGAGGGTATTTCAACTCCAGACCTGCCACCAACCTGCTGCATGGAATCAAGTCAGCTCCTAGCAAACTCTCCAAGGGTTTGTGTTGCAAATAGTAAAAAGGAACTTCTTTGGACCATGTTGCACTCGGCTTGATGGAGCGGTAAGAGATCCTTCTTGCTGAACACCGTTCTGTTAGCAAGGACTCCTCAATCTGCTGAAGTAGTTCCCTCATTTCTCATCATCTTTCACCGATTGTTTCATATACCTTTCATGACAAAACCAAGAGAAATGCTCTTTTTTTTTTCAAAGCGTGTTATCACAGCAGCTGGAATGGCCCCTCTTCAATGCTTTACTATGCTATAATCCAAGATTAGGAGCCTATAACAAAGAAGAGCCAGAGATGCCAGTATAGTATATTGCTACCCTACAAGGCTGGTATTTTCGGAAATCCTAAACTTGTTTGCATTTTTCAAGGTAATTTTTACAACGTTGCTTACACTTACTCCCAGTCTGTTGCTTATAAATACAACCCAACACTGTCTTACAGCAGCGAATCCCATCATTTCCATCAAATCACAAAACCAGCGGCAAATGACAAAGTATACTTAAAAAAGTTATGTCTTCTGTACATTTACAGATTAGAAAAGACTATCTTTTGACCAAGAAAGAAGAAAAAAAAAGCTCGTATATCAGAGGAAAATAATCTAAACTTCAATCACATCTAAAGCTCCGTTAGCAGGTTTGTCGTACGATCCTTTTGAATTTCTTGTACACTCAGCAACTAGATCTGATAGTAAACATCAAACCGGGAAGGCAGCTTTTGAAAATCCAGGCTCAGCTGACACAACTCTTTTAAGTCGAGTTCAAAGTAAATTCTGAAGATGAGATAGCGTGCTACACCTGAGTGTTTATGACATTCCGTAGCAGAAAGACGCAGCTCCAGACTGCAGTGCACCTTGGCTACTCCTGCCTCTCACGTTCTCAGCTTTGCCTCGCCCCTCCAAAATTAACAGAAGGAAACGAATAGGGTTAACTCACGACACGTTTAAAGCAAGAGAGAAGGAGTCTTACTTTGGCACGTTGGAGTATGCAATATATTACACCAAAATAAAGGCAAAACCCACTCCGTCCTGCTGAGCAGCAGTTTACTCTCACTGGGAACTCCACCAAGCTCCACGCATTTTGCTCAAACAGATGCAGGACAACTCCCCTGTGAGCTCTGTGCTTTCATCCACGAGCAAAACCTATTTCACCTCGTTGGCATTCAAGCAATACTGCAAATTGTTACCCTGCAGGCCACTATCCATCTCCTTAAGAGCGGATGAACACTGGATTTCAGAGACATAACTTAAGATATTCATCCTAAAGTAACACTCTGTTCTGCCTTTGCTGCTGATGGCGAAACTTGCACGAATGTTTGCCTGCATAGGAGAATTACTGGAGTGCAGACCAAAAAGCCAGAGCTTGTTTGCCATCACTTGATTTCTATTACAAGTAAATAGCTTACACTATGTGAGCTGCAACAGAAAACGTTACCTAAAAACTTCTGCCGGAGAACTGAAATAGAAGGTGCAAGTCAAGAATAATTTACAGCAGATCTGCCTTATCACCGCACACCAACGGAAGAAAAGCTGTTCCAACAATATGTCCCAAACTGTAAGAAGTACTCCAACAACAACTTTTAAATTTTCCATCCACTTCTTATAGGATGATCGCCGGTACTGCAGGAGATCATCTACTTTCACACCCCCTCAGTGATGTTTGTCTTGGACACTGCAACCCGCACCGCGCAGAGTGGGAATTATAGAACCATAGAATGGCCCAGGCTGGAAGGGACCTTAGAGATCATTTAATCCAACCTCCTTGTCATGGGCAGGGATGCCTCTCAACTAGATCAGGCAACACATGGGGACCGAACAGGAAGGGAAGGGAAGGAGTTGTTTGGCACCAGCCTCTGCGTCCCGTCTCCTTCTCCAGCCAGAGGAGATCTCCAGAAAGCAGCATGTTCCACAGAGCACAACCCTTTTCTTCAGGCAGTATAACCTTAAGCCATGCTTCCAGTTGGGACTGACTAGATCCTTTCAGTAGAAGTTAGGATAAAAGGAGAAGACCTGGTAATTACACAAAAATCTGCTCATGGGACTACAGATGACTTTCAAAATGAGTAACTTGTTTTTCTTTTCCCAATGTTTCCACAACAGTATGACTGTATTTTGAGCCAACAGAGAGGACAGGGATCTAGTCCTGGATCTGGATCTCTTTATGTCTAAACACTGTGAAAAATAAGGAAATACGAGATATTCTACCTTAACCATCTGTCAGCTTCTATAGAAAAACTGAGGCATACTCCTACCTTCACAAATTCTGTCCAGTCGCTGCCGCTTGACTTTGTGTTTATCCACAAGCGCCATTCTTGACGGTATTCTGCAACTTTCCGATTCAAAAAGCAAAGCAGTCCCCTGGGAACTCAGGAAAATTCACAGGAATCGGCGTGCATACCGCCACTGTCGATCCTGCGGAGAAACGAAAGGATTCATTAGGATCTCCGGCACCCCAGGTGAGACCTGCCCGTCCCTGGCAGCAGTTTTCTGACAAGCCAGCTGTGAATTTGGTGCTGCTAACCCCAGCATCCCACATCTTAATACTGCGAATCAAGCTTACGGCCCCTTTACCTTCCCCACGATCAGAAAAAACCAACATTGAACTGCCGAAGCGCTGTACGGCCTCCCCAGTTTTATTTCTGTCTTGAAAATCTATTCCTAGCAGATAAAATGCATTAAGCTATTTCGCAGGCTCGCAGACACCGAAAGATTATTAAGAGAGTATATGAAAAAGGGAAAGCAGCTTTTGCTCCTCCAGTACTTTCACACATACACAACACACACGAACCACTTTCATGTCTTATTTAAGCTTTGCGCCGTAAAAGTCATCAAGGCACCTTCAGTTTGCAACCAGACCTTAATACATATTCCAGCTGTCACCCAGCCCGTCCTTACCTTCGTACTTGAAGGGCTAACATTAAAGTTTGGGTGTCAGAGCTTTCAAATGCTGATGAAAATAAAGCAACCCACGTGTGGCTGATGTATAAGAAATGCTCTATAAAGAAATGCCAGTTGCAGGCTCTTCCGCATTTTGGTGACGCCGAGGAAGACCCTAAGTGGATCCTCTCGGGTCTGACGCTTTTGTTCCTACAGAGAGCCAAAGGTTCGTCAAATCCCTGAACGCTCCAACCTGAGCTCGGGCTGCAGACGCTGAATGTGCCACTGGGGCACTCCTGCCCAGCAGCTCTGCTGTAAAACCCAGGTATGAGTTTTTTGAAGCAAGTTCCACAACAGTATTTATAAATCAAGACCTGTAAGAGAAGACCTCACACCGACGACTGAGTTCAACCAATTCAGCACTACATGCACTAATTTTTTACCGAGTTATGCTACACTACCAGGGATCTCTTATCCTCTTTTATGTTTTAAGGTGAAGAGAGATGACCCTGGTAAGATGTAAAATCTTTCAGATTTTAGGGGCTCTTTGACCCCACCAGCCATTCACCACCCTTTTAAGCCCACTTAAAGGCACCAAAGGAGCAGAATTAGCAGAAAGCTGTGATTTCTAGAAACAAAGCAAAACACCAGCACGTTTTTTTGTGGCCTGGCAAGGAGAGAAGTGGAAGACAGGCACGAGATCAAGCACAGCAAGTAAACCTCTCCTGAGTGGCCATCTCTCTTGCACGGCAAAGTCTCACCCGCCCTGCTTACAAAGTACAAGAAAGAGTTAAAAAAAATAAATAGAATCATAGAAGAGTTTTGGCTGGAAGAGCCCTTCAAGATCATCGAGTCCAACCTTTTCCCAGCCCTATCAACACCACTAAACCATGTCCTTCAGCGCAATATCCACCCTTCTCTTCAACACCTCCAGGGATGTGACTCAACCCCCTCCCTGGGCAGCCTGTTCCAGTGCCTGACAACCCTCTCAGCAAAGAAATTCTTCCTAATACTCAACCTGAACGTCCCCCGGCCCTGAGAAGCCAGAAGTAACCACAAACTTGGCACTCCTCGTTCGAATTCAGCCCCAAACAGGGCCTCTACAGCAGGTGAATTTTCACACTGCATTATTTGCAAACGAAACTTTCCCGACAAACTAAAAAAAAAACCCACCGGGCTCATGTAACATAGGACGCCCGAGAAGAAGACACTGCGAACCCGGAAAATCCAGGCTGATGTCCTAAAGCTGACCTTGTGTGTAAGCTCAACTTCTTCTTCCCCTTCTGTAGAGCGGCGACGGCAACACTTGACCCATCCCCTCAAAACACTCTGGGTTCTTCATATTCACCTAGTCCAGTCAGGCGTTTCTACCTTGCATTTTATTTCTCTGCGAGAGCTTATGGCTCTCCTAAAACCACGGCAGCGAAGCAATAACTTCCCAGAAAACACAGTTAACGAGTGCCATAGGCTGAGGTAAAGGCTCTAACAAAGCCGCTGCATGCCGAGATGAAAATTTCATGGAGATTATTGTTATTATTATAAATGGTTATCAATTATGCATCACATTGATAGTTAATTTATAAAAGGAAAAGGGTTCTGTTGGTACAACTGAATTCTGACTAAGGGAAGATGGGTGATTTCCTGGTAGTTAATGGCCAATTTCCCAGCAGCGCAACTGCAGCATAATCTCCGAGATTTATAGCAATAATTAATTGATTTTTTTTAAACATAGGGATGCTAAAGAGCACGATTCCCACTCACATGAATAATTAATGCGACGTTCTAAAAGAAGCAGAAAACTTCCATTCCAGAGGCAAGAGCTTGCTACAGTCAAAATATTCTTGCAACAAAAATTAAGCTGTTAGCGTAGCTAAAACCAGAGCAGCTAACAGCATTTCCATGATCAACGTCTTAAAGTATACGCATGAATTTTTATAACTGTTGCATCCCACTTTCAGAGAAAAATACCAAGTCACGTCAGGAAATCAAAATGTTGCTCTGAAAATGCTCAAATGGTTCATCATCCCGCACCTCTTTTCACCCTTTTCCCCCCCAAACAGCATCAACATGTGATGTGTATTTAATTTTTGACAGAGTGCATTTTCTCATTTTCTGATGGACAAATGCTTCCATTGAAGTTGTTTTTTTTTTTTTCCACCCCTCCTGCCATTTCAGTTCCCTGAATTACTCCCTGGAGGAAAACTTTCCACAAAAGAAACTAATAACAATCAGAGAAATTACTGCTCCTATTATCAGAATCCCGCACAGCTTAATGTAATGCCCATGAATGAACTCCTTCCTAATGATGTTAACTGGTCCATCTTTGTCTGACAGGTGTCCACGACGATATCCACCGCCAATAAAAGCCCAACTCAGACGAGTTATTAAAAACGTGGCATGAGCTGCTGAGCAGGGTTTGGCAGGGATGGAGAAAATGGAGAAAAGCAGATGTGCGGGGCGCAGAAACAAGCGGATATTCCCCAGTCTTTGTACGAAGCTGTAATTAAGAAAGCAGTTCTTCCATTTGCGGGACGGAGGACGCAATTAGCTTGCGCACCCAACTTCAATCTCTCCTCAATGATTTCTCCATCCGACCTCATCTCCAAGCAATCGTGGAGCTAAATGTCGCCCACAAGAAAACAAATACAATCAGGCTAGGCAGAACAAAAATCACGGTCAGCAATTAAGTCACAAGAAAACCTCATTGTGCGGGGAAATTTGAGGGAGGCGCACGCACAAAAATTGTACTTCATCTTCAGCAAGATTAGGAAACAAGTGAAGTGATTTACATACAGTAATTGCATGGCCATGTTATCCTCTGACAGCGTCTTTCAAAATGTAAATTTTCTTGAAAACCCTTGGACACGATGATAGCCCAGCAGTTATTTATTTATTTGAAGAAGGAACATACTTAAATACAATGTTTGAGGAAGAAAACAACTCTGACGTAACACACTAAAAAAGCTTCTTAATACTGCCCATTAAATATCACAATCCATGAGCCAGAAACTGAGTGGAGAAAGCTGTATTAGGGTTTATTTTCACTGCTTTTGATGGGAAATGAAAGAAAAGGTGATTTTTCTGAAAGACAATGCATTGTTGGACAAAAATAAGTGAAAGGTGACTTTATGAAGAATTTGCCTTCTAAGCTCTCTCATCTGCCACTGTTTCTATCACTTTTTCACGGCGTACGTCGGTAGCACGGGAATACAAACACGGGCAACGTCTATTTTAGAGCATCCCTAAACTGTGTCGGTGGGTCCTGCCCAAACCGCGGCTCGTCGTTAGGATGCAACGAAGCGGCGATCGCTGCCTCTCGAGGTGCGAACGAACAAGCGGCGCGAACACGCCACTTCTGCCAATGAATACGCGCGCGGTCGTAGGTTAAGTGGGACTCCTCTTAAACTTCAAAACACAAGCACCTTTCTAAACAACCGTCAAAAAACCTTGACCTTTAAGTGGAGTCGGAAACCTGTTGCTCACAATTTCCAGCTAAATATGGCCTCAACACAAAACGGAAACTCCTAGCTCCAAGAACTGTAAAAGCTCCCATTTCCGAGCGGCAAAAGGAAAATTCCCCATCTTCCCTCACTGGGTTTCCATGCGTACAACTCCTCACTTAAGGGAAAATGCAGTTTCAATGATGCTGCTGGGTGTTTCCTAGGCTTTTGAGAAAGGAGAGGTTCGTGAAGAAGGTTTCGTACTCGTGATTCCTGCAGGACATCAGTCCTCCAAGTCGTCTATAGTTGTAAAGTTAGGATCTGCCAACGTCAAGGGCAGCTCTTCCAGCCACCTCCTTCGCATTAAGGTCCCGTTTTCCAAAGCTCGATTGCGCTTGAATTGAGATTTTCATACAAGAACAGCCCTCAGAGCCCATGAACTGTTTGAGCGCTGCGTTGGCATCACCGATCGGTACCTACTCTAAACGAGCTGGTCATTTCCACGGCTTGAGCGTCTCAGACATCGGCAGCTGCCGCGGGGAGGGCAGGAAGGGCTCAGAAGCAGAGTTCGGCGTAAGAAAGGCAATGTGGAGAAAAGAAAAGGAGACACGCAGAGATAATGACAGGGGAGGGAAGCGGACAAAGGAGCCGGCACAATGCAGGAGGAACATTTCGCGAACACTGTGTCATCCTTCCTCCCTGCGCCCGCGGCACATCCTGGTGTGTGATGCCCCTGCTCAGCCCCCATCAGCTTCTCCTCTCTCTAAAGCCCCGGCACCGCCGCAGGGGAGGAGGGAAGCACATGGAAGGGAAGAGACAGACAACACGATCCTTCTCCAGATCCCCTTTTTTTTTTTTCCTGGATGTTTTCTTTTAAAGCACAAGAAAACAACGTAGGGAACTCACAGCATCAAAACATTAAGCAGGAACCAAAAATGGATTAAACATTTATAATGGTAGTGAGAAAAAACATAGATTTTCATTAGCTAAAAAAAAAAATAAAATAGGTTTTGTGGGGTTTTTTGTTGTTTTTTTTTTTTAACTGCCTGAGGGATGTAAACTCTCACACTTGGGGAGAAGAATCACAGTTTCTGCGTGGCCAGAGTTCGGACTTCTCCCACTCCATTAACTGCTCTCTGCCATTCCATGGGAAATAGGATGCTAAGGGGAAAAAAAAAAACCACAAAAACCAACCCTCCCCAAAAGAATCCCCCCCAAAGCAACTTTTCCCAGTTTCTGGGAGAATTACCTTGGCTGTAAATCACACCTTGAGGCCAGGCTCCCAGCAGCCTGCATCCCCCCCATGGACCCTCAGCACCCTCCAAACAGCGAGGGCAGGACTCTCGCTACACAATTTAATTAGGTTTAATGCTTTTACTAGTTATTAGTAGGATTTTGCTGCTGCAGATCGTTCAGCAGTGTTTTGCCTTAAGGCCCCCTGCATTGGAATGACTGGCTAACATCACGGGGGGGCAATATTTGCCTAGGTGACTCTCTTTATGTCTGCCCAGAAACCTAACAACCAGGCTTGCCCCTCCACTGCCTACCTGGCAAAAAAAAACCAAGCAGTTATCGCAGCAGGTTCAACGCGCTTCACAGAGAGCCAGCACTCCCACGTCAGCACCTGCTGATGGCAAATAAAGAGCTCTTCTGCTCTTCACGGCGCAGAAAAGGAGAATAACATGCTGTAGGAGTCTTGCACTGAAGAACTGGTAACAATTTTCAGGAACTTGCTATTATATGAGTGAACAAAATGTACCGTAACGGCATATGAGCCTGCACATCTGCTGCTAAATTAAAACGCGCTACATAATGATGCAGACCACATCTTAAAACATTACGCGACGAGATACAGGCTGTGCTACAATAAGGATTCAAAGGCAACACAGAGGGCCTGATCCCGCATTCCTTTCAGCCCTTGAAAGTCACGGCGAGTACCCCTCATCAGTTCTACTCCACCAAAGCTACTTGTTGACTCAGTCAAAGAAGAATCACAATTACACATACGCACACCCTTCAAAGGGAAAAAAAAAAAAGACGTGGGTTTGTAGCATTACCCTTCCTCTCCATCTTAATGATGCATAAAGCACAGGAGAGGTTTTTGTTCGGATCAGGGCCTTTTTATAAAGTTGCTTGAAGAATCCTGTTTCAGGTTAACAATTTGCGCTCCAGATTGAGGTCTTGTTAGTCAGAAAGATATTACGAAAACCTACTGAAACGACAACATTCAGGATGTTTTAATAGCCCCGGTGCAAAAGAGAAGGGTGTGAAATACCTGGGGTTTTGTTCTCATTTTGTTATTCAACGCTTTTTTCCCCCCATTTTATTTTCCGACATTAGTGACTAGTTCTTGACATTATGAAAAGAAGATCCAGGCACGCTCCCCTGTCAGGTAGAAACAGCCCTCCACAGATCCTCTGTGAGTTTTCAAGTAGAGCTAGGAAATAGCAGAACTGGCACTCCTTTCATTCCTAAAGCGAAAATACAAACAAGCAACCCAAACAGACGGCAAGAAAATTGCTTTAAAGAAAATAACTGTCATCTCTCTTTCTAGCAGCAGAAGCAATGCTGGTGGATGCTCTGCTTACCCAGCACCGACAGCCCGCAGGGGCCTGGTGGTGGGCAAAACAATAACCAGGAGCTGAACCCAAATTATCCACTTAGCTTTGAGAGCGCCTAATCCATTCGCTAATTAATCACGGGCCTCCTCCAGCCTCTCTTATCTTGTTTTTCTAAGTAGCTGACGATGATAACACCCACACTGACATTGCTACAGCACACAACTGGCTGGGAAACCAACCTTCGCTTTTCAAATAAAACAAGAGGAAACGATACATAAGCAATCTGAAAAATAAAATCTCATTCTACATTTTAGCAGAGTTCTTTCAATTACTTGTTATTTATTTTCACTAGTTGCGAAGACCAATGCCGGAGCGAGGCACACCTTCGCTGTCGACACATCTGGATGACCAAAAGCTCTCCTCTACTCAAGCCACTCGTTGCTCCTGTACCAAAATCAGCAGAGCCAAATTAGAAACGCTGAGAAAAAAAGACGATTTGCTGGTTGGTGGGATGAGTTATGCAGTTACTTGGCCATTAGAGGGCATTTTATACTGCGGAGTGAAGCACCGGCACGCAGCTTGTGAACGGCATCGCTAACCCCCATCTGGAGCTGCTGGAGAACACTTTCTGCCTACTCTCATTTAGTAATTGCCACTTTTCAACCTTCCCGTATGCTGTATAGAGATGAGCAGGCAAGAGCAAGGACAAGAGGGAAAATAAGATGAAATAGCTATGAAAAGAAAGTCCTGGTTAAATAAACACTTCGGTGCGCAGCTATTGTTGCTTCCAAGGTTTGGTTTTGTTCAGTTCCTTCTTCCCCCTCCCCAACTCCGACGCAGCAAACTTCACCCTTTTTACACTCACATGCAGCAATTTATGCTTCACCTTAAGAAAAACAGCAAACTGTGCCACGGCACCACTATCCGTCTCCAGAGCTAGCGGGGACAGCTCATCCATCTCCAAAGCTGAACAAAGGCAAATCCAGCTTCCTCACTGCCAGAGGTAGGACACGGCCACTTACCTTCGGACGTCTCCTTCTACTTACTACTATGCTGCTAAATGTGAATTTTAAACCGTTTTCAGCTTCTGCTGGCTAGGAAACCACACAAAGCCACCCACTTCCCTGCTTCGGTGGTTTTCCTCACTTCGTCTAAATAGAAATCAAATTAGGAAAGAGAGAGATCTCGCTGCACATCTCCAAATATACGTATGGTTGTAATCAGGGCTGCCAAACTTCCTGAGTACGAGCTGCATACCAAAATCTTCATGTGGCCGAGAGCCACATCCTCCCAAGCTCCGTACGCCGCTCCCACCACACACGCCCCCCGCGAAGCCTTGCGTTTCTCCCGTCTCCACGACTCTGTGCCACCAATCTGACAAGCCCACTTCCCTCGTCGGTCTCTGGAGGAAAGCACAGGGCTGGCAGAGGTGGTGGCCACATCTCGGGGCATGTTGCTGCAGCACCCAGTGCTCCCGCCTCGCAGGATTTGATTAAATATCTGTACATAGCACATACTTCCACAATACTCACAACTTACTCCTGAATTCCTCTTAAAAGAACGTTCAAAACAGCAAGTGCAAAGACCCTGGATATCAACGCTTTCCTCCGGGTGCCCAAGCTCAAAGACCAACACTAAAACCAAGACCAGTTGTCTCGGTGACTCATGCGGGTCCTTGGCTCTGTATCGTTCCTAAAGGAAATAAATAATAAAGGAAGCAACTAGGTGAATACGTCCTTACGAGTAAGCACGGGGGATACTTGGGCAGTACAGTGCTTCCTTCCTTTGTACCACCTCCACCCGGCAGCCTCTCCTCGCTCCCGCAGCGGTGCCCACCGCGTACCTCGCGTTGTACCCAGGCACTGCTGCATCAGCCGGCTGACGTAAGACAAGAACATGATGGTACGCTCATCCCTGCCAGCACAGCCCACCTACAGACCTACAGGACACACAACTGAAGTGTGTCTCCAAGCCTGGAATACCATCTTGCACTCCTAGTTTCTCAATTCTTCCATAACCAGGTTCATTAACTCTTACACGAAGACCCAAGGCAACGGCTACGTATCGCGGAAAGTACCTCGGTGGTCTTACTCCAGTTCCTTAGGGGAGCACGCCCGTATCCCAGGGAAGATCACAGCCATGCGCACAAGCCCACACCGTCAAGCCTGAGGAGGAACTGTAAGCACTGCCTGGCAGAAGACTCCATCATTCACCCACCTCAAGAGCTGAGGTGAATCACAGATCATAGAATCACAGAACGTGTTGGGTTGGACGGAACCTTTAAAGGTCATCTAGTCCAACCCCCCGCAGCGAGCAGGGACATGAAGCTCCTCATGTCCCAGCTGCACCACGGTTCAGCAGTCCAGCCCCCTATTAGCACACTGAACTCTTCCATTCCTAGCAAACTCCCTGTGTTTCTCATTATGTCCCAGCCATCTCGAGCTTTTTTTCCCATCAAATCTCCCAGATCTTGTCCTGGGAGCTCTGCCTGGACTGGGACTAGTGAAAAGGAGCAGTGACACTCTTCTGCCTTCAGGGAATCTTCGGGAGTTATAATTTGCCCTTATCTCAGTGCTTATATTTACACGCCACTCTTACATAAAAAGTCTTCATCTGCATTGACTTATTTAGCGACATGAAATAAAATAGCCTAAAGCTATTCATGTTGCTTAACGTACCTTTTTTTTTTATGTAGATGATGCTCTGTGCAAAGGAATACTCAAAGGGGAAAACTGTGTTTTGTTTGTAACACTTATTACTATCACCGAAGAAAATATGTTCTAACAAGTCTCCAAAGGGGGAAACACGTGTAATACCTTTAACAGCTCAGCTAATTCATCTTTTGCTGCCCAACTGCTGGCGAAATCTCAAATGGAAAGCCTCAGAATAGAAACGCGGAAAATCCCGTGTTCTTGTGGTCCGAGATCTGCTCCCACTCTACAACCTCTTTCCATCGGAGTGAGTCCCGCTTGTTTTCAGCGCATAGCAGCTTTACTCTACAAAGCACAAAAAAAAAAAAAAAAAAAAAAAAGAAAAAGAGTTCAAGAGTTCAAGGCTACGTCTCCATTCAGGCGTACACCCACAATGCAAACCGGTCTCTGCGTCTGGCGCTGAAGGCATTCCTCTCCCCACCACCTACCTACAAAAGGGGCTTGTCTGAGGGAAATGAGAAATGAAAGAAGGAGCAGGATGCTAGGAACGGTGGGGAGAAGAGCCCACCCATGTGTTGGGCCACCAAGGGCCAAGGACGGCTTGGATCAAGAAATGGGTCAGGGATGAGGACGGAGGGTGACTTTTGGGGTAAGCAAGGGTCTGGGGAGCCCTGGGGCACCCTCCAGCCTCCCCTCGTGTAAAACCCATGCTCCAGACAATACTGAGCTCCACGGGGTCAGGCACAAGCATAGTCAGAATGGAAATGCTGAGTATTTCCATGAAGCCCCGTGGGAACGAGCTCGTCGGGGTGCGGGGCAGCTCCGGCATGGCTCGGCTTTGAAACGCTGCCTCCTCCTTGCTCCTCCGGTCCCTCTGTCCCCAACTTTTCCTCCTCACCTCACCTTTGCTGCTCTTGCAGCATAGCTCAGGCAGTTTAGTTTCCAGAGGAGAGAAAGGAGAGGGAAGGAGTGAGCAGAGAGAGGTGTAGATAAGAGGAATAAATAAGATGAAATAATTTTCCCGCCACTAAGCTTTAGCGCTAAGTCAGAGTATCCTCTGCAGCCATCACAGGTTTGCATAATCTACACATCTTTCTTGGGAGCCTTGCCAGCTCGCTGTAGCAAGGCTATTTTGGGATTTAACAACACTCAGGTTATTGACCTAAATTTACACAGGCTCATCTGGTGCCATAACGGTCCATTGTGTGCCGAGGCCTGCTCGGGACGCCTTAATACACAGATTATTGATGCAATGAACTGTGACGGCTCCTATAGAGCTGTTACGGTTTATTGTAGCAACACCTACTCGGGGTCCTTTTAATGCACAGATCGGTGACACAATAGACAGAAACGGCCACTACTCGGGGATGTATTATCCCACGGATCACTGACATGATAGACCGCAACGGCTCCAGCCTCCTGCCTTCATGCAGCAAGCAGGCAAACACGCCAAATCCCCAAATTCCCAAATCCTGGGGAGCTGTGGGTGGACGGGCAAGGGGGACGGAACCCGGCCGTGCAGGGATGGTGCCCACCTACCCACCCAAACTCTCCGGCTCTGAGAAGTGACATTTGCAGAAAGCAATTTGCTACCGAAAATAAAGATTTATAACGAAAGCCCCGGCGGGACCAAACTTTTAGCAAGAACAGCCACAGGCCTGCATTATAGATCAAGGCTAAAATCCTGTATGAGAAATACATGGAAATTAGCCAGAAAAAATCAGCGTCCAATTTTCAGCATTAAAAAAAAAAAAAAAAGGAAAGGAAAACATTTTATGTTCCAAGAGAATGTGAAGAAAAGCGAGCGCGATAGGAAAGTGCACAAATATCTACATTTCTCCCTTCTTTTCCTCTTGAAGAAGAAAAATAATCTTAAGAGGCTGAGAGCTAAGCACGATTTAAAGAAAGTCCCTCGTGTAGGGAGACCTCAGGCCGAGAAAGGGAAAATTAAAACATTAACACTAACCAAGTGTTCGCAGCCTCCTCACGAACACCAGCGAACAGTTCAAAAAGCTGCAGCTGGCTTTCCACTATCGCGTACGCCTTCCCCACCATTTACCAGGAGCTTTTTTTAACATGGGTGACACTTCACAGTCAAAACCGTGGTTAAAAATAGACCGTCGGTCTTCTCATTTTAACCCTGCAAATCCCCCTCTCCTCCTTTCCGCCTCCCCGCACGCCCGCTGGTTCGGTCTCCCCCTCCTCCTGCCCTGCCAGCGGCTGCAAGCCCAGGGTCTGCTGCCCCAGGACCATCCCCAACCCTGAGAGCATCCCTCTCATTTCTTCCCAAAGTTTTACTTGCAGGAATGAATGCAGAATGGGTCTATTCTGCATCTCCATTTCCCTTCCCACCTGCTTTTGCAGATGACTTAAGTCGAAGGCCAAAAAGAAAAAAAAAGCAAAAAAAGCACCCAGCACCAGTGCTTTCTCTACAGCCTTAAACCCTGCAATCAGCAGCTCAAGCAGGAGCACAGAGAAAGAAATTCCTTTGTTATCCTGTTAAATGCTGAACCTTCAAAACCTCCTTGGAAAACAAGCCTGGTGAACGGCTGCCGCTGCTACAAGGAGCCCCGCACGAGACAGACTCGAAAATCAATATCCTTCACCCAACTTATCAAATTTACCGAGGACATTTATACAGTATAATTAAATAGAAAAGAGATACAAATACAGAAGAGTATTTGCACGGCACTGCATAGCAATTGCATTATCTCTGGAACAGAGGACACTTTGACAAAAAGGAGGGGAAACACCATATATCAACCAAAGAAGCCACAAGGAGCACGGGGAAGGTCTTCGCTCTCATTGCTCACAGGGAATGTTTAGCACTTAAGTAAAGACAGCTGCAAAATACACATCAGCGTGTGCACCTAAGGCATTTCTGCAGGTCCTGTTCAGCCAAAATCAGAATTACGCTGGTGATAAATACGGTTCAAAACACTCAGCCGCCGCTCAGACTCGTGTAGGGTCGCCAACACGTTGGGGCGCTTGCCCCTCGCTGGTGTGGAAGAGAAGCAGACCCTATTATGTTGCTTTTCAGCGTATGAATGTACCAAGTAAAATCGATTTTGCCCAGTAATCCACTCGGTAAGTCAGCGATGTTTTTCCACAACCAGCAGCCGTCTCTGCAGACTCGCAAGATAAAAATCTTCTACGCACGGTGAAACCTCGGAAAGGCTGACTGCCAGCGCAGGGCAAACTAAACCACCGCGGAAAAGGCAAACTAGATTATCTGGCTATTTGTTAAACAATTCTTCTCACAGGGGTTGTGTTACAAGGGTGCTTTGTGAACGCTCCTTGCTTTCAGGTAGAGCCAGGCTCCTCACTCCAAGTACTCTACAAGCAGCACGCTGCTGTAGATGCCGCATCTCTCTTGCCATGTTGACCTTAAAATTCAGATTAGCCCAGTGTGACGCTGGACACACGCTCAGGCCCGAGCGCTGGCGAGCAAAAGGCAGGCGTGTTTGCAAAAGGCGCCCAATTGCAAGCTTTCTCCCACTTTGGGTTCAAAGGTTTGATCTTCACCCACGTCAACAGCCCCAGAAGCAGAGGTGCCACCTTCTCGGCACCATCCATCGCTTCTCCTTCCCCGTGTGCTGCTCCCCTTTGGGCCAAGGGGCAGAGGGGAGATCTAGGCATCTGCTTCACAATATGCTCATGAGGAAGAGTATCAGGTTAAAGGTTTCCTCACTGCCTCTCTTGTATCTCGATTTGTTAATGTGAATCACACTCTATTTTGAGCAATCCTTTATTAAAAATGCTCGTGAGTCATTTTCTCTAAACTCGAAACTATAAAAATGGTAATGTTTGGGTAATACTTGGGAATTTTTAAGATTCTGCACACTTCTCTTTTTAATCAAACAGGAAAAGGAGGGTAACCTGACTAATTTTTTCCCATTATTTGTCCTGCACAGACTCACTGCTCTTGGATAGAAATCATAACTCACAGAGTAAAACTTCTGAACATCCTCCACTAAATACATGAAGTACTAAAGGAACAAGTACAAAAAATACCTCTTCAGGAAAAGGTGAAAAACCCAACAGGTGACAAAATAGGATCTCTATACTAACCTACAATCAAAACGGTCTTAAGAAAAAGAGTTTATAAAGGCAATTCCATAAACTCTAAGTTGATGTACATGATGAGACACTACTGCAATACCAGTGTTGGAAAAAGGCTCTTCACCAACAGGCAAAGGTAAATAAATTCATGACATGCACATGAGCCTGCCTCCATCTCCCTCTCCTCATCACCTCATTGCAGAACTTGTTCCCACGGTCTCCATGCAGGATTGACAGAAGAAAGCACTCTCTGCCCAGGAAACCCAGCAGAGAAACTCTCTTTAGCTACCTCCTGGATGAACTAGGCATCTCTGATAGTCTTGGACACACAAGTCATGTTCCGACTCAGATTTGCACGTCCCTTGGCCCAAAGTAAATTAAAAGGCAGCAGGAATGAGGAAGCTTTATTGCTCACTCCCACCACACTTGCTTTCCCAGCTGCTCCAGCTCCTGCACAGATCCCCAACACCATCCACACCAGCAGATCTAGACATGCAATAGCAAAGACTGTGTGGCAATAAAGCAACATGCAGGTGATCTCCAAGTAGAGTGGCCTGGAACAGAGCTGAGGTCACTTTAACTCCCTTGGGTGGGACCAAGACTCATGGGGAAGCAGAGAAGGAGGCACCAGGAGGTCTCAGGATGGCTCCAGTAGGGCACTAAGTGCTGAAGGGAAACCACATTAAGGAAAGCCTCAGCTGTGGCACTGGCAAACTTCTACGTTTTGAGCTTGGAGGTGACTCCAAGACCCCTTTCATTCTGCTCAACAAGCACAAACGGGGATGAGGGTGATGGACCTACTGCTCCAGCCGTGGGGCTGCAAGTCCAACCTGTGTGAGGACTGCTAGGGAAAATATTATAAAGGGAAACTCATTTCCGTCGGGCTGCCTGATAGAACCCATCAGAGGAAACATCTGCCATCCTCCGCAGAGGACAAAAATGAGGAGGAAGTGGTTGGTCCATCCAGAGAAAAGAAAGTGAGAAACATTAAAGCCATACGGGTCCAGACCAAGGCAGAAGATCCATTTCTGCAGGCAGGTCTCGGCAAAACAGGTTAAAAAAGCCATTTTATAGACTGCTGAGTCTGAAAACGGCAGCAGCCCACTTGATGAGGTCAGGGACTGAAGTGGCCTACGGTACTTGTAAGAGAAAACATCTGTTCATGTTAAAAGGTCAGCAGGAAATGAACGCTATTGAGTTTGCCCGCATTGGTTAGGCCACCGCTCCTCGAAAGAGAACCACACATGGCTTAACTTAGCAGCGCTCACGAAAGCCCCGCGGCGGCCGTCCCCACCTTCAAACCCCCCAGGTGCACCCAGGAGGGATCCCCCAGCCCCGGGGAGCCTCCTCCCACGCCAGCACCCCGCACGCTCGGGGAGAAAAATCCTTCGCGCCGTCGTTAAAGTAAATCTGTCAACATAAAAGCGAAAAAAACAAGGAGTTTCTTCTGAAAAACAGGAAGCGCTAGGTACATAGGCGGCCAAAAATAGCGCCTGCTTGATTTGTTGACAAAACTTGCGTCCCAAGGGGTTGTGTCTTTTTATACATATATTTTTTTATTTTTTTTTGAGGCTCACCTCCGTCGCTGCCCTCTGTCCAGGCCCTGCAGAGCAGGCGGCGGGTCTGGTTGTGTTTCCCCTGAGCAACGCGGGGGCTCCCACAGGAAACCCCGACAGAAAACAACCCCCCCGGCGAATCGAGGCTTGCTCTGACACACAGAGGGAGTATTTAAGGCTGGCACCCGCCTCGCCTGAAGTTTTAAGCGCACAGGAAACGGGTTTCGAGCTCTCCCTCCCTGGTAAGCACGGGGGCGGCCAAGCCTAAGGACCAGCCTAAACAGATAAGGCTCTCATTTGGAGCCCTATGTGGACAAAAAGCTCGCAACCAAGAAACTGCAGGACGGCGCCTTCTGGACGTTTCACAGTCCAGCCGAGGTTGTGTGACATTTTCCCGTTGCTCGGTAACTCCCCAGCTTGGGCTCTGCCTCTCCTTCCCCATGACGCACCCTGCCCTCCTGAGTCAGCCTGCAGAGGTGGAAAGCAGCAGCTTTTTTTGTCTTAAAACCCAAGAAAACCCAACATTAAACCAACATTCTCAGATGATCTAACGTAGACTAAAACAACCATCCTGAAAAGCAGGTCGAGGTGCTATCCTTTTCCACCAGCATTTCCCACGAGTCCTGCCTGCCTTCTCCTCACACCGCACCAGGCGCGCAGGGGCCCCTATCATGAATAGTTAATTACGGGACCACATTAAATTATTACTCCAATTAAAATTTGTGGGTTTTCCCCTAGCCTAACAATACGCCTTTGACTGCAGCGTTGCAAACACGCTCAAGTAGGAGCAGCAGTCTAGCTCCACGTGCAATTAGGCCAGCATGTGGATCTTATTGCTCCTAAGGACTCTCATTTGATTTCCCGCACCACCAACTGGTGAGAAGTTTTCAAGTCTAAATACAGAAGAATTAGATCACTCTTTGGGGTGGTCGCATCTGGGGTTGGAAAACCAGATGGAGCGCGTTTTTCCGAGTCCTTTGTAATTGAACCAGCACACGAAGTTGCTAGGAAGCAGGAAAATACAATCACCGCTTTGGGGCAGCCTGCAGCGGAGTCGGTGCCGTGTCTGCCAACACTCGTAGACACCATCTCAAGCGTCAGCAGGGAAGAATGGTCTCACGAGCTGGGGGTGTATAAAATATGGTCGTGACCGTGGACCTACAAGCATATAGGAACTCTCTGACTTCTCAACATAACCACCTGCACCCATGGTCTTCTCATGGTGCCACCCAAGGAACCTCGGAGACACACGATTTCTTCAGTTCCTTAAAAATGCACAGCTCATATGAGTAGGCTGTGAAGGTGAGGAATGAAAGGGAGGGAGTGGGGAGAGGAGGGGGGAGCAATACAGAGCCCTCAGCATTTCGACACACAGAGAACCAACCAAGTAGAGAGGTGGCCACCACGCATGCCATCGTGTCTTGCAGACTGGATGGAGCCTGTGACGGGATAAGCCATCACCACCACAGCCAGCTTCGGTGGCGGCTGAAGGGGTCTGCTTCTGGCAAGGCCATATTTTAGGGCTTCAGGAGCATCCCTCACACCTGCAAGTGTCTGCCCTGGCTCTGCATGCAGCACCAGATACACCAAAATTCCCTGAGTGGGGACTAGGCTATGAATGCTTTCCCTCCTGGCGACCAGGAGAGTGCATCTGACAGAGCACAGGACAGTCGCAAGTCTCTCCTAATCAAAACGTGCTTTGTAGACCGAAGGGATGAAGTGGTTTTAATCACAGTTTGGCCAGTGACATTGCACATGCACACAGAGATTTACAGCCTAATAGGACAAGTAAATCCGTATCTCTGAAGCTGCCTGGGACCTGTCTGGGAATCCACACCTTCACTACATCGAACAGCATAAACAATTTGCACTGCTCCACCATTCCCAGCAAGGTGAACGGAGAAAAACATCTGAAGAAGCCCATCCAAATTTTCTGACGGAGCCTGCATTTCACTTCAGCCTCCCAATATGGATCAGCAAGTGCCCTGCTCTGCCTGGTTCCCTGGAGCGACGGCTGCAGGAACGTGGAAGCCAACTGCTGCGCTGGAGAGCAGCGTCTGCTGCTTGTGAGCCCTCAGCGCTCCTTCACGCCTCTCCTCCGCACAGGGGCAGCTGTCGGGTGGTCCAGGAGCTGCTCTGAACACCCATGTCAGCCCTGAGCTGGGGGGAATTTCTTCCCTGCAATCACACAGTATTGGCATGGACTGCTCCAAAACAACACCGACTTTGCCTGGGAACTCTCTCTAAAGAGAGAGAAAAGGCATCTCTTTTCCCCGGTGCTTAACCACGTGCCGGGTTTAAAAACCTGTGGGTTTAAAGACCTCTTTATCAGCGGCTAACACAGAGCACAGCTCCCAAGATGCAGGAAGCATACCGAAAACCCACTTTCCTTTCCTGCTTCCCCCCCCACACCCCTCTTGGAACTCAGAACATGCAATAACGAAGTCACGAATCAAACCATAATAATGAGGCGAAGAGAAATTTCTCCCAAGTGCTGAGTTTGCAACTGGAGGAGCACCAGCAACTGGTAGCTGCCCACACAGCATCCCTTGGGCGCGGATGGCGAGGGAGAGCTGCATCTTCTCCTCCCATCGAATATTCTCAAAGCACAGCAATCCGTCAATTCAAGCCTAAGCGGAACACCTTTAAATAGTTTTTCGGGACTTTTTAAGAAGGAAGCAACAAGTAGAAGAGCAAATCAATGCACAGAGTCAGCACTTTGTGACTCAGGAGGATACAGAAATGACTCAATTCTTATGAACATGGCCTGCATGTAAACATTCACCTCGAAAAATAATTCTCTGTGCAATACCAATTCTGAAGAACAAAGAGGGTGGTGGGGAGATCAGAGAGGTTACTGGTAGAAACAAGAAGCAACACGTGGTGAGAGGCCTATGAGGAAAGAAGGCTCTATGGAGAAATTCCCCTTGAAAATCACACACAAGCAGCTGGCTCTGCTGTTGTATCAGTTTTTTTTTGTTTTCCAGACAGCCCGCAGGTTTTGTGTACGGCAACACAATTTTGCTGTAGACTTTTCTTGTCGCAAGTTGAGAATTGCTGGCATTTTGAATTGGTACTTGAGGAGCAGTCTGTTTTTTTAAAAGGTTAGTATTTTACAGATGTTTTAGCATTAGAAAAAGTAAAAGAGTCTTTTCCTTTGAAGCCACAAAGCTGACACCTTTGGCATTGCATTTTTCACATCCAATTCTACATTGGCTAGGTTTTTTCTTCTCAAGCTAGTATTAGCCAGGCCAGTCTTTCTTTCTGCATCCGCATTTCGAGCGCCTGAATCACAGACTCGCAGAATGTTAGGGATTGGAAGGGAATCTGCAGGTATCACGCAAGCCACACAGCTACACCGGACCAACTTTTCCAACTGCGGCTACCATGAACTCCTCCACGGCCCAGGAGCATCTGGAGCCACTGGGATTTTTGAAATAACAGGATGAAATATCTGAGTGACTACACGACCAATTTTAAGCAGCCAATTTGAAATTTCTGGTCGGTAGCACACCGAAGGAGTGCAAGGTTCAGGAGCTGGCCATCACACAACGTGTTTCACAATGAATTCGGACTGTTTTTCTAACCCAGCTGTCTTGTTTAAAAACCAATACAACCCTCCAAGGTATACAAATAATTAACTTCAACCCAAGCTCTAGAGCAGCAGCTCCCAAACTTTCTCTCCCGGCTGCGACCTCATTTTACAGACCAGTAACTCTGTGCAACCCCAAACAGCAGAATAAATATCGGACAAAATGAAATCTCTGTCAGGCTCACGACCTCGTTCATAACTTCCCCAAACCTCATTTCAGGGCCATCACCCCACTTTGGGAACTGACGCAGTCGTAACACAAATGATGTTCGAGACGCAGACCCACCTACACACGCACGAGCTGGCGGCGCTCGCGGAGCCACCAGCAGCTCCAGGGTCGTAGATGGGAGACCAACACCCGAAACAAAAAGCTCAGGAGCTACATGCACCCTCCCTGCTCCTTTGCAGTCCTGGGCTTACCTTACAGACCTCCTCCAGCAACGGCAAGGAGGATGCCTCAAAAGAAAACCCTCCTTTACCCCATGGGTTCAACAATGTCCGTAGGGTTTTGCCTGGCGATGCCCAAGCCCAGCTCTCTTCAGTTGGTTTCATGAACAGCAAAACCCAAAATGTGGATGTTGCTTGATGGCGTCATAAATAAATCCCCTTCAAATTACCTCCCTTGGTATTTTTGTCATTACTACAGGAGAAATTTTAGCTTTAGGGGAAGTACGCTGCTGAGGATGCAGTCGGTGTTACAGACATGAACTACGAAGTAAAACGACCCGCTACCACTATGTAAATCCGGTGGCAGGGGCTAAGATTAGAGTTAAGGCATTTTCAGTTCCCAGATCAGATCCTACATGATCACAGCCTTGCAGCCAACTGTTCAAAGGGGACCCTTCTAGACTGGGTATCAGAGACCAGAAAAGGGAAAACAACCAGAAACACTTTAGAAACACTCATCCCCTTGTCTCTGGCTCCAAGTTCATCATTTGTGACCTACACAAAAAAAAGGCAACCAGCAGGTTCACGCAGAAGAGAGGGAGTAAAGCAAGACAGATCCTGGGGACAGATTTTTTTGCCATCCACTGTTATTCTGACACGTATTTTAAAAGATCAGAAACCCACCACATGGTTTAACTGGCAGGTTGGGTTCTGAGCTGGAGCAGCTAAAAATTTAGCCCTTTGGCTCCCTATTGCTGTTAAAATTCACTGCCATGTAAAATTGCTGATTCCTCCCAAATGCAGCTATACAATCTATCAACTCAAGGACAGAGCAAACTCACTAGTGGTTTAAATACATTACCTGAGTTATTACTAAATTCTGCACCAGTGACAGCTTTATGGATAACGTAGGTTTTATAAATTCGTTAGTATGGGACTAACTTTCAAAGTAAACAAAGACATTAAATATCACAACACTGAGTTCACATGCAAAGTGGTTTTCCCTTTCCTTCCCCAAACCATGCTGGGATACTTGGAGGAAAAAAATAGGAAAGCAGCTCTACCGAGGCTGTTCATTAGCCCCCAACTCAGCGAGGGCTGAGCTCAAACCTGTCTTTTCTTCCCTGCCGCTGACCTAATACGCGAGCAGGTCACTTGTCGTGCTTCTTATTCAGCCTCCCCACGCTCCTGAATTGTTGACGCGTCATTTCGAGACCACTAAAAGCAGACTGGACCTGCTCCAGGGCTCTTTGCAGTTCATGGCATCTTTCCATTGATTTCAGCGGGCTTTAAATCAGTCGCATTATACGGCTTAATTAAAGGGATGCTGCCATTTGGAATCTACTCCATTTCAAACAAAGTTAAAACCAGTTTCGGGACCTACGCCTGGATGAATTCCTCTGCCCTTTCGCTGTTGATTAAACGTTTTCCCTCCCAACCGATAATGGGGAATACCTGCCAAGCTGACACGGGACCTGAACATGTGGAAGAAAAATTCCATCTATATGACTTGCCAATAAACCAAAGAATACACTTTAAAAAAAAAAAAAAGAGGAAAAAGCATTTTTCCTTACAGCAAGAGATATTAAAAACAATTTTAGAATTAAGTGCAAATTTTAAGCTGATACTGCTTCTTCTGCAAGAAACCTTATGATGGAATTTGTTTTAACCTGTATTTGCTGGAAGAAATGAGTAACATTGCTATTAAAAAAGAGATTATAGGAAAAAAACCCTGTTTTTCTCCACTTTTCCATTCTGTTTACTCCGTGCATTTATCACCAGCACGTGTAGAAGCAGTCTCACTCTTTCCCCCGTGCAGGCAGTGAGTTAGTCACACTTTCCCCTGTTGTGTAGCTCCTTTAGTCAGCAGCAGGGAAGTGATAAAGATGAAAAAAACACCAAACAAAAACAGGAAAACGCAATTGGAAAAAAACAGAGAAATTAGCAGGAGGTCCTTGTAGGCAAATGTAATATTCAAATCGATTTCGCTTGCTTTAATTTAGGAGATTGCAATCTGGAAAGGAGCTCCGTGCCGCTACTCAGAGCCCGTCCTCCGAAGAAAGCGCACGCAGGGTATGGGAGAAGGAGGACCAGGATAGAGGAGAGGCAGCGCGTCGATGTGGGAATGGAGCTACGGGAACCCCTGGTGCAGGGCTTGCACCCCTGCAAAAAGTGAGTGACAGGGGAAAGGTCTCTGAACCTCTTTATTGGCAGGGTGAGCCAAGGAAACCCGCCGGTCCCTCGTCCTCCAGCCTCCTGCTCCCCAAACCCGCGCTGGGAGAAGGAGGGAGGTCGACAGGAGCCAACCTTCATACAACGCTCGGCAAAATCGCTAACCCAGCGACGTCAGGCTAACCTGCTTCACCAGATGTGGCAGAAATTTTGGTCAGCTTTCAGAAATTGCTACTGGAGAACAGATTTTATAAAAATCCGAGTTAAGTCACAGCTTCCAGCCCTAGTAGTGCATTCATTTATGCTCCCCAGGTGTTAAATAATTAGCTTGCGGCAGGAACAGCCCAAGTTTTGTGACCAGTGTAATGCAATTATGTACCACTGCTTCGTTCTTGGGGGTCTACTTATTTAAAATGCATTAAAGAAATAAATCACTGTTAATTGTCCCATCCTCCTTCCCTTTCAAGCTAGGCTGGGGCAATAAATCTATAAAAAGAGTGACTCTCGTTTTAAATAAAACCAACCAAAGCAGTAACAACGGCAGGCTCCCAAACTTTATTTCCAGGGTCACAGCCTTGCTTGTTTTCCATTAAATTATTTGATATAACAGATAAAGGAAGTGGCAAGGATGACCCCAATATACCTCTACAAAATTATCACCCTAACCCATCCGGGATCATGGTATTCTGGCAGTCTGATGGTTTTCCAGTCTTGGGACTTGGAAATAGTTCAGCCCACGCCCAGAGACGCCTTCCCAACACGAACAACCCTGATCTCCTTCTAGGAAAACCCTAAGTCACCAGCAACACGAGCTGGAACAAAAACACTCACAAACACGCTTCTACAGAAAAACGCTTCTCAAGATACTTTTTTTCCTGCTCTGGTGTTAGTCATCAGCCTCCAGAAGTACTCTACGCTGACTCAGTTTAGCCTGGCCAGGCACTTCCATCGAATATTTAAAGCGAGAATGGCCATCAAGAGGCTGAGCCATCTCACGCGAGCATTTCTGTCGCTAAGACAAATCTTAATTCTCTGAGGATCGTCTCATATGCCAACGGAAAGCTCAGTAAGGGATGAGATTTTTAACCTAATCTGCTTTCAAAATAATTTTGTTGGCATTGATTGTGCTAAATTGTATCTATGGGAAAGAACTTAAAGTGAGAGCAAATACATACGTATATGACCCAGACAAGTAAGTGTCTCTCACCATTACTCTAAGCCGGTAATAACAAAGAACAACCACCTCAATATTTCTGTTAGGTAAAATTACCTGATCTTGAGGAGGCAGCACACAGCTATGCTCTTAAAAATTATTCCAACACACACAGTATTAAACAAAATTCTCAAAAGCAGCCTGGATTTAAAATTCTTTTGCTTGACTCTACCCCTATTCCCCCAGAAAACACCCCCTAAAATCTCAGCTGTCTGTAAGCCCAGCTGTTTCCTGGTTTTTCTATGCAAATTGTTCTCCCTGGATTTTATTGTGTGCATGTATATGTCTCTTAAAATGCGCTCCCGTTTGAATTAGGGGCCCTACTACCATCAAAGGGAATTCCTGTAAAATAAGCTTCCTTCTCACAGTATCCGACACGGAATTATTATCCCATAACTCACGGGTGTCCTCACGGTTCTGTATTAAACACGGCCCCCAGGAAGTCCCAGAGGGAAAAGCACATGAAGGGACACGAAGAGTCACTCGAAGGCAAACCTGCAAAGCAAGGAATTTCACATCTCCTCGCCAACCTGCAAAACACTCATGTGTCTGTCTGAGGACATGCCGCTTGCCTTACTTCTGAATTTTTTACCTATCAGGATTAACTAAACACCGATTACGCCATTGCGTAATTAGGTTTAATTAAAACTTAGCTTAAAGCAGGCAACACTTTCTTTTCAATTCCGATCAAAACCGTTCACTCAATTCTCAGTTTGATATTGGCATCTCCCTCCAGCACGACAAATTTAAAGCTATTACTACATGACAGCGGGAAAACCAGAAAGCAAAAGCTACTGTGGTAGCTGGTCAGAAAGCTCGGAAACAATTACCAGAAAATGGTGAGATTTCTGCTGCTGGTTTTCACGCACGTTCCCTCCCCAGTTTTCCCACTGGCTTTTTGGCTACCTTGCATCAACGGAATGCAAACCAAAGAAACTCAAACGGGGAAAACTCAAATGCCCAAGTTATTCTTTTCTCCCCACTAAATCTGCTATTAAACTGCTTCAGCCAAATGCCAGAGCATCCACAGCGGAGGTGGTTCCCGACCGTCCATTCTCACCGACCTTTTGCTTGGAATTTTCTTGAGTTTTGTTTCCAACAGAAACCACAGAATCCTGCATACTACAGAGCAAACACTCACAGAAACTCCTGAAGCCGAGAAATACCTATGATTCTTGAAGACTCTTTTAAAAGACCCAAGACTCTTGAAATAAACTGCACCTGTTCAGTTCTCCCTACAAAACAGCATTCCCCACCACCCCTCTCATTTGGGCATTTCAAAATACACATCATCTCATATCGTCCACATTGAAATAGTCTGACTCATCTTATTTATCAAATTCCAGCCTTAGGCCAAAGTACTTTTACGGTCAAACCAGAAACGCCGCTAGACTCGTAACAACTGCTGCCCTGACGCCCACTGCTGCGGTGCCAGCCTGAAGAGTTTTCTTACGCGCGTCTTGAATATTCTACGCGCAGACTTCACAGTATCCGACCAAATACCGTCCTCGACCACAGAAATGAACTCGTGTGATATCCGCGGAGTTGTAAATGCGCAGACACCATCCGAGAGCAGAATCCGCCCTGCGCTGTTTAGTAACTAAATGATAGTCTGTGGTAATAAAATATTTATTATGATCTACACAATACTGCAATTGAATTGACGGATTTCCTCCCCTATCCATCAGAGTACACTGAAAGCCCTCTTTAACTTCTACTCAAGAAGTCTCAAATTACACATCTTTATTTTTCTTACCCATTTTCCTCTCGGATTGTGTATCTGCGAGGAACCATTTGGCAGTTAAGGCTGTTTACCCAGAAATGCAGAGCGGTGTTTGGCTGGTTTGTTTTATTTTTTTCTCCCTGTCGACTCAATTTCTCTGGAAAGACATCCCTAGCGGAGTGGCCAGTATCAATCTCCTAAACATAAACTCACAAAATACACCGAACGGAGCCAAAAAAAAAAAAAAAAGCCGTATCGCGCTTCGCTACCCAGTGCTGTACCAGTCTCTGAAAGGATCCATCATGCGGCAGGAGAGGAAAATAATAAAAGCTTTGTTTGTTATGGTGGCTTAATCCTGCCGCCCAGTACAGACCACTGACCCCCTCCTCCCCTCCGCCGTGCCGCGGCGATATTCCTGTTCCTCAATAAACGGGGAACCCGCTCGACACAGCCGTAATTCCTGCTGCCACCAGTAAGGCAAGGCCAAGCAATAAAGAGGCGGCAGCAGCGGGATCCTCTGTTTGGGTCCCGCTGGGATTTGGCAAGGGGGACGCGGAGGGATGCTCAGCGAGGAGCACGGTGTCATTCGAGTCGGGAGCCGCGCAAAAAACACGGGGGGCAGAGGGCGGACGGGGTTGCCGGGAGGCGACGGATCCCACCCTGCCCTCCCTCGGTGGGGATGTTGCTGTTGGCACCGAAACAGAGAGACCTGCGGGGGATGCAAGGGATTGAAACGGGAAAACCAGGAAATAAAATGTAAAAAGTGTATTGTGAGCAAGCGATGGAAGGAAGTAGCAGAGCCCTTAACAAATTGGTTATTTGTCTGGTTAGCTGATGCAGAAGTGGAACAGGAAATTAATTCAATATGCCACAGACTTACATTCCACTATTATTTTCTGTTTTGGTTTTTTTTTCTTCTTCTTTTCCCCATATATACATATACATATATAAAGCCAAAAGGCAAAGTATTTCTGAGCAAGCTAGTAATTGAAGTTTACATGATTCCAATTAAAAAGATCTAATCGTTATCAGAGGTAGACTATAGACAGGCTTGGAAATGAAAGAATGGAATAAAAACAGTCAAGGAGAAAAGACCCTCTTCAGAAACCACTTGGCTGCCAGCAGTTCTTGATTTGTTGAAAAATATCCCAAACCGGTAAGTAATACCATTACACTCACATAAACCTTTATGAACAAGTTACCACTCTCTGTGCCTTACAGGATATGGCGTCTTGCCAGTAATTTCACTTTAAATATGAAAATGGATATCAAATCCAACTTTCTAGATATAATAACGGCACAGGAGATTGATGGCACCACGGTGCTGCACGACGACTATTTAAACCACTTTTGGCTGCGCTTACAAAGCTCCGGTGACCTCTAGAACTACAGAAACTGTACGTAGTGTTAGGAGGAAATAAAATTAGCCATTCACAATGAAGAACTAAAGCAATTCAGCGTTTTTCAAAGAGGTACGGGCAGCACTTAGCACTTCTGCAACGACACAGCGGTGTGTTTAGAGAAGGAAGGAAGAAACACTCTGAATTTCCACAAATGAAACGTCCGCTGCCAAGACAGCACTAATGGTACCGGGGGTGCCAGGGAATTGAAGTGGAATGGAAATAGATTTCTAGTTACCAGAAAAGTCAAGCTCTCCTAAGCGTTGCGGGTGACATCACTCCTCCGCTACGTGGTCACATCACACAAGTGGGCAGCGAGAAGATGGCAAAAGGCAGAAAAGCAAGACAAAAGGCAATGAAGCCGGAGGAAGAAAATAGGAGGAGAAATGAGAAGCTGAGACTAAAGCTGAAGGCGGGGTGGGTGGAGGAAGAAAAGCTGGAGAAAGACAGACAAAGCAGAGGAGGCACCCCCATCACACCTACTGCTGACTCACGCGTTTTGGGTTACTTTCATTCTTTCTTTGTATTCTGGCAGCATCTGGCATCTGCCGCTGAGATCAGAGCCGTGTTGTGCCAAGCGTGAATCAAGACCTTTCAGCTCACGGGCTGAAAATCCAAACAGACAAAAGGGAAAACTGAGCAAGGGACCTCACCAACCCTACTCCATGTGGCCAGGAGCCAGGGCAGCAACAAAACCCATCGGCTTTGCACCCAACCGCCACCCTGGTCCTGAGGAGAGGATGCAGAGCACATCTATTTTCTCTATGGCAAAAGCTGATTCTTTCAAATGGTTTCTGAAAGGTCTCAGGATCCACCTGCCTCTCAGTAAGGACGGGTCACGTGTTTGGGTTTGCTGTAAGAAACAAGGATGGTTTCCCTGTGGTCCCTGTGCCCAAGAGCTAAGCTATTACTGCATGGATCCATGGAAAGGGTGTTCTGTGAACCTACAGAAAAGCTGCAAGCAACCTATAGACACTGCAGGCAACGCCACTGAAGGGCACAGCCCAACTTTAAGAGACAGCAGCTATAACCCACTTATGTTGCCATCAGGAACCAAGCAGGCTCTTCCAAGCATCCAGGTGTTACTTTGACATTTAAGCTCAGTTCACACCCATCAGGCTACAACAATCCCGGGGCTGCGGCTCCTGGGCTTGCCCTTGGACTGCCTTGCACCCTCCGGGCTCTGTAGTTTCAATTAACTTGTGGCTATATAAAGCCAGGAGAGCATTCCGCTTGTATTGTGCCACAGAGCTCTGCAGAACTAATTATTTTGCAAATACAGCTCTAAATCATTAACAAAAAATGTTGATTATAGCATCTGCAATCATTATTTGGCCCATTACTTAAGAAGCTGGATGCAATAAATAGGATGGGGAAGAGCTGGTAGTAGGCTTCCAGAGCTCAAGAACATGGGATGTCAGAAAATGAGCACCGCCTGCAACAGTTTTACTTGGGCTCTGTGAATACTTTGTAGTCAGACCAATACAATAAGTCCTTCATCCCCAAGCACTTGAAAAACCCCGCCAGATATCGTTAAAAGAATGAAATACTGTGGTATTGCCTCCCAGGCCTTTTGTCTTTTTCTTCCTATTCTTTGCAAGACTCATAAGCTTACATTTTAGCATTTCCCCATTAGATTTCTTAGATAAATATTTTAACTAAGTCAAAATACCACAACTTGAAATGGGGATGGCTTTTCTTTATTTACTTCCCTCCACGCTGGCTGCCAGCTCTGGGAGCTGTTCCTTCGGCCGCGCGGCGAGAGGATACGAGCCCCGCACATCCCACCTCTTTGCTCTCCTGGGGACGGCTGCGGGCACACAGACAAGTCCCACCACCGCCACCACCGTCTCCAGAAGAGGCATGTATAGCACGACACCATTTGGTGCCACCTCCAGTGGCACCAGAGCACAAAGTCAAGTCTGGAGAGCATCTTCCAACAAGAACCTTGTTGCGTCGCCCTCATGACAGCCAAGCAGAGCGCTCGTGCTCCAACCGTCTTGCTGTCAGAACCGAGCACCCAGGTGCGCGCCCTCCTTCCTGGAAAAACACGTGCATCCCTCCAGGACTTTGATCTGAAGCCTATGTGGAGTGGCCATGTGCTGAAGCGACCGACTGTCGGGAGCTGCCACCGTCACTGGCAGACGACGACACGGGTGGTTTATCACTGACTACTTCCTGCATGGCTACGGGGTGGTTGCTGCAGCACACACAGATGTGCTCCACCAAGCCCAAAAGCATAATCCAAAGCTCCAACATAAAGACACCGAGTTTATGGCTAAAACATTACAAAGGTCCCTCTCAACTAAAGCAAACGCCAGGCAGGAATCCAGGGCTCGGCGGCTGGAAGAGACCTCACCGAGCCACCCCTTATGGCCACAAAGCTTGAGAAAATTCACTCTTCAGCTGAATATAAGCTTTCTTCTAAATTCAGCCTAAATTTATCGATGTGGTGGTTACGGCACAGACAGCATCCCAGGCAGGGTGTCCCAGCTCTGGGGGTAACACCCCTCTCTGCCGATGCCCCGCCTGACACTCGCATCTTTTCTTCATGACTCACCCGGCGCTAGCAGCCAATCCGCATCCTTTTATCAAACATTTCTCGTCTGCTTCCACACTTCAATTATTTCTTCCTCTCAGAGCTTTTCTCCAGCCTCACGTCCTCACCGTGGCCGCGTTATCCCTTCCCTTCTTGCCTGATCAGGGGTTCTGTGCTGGCTCCTCTCCAACTCCACTCTTCAATGCAATCAATTCACTTAAGAGCCTGGCAAGCTGGTTTATTTTTTTTTTTTTTTCTCCCCATGTCTGTTTTACACAGCTTCAAAGCAATGAGGGGGAAAAAAATGCAAAAGAAAAAAAGACAAGACATATTTTCCAGTGTGAAAAATAAAAATCTTACGTTGAGGTAGCCTAGCTTGCTCGTAAACAGGGCACTTTTTTGAAATAATCAATACAATAGCTGGTATGGTAAACCAGTGCATGATGGAAGTGCACGGAAAGGCAAGAGAAGAATGAAAACGCAACTTCCTCACCTGCCTCTAGAGAAAGATGAAATGAGCCAAACCGAAGTAGAAAGAATAAACTTGTCTGACATCTCTAATTTTGATACAGAACTGCAAATGAATTAAACCTCTTACTTGTGCTTTTAAGCCTTTATCTTCAATATGGAAAAAAACAAGGGGGGGAAAAATGAAGATAGAGTACAACATCAAACACAGTACAACGAGAACTGCAAGCAGGCAGCGCACACCTGAAGTTGCTGTTAGCTTGCAACGCCGCGTACACCGGTCACCACCAGCACCGCAAGATCGGCCTTTTTAAAAAACAATCCAAGAAATAATTCTCCAACGCGCTGCTGAGATGAGCCGTGCCGTGCCCACGGGTGCCACGAGGTCCGTGCACCCACGCTGGCCACCACGACCTCCTGCCCCGTGCCACCAGCCCCGAGCTGTGAGTCAGCTCCCCTCGCAGCAGCACCCTTCTTCCTACCACTGGCATACCCATTAAAAGTTCTTTTTTTTTTTTTCTTTTTCCTGCGGTTAGTTTATATGCTCCAGCTCATTAACATCTCCTAATACCAGAACTTGAGGCTAATTAGGCATGGCAAGGCTGAGGAACATATTCTCCGTTCATCTTCCCAAAGCAGGATGCTCCTTGGCGGCCCAGCTGCAGCTCCACATGCTACCATGAGGGTATCACCCTGGAAATAAAAATACTACAGGATCCCACACATTACACAGCAGGGATCCCGTACTTGTTAGTTGATGGCACAATTTACAGGCTGTTTTGCTTAAAAATTGGAAGCATCTCTGTCATCAAGGCAGATTCCTGCTCAGCAGCCTCAGGGAATTTCCCCAATAGTTACCAAGAGATTAGGGCTTTCATAATAAAAGCTACTGACTTGAAAACGAAGGGACAAAGTGGTTAGAAAACTTAGGGGACTTAAATAAAAAGCATTTGACAGAACAATGCTAGTGGGAATGTTCTCCCCACGGCTACAAATGCGCAGGAGAAAACAGGCTGCGGGGTCTGAGACATGTTTCATGCCCGTGAACCGCTCCCAGAGGCAGGGTGTCCACCTGCACATCACCCAAGAGTAACAACGGGACAAGAGCAGGAGCTAGGATCAACCCCAACCACTTCTTTAAGCACAGGAGCTCATGAAACCTCGTTTCTGACTCGTCTTCTGGGCCACACCAGTGCTGACGAAAGCTCCCCCAGAACTGGGACATTTTAAAGCTACCTCTGTCCACTGGACAGCTCACGTGCGTTTTTTCTCCAACGCAAACATTTCTGTGGTTGTTTTCTTCTGCCTATTTTCAAAGCCCATCACTGGAATGGGTTGTCAAGGGAGGTGGTGGAGTCACCATGTGTTTAAAAAACGGTTCGATGTGGCACTTGAGGAGATGGTTTAGTGTTAGGGTGGTGTAGGGCTGTAGGTTGGACTTGATGATCTTAAGGTCCTTTCCAATCTTTATGATTCTATGATCACCTCCAACGCCTTCACTCTGGGTTTGCCTAAAATTTCTCCAAGGGTTCACCAGTTGCGAAGGAAGAACGCACTGGCCAGATTCTCCAGTCACCATTTCAAACTCTCGTAGCCTTCAACTTCAGCATCTGCTTTGTGTAACTACTTAAAAAGCACCTTTTAAATAACTGCAGCAGAAGGTACGTAGGGATATCGTGCTTCCATCCTAAAGCACCCCACAAACGCACATGTAACGCTTCCCTTCACCAGCCACTGGCAAACGGGGACCTCTGAGGAATCAAAAGGCAACTACGGGCAGCACGAAGGATGACTTCATGCCTTCCCGCTCTCGAAAAAATGTTGCAGCATCTTTACTGATGATGAGAAGAGTAAACGGAGGAGCTGTGCCCACGGGTGAGGATGCAACGCGCCACTGCCAGAGGGGAGCGACAGGAGTGATGGAACAGCCTCTGAATCACCCGCAGCAATTCCTCTGTTGTGGGTTGTTTTTTTTTTCCTTCTCCTCCTTCTCAAATCCTTCCTCTGAGAACCAAGTGAGCCTCAACATTGGAAATGTGAGCCAAATTCACGGCCTGAGGCAGTAGAGACCTGCCTCCAGCTGCCCTCTGACTCTCATTTTTGGAACGGATTCCTTGCCAAAAGCCCTTGCAAACCTGGCTGTATCGGTCCACAGATTACAAGATGAAAATCGGAAAAAATCCTGGACAGAGATGAAGCGTCCACCAAAACCTCTAATTTGAAAGCAGCCTGCATGCAAACTTTCCCTCACTAGACACCTCTACATCAAAATGTTTATCCTCTCTTCCTCTGGAGCTCTTTCACATCACCGACACGCAGCTCCGGCCAAGTATAAAAACTTCATGTGGGGAAAACGTGCCCAAAAAACTCCAGGAGGAAAAACAAAAAATGAGGCATTTCATTGTGGGCACGCTCAGTCCAAACTGGAATTTTGTTTGTTTTGAACCCACCGAGCCGTTGGCGTGTTGGAGCCCAGCAAGGCATTAAACCCGCTTTACTAAGCAAGCAACACATCCAGCTCCCGGGCACAAAAGCATCAGGTTTGGCACCAAAATTAAGGCTGGGGTGCCGAAATTTGGCTCTACGCTTGTACCCTGAGCTACAGCGTGGCTCCCCGCGCCTCCGCAGGCTCCCCCAAGGAGAACCAGCGCTTTCAAAGGAGCAGAAAACAGAAGCAGGCTGTCATCTGCCGAGGTGCCAGGGTTTTTGTTCACCTCCGAGCGAACGTGGCGGCGCGCGCCGAGCTCCACGCTCCCGTGCGCCATCCTCGGCAAAGCGGCACGCTCGGCGCGTAAGCTATGAAAAAACAGAGCGTGAATTCTGCGGCGATGCGGGGTTAATGTTAATTAGGCTGTGCTCAAGGAGCGCCACACAGTTTTGTTCCCTTGCTCTTGCAGGGGATTAGCTGTTGGCAGAGCGGCGATGCCGGCAGGAGACTCCACCATCCGAGCTGTTTCCTGGCACTGGGCTGGTTTGGCTGCAACTGCTTCTGACTCTATGGAGAAATAGGGTTGTTTTTTTTAAGATATTTCTTGCAATGGCCTCAGGACTGGCCAGCAGCCCTCATCCTCCAAGAGCTCTCCACCATCACAGCAGGCACGCAGAAAGCGCAGAGTGGCGTCCCCCTGTGCTGATGGCTCACTGACATGCCATCAGCACCCAACGGGGCGAGGACCCTTGTGTGTGTCCTCTGGCCAGATGTGCACTCACCGGACAGACCACGCTGAAGAGGTGACACATGTACCTCGGCCATGAGATGTGACCTACCCGGGATAACCCCCACCCTTGTTCCAACCCAGACGAAGCCCTCTAGTCCACTGCAGGGCTCTGCTTCTACAGGTTTCATACGGATTAAATGACTTCAATTACTATTTTACTGATTAAGGCTCGGAATACCAACATCCGCCCTCTCTTTGATGACTCCCAGACCACATCTCCCACTCAGTGCCGCCGATGTGCTGGGGTGACACCAGAAAATGAGCCCCAGCCGCTGCCAAACGACTTCTTAAATATTTGCAATTGTCAAAAAAAAAAAAAAAAAGCAGCCAGATTACTAGAACACATGAGCAAAACGCAGCTACAGAAGCTGTCTTTGCAGAGAAAGCCACCTTTGATGGAGCACGCCCGCAGGGACACACGACTGCCTGCTGCCACCACCACGCTTGGATTTGGGACAGCATTACCAAGGCTTTAAACTGAGCAGGCGTTTCTTGCTTTAAACAGTATTGTGCTGTTCCAGTATTGTAACAGTGAACTCACAGTGACCCTGTCAAATAAATATTTCTCCCGAGGTAACACTGTTTTAAATATACCCATTTAGGATCCTTATTTGAAAACACTGGACAAATTAAATGACTGTAAAATCTGACTTTCCAGTATTTTGTATTCAGATAAACTCCTACAGCACCCTCTTCCATGGCAGCCAGCCCATATTTCCAAGTAACTAAAATTTTAAAAAGCCAAGTACACTTTTCAATATCTGTGCATTAATCATCCTTCGCAGTTCAAGAACTCTTTTCAACAGGAAAAAAAAAAAACAAATGTGAGGAAGAGGAACGTGTGCGCAACATGCTTCCCTCCAAAAAAGCTGCAGTCAAACCATCCTTACCAGCTCTTACCATATCCTCATCCCCAACCAGCTCTTGGAGGCTTCCTCATCACTCGTATCACGACTGGACTTTAAGAAGCATTTCTGCACGACGAAGCAAAACCGTGAAGCCTGGTGAAAACGCTGCCGAGTCAATCTCCGTGCTCCAGGAGGAGTCACGTTAATTGAATATGACTTCAAAATATTTCAGATCCCCAGCAAGGGTTTGGTAGCAGAGGAGAACACGCTGTGACGGACCGTATTTCTAACACGGCATGAAAAGCAGTTTCAGTACGTGCTGCCAAAAAGTGTCCAATGGGTTAAAATATGCTTGTCGATAAAGCAGATGATGCTTGTGATGGAAGGAGCCGGGAGGGGGGAGTGGGTCGGTCCCAGTCAGGGCATCTCCGACCCTACAGTAGCACCGGGGCTGCCCCACAGCCCCGGACTTTCAGCGAGCGCTGGGGGGAGATCCGCCACCTTGCAGAGCGCCTGACGCGCGCCTCTGCTTTTATTGGATTTTTTTCCTTCGCTCTCGCATTCTGAGGAAGGTTAAATATGTCAAGCATTAGTTTACAAAACCCCTCCGACGAATCCTCTTACTCACATGATCTTTCTGAACAGCCCCAACCTTTTCAGCTACGCAGAAGCGGCGCTCTCGGCTTTGACCGCTTCAGCTGCTGCTGCTCAAAACTCGGGGGGTTCCCGTGCCACAGAGGCGAGGGGCTGACCCCCACACAATACCCAGATCAGGACACTACGGACACCCATGTCAGAGCATTATCGTATTTCCCATATTTTCTCGCCGTTTTTCCTATGCCCTAATGTCTTGTTTGATCTTTTGTGACCGCGGCTGCACACTGAGCAGATGTCTTCATCGAGCTGTCCGCGGCGACCCTCGGGTCTCTTCCCCCAGTGGTCACAGTTCATCTGCAGCGCAGCAACGTGTACAAGGAGCTCAGGCTGCTCCTTCCCGGGCGCTGAACGTTGCGTTTGGCTGTGGTGACTTCCACCTGCCCCCGTGGTCCTCCTTCACGTCAGCTCTGCCACCTTCTCCCTGGGGCTGCTTCCCACCAGCGACGCCATGCCATCTCCTGCTGCCTCTGTGATGCCAACTCACTGCTCACGTCTTTTGTTTCAAATTACTAACGAAAATTTTCAGACACACAGCCGTGATGCGGAGACCCAGAGTAGTCCAGCATCAATTTACTCCCTGAAAAGAAAAGCTGATGCTTTACTTGTTTTCTCTTCTAATTCAGAACAAGTTTTTCCACCCTGCAATGTTTCATAGAATGGTTTGGGTCGGAAGGGACCTTAAAGATCATCTGGTTCCAACCCTCTGCCATGGGCAGGGACACCTCCCACCAGCCCAGGCTGCACCAAGCCCTGTTCAACCTGGACTTGGGACACTTCCAGGACTGAGGCATCCACAGCTTCTCTGGGCACCCTGTGCCAGGGTCTCACCACCCTCACAGTGAAAAACTTCTTCCTAATGTCTAATCTAAACCTACCCTGCTCTAGTTTCAAACCATTGTCCTTTGACGTATCATCACATGCCTTTATAAAAAGCCCCTCCCCAGCTTTCCTGTAGCCCCGTCAGGCACTGGGAGGCCACCAGAAGGTCTCCCTGGAGCCTTCTCCAGGTTCAACAGATCCAACTTCCTCAACACTTACTTCAGCAGAGGCTCTTCTCTTCAAAAATCACAGGCTGGTTCTCTGAGATCTACCACTTTGTACCACTGATGTACTATTCAAAGAAAAACACATTCGTGATTTTTTTTTTGTCTCTTGCCACATTGTTGTCGTGTAGGTATGTTGAACTGTGGGTTTTTTTGAAGAACCAGTACTCAGATGAGGCACACAACTGTCCTTTCCTCCCTTTTTTCATTAAAAAAATACCAAGCAGGTAAACCAGGTAGAGCTACACACATTGTGCAGACCCAGGCAGGCAAGACCTTGGTTGTGTGTCCTGGAGGCAGAAAAATCAAGGAAAGGAGACGTGAGCATGACCCTGAAAAGAAGCGGAGCTATGGGAGTTCTCCGATGAGGCTCCTGCACTGGCAACGCTGGGGACATCCAAGAGTCCTGCTGCATCCAGAGGAGAGCCCATATGGATGGGAAAGGACAGAGCCACACCAGCGGTACCATGGGAGCACCTGCCATGGCCACAAAATGCAAAAACTGAAGATTTGTCACTTCTTTTAACCGTAGCGCGTTATTTTGATGATACGGCACGTTTTCTCTTGGGTTTCTAGAGAAGGTTTATGAACGTAACACCATCTCCACAAGCTTCTGCCCCCACCAGGAGCAGAACACCAGCACATGCCAAGCCAGGGGAGATGCCACCAAGCCTGGAGGCACAAACCCACAGGGACGTGGGTCATGCTGGCCCAGCGCCTGAGAGATGAGGTTGGCTGGAGAGCCCGCTGCTCCCCCGGACCCGTCATTCCCCATCAGCGTGCGGTCATCCCCGCCACCGCCGCCTGAAAGCAGCTGACCTGGTCGAGATATTAACTGGGTCTAGCCCGTGGAAAACGCTGACGCCGAAATCGCACGTCTTCACCATCTCCAGGCTCATCAATGGCTGCTGTTAACCCTGACAAGTGCACCCTTGTGGACAGCCGCTCCCCACGGCTTTGCCGCTTGTGGGTTTTCCTTCCTTTCCCCACGTCTTCCTACAAACCCTCTTCCACCTCACCCTCAGTCTCCCCGATTTTCATAGCAGGTTTTACCAGCCTGCCTCCTGGCTTCAACTGGGCCATTTTCCATTTTTTGGAGAATAACCCGCTTGGTGCAGCAATTTTTAGCATCCTTCACCTCCTCCGTGAGGAGCATCAGCCCGCTCTCCCCGACACCTCTGGATCCATCCCATTTTGGCCAGTAAATGGCCGCACCAAAGTCAAGAAAGAGCTGGAAACGCCCTGGCGTTGAGATCTACTTAATAAGTCGTCAGCCAGGTCCCACGTATCTATTCTTCCGGGCATAAAGATCTCTGTCAGCAGGCAAAACACAGATTTACACTCCCAGCACAATTCCTAACAGCGTTTAAAGATTTCTAACGACCATCCCTTTGTCCCAGGGAGTTAAGCGCTGATCGAATGTCACAACGTGACACATGAATGCACAACACAACGGAGGTTTGACAGGCAGCAACATTGTAATATGATAATTCCTCTTTGTCCCTTAATCGCCTCCGTTTTTTGCAGACTTGATTCACTTACCAACATGTGATCAATCACTGCCTTTTTCAGTGAGATAATTTTTTGCCCTCTATCTAAATGGCTCCTGTCAAAGGGAATCCAGTGCTAAATTAAAGCTGATATGCTTGTCTCTGCCCTTTTGTTTGTTGACTTCCTCTTGCACACAATTGATTTAAAATATATATTTTTTTATGGGTTCCATCACCATTTAAGTATATGTATTTTTAAAAATCTTGCTCCTTGAAATTAACATCGGATACGTGCACATTTAAAAACAGTCTTGAGCATATAATTTAATGGAGAGGAATAAATACAAGAGTACGTGCTGGCAAGTGTATCAAGTCCCCACGAGACATGGTGTAAGTCGCCTGTTTAGACCTTCCCACGTGCTCTAAAACTGGAAGATGACAGTCAAGTCTCAAGATTTGTGAATACAACAAAAAGAGGACGGCGTAACTTAACATGAAAGGAAGCACGACGGAGATCATTTGCTCTGAGTCTGTAAATCAGGATTTAGCTGAACACCAACGCACAACTTCCCAGATATATCTCACCGGTATTTGCACGCCCTGATGAATACCCCCTGAACAACAGGTCTTTAGGGGCACAAGAATGAAAGAAACGAGAATCTACCTTTGTGAATAAAGCAGAGAAGTGTT
This sequence comes from Trogon surrucura, assembly GCA_020746105.1. NCBI lineage: Eukaryota > Metazoa > Chordata > Aves > Trogoniformes > Trogonidae > Trogon > Trogon surrucura. The sequence continues at coordinate 3,651,945 of CM036621.1, read as the reverse complement.
TTTGCAGATCAGACATGTCCCAGACAGCTCTGCACCACCGGGGGAAGATGCAGAGCCCCAGCCCAAGCCCCTCCAAGCAGATCCACGCCAACGCATACCACCCAAAACCTCTGCCTCACTGCCTGCTTCTTCCGCACAAGCACAACCGCACGCCGTTTGGAACCTCAAAATTCCAGGTTTTGCCCTTTCCATCCAGCCCCTCTTTCCCACACCCACCTTCTCTGGGTTGGGTCTTCCCCACCTTGTCCTCACACAAAACCTCAGCCCAGCACAGCACCCATGGACCCAAACAAAAGCGGGATCCCCAAGAAAGCGCTCTCTGGTCATCATAACTCCCTCGGTCCGATTGAATGAGTGGCTTTTTCGCCATGTCGTGCATTATGAATTATTCTGCACGGCTTCAGCACGTGCCTTGGTTGTGCACATAAGGCACTTAAGACTTCGCCAAGATCATCTAATAGACACACCATAATCAGGCCTATAAGAGAAAGAATCATCCCTTTCTATGCCTTTTTTCTTTCTTTTTTGGCCAAAAACACCTCCTAAGTACTGGACTGCCAACCCCTTCTAAGGTGCAGTTTCCCTGGAGAGCAAAAAAAAATAGAAGCAATGTTTGCATCTTGTGATTCTAGCAGTTTCATCCTTCTGCACAGAGGGAAAAGGGAAAGAAAACAGCTCTGCAACGGAGGCATCACCCCTGGGCGAGGGCGAGAGGCGTTCCAGAGAGACGCGTCCATCTGCAAAGGGCGGCAGGAGCCAAGGCATTAAAAACATACCGATGAATGGGGAAGGATTGGCTCAGGAAAAAAAAAAATAGTGCTCATTTTTCAAAACACATTATTATCGCAATGACCGTATTTTAATGTATTTTCAGCAAAGGCATCAAATACCCCCAGTATCTGCTTTGTGTCTCTTGGCAGTTCGAGAATGCCAAGGCGCCCCGTCCTCGGGGTGCCAGAACCAATCTGTTGCCAAGAGACACAAAACCGATAACGCGTTCGTATAAAGCTGTCTTTGGAAACGCATGAAACAGCCAGCGACCTCGTGTTTGGGGTTTGACTTAGTCAGCAAGTCGTCAAGGGAGAAAAATTAACCTTTTGTGATGAGGTTTAAAGCTGACCATTTGTACCCTTCTCCAAGGCAGGATCAGCCTTTCCGAAGCAGAAACGCACTCACGTCTGACGCGGCATTTCAAGAAAATATCCCTTCTTCTTTTTCTTTTAATAATTACTTTTGCTTTGAGGGGGAAAAAAAAAATCATTGGTCTCAGGGCAGCTGGAGGAGCAAGAATATTGTGACATGGGGAGGCTGGGCAGGTGACAATTCTGAAGCATCCAGATGCCATCGCTGGACCTTCACATTATCACTCAGGTGGGCACACGGTGACATTACTACCTGAGAAGGATTTTGAGGCTCCAACTGTAAATATCCACAAGGTTTTTGCACTTAAAAACCCGGTCATTGGCAAGTTCTTCAAATATTTTATATATATTATATATATGAGCAACCTGCTGGAGATGCTGCAGGTTCACCTTCTGCAAACATCTCCTCACTTTCGGGTCGGGGCATCCCTCTCCCTCCTCCAACCTGCAAACTGGAAGCAAATCCTTTCCAACAGAGTATTTCCCCACAGAATTTTCCTGCCGCAATTATGGCCAAAGTTTGCTGCACTTCCCAGTTACAGAAACAAAATTCAGTGCATGCAGGATTCCCTCAAAATACCAAAATACGAAAACAGCACGACTGCTTCTTTTAGATGGGTTTTCTGTTTTTAGATGGGTTTTGCTTCTTTTCAGTTTGTTTCACTGAAGTTAAACAGTTGGAAATTAAGACTCTAATTAAGAAATACAGTAATCAACCGTAATTAAGATTGGGGTTTTTTTTCCCTCATCTGGGGCACAAATTTTTACATTATTAATTAATTTACATTACCAAATTAAAAACAACATTTAGGAACCTAAATGTTAGACGGCAACTAGATATCAGTTCGATATTACCCAGGAAAGGTCAAATTTAAATTACAGAAAAAAACATTAAGTTGTTGGTAGATCATGCAGTTTTTTTCCCAGCTAATATACAGATATAGAGGGTATACAGACCTACAGGTATCTACATCACTGCTGAATTACCTTCAGAGACAGAAAATGCAGCTTCTCACATGAAATAATTAAAATTTCCAGGTGTTTTTTGTCCTAAGGACACAGAAGCACAATAAGCCATCGGCAGGACTGAAGAACAAAGAATCCTGGTTAGATGGGAACCATATCGCAAATAACCAAAAGTTGGTTGATAGAAACAGGTGGTGAGTTTTTGGGAAGGATTTTTTTGGGCTACAAGCAAAAAGGTCTTGACACCACGATACGAGAAAAATATCCTTTTGTCTTACAAGCCTTGAGTTGTGGGCAGAAAGATGAGCGTGTGGGCAGAGAGAGACGGGGGGGCCGGAAAGAGGTGAGAAGCGTTAATAAAATTTGTACCAGAAAACAGAAAATGAGATTAAAGGAGACATTTTGGCCATGAGGCCTTCTTTCGGCTGGAGAAGGCCTCAAAGCCAAAGTGTCTCTTCTAATCCTATTTTCTATTTCGAGAGTGCATTTTAATAACCCCTTTGTATATGGTACAATGACTTTAGCAAGTCCTATTTTGAGCAGATTTTCCACACTAGGAGGCAAAACGGGTTAAAATAATTGCGGCGTACACCTCGCATGCGCGACACTTTGTTTAATCCAGCGTCGGACACCGGGGCGGCACAAAGCGCTACAAGGCCTGGGTACAAAAGCATCTTTCAGGACAAGCGGCCCAAGGGACGCCACCGGGGAAACCCAGCCGAGGAGCACAACGGCTCCCTCCCACCATTCCGACTTGGATGGGGGCTTAGCTGATGTCACCAGACCCCAAAATTCCTCCTCCTTAGATGTTGCATCAACCACTTTCCAGCGGGGTTTGGAGATGGATACCAAGAGGGTGCCAAGAGGAGAGTTGGCACAAGCGTGACCGGCCCCACCAGAGAGCTCGCTGGCATTCCCGTGCTGGTGTCCCCTCAGCCACCGAGACACCAGCCAAGCTCACCTTGAGAATTTATCTTCCAAGAGCCCACACCTGGATCATGTTTTCCTCACTTCCCCGCACACAAAAAACCACACGAAACTGTACGTCTAGAGTGCAAGGTGAAAAGTTTCTCTTAAGCACACAAAAAACTAGCTTTATTTGAATATAAAAGGTGAAAAGGCTGTTCTCGAGAAGCATGTGTTGGCAACCAAAGGCACTGTCACCCATGCTGGGGAGCCCACATCTCTCCCACCCTGCCGTGGTCACGGTGTGGGAGCGAGAGCTCCTCCGTCAGCGATACCTGCTCCCCATCTCCCTGCATGCTTACAGGGCCGTCTGAGAGCCATGGATCAGGGGACACAGGGACAGGACTGCTGGTGGCAATGACCCACCGAGCTTGGCAGGTAACCCAGATCCCTGAAAGCAGCCGCGCTCAGCTCACGTCTCCACCGCAGGCACGAGTCCTCCTCCTGATGGTACCCGGGGTCCCGGTGAAGCCAGGAGGGATCGGCCGGCAAAGAAATGTCCAGATGAAACATCAAAATGATGTCACCTGTTGCAACTCATGTGCACCTATGGAGTCTACCAAGAAGTCTGCTACAGTCCCTGAAGGAGAAAGCTCAGCTCAGCCCAGCCTGGCACAGCGCTCCTGCGACAGCCCCGGCACCTCCTTCACCCTCTTCTTACCCACTTAAGGGGGAATGTCCTTCAACATCCACCCGCTGAGTAGGAAGGAAAGCAGGACAACCTTACGCTGAAGCAAACACAACTAAATAAAAAGTAAAAATGAGTATCTGACTAGCACTTCACTGTACGGGCAATAAATGATTGACCTCCAACCAGGTTGATGCTTTTGCAGATTTGGGCTTTGGCTCCCAGCAAACCTGAGGTAAGCAATGAAACAAAGAGACCCAAGAGCGCTGCGGCAGTGTGCAGAGCCCCAGGTGAGCAGTGCGGGTGAGACCAGGCCACAACAAAAAATATAAATGCAGGAAACCCCAAAATAAAAATGCAAGAATTCCCCTCAGGGAAGCTGAGCTGGAAGCACAGGGAGCAGAGGGGACGGCAGCCCATATAGACCGGGGTGGGCAGGTAATTCATGGCCAAGAGGCACCTCAAGCAGAAACATGACTCCTGCAACCCCACGTAAAAGGCAAGATCAAGCTGGTTTCTACTAAGTGAGGTTGTATGATGAGGTCCCCATACAACGACAGTGCAGAATATCCCAAGTATAAAACCAGAGGAGAAAAAAAACTGCAAATACCAAATGGATGGAAGGTGACCAGATGAGCACATTTATCAGCAGTGAGTGGTACGGCACCAAACACAAGGGAAAGGCAAGGCTGCTGCAAGGACTACGGATCCGTGAAGACGACAACTGAACCAAAAACACTGGAAACAAATGCAAGCTAGCAGAGAAACTCCCGAAACAAAAATATGCAACAGAAAAAATGATTTTGTCCTCTCTATGCAGCATCAGCCAGCGTTACCGAACCTCTAGGCAGCACGCAGAAGACCACTAGTCAAAATGAATTAAGGAGGAGGTCCAAGCACGGTAGCCAGACGCTACCAGCTGCCCAGCAGCTCCCTGTGCCCCGGAAGCAGCAGACACGTTTCTTGGATGAAGCCCATCAGGTGGCAAAGGCAGCAGAGTCCTGAGCAGCTTTACCTTCGACACACACAACGGGGCCGCGGCCGAGGTGGCAGCAGCTGCAGCTCTTCGCCCACCCATCCCTCAATACAGCGGCAAATATGCGAACCTAAGTCCATCATCAAGTGAAGCATCAACTGGGAAACGCAGGAGAAAACATCAAAAGGCCAAAACACCAGTGTGCATCACGGAAAAAAAAATAAAATAATCCTTTTAATTATTATAACGACAGGCTACGTCCAACAGAAATTTTTCCGCATCTCAGTGGTGCTCTGCGGTGGCCAACGCTCATGGCCAACGGAATAAAATAAAGCAGGTGAGAAATACAAAAATCTATGCAGCACGAAATATCTCCGAGAGACTTGTTTAGCGAAATTAACTAGTAGTTTAATAGAAAAAAAGCTTGATGTATGAGAGTGCTCCAATTTCTTCATAGAAATTAACATTTCAATCCTGGTTTTATCTAGAAGTCATTAAACTGTGCAACATGAATTATTGGAACTGTAGCAGAGAATTAACTCTATTCATCAAGTAAGTCCAAACAGTTTAGAGTGCATCTGTAATGAAAAAATAGCTCCACATTTCTATCTCTTCTCATTAAAGTAAACCAGTTTTCCCTCTCTCAGTATATAAAACTGTCTTCTCCTCGTGTAATTTATATTACCATAAGCCAGCTCACATTCTAAACTATTACACGCCTCCAATTAATTTTTGCAGCTTTTGCCTGAAAATTTAATGAGATAGTAGCGTATGAACCTGCTGACTCCAGATTACGTGTGTGCTTCCAATATTAATGCTGGCATAATAAAATAATCTGATATATACTTGATGAGAGCTTTTCACTATTGTGGAAGTAGTAAAGGCAACACGTAAACCAATTCCACCGAGTTTCTTCCTCCTCCCACCACGTTTGGAATAAAAAGCACCCCCCAAATCAGGAAAACTCAGTCTGAAATTGAGGAGTCCTGAGTTAAGCGCTCACGAGACTGGGAATATCATCAACGCTTCCCCGGATGTTTTAAATCAGCTGTTTATTACCTATGAGCATTTATTTTAAGGCTATAGCCATCTCAAAATGGGTTTTACTACCGAATGCTGAAGGAGAAGAGGGACACATTACGATTCCCTTCTCCCAAAGAGGAAGGACGTGTTTTAAATATCCCCCAAAGCCGAGGACCAAGTCTGAGCATCCTTGGCGCTGCCTCCGAGCACCCTTGTGTGCCCAAACCGCCTCACAACAAATCTCCCCCCGCTGCCTTGATACTTGCAACCATTGAGAAATTAAGAGGTTGCGTTCGCGCTGGGAAACCAAGATTGGTTTAGGGTCTCAAGTGCTTCCATGGCTTGTTTTCTCTTTGCAGCTCATTTTATGGGGCTAACTCTCATCTAATTTTGCGAACTGTTCTCCAGCATATTAGATAAATAACCTTTTCTTCAGAAGGGCGCATTCTGCGAGACTAAAATTAAAGGGAAAAAAAAATTACAATATTGCCTTCCATTGCAACTTCAATTTTACGATCGCATATTGTGCATAATACGACTTTATCTGCGTGCTTGCGAGAAAAATTGGCAAGTGCGGCGCGCTCAGAGAGCAAATAATTTTATACATAGACTTAAAAATACACATTTGGCATTATTTGGTTCAGCCTTGAATTTATATTTACAGGAAACTCTGAAAACATTATTTTGCAGGAGAAGCTGTGCCCAAGGAGTCAGCACAGCCCGGAGGGGAGAGCTCGGTGGTTTGGGAGCCCAGTCCCACCGCAGTCCGGTACCCTCGCAGGACCACAGGAATAATCATCATTACCTACCCTAATTAAACCATCCCCTCACTCCATTATCTGCGTGTTACAAAAAAAGGGAGTGAAATGCAGGTGGGCGCAGAGGAAACCAGGCTGCAGGACGTCCCGGTCTGGGACACGGGCGCCACACGTCACCAGTAAAGAGGCAACACACCTTCTGCATAATGCCGAGATGTGCAGAGCCCCCAAACTCAAAAAAGAGATGGCAAGAACAAACCAGTTTGCTAAAAGGTTGGGCGAAGGGACGGACAGAAGTGGATGGCAGGGGAAATAATATCCAGCAAGTGTGGAGGCCAACGACTGCACACTTTAACGGCTCCCAGTGGCTTCAAATCAATTTACATTTAAAATAAATGAATTAAATCTGATAATCTCTGATACCACTCAACCTATTTGCTCCAGGGCACCGAAATTCAAATATTCTTGAGTTCCGAAAATAGGCTTTCGCTCGCACGACATACAGATGAAGACAAAGAGTGCCAACACCAAACACAACCTCCCTGGATTTTTTACAAAATCAAACGGCAGAATCACTTCCATGGTGCTCAAAGCGTTGTGTTACTATGACTTTCGCCCCTTGCAGTCCATCTCCAGCATTTCTAAGTTAGTTATATATAAATGTAAAAAAAAAAAACAGAATCAGTTTTCATCTGAGAAACGCACACCCGCCCAGATGACACCAAGCAAACGGAAGAAGGGGTGCCCACCCCAACACCTCCTGGGCACGGAAGAGCCCTTAAACCTGCACTCCGTTGCCACGCTGGATGGGTCCCCACCAGAAATCAGATTACTGGGCCAACCTGGGCTAAAAATAACCTTTCCGGTGTGAACAAGGAGCTATTTTTAACCGAGATCTGCTTTTCAGCGGGGCGGTGCCGACACATCGCTGGGAGCCAGCCTCCCAGCGCGAGGGATGCGGGGCCCAGGGCGCGCGCGTGGCGATACACGTGCGCCCGCGCACGTTTACATCCACGCCATCTCGCTGGACTCTCTTTAGAAAGCAAGATTACCTCTTCTATTACAGATTCTTCCAAATTCAACCTTGCTTTTATTTTTTTTTAATACTACTTGTGTGCCCTTACACCTCAAAAACTCCCGCTTGCACCTTGCACGCCAAAAGAAAGACGTAATTAAATTAGGAGATGCACGCGGTCTTCCTTTTCTCCTGTCTCTTCTCTTTGAACGCCATGCCAGATCGCAAATCAAAATCTGCATTTAAATAGAGTATTTTTAATGTATGAAAGTGGGCAGCCTGGGGGTAAAGAGGTATTGCATTCGCTCACCATATGCACAAAATTGCATTTAAAATGTGACACCACGTTTTAAAAATTTATTGAATATTTTTCGTCGTCCTCGTACCTTTGTTTTATTACGGCGGAATCTTCAGCTCCACGGAGATTCCCGTATCAAAGCGCGCTAATAAAAACAATGTGATATTACATCATTTTATCAATTTAATCTCGAGAAAAGGATGATATTCAATCACATCTCATAAGTCACTATCTCTGGTAATTCCGGCCATTATTCAGTGCGAAATTCAAGCAGTCTGAATTCATTAACATAGGGTTGCCACGAATCTGCATTTTTTAGACTTTGTCAGAAAACGCGGCAGCCCCGAACTCAGTGACCTGAATCTAACAGCCTTTCAGCCGAAACAGCCTCGCTCCCCAACCCGCGCTCCCTTCCTGCGCCGGGACAAAGCCGCGACGACGGCGACCAGGTCACGGCCCAAAAGCCCGAGGTGGCGCGGATTTCGGCAAACGCTCTCCCCGCCGAGCTCCCGGTGCGCCGGGATCCCTGTGCCGGGGGAGAAAAGGGGGGAATCGTGGCCACATGATGCTCCGGAGGCTGAAGAAAGGCTCCGGAGGTGGCACCCGTGGAAACGAGCCCCTCGCGGAGCGAGGAGGTCTCCCGCAAGGGGCGAGAACGCGCTAGCGCGGGGTGACATACGTTAGGGACCGAGTGTCACATCGCATCGGGGAGGGCGCGGGGTGACGGGAAGCAAGCGGTTTCGACGCTGCCTGATCAGGTCAGCGCCGTCAGGAGAAGGGGGGGGGAAAAAATATATAAAAAAAAAAGAATTAAAAATGGCGGGTTTTGAAATAACTGCAATGAGAGGCTGCTAAAACCACGAAAGGTTCACGGGCACGGTAGAGACCCGATCCCGCACCGCAGAGGCCAACATCAAAAGCCAGCCGGGCATCATCTGGGGCAAAATCTGATCGTAATTTAGCAAAGCCCTCTGGCTTAATGATGCTCAGCATTGCCACTCCGCCACAGCTTTCTGTATCTTGACCACCTCTCCGAGCCCCTTTCGCAGCCGAGAGATGCTCCTCATCCTTCGTTGCCTGCAAGGCCTTGTGCCAGTCACCCAACAGCTCTTCTGTCTGGCCAGGAGCAGCCTCCCACCTAAACACTCCCAAGCCCAGGACCATGAGATGTCCCAAGCAGGAACGTGCTCTCTTCCAAGTATTTTTCATTGATCTCGTCTTTAAAAGAAGGATGAAAATTACAATTTATTTCTAATTAGAGCATATTTTGCTGATCAATGACCTAACTTCTTCACCATACAAGCAATCTCAGAAAAGTCAATACCATAGTGCCTGTGCTTATTGTTGTACAAAGTGTACAGTCACAAACGGCACCCTGGCTATCTTCAGCGGCACTGGTCCTGTTTACTAGGGAAGATCTCATCCACATTTCTCAATATATGTAAAAATTGCAGTGACACAAACTCCATAGCTTGGGATGGTTGGTTTTAAGAAACACATGTCCTCGCTGCTTAAATCACAAAATCCTAGAATGGTTTGGGTAGGAAAGGACCTTAAAAACCATCTCATTCCAATCCCCTGCCCTGGGCGGGGTCCCCTCCCACCAGCCCAGGTTGCTCCAAGCCCCGTCCAACCTGGCCTTGGGCACTTCCAGGGTGGGGGTTGCCACAGCTTCTCTGGGCACCCTATGCTGGTGCCTCACCACCCTCGCAGAAAAGAATTTTCTTCCTAATGTCTAATCTAAACCGTCTCTCAGTTAGAAACCATTACCCCTTGTCCTCTTCCTACACTCCCTAATAAAAAGTCCCTCCCCAGCTTTCCTGTAGCCCCTTCAGGCACAGGCCACTATAAGATCTTCCCAGAGCCTTCTCTTCTCCAGGCTGATCAACCCCAACTCTCTCAGCCTGTCCTCCTAGGGGAGGTGCTCCAGCCCCCTGAGCATCTTCACGGTCTCCTCTGGACTCGTTCCAACAAGTCCTTGTCTTTCTTACACTGGGGGCCACAGATGTAGGACCTTGCACTTGGTCTTGGTGAGGTTTGCACGGGCTCACCTCTCAAGGTTGTGGTCCAGAGGCTCCTTGAACAAACTACAGACAGACTGAAAGGCCCCACTCTACTCTCACCAAAGCCTGTAGCATCAAAAAAATCATTCTGTTTCGGTAAATCTACACTAGGTTCCATAAAAATAATCGTATCCACTGTGGAGCTTCTGCTGAGGGAAAAACTCCACCCCAGTGAGCACTTCTGTACCGGCATCAGCTAGAGATTTGGCTTTTTCTACCCAATTCTCCCTTAAAAGAGATATCCTCTTCCATTTTCTTGATCCTTCAGCAGATACCAGTAAAACATCCACCATCAAGGACAGCCACACCGTAATACCCAAATGCAAGTCAGATCTATATTACTCAAGACTGTGCCTAAGACAAAAACCTCTCTTAAGCCAGCAGCTTAAGCCCATGGAGCAGTAAAGCCCCATCAACACCTACCACCAAGGGACTCCAGGGGCTTTTTGGAAAAAAAAATATAGTGCATTTGTAGTCACGCAGACATGAATCTGCAGTAAAACACCGAGCCTAGAAAGGTGAAAGCTATTATTTGAGATAGAGGATGAGGTTGTTGCAATTGCAGAATAAAATGGTAATGTGCTGTTGGTAGCGAGCAGTACATTGTTTTAACGTGTTGTGATATTTATAAATATACGAAGTTTAAATAATCAGATGACAGAGAGCTCCTTTTCATCTACTGAATGTTTATTATTCTTCACACATTAGCACTTTTCCCCTCAAATGTTGTATCTTCTGCCATTTATAATTAATTTTAACAGCTTCTGCAACTTATCCCACAGGTTGTTGCTGTTTCTTTTAAACAGCGTGCTGCTGAGAAATTGATTTGTTTGCTCCGTATGCCTACAGAAATCACATTATGAAATATGCATAAATGTCATTTCTCGGGCTGCTTCTCAGGATTAGCGGAGAAGAAAAGCTCGCAAAGGGAAAAGAAGAGACAAACAACAACAAAGCCAAACTTAACACTTCAGCTCGGCCGCATCCCTGGCCAAAGGCAGCTCCCTCCTCGCCCCAGTCCGCTCCAGTACAGGTGGTGGGAAGGGCCGGCAGGAGATCCCAGCACCACAGGAAGCACCTCCTCTCCCAGTAAACAAGTCCCTGCCCGCGCAGCAAGGAATTAAGGCAACTAATTAATGGGCAACGAAGTGCTCACACACCCTGAAAGCCCCCTCCCAGCCGGAGGCCGAGAGCAGCCCCGGGCCGAGCTGCAGTGGGGGCTGCACGTGCTCCACCACCACCTCCAGAAGGGCTCCGGGCAGCCCCAAAGCCCAGGGGAGGACGATTCCACCGGCAGCTGCGCTTGGCCATGACCACCTCTCTGAGATGGAGCAAGGACCATGGCTGCAGCCCCCTGCTGTGGTGGCGTGGGTGAGAATCGCTCTCCCTCTATCCCCCAAATCTCAGAAACCGGATCTCTGAGGTTCTCCAGAGGTAGCAGAGCATCGCCAGCTGTAGCAATCTCTCATTAGAGCTGCTGCAGTGCTTCTCCTCTGACTGCTCCCACTCCCACTGGCACAGGAACCCCAACCGATTGCACTTCATTTACCATTCCGACGGCACCGATTTGATACGTGCGCATTATTTCCAAATTTTTCCCAAAGTCGCCATGTCCTACGCACTTCTGGATCACTTATTTTATCAGAACGGGTTCTACCACCCGCCCTTTCCCATTCACAGCCTGCAAACGGGGACCCGTAGGTGCCTCCCTTCCAGCCAAAGTAACCACAGCTTAAAATCCCCATCGGAATTTGTGGATGGCATCTGGGGTGGCTGAGCTTGCAAGAGTAGTATTACTGAAAAAAAGGTCATTACAACACGCAGTCCAACATACGCTGTGATCATGGACCAACAAAGCATAGCACTGTACGTGGCCTCAGAAAAAAAGCCAAATTTTCCTGAAAGGGGAGACCCAGCTCACCAGGACCGGCGCGGGACCCTTCTCCCGCCCCGTTGGGCGGCGGTGGCGGCAGCAGCGCCCACATATGCCGCACGGATGCGATGGCAGCCCGAGATGGAAGGCATCTTTCCCATGCTATCTCCTACCGCAAAACATATTGAATGACAAGTCCTGAAATGCAAACCAGATATTTTTCTCGGGGACTTCGTTAGACACATCACTCTCCTACATTATTACAGAGAGCTGTCAAAACAGCCTGGTGGGAAAGCTCTTCCACAGACATGCACAAGTATAAATCGTCACAGTATAAAGTAAATTCCATTAACAGCTACATAGTCATTATTTTGCATAATAAAAGTAAAGGCTCTTTGCTTGTGATCTACGTATTTACGACCATCGAACCAACAAGCGCTTTCTCTTTTCTGATGCCTTTGTTAAAATTACAAGATAATTGGTTGCTGTTGCAGATATTAATGTCTGATAACCAAGTGCCTAAGGCAGGAGAGCTGAAGTGGTGGTGAAACAGCACTCCTGACAAAGCTCTAACTCCTGGTCTCTGAGGATTAACCAAACCAACTCAAAGAAAATCATCTTAATTCGTATCATCACGGGCATTATTTGAAGGAAGCATATTGGAAATTCTGGGCAACCCTCTTGAAAAATACATTTTCCTTTATCCCGGCTATCAAACAAAATAATTGAACTAATTCAAGCACTTCTCAGTGTACGGTCCTAAAGGGTATCAAAGGATCAGTGACAAGTCCTAAGATAATCTGGGTAAGTTTTCGGCTCCAGAAACAAATTTATTTGCACCCATAAAGAATAAGGGGAAGAAAAAAAAATAGAGTAATTTTAAAATAAGACAAGTTCCTTAATAATTAGCGTCAATGCCTTGCAAGAAAGCCAGTACTTAAGAGAGCACGTCCATTCTGGTTGGAAGCGCGAATGACGATACACACACACACTCTGCTCTCCCCGAGTTTACACACAGTTGTGTTTATGAATTAAATTGCAGCTTGAAGTCTCAACCACGATGAGCAATTCGAAAACTCGCTGTTCATAAATATCATGCCAATCGAAGCAAGCTGGTTTGGGGATATCGTATATTATTTATTACAATTCAGTCTGTCATGGAATTAAGCACGTTGAGCCAACTTCAGTAAGAGTGTTGGGGGAATGAGAGATTACGTGCCAATTAATAAAGTTGCTTTTAGAGCAAAACAATGTCATCTGGTCATTTCTTTCCTGAACTCGCCCACTGATGGGGAGAAAAAAAATAAATCTGCAATTATCCACCCTGCACCTTCTCAGTGCCCTGTCCCACCTGGTGGGAAATCTCGGGCATTTCTTGCATCTCCTCTGGAAGACTTGATGGCAATTGTTCAAAAGCTCAAGGATGGCAAGCCCCCAAGATGCAAATAAGAAAACAGACATAAACATCTGCATCTGCTGTTACACAAGATTCCTCGTTAGGGTCGTTCACTTTTAGTTTTTTAATTATTCTTCTGTGATGGACATGATACCATTAATTTAATTTCAACTTGCATTTCCTATTAGTATAATCTACTGAGTTATCTCTATAGCAGTAGCAAAAATCACTTTACGGTGAGCTATATCACTTCAGAGTTAATTACACGTATTTTGGTTTTGATAAATGAAAATAGGGGACATGATTAATTGAAGGACAATCAATATGATCCAGCTATTAGACAGCTTGATGAGGTATCCAGAGTATGCATATAATCTATAGTAATCAGCTAATTGAAGGCTGCCGACTAAAAAAGATTTTAGGAAATCCCAGCTTCAAATTGAAAAATATCCCAATAAAGCGGATGGATAAAACCTTCACAAAACCCATGAAGGTTTAAGGGCCGTTTCTGTTTTGGTTGCTTTTGAACAGAATTTTGCTTCACTGCCTTAAAAAACCACTTAGGGTGACAAAACGCTGAAAGCAAAATGAATTTGGTGAGTGACTCCTGAAGTGCATTTCTCCCTTACATCCACCTAAACTCCTCGAATCATACTTTTCGAATGCCTTAAGATTCCTGGAGCTGCCAGAGATAGTTAAATAATCTCATTAAAAACACTCTGTTCATCTCGGTTTAGTCGTACATCAGATCAAATTAAACAGTCAAACCGTTGAACAAATGAACCTTTTTCCATCTCTGTCGACACGAAACCAAGTGTGCGAAAAAGCCCCATTCCAAAGCGGAGCCCAAAGAGGGGGAAAAGAATCAATAGTGCAAAGCTGGAGCGTTACGCGTGTTTGGAAAAATATGGAAGCGGCGAGTGCAATCCCTAAGTACCATTAGCATAAACGCTGACAACTATTAATCTACTGTAACCCTGATTAATGGTTGCAGTTGTCCATTAATACCAGGCATTTTAACTTACTGCTACAATTGATTAGTCAGTTAAGAATTCAATCCTAATGTTCAATAAAACTGCGCTTTCTCCGCAAATGCAATCTGAAACGAGGGGATGCCTTCAGCAGCGCTCGCGTGCCGCGGGAGGGGGAGAGGAGGAGCGCGGTGCCAGTCCACGCACCCACCTCCACCCTCCCCCAGCCCTCCGGAATTCACGCTAGAGGGGGAGATACCCGACGAGTTCAGAGCGGCTTGAGAAGCCCACCCGGACCGGGAAGGAGGATCTGTCCCAGCTGGGCACCACAGACATGCAACCCGGTCCAAAGGGTCTTCTTTTGACAGATGGGATTGGTGGAATCTTACCAACTCCTCCTCTTCTCCCTAAAACCCAACCTGCAACTTTTCCTCCCTTTTCCAAACCATAAATTGTATTATTATTATCGTTATTATTGTTGTTGTTACTATTCTTCTTCTTGTTGTTGTTATTATTCTTTTCATTATTACTATTTTCCTACCCTGCTTTCCTTCGCCACAGTCCGACACATACAGAAGGGACCAGCCAAACACCAAAGGGGGAAATGTCAGTTTGCTACAACACTTTTTTCTTCCTAAAATCTAACACGAGCGTACAACATTTCACACAGCATCACTGCGCAGTCTGCGGCGCCATCGCCACCCATCTCTCCCAGCTCCTGGCTGCAAACTTTTCCTTCCAGGGGGTCCTTTACCATGGATACCTCAAATACTTGAAGGAAGGATTTTTGTATCCAAATAGCAGGTCTTGAGCTGCACCTCGACCCTGGCAGCTATTGGGGCTCCTGCAAGAGGAAACCGAGGAGGCAGCATCTGCGTGGAAGAGATGAACGCTCCCTGCCAAAAAGCTCATTTGTCATGAGAGAAATACCTTGTAAAAGTTGCCTTCAGATTAATCTTAGACTAAGGAGCTATTTTCTGAACAGGTAAAGCCAGGTAAGTAATTTTAAGGCACTCTCCACCGAAGGTCAGGTGTTTTGGAACCAAAAGCATGAAAATATCTAGACCGGTAACACTAATTAAAAAAAAAAAAAAAAAATCACAGCTGAAAAATAATCCTGGAAACAACAGAAAGAGCATGATGTTAGCACTGGCAACGGCAACTCACACACAGAGATCCTGGGTCAATCTTTGCACGTGGTTATGGAGCTGTATTACCAGAAAGGTTCTCCAAGCGCACCCTCCTCCTGCACCCACTACGACCAGAAGCCCCAAGAGATGGGAACAGTCATTTGGAGCACCCAGAGAGCACAGAAGCTGAGTCCAGGCTAAGATGCCCATGGGTGCTGTTTTCAATTAACATTTTTTTAAGCGCCGTTGAAAGCAGACTGAAGAGATGATGAGCTGCCCAAGCCACGGTCCTGTTCCAGCAAGACTCGGCCAAAGTCTTCTGAAGTTAACTTCAAGGAGGTGGAAACCGTATCAAGATCGCGTTTAGGTGAATTTAGGATTTCTGTCCATGGGGGCTCCCAAGGAAGTTCAAGTCCCCAAACACCTGTGTCACAAGGTCTCCTATCAAGAGAAGGAATAAGAACACCCTGATCTTGATGGAGAGTGCCATGGCCAACCCTACGGCGGCGTCAGCACCGTGTTGGCTGCAGCTCAGCTCTCCTGTAGACTCATCACCCATTGGTCTGCCAGGGTGCTCAAACTTATACATATGGCCCCTATACTGTAACTCTGAGTATTTTCAGACCCCGGTGCGCTGTCCTGTGCCCAGCCAGGCATCGTGGAGCACCAGCAGCTTCCGGAGAGCATCCTGTGACCGGACATGCTCCTCACTGCCCACGTTACATTAAACACTTTAAAGTGCCAGTAAATCTCATTAACATACCGTCGAGGAAAAAAGAAATACCAGAAGAAGAGAAAACTCCAGCACAACAAACTATCTGGAAGCCACCAAGGATTTTGATATAAATCCACAGCTGATTCAGAAGGACAACTCAGGACACAGCCCAGATTTTTTTTTTATTGTTTACCTGACCAGCAGCCTGGAAATCATCACTTCTGCAACAGCAGCACCCAAGGACATGAACTTATTTTTCAGCGATCTGCCAGGCTGCAAGGCCAAATGCTGCGGCTGGTGTCTGACCTCCTCTGGCGTTGTAGGTCAGCAATACAGGTCTCTATACAGGAGAGTCCACTAAGGAACATCACATTTCCACAAGAAAAAGCCCCAAATCCCCTCACCCTGTGGACAGAAAGCTGCTGCTGTTCACAACCTGCACGCCCCACGAGTGCAATAATTAGAGCAGCACCCAGCAATAACGCAGTGCCCTCCTCTGCAAAGCCTTTTAATAACATTAATGTCTGTCAGGCTAGCCTGTAAGTATTAACATATGGGGGGAATGCCTAATAGCTTAATATTATTGTGAAATAACACTCCGCAAGGCCTCTTATATCAAACATTAAACCTGCTTAAGAGAAGGCATTTGCACAGAATCAATTATTTTGCAGTAATTCTTCACACTGAAAGAGGTATTTTGAAACTGGAAAGCACAGGTGGTCGCAGCAGAACCATTTACATATTTTAAAAGAACTTTTTTGGGGGTGAAAGTAAGTTACAGATGCAATAATATGAACGTAAACTCTTCCTTTTATTCAGCAAAATGCTTGAGAACTAGTTCCTGCCATGTCTGCAGAGAGCTGTACTCACAGCATTACGCTAAGGGTCCCATCAACACTTTATTATAAACTTCTCCCCTTAAATTCAGGGAATTAGAAAAATCTTTGCCTAGAGGGGATTGTTTTCATAAACTCGGTGCGCAGGGGTCTTGGGTACAGGCAGGAATGTTTATGGAAAATCTGAGATTAGAACATTTCAAACTGGCTGGTTTCAAATTGCACACATGTAAAGCTATAAATAGGAAGGAAAACGCGTGTATGAAAAGTGAAGAAATATCACATTGTGCAAAAAAGCAAGTCTGTCCGTTACAACAGAAAAACTAACTTTTTTTTTTTTTTTGCCTGTTTGACTAGAAGTCTAATTTACTACCAAGCTATTCCATTCTGCTGTTAGATTGCTACAGACACCTCCAGGATCTTTTAATAACACCTCATATTTAGAGCCCTCGGTGGGGCTCTCCGGGCAGGATATTTTTGAGCAGGGTGGGTTTAGCCTCCTGCTGACTTTCCCAGGAGCAGAGACAGAATGAGACACCTTGACACGTAAGCAGGAATTCAAATACAACCCAAGAATTTCCTAGCACTTGAAAAAACAGTGAGACCCAGCTGCTGACATAAGGCTTTGCAGCATCTTGAAGCACAGGTAGAAGCACAGCTCTGCTTTTCTGCTACAACCACCACAGCCTGAGCTTCCACTCCAACAGCTCCTGCTACCAGGAGAGCCTGGGCAGGAACACCAGGACACTGGATTCGACCCACCACCTCCTAAAAATCCGCAGAAAAAGGCAGGAAGAGGGGATAAGACCCACGGGACACGCACACGTGAAGAAAGACACAGCCGGATGCTTTACAGCACAGGCTGCTGGGAGGAAAGAGCATTAAAAATTGCCAAAAGAACGACGCTGCTGCAGGTGAGGGTCGTGTCCTGCCACCGCCAGAAATGAAAGCCTGAAGCATCAGACAATGTACCACTACCCACCCAGTTATTCCCAAAGTACTGGTCCTTAAATAGTATGTTAAATATAAAAATCATCTTGGGAAATAGCAGCGGCGATCTACAAACGCACAGCTCCCACCAGTCTGGTGGGTGCTTCCTGACCTGTCTCACTGCAAGTCCAGCCAGGTTTGCCCCAGGTGCCGTCCTTGCTACCTGTTCAATGGCGAAATCTGCACCGGAGGGGATGAGGAGCGCTCACTAACTCCCCAAGTCAACCACGGCGATCTCCAGCTCAGCAGAAATATCTGCAACCACAACAGCGGGTTCCAGACCAGACCATCACCTGCGGCAAAACACTCGGCATTTAGACAAGTCGCCAGAGCCCCGAGAACATTCACGCATACTGAGCAGAGAAACCACAAGCTCAGCCTCAGCCAGTACTCACTGCAAGCACAGAAGACCTGTGGAAACCATCTCCTCCTTTCCTGCATCTCACAAACCTTTACAGTCCAGGCAGTGAGACAAAGTAAGCCTGGCTTGGGGAAAAGGTGAGGAAAGAATCATAGAATCATAGAATGTTAGGGATTGGAAGGGACCTCAAAAGATCATCAAGTCCAATCCCCCTGCCAGAGCAGGAACGCCCAGATAATGCTACACAGGAACGTGTCCAGGTGGGTCTTGAATGTCTCCAGAGAAGGAGACTCCACAACCTCCCTGGGCAGCCTGTGCCAGGGCTCCATCACCCTCACTGAGAAGAAGTTTCTTCTCGAGTTTAAGCGGAACCTCTTATGTTCCAGTTTCAGCCCATTACCCCTTGTCCTATCAGTGGTTGTCACCGAGAAGAGCCTGGCTCCATCCTCGTGACACTCACCCTTGATATATTTGTAAACATTAAAAGAGGGATGCAATAGCTCATCAAGTTCACTCCCCCCATCCTGCACAACTCTGCTCCAGCGTACGTTTTCCACTGCTGTCTGGCGTTACCTGAAATACCCCAGACACAACTGGGCCCCCAACCACTTCTCCTGGTCTGCTCGTTCCAGGAGATGTTCGTAGCTCATTACTGCACCTCCAGCAGCTCCACACAGCTCGCACAGGAAAGGTGTCCACAGCCCAGAGTTGTGCCTGTGGTGAACACACTCCAGCGCCCCGGGGAGGTGTACGGGGCAGTTTGGACACTGAGCCTGGAGGAACCATCGAGAACTGCAACATGCCAAGCTGCTGATAAAACTTGCACCGGTTTTGCTCTTGGTTTAGATTTGCCTTCGGCTATTTCGTACTCTACAGGTTGCCTGTAAAACTCTCGCACAGGAGTAGTCAGACTTATCGTTCAACTGTGTTGTTAAAGCGTGTAATCAGATGTGTAAATTACTCTTCATTAGCAAAAATATGTATTCTGCACACACTTGGTTCTTTTTTGCACTCAGTATGGGGACTGCAGCACGTAATCCTGATGGGACAATGACCACTGATAGTAGGCGGTGTGTCAACAAGAGCTTAAACCACAGCAATTAGCACCGATGAGTAAAACACATAAAGCAAGACATAAAATAACTTTGGCTGACTCAGTTGAGATGATCCTGCCCCCTACAACATCAAGGCTTTGGCCAGCGTACGGGGTATAACTGCAATCTCCTGCAATCTTGTTAGCTCAGCTAACTAACTGCAGTTTGCCTCCCCTTTTCTCCTAATTTTAAACTCTCTACAGCAGAGCACACGCAGGGTGAAAACAAATTTTAAGCATCATGCTTTGCTGAAATGTACCCCAAGTATATTTTCTTTTAGAAGAGGTCGGGCGGATTGTTTTACTTCAAAAATTAAGTTCTCAGGGTGTTAATATTTCGGGGCAACCTCTGCTTTGGCAGCTCAGAGAAAAGGCTTCGGCGAGCGAAGGCAGCGCCGGGATGTTGGTATTAGAGGGTTCCTCAGAAAATCCTGCTGACACAGCTTCCTCTTCATCTTTGTCTCGTATCAGGTTAGTAGTCAATGTGTTATTTTAACAGCATGACAACAACTATACAGAATGTCAAATAGTTACCTTTTATCTGGAATTTTATTCCTGCCATCCATTTCAATGGTAATACACAACTTAATGTTGCAACATATTTCATACTGAAATGGGTAATAAAAAGAACAAACTATAGACTGTGCATTTCCCCCAAAACAAAGAGGAAGAATACACTGAAAATCTCTATTTTTACTACTTTCTGTCTTCCAAAATCTCTACCCCAATCTACTGTGCTTGAACTATAAATATCGCCAGGAACATTTTCCATTTTTTTTTTCTTTTGGTTGTTTTTTAGGAAATAAAACATAAAATATATCCCAAATCCAGAATGTTCTGCCCAGCTTGAGGTAGGGATGGAGGAGCAGAACAAACCCTTCTGACCATATGGGAACTCGCTGTCCCTCAGCCTGAAGAAAGATGCTTTCAAGGATTGAGAAATTCCACATCAGCAGGTGCAGAACAACCTCCCTCTATTATCTCCTGTACTGTTTCATCATCAGGCCAACACAGCAAGAGGGCTTAGAAAATATCCAGGAGCTCCCTCTGGGATCTCTAAAAACACACGTCTCCCTCCATTTGCCAAACCCATTTTTTTTAGCTACCTGCAAACTGTGAGTTCCTACGTATCTTTAGACGGATACATTTTCCCTTCTGCAAACCAGGGAAGAAATATTCCCCTGTCCTTTTCAATATACATGACAGCTGGCTAATTACCTAAATTATAGCTTTGTCAATATAACTTCATTCACTCAACCCCTTTTTGTTGCTGGCAAAAAAAAAAAAAAAAAGAGCTAAAAGACCCCAGATCTTCAGGTTTGGCTCAAGAAAGTCTTCATCTTCAAGGGAGACCTGATGGTCAGAGCTCACCAAACCTACACGGAGAAGTCTCCAGGACTGCTCCAGGACGGGGGGCTTTGCACATGAGATCTTCAATTAAAGTGCTTTGCTTTGGTCGTCTATGAATAAATATACACAAATGTACTCGTTGGGAACATGAAGAGGACAGAAAACTTTTAGAAGACCTTGAGAACATGGCCCACCTCAGATGAAAAACTTCTGATTCTTTGACCTACCTCAGATGAAAAGCTTCTAACTCTTTTTCCTACTAGAGGATGGCTCTACCTGAGCACGGTCAGGTATTCGAGGTTTGCGCTCCAGCATCCATGCTGCCTCCTCTGCTTGCTCTGTCTTTGCTGTGCATCCCATCTTCTCTGAAAGGTACCTCTACCTACCAAAGGAGTGATCCAGCTATGCCTTCTGATGTATCCCAAGCCTTTACATCCCTGGCAGCTTCGGCGTGCCCTCAAGCCTGGCAGTGGCGGTTAATCGCAATTAACTCCCAGCGCCGTAACTTTCTGCCGACCAGTGAGCACTTAAACCTGAATTACTATCTGTAGTTATCGACAAGATTAAAAAAAAAAAAAAAAAAATCAAAAAGGAAGGTATCGCTAGAGTTTTAAAACCCAAGACATTTCTCTGAGCCCAGTGTGTGAGCAAGACGCTCCAGCGTCAGTCAAGGACTCAGCGGAGGTGCCTGCAAAGTCCTGCTCCTCCCTCCGCCAAGAGGCTTCCAGTAACATGACTGTACTCTCTGCTGGTTCCTGGCTTTCAGAACCTGCACAACATCCTCCAGTCTGCCGGAGCCAACCCACAGCCTGCCCGGTCATCTCAAGACACGGATGCAAGACAACAGAGCACGCTCACAAGTCTGCCGAACCCTATTATATTCATCCCTAGGGAGGTACAACCAGCGATTCTGACCTTTTCCGGGACAAGCATGAGTTTAGCATCTGTATTTGCTCAACAAATACATTAAGTTTGCAGACAAATTCCCTGGTTTTGCTTTTTTCCACATTGATTCCTCTTCCGTCGCTTCCTCTCTCAGCCAGAAAGCCCAAGCCCCCAGACGCCCATCCATCGTTGAGCTGGGTGACACCACCTAATGACACACGTCTGTTTGAAGCAGCCTTTTGCTCTGGGGACTCGCCCGGCATTACAGCTCAATTTTTTTCTTGAAAAGCAGCCCATCCTTGAAGGCAGCTGGTGCTGGGCTGCTGGCTCGGCTGCCCGCAGCTCCAGCCCGTGAGGTTTTGCTGGCAGGGGCAGAGATGAGCAGGTAGCTGCTCTAAGGAACCTCGTGCACCACAGCACAGAGCGCCCGTCAGCCCTGCCAGCAGCCAAAGCTCCTTATTTTCCGTTTCAGATATCTGCCCTTGATGTATACGCCACGAAAGCCGGAGCCCAGAGCACCAAATCCAACAGCTTTTCCTCTCCCCTAGGAGAGTTCTGGCCCAGCAGCACCATCACGATGACCTTGGTTCACCACAAAATGACCGTCTGAGAGGACACGAGCTGATGAACAACAGCCCTCAGCCTCCGTGATGACGCCGGCAACCAACAAGCTTGGTGTGCGACCACGGTGCCACAAGCCCAGGGCATGTCAAGAGGTCCTCCACTACCACCCCAACCAGCCCAGCTCCTCCGTGGAAGCCGCATCCTTCACACCAGCAAGACCCAGCCAACCCCTCGGCTCTGCTAACAAAAGCTGCAGGGCAGCCCAAGCCGGAACACGAATACCTGGAAGTAGGGAGACACCCCAACAAGCCGGTGGCTATTCTGGAAGAATCTGAAAAATCACTGAGCAGTGATTTATTCAAGAGATTCAGCAGTTCACCAACTTTGCGAAGCTTTGGAGACGGTAAAAATGTAACAAGTGAGTCTCCTGCATGAATAAAAAATTACATTTTACATAAATTAAATATATAATTTGATTAAACATGTTTATGTCTTCGCAGTGACATTTAGAATAGGAAGTATTCATTTTCTGTTTTGAAAGGAAAAAACTCTTTCAAATGTAATTTGAAGCTGTCAAACCAATCTTCTTTACAGATCTTTTAAATGTCACATACCTTCGAAAGGGGATGGCAGATTCCTTTTAAATATGCAATTGCAAACAGTCCAAGCAAAATCAAGAATTTATTAAAATATGCTACTGACATTTATACTGATTAAGTATAGCCCTTTCCCCACTCCCTTTCGATAGGCTCCTCTGCAAAAGATGTGTCACAACAGCTCCCGTTAACGCCGTAATTCCCAGCACACAACCAGCCCTTCCCAGCCAGCAAAACCCAGCTGCAGGAGAAGAACCTGCCTCTCGCTCCGCACGGGGACCGACACGAATTCGCGCTTGCCTTACAGGAAGGGTTGCGCTTTTCAGTGATTTCTTACCAGCACACCTGAAATTTATAACCAAAAATACGAACTGCGCTTAGTTTAAATCGAGCGCAGCGTTGTAGCTAATGGCTTTAAATGGAAAAGTGTATTTATCATAAGCACGGAGAAAGCCTACTGCAACTCGTTTCAGGCAACTTTGCGTATGCTTTTGTTTATAATCACAGTATCTATCCTTAGACCATTCCTTATTCCCCCAATTACAGTGCATTTCTGGAACTTTTGTCCTTTCTCTTTTCTTTTAAGGTACAGAGAAGAGGGACAGAGGAAAACCCTCTCAACTACCGATGAAGGGCCAAGTGCAGCAACGATGGCAGCTCCCATTCCCACGTACTTCCCATCAACAGACCAGACATTTTAGGGTAATTTTATTTTTTTTAGAAGCCAAAGAACTTAAATTATTATTTCTGCTCGTCTGTCACCAGGCCAGAGCGCACGGGCATAGCTCTCATTAGCTTTAATGGAAATCCCCACTGTAAATTCTCCCCTGTGAAGCAACATGAAGAGCAAGGTCATCCTGAGCAAGCATACTCAAATTGGAAAATAAAATATACCTCCCGTTTCTCGCTTCCACCACAGGGAAAACATAATGAAGCACAGGAGATTAAGCTACGATTCCTGTATCAAATCTTCCTTGTACTCTATAATTACTCAGCACAACGTATACAACAGTTACTTCTTGACAACGGGGATTTGTTGGTATCGAAAGACTTTATCCCAATGTTCTCAACTTTCTGGTACATAACCAGCAAATTACAGCACGGCCATCATAAGATAAATCACGATCAACGCCAACTCTGGCTTACTTAAAGCTTACACTTGGTATTTAAAAAATCAGAAAATAACTAAAGGGATTCTTAATGCCGCAGAAAGCACGTCGGTGGCTGGCGATGGGGACAGGACGCAGCCCGCTGGCAGCACTCCGTGCTGATCACACTGCAGAAGGTGTCCAAAGCAAGCTTGCCCGAAAATAGCCAGGACCACAATCAGCATTTTCCTGGGAGGATTCATGCACGGCATTCATCATCCTGCCATAAGTGAATTTAACGTAGTTGAGGATGGAGAGGAACTTTGCATCGGGCTTCAACGCTCAACCTCCCACCCCTGCCCGTGGCAATCGATGCTCTGCCCAAGGTGCCCCTCCATTGAATACTTGCCCACCAACCATGGATAAAACACTCTGGTGCGTTCAGCTTGTGAAGGGCAACAAAGTGACTGCCCCCAGTCGCCCATCCTTCCTTCCACCACCCTTTGCAAAGGGTGTCCAAGATTTCTGGGAGGTCCCAAAGACGCCCTTAGAAATGACAAATGTCAATAGATAAACCCTCCGTGAACACCTGCTCTCTGGTTTATGGATCTAGTATCGCCTTCTGCTGATAAAACGCTGATGATCAGCATCATAACCAGTGGAAGTTTAATAGTAAGGTCAAGCACATCACTTTTGATGGCTTCCTCACACGCGCAAAATAAGTCACTATTCTATGTTCTCGAGCTCTTCCTTTTGCTTCCCTAAATCGTATCGTCAGCACAACTCATGTGTGCTGGGCTGCCAGAGCTGATACCCACCACACCGCCCACACCCGGATAAACCAAACACCACACGCACAAGGTCATTGCTTCGTACAGCCCTTCAAACGACACCGCAAGCATCATCTTCCAAAGTGAGAGCGCTCAGCACCAGACAGCACAGCATCTTCCCTGTCCTTTCCAAATCAGTTTTCCAGCTCCCACAAAGACAATGAACCCTTTCGCTAGGAGAGGCAGCGTTACTCCCATCCCTTGCACCTGGAAAACGCTTCTCGACCAAGACTCTTCTGCCGTGTGGGGACAGCAAGGACTTTGTGTTTTGCCTCTGCTTCTCCACTAACCCAGTTGCTTTCATACAAGGTAAGACAGAAACTCGGGAGCAACCAAACACCTGAGAACCAAACGGGATCACTGGCTTTGATCATTTCCATCCCCACCGATTCGCGGGGTCCAGTTCTACCAACTCCTTCAGTCTGCAGCGCTGGGGAGCACAAGAGTTAAGCTTTCTTAACGTTTAATCTCAGTCAGTGCATGGTACTTTCCAAGCCTCTGTGAGGTCTTATGGGTTTTGTTCACAGAAATGAGTGGTCTGGACTTCAGGCAGGGCTCCTTTCCCTTTCTGCCTTTCCAGAAAAAGAGCGAAGGAACCAGCCACCAAACATTGTATATGCAGGATTTGCAGGCGGGTTCCCCTGAGGAGAACACCTTCAAATCCTGAAGGTTCTCCTCGTGAAATGAAGCCTCGGGAGATGTCAGCAGGCTGCTTTCTGACTGGTATCTTTCTCCCCAGCCACTGCCAACATCACGACACCTGGAAAAGGTAGGAAATCTGCCTGATGGGCTTCCTGAAAGTGCAGTGAGTCTGATCCACGTCCCCGCTACTCTGAAATACAATTTTGGACCACATCGCCAGCTGGTGTAAATCAGCATCGCTACAGCGGCGCGGCAGAGAGCGGAGCCTGGCCCCCGTCGCTGCTCTGAGGCGCAGGAGCATCCCTGATCTCCTCTGACAGAATCAGCGCACTCGTCACCGATGTTTTCCAGAGCCAGAGCAGGAGGTTTGCCTTTATTTCCACTTTACTGCACCCTGCTGACCCAGGACACGAGGTGGAAACGCCGACTATGGAGTGACAAGATTTAATAGCCGAGCGATAACGCGCGTCTGGTGCCAAGAGCCTGCTCCTGGCAGACAGGTATTTAGCGACTCTGCTCCATCGCGTGAGCAGCCCAGGCACATGGACACATCTCAGGAGGCCGGCCCGCAGAAGGGCCACGCCAACCTCATGACCTCTACAATAAGGAGACTCCACTCAGATTGGTTTCTCAGCAAAGTTTCCACACATGAGCTTTCCCACGACGGCTGCAACGTCCCCTCTGCACGAGCCAGTCCCATCCAAACCTGTTCCCACCTCCAAGCAGCCCCTTCGCTTCTTGTTTCCTATCCCACAGCAGATCCACGTCCTCCTTCACCTCCTCCATCTTCATCTACCACAGTGCCACCACACTAAGCAGCCCCAGCATCTCCCAACGCTAGATGTCCACCAGAGATGCCATTTCTCCTTCCCGGACCACGCTGTTTGCTTGATTTGTGGAAGCAGAACAGCAGAAGCAGCCACGGAAGGAGTATCACGTGAAGATATTTATGGCAAAATTAGAGAAACATAACACAAACCCCATACAGAGCGTGTGAGTACGTAAGCATTTCTCCTGCCGTAACATAATTAATGCAAAACACATTGGGATCCTGTTCTTCTTCCAATGCGACGCAGGCATTATTTTTGTTGATCCGTCTGGTCGGGTTTTCGAAAGCCATCGCTTCCTGCATTCCACAACAGAAACGTTACACCCACAGAACCTGGTACCGTTTCTTTCTATTCTTCCTGCCTCTATTATATTTATTTATTCAGCTATCCAACGTGAAAGGCCATAAATCACACTGCTACTTAAGTCACGGGGGGAATTCCTTTAAACGTAAGTAAAAACTCATAAATAAGTTCCTGCAGTCAACAATGCACTCATTTTCTTCTCTGCTTTCACACTAATCTTCCAGCTAACAAATCAAATAAAGTACCCAAAAAATGTAATTATTCCATTGTGGTAATCATCTCCTTCCACTCAGAGCACACCTGGGCTTATTTCTTCTCAAATTAAAATTAGAGAGGCTCAGGCCAGTGGGAGTGAGAGGAGGAAAAGTTACAAGGCACTGATAAACCCAAGGTATGATGAGGAAAATCCTCAACTCGACCAAAGCCCTGCATCTTGAGCAGAAGGCACGCCCCTGCTAGGTTGGTGGAAAAAAAGTGACACCAAATCCAGTTTAGCCTGACTTTATATCACCATCATTCATGGCATGGTTTTCAAGGCAATGAAGTGCATGATCTCAAAAGAAAAAAAAAATAAAATATTATTTTAATCCCTGGACAATTCCTCCAAACTTGCTGGAAGCAACGCAGCTACAAATAAAGTCAGGAATCAATCTGTGACAAAGTCAGTAGGGGGAAAAAAAAAAAAAAAAAAAAGCCAAGAAACACTTTTCAAAGTGCACCCACACAAGACACGTGGGGCGAGCATTTATTTTACCCTGCGGGAAATTTGTTGCCCGTGTCCCGTTTATCAGCCCTCGTCACTCCCAAACCCTGCCTGCTCGCACGGCGCTGAGATCCACCGCCGTGGGCACCTCAGGACCCAGCAAGGTAAATGCCTCCGGGAAACCAACCCACGCACAGACACGGCCTCGCCCCCTCCCACCGCCCCACGCCGCCGGGATGCGAAGCGGTGGCCAGCCTCGACAGCAGGGCCAGAAGCATCGGGCTAAAAATAAATGGACAGAAATAAACTCGCCTCGGCTGGCAGCCTCCCGAGGAACCACACGCACAGGACTTGAGAAGGAAAAAAAAAACAAAACCCAAAATAAAACAAAACACAACAACCCTGCAGTCATCAATTTGCATCCGGCGCTTCGTGCAGCGCGGCGAAAGGAACGGTGTCAGAAATAAAAAGGTAAGAGGCTCAGCGCTGGCACCAGAGCGTGGAAACGCGCTGGAGACCTCGCCTGGCTGGGCAGCGCCCGGGAGCATCCTCATCCTCCCCACAGGACATCTGGGAATGGCAGAAGCTGGCACAGCCCCCCCAGGAAGGTGATGCTCCAGGTAAATGGAGACAGAGGGCAGCTGGTAACCCTATTCTACACCTTTTTTTTTCCTTTACTCTTTCATTTTGTCATCTCCAAACTAAACTCATCACAAGCTTTTACACCCGAACGCCTTCTGTAAGCCTGCGAAAGGTGCAGATTTGCAGCGCTGAAACAATGGACGCTCAGACCTTAACATTTAGAACATTTGCACTTTAGATGCCAAACGCTTTGTTTCAAAGGCTGCAGGTGTGTCCTGCCCTGTGCTTTGCAAACGCAGCCACACCTCCAAAGCAAACACCTAGTTAGCTTGGATTCCTTCTTAATCTGATTTATGGGATTGTTTTTGTACCAGAGAGTTCAGGGAAGGACACCGGAGCCATTTGGAGGGGCGGTTGGTTTGTTTTTTTAAATTAGCTGGTTTGGGGAAAGATGCACATCACAGGACACTACACTCTAGGCTGGCCAAACCCTCAAAATGAAAAGGGACTACGCTGAAAACATCGATGTAGCCTTCAACGAGGACCACCACCAACTCACTAAATTGCACAGCAGCCAGGTCCCAGGGTGAGACATGTCCCGTGGCTTACGTGAGGCAGGGATGGCCAGCGAGCCACCAGCTACATCACCAGGAAAAACAGCACTTTCCTCCCAGCAGACCCGATCTTGAGTTTTCTGAGGGTTGTTTTTGAACGCCAGTATACTTGTTTGACACCTTTGAAGTGAGGTACTCCTAATTCTGTATGATAGAAGGTGATTTTTTAAAGCAGCGCTGTCAGCTCCTGATGAAAACGTCCGTTTAGTGATTTAGAGGAAAAACCAGACGAGACCTTGTATGAGCAGAGGCCCTACAGCTGTTGGTGAGCAAGGGCTGTGGGATCCCCTCTCCTGCCTTCGGACACTCAGCATGGTCTTGGCCAGCTCATTTAACCCACAAAATGTTCTGAAATCCTCAAAGCCCTCAGAATACCACCAAAAAATCTCCTATCGCTTCTACCGGCAACCTAAACTCCTTTACATGAGGAGAGAATTAACCAGACAGCGAAGTGATGTTGTGCCTGTTCACTAAATAAGAATGCTCTGGCAGCTTCCTTAGGACTTGACAGAATTCCCTGCAATTCCCAGCAAGCCCAGCCCGGTCAGGCGTTGGAAACGGGCAGGTCTAACTGCTGAAGGTATCCACGCCAACAGAGGGCAAGAAAAGAAAGTCATGAATGGTTAGAAGAGAGCAGGACTGCCCGAGCACCTCAGCTTCACGTCGCCATCCCAGGAAACAACGTATTTTTAAAGCCTTTTTTACCTACCTGCTATTTTCCAGTCATAAAAAAAAAAAAGCTATGGGACGCAGAGCGTCGTTAACGCGTGCCGCAACCTGAACGCAGCAGGAAATTTTAACATTTCAGCCGCATCCACCAAACCCTCTAACACATGTATATTTTATTTGATTTACTGCGACGCTTTTCTTCCATCTCTTGAAAGTAATTTTTCTCTAAAGCGTAACTGCTTAATTGGCAAGTGTACAAAATATAATTACACCGCATACAAGTTTCAATATTGCTTATGGGAATATCACCGTTGATGCATTCTGCTTTATTCTGTGTTTAATCTCTATTAAGAGATCTGTATGAAAATAGCTAGGTACTCTCGATTTTATAAACACGACGCGGCGTTCAGTCATTTCTCCGCCTTACCGCCGCCCAAACAAATGCAAATGAAAGACAACAGAAAATTCCTGGGCTAGCCTAACGCGGTGAAGTTAATACAATTCTCATGTTTTCCTCCAAAGAAAGTGCAGCGCGCGCCGAGAAAAAATCACCAACCTCTCCAGGCTTAGGTTTGTCACATCCATTACGCCACCGGCGCGAGGGCAGGACACGGTACGTAGGAATACATCGCTTTTAATGACAACTTTTATTAGGTTCCTCACAAGGACCTTTGCAGTCGCATCTTTTCCAGGGGCCGGGTAACGAAGCAGACACACGGATGCCTTGTGCCAACGTGGTGAGCGGCGCCTGGTCCTCAGCAACAAAAAATAAACCCCTTGCCCTCCGTGCTCCCAGGCACACCAGTGCAACTCCCAGTGAATTCCCATCCAGCCCCACCAACATCCCCCCATCCCAGAGTAACTCCTGGTACCACAGGCATTTACACACGCGAGTAACGTTACGCGCAGGAGTAGACAAGCTGCCTGGAGTGGGTCTCACTGGTCTGATGGCTAACTAACATCAGCGTGTTTTAAGTGCCTTAAAGGTTTATTTCATTTGCTGGAGTAATGAGATTAATGCGATGTTTGTTTGTTTAAGCTAAATCATACAAACATCTAAATGTCCTTAATTCACAGCATTAGCCCAAGCTGTGGTACCCTGGGAGCCCCTCTTGCTGTCCTGCTTTTAACTGCACCAACAAATTCCTATTTTGCTCCAGTTTTGCTCTCAGAGCTCTGCCAGCACCCCCACACCTCGGGTAGCCAAATAAACCATTAAACGTCGCCATGCACTGCCTAATGTTTGCACGTGCTCTCTATTTTCTTGGCAACTAGGCTTTTAACACATTCTAGACCTAAAAATCCAGGGTAAATCAAGCAGATATAAACGTGCAAATATACCTATACATACACACAGAGGGGATTCGGACCAACGTCCCTGCCGTAGCGGCTCCTGCATACTCAAGCACGACACGGACCAGAGCCCGGCGACCCCACCAACCTCATCCACGAATGATGGATGAGATGGACAGACCATCTGCAAACTCATCTAAAAGCAGAGTAAAATTGCAAACATCCACCTGCGTGTCCTCACTTCCAAATAAAAATAATTTCGCAGACAGACGCCTTGGTTTTGTTCCAACCTTGACCTGTGCCACATATAATTATTTTTTTTTAAATCAGTTGGACCAGTTTGCCCTCCTGTCTACATTTTTCTGTTCAGAAGTTATTTTTCAGGACTAGAGTTATTTTGGATGTCCTGTGGCCAACAGGAGCTGACTCAGTTTGAATAAATCCCATGTGATTAGATAAAGCACAAAACTCTCAAAAAGAATAATAAAAATCCCCCCTCACCTCCCTCCTGCACTTCAATTAATTTAGGTCCGACTCAGGCATTAGCCATAATACAGGCTAACACAGACTCTGCCAACTTCTTACCTAGCGCTAAGTACTTGGTGTTGACACTGGAGGCAACTCATCCCTGCGACAGATACAAGGAATTTTTTAGGGAAATAGTAGAAAGATGAAAAATCCACTTCCAGGTACACGTCTCCCCTCTGCAAGTCACCCTCTTGAAGAAAACGCTGGCATTCGGGATTTGCAAACATCTGGACAATCTCATTTAAACAATAGGCTTTCATGCATTTTGAGGTCCAAAGAGACCGCTACGATTTTCCAGCCATGACACTGCATGCTAACTTACATCCCTGCTTGAGCATCGTTCACTCCAATGAACAAACATCCCCGATTTTGGCGTTTCCAAAGGTAGAGAAACCACCAGCACCTTCAGCAGCCTCTTCCACCATCACTGGTGCTGAAACCTCAGCTCCTGCCTTCGCCTTCCAGCCACCGGCTCTTGTTAAAACTCCACTGCTAGACCCAAAAGCTCTTGACTATTCAACTTATTCCCCCCACAACACCACTGACTGTCTTAACCAACTCACCTCCCAACACCCTCATGGACAGGTCAAGTGGACAGACGTCCCACACTCTTTCCCCGCATCCCTTCCCGACTCCTTCTGCGTTCCCGCAGCGCTCGGCTCCTCCTCGACACGCGCCGGGGACACGGCAGCTGCCACGTCCCTCCTCCAGCCCGGCAGCCACCTGCCAGCCCAGGTAAGGCGCACACAAGACCTTTGGCCATAATCTCCTACTAGCGGCGCTCGCTCGTGACTCCTCGCTCCTCTATAAAGACATGATTTCTCCAGACAGCATCCTGGAGGGACGGCCGGCGTTGTTTGCTCTGCGATACGAGAAATTTACAGTTGGCCATCTGAGAAGTATTACCTGCGTGTATCCAAGCAATACAAATTGCTTTTAGCAGCGGTCACTCCTTGTCATTATTTACCGCTCTCCCAATCTTAGCGACACTGCGAGCTTTAGCCACGGTGACTCGGTGCCTTATCACGGGGTTGCTCACAACCACGCTAAGCGGCAGAAGGACAAAAACAACCGCTCGGAGAAATGGATGTTTGGGAATG
Organism: Trogon surrucura; assembly: GCA_020746105.1. Taxonomy (NCBI): domain Eukaryota; kingdom Metazoa; phylum Chordata; class Aves; order Trogoniformes; family Trogonidae; genus Trogon; species Trogon surrucura. The sequence continues at coordinate 3,620,168 of CM036621.1, read as the reverse complement.
ATTTCTGATTTTACAACTGCGTTCGGAGAGCTGGCGCTCTGCTGGGTCTCAGCCAGTCGCTCTTCTGCACATCCCCAAACGGAACAGCGGTGCTGTGCCGAGCTGTGCCTCTTGTTGAATTTCAAGCAATGAAAAATCCCCGCAGCTGCCTTTATCAGCCCCACTGAGGAGCTTTTTAAATGACAAAAGACAAGTTAGTTCGAAAGGATGTGCTGCTCTTAAACTCATGCTGGTGGAGACAGGGTGCATCGCTGTCCTTCCCTCCTCCACCAACCGAGTCCCCAAGCAGCCTCAAAGCATCTGCCCAGGACCCACGTTAAGCCGACAGGTCCGTGCTGTTCAGCCTGGCCCATTTACTGCTTCTCCACACTAACGCAACACCAGCATCGCTACAGTTCATGGGGAAATCTCCAGTATTTCAAGACTTAATACGAAAAAAAATAAAAATGCATTACCGGCTCTTTTATTCTGTAAACCTCTTCAGTGAGACACACCGGGGCTGACACACAAAAGTCTGATTAAAGCAGTGGCTGTTTAATATTCCCTTCTTCCACAATCCTAACAGGGTCTACACATACTATTACTTTCCCCCTCACCAAAAAAAAAGTGTAGTATTTTCGTCTTTTCTATTAACTCCACCTACTAACCTAGTTTTATTTCTAATATTTTACAGAAACTGTTGGGTGTTCTCATCACTACTGGCTGCAGCTTCCTTTTGCCTTTTTCCTCAAGCTCTGATTTACGTTCTCTGCTTTAGATTCCCCCCCTCGAGCACTCGGATGTGCAATGTTGGCCGTATCACGTGCACCCCACTTTGGCGCCCAGCACCTTAAACAGCCCAAAGCACAGACTGGAAGGGCGACAGGTGAAGGTGGAGCAGGCAAGCAGACACCCACTTTGCCAAATTCGTCCTCCTGATACATCGTTCGACTACATTTTTGTTCAGAAATAACTGCAACAAAAAAATCAGTAGCCACAATCTCACTGTTCAGGGCTAAATGTGAGATTTCATACTCCAAGCAAGGCTGGAGCTAGTGCTTAGTGAGGCTGGGTCACCTTCAAGAAAACGCAAATTCAAGAAATATGTCGAACTTTTAGCCAGACGAAACTAAAATTGCACTTTGTCTCCTTAAATCTGTCTACGCTGCTTCTTTCTAATGCTCACAGCTTTTGTTGTCCAGACAGATACAGATCTACGCATTCTGCTCTTCAAACGCTAAGGATGGGAAAAACCTGTCAGAATAATACAGAACTGCCTGAAAAAAAGCAACTCTGGATGTCCTGACACGGCTGTGCTCTCAGCCCTGTCCAACCCTGGCCATGGGGCTACCAGAAACACTTCTGATACTTGGAATAAATCATATCACAGCATATCAAAAAAATCTTGCTTCCTTCTAGGAATGGAAAATAGGTATTTCTTCTGAGAAACGCTGCTGTTATTAGAAAAGGGCAAGGGCTGCAGTCTGCATAGGTAGGCCAGTACTAAACTTCTGGATACCCTAATTGTAGCTCGAACATTGCACCTCACCATTTCTGTATGAAAAGAGCTACTGGCTCGGGCAAGCGGCAAATATAAACCCTACATGAGCTTGTGCTGCGGGATCATGAAACTTCAGCTCACTGCAAAAATCATGAAAGCTGATGAAAAGGATTTTTTTTTCCCCCCGTCTATTGAGCTGCAATTACTTTCATCCACAACTAATCACAGCGAAGCTCACGTCTCTCAACTTTTAAGTGTAACATCTAGTATTTAGCCTAATTACTTTGCTTAAATTGCTGATTTCTTCCAGCAACCCCTCTCATGCAGAACCGGGTTTTCAGCATAAAACCAATAAAAAATTCTACACTTTACGACAGCTCTACAGGTGCCACTACCACCTCCTATATTTGGCCTGGCATGTTTTTAAAGTGGAATTCATGGGGTTTTCCCTCCAGCTAACACAAACCAAGGCCACTCCTCCCCACGTACATATGTCTCGTCATAAAACTAAAGGCTACACTGATAAAAGCAGGGAGGAGAGTTGATGAGGGAATTCCAAGGGGCCTGCAGAAGGTTGATTTTTAATTAACAACTTTATCTGGAGCCTGAGTTATGAGCTCCTCGCGCCCAAAGCATTCTTTGTGCATCACCTGTGGAAGAACGAGGCGGCCACGGAGACCTCACAGAATCACAGAATGTCAGGGATTGGAAGGGACCTCGAAAGATCATCAAGTCCAATCCCCCTGCCAGAGCAGGAACGCCTCGATAATGCTACACAGGAACGTGTCCAGGCAGGTCTTGAATGTCTCCAGAGAAGGAGACTCCACAACCTCCCTGGGCAGCCTGGGCCAGGGCTCCGTCACCCTCACTGAGAAGAAGTTTCTTCTCGAGTTTAAGCGGAACCTCCTATGTTCCAGTTTCAGCCCATTACCCCTTGTCCTATCAGTGGTTGTCACCGAGAAGAGCCTGGCTCCATCCTCGTGACACTCACCCTTTACATATATTGTAAACATTAATGAGGTCACCCCTCAGTCTCCTCTTCTCCAAACTAAAGAGCCCCAGCTCCCTCAGCCTTTTCTCGTAAGGGAGATGCTCCACTCCCTTCCTCATCCCAGTTGCCCTGTGCTGGACTCTCTCCAGCACTTCCCTGTCTTTCTGGGAAGCCTCGGCCAGGTACGCACGTGGGGGTGAGCACACGCACTCGGGATGCTGGACCCTAAAAGATGCAGGAAAGCCGGGAGAGCTCCTCATGTTCACACCCGCAGGCACGAACAGGGCCAAAAGAGAATGGGATTATTGAAAAAGGAGGGACAGTGTTGCAGCAGTTTCCCTCTGAACATCAACCGGAATATCCATAAAGGCAGCCTGAGAACCTGCAGAGCTCATCGCACCCCACGGCGCAACAGCCGCTGTCTGTGCAGGAGTCAGCCCTGCGATTAATTGTCGGTTTTCTTTATTTTCATTCCCAACAACAATGCCAGCAGTGCGTGGAAACGAACGGGATTTCCATCTCCTCCTCCTGCTTCTTTTGGGACCGCTCCTGCACACCCGTGGCTCCTCCCAAAGCCCATCAGCATTTCAAAGGGGCTCAACTGTACTCCCAGCCAGCATCGCCTACACCTTGCCGAGCCACGCATTATTACAATAAGACCAAAAATCCAGGCTAACTTCGGAATATCCGACAATTTTTGCCAATCTCCTTCAGTGCAGAAGCTACTCTTCTATTCCAAAGTGAACGGGTCGCTAAAAATATTGACAGGCAGCATCCATAACATATCTGTTATACTTAGCAACAGAGAATCCATCTGCATTATTCCTGGTCTCATTAAAGACTTGGCTCCTTGTAAATATTATGTCTCTAATCCACACGTTCTCCCTCCGCGCTGTGCTTCAGGGGTCTATTTAAGTAATAATCGGTATGCGTTGTTGCAAAGAAATAGTGGCTGAGTGTTTGACAACATTGCACAAGTTAACGTACACGGGAGCAACCCCGGCAGTCCTCGTGTGAAAAATCAATTCCGTGAGGTTCTCTCCAGCATCTCTGCAAAAAACCTCAGGGCCACGGTACCCTGCGCCTCCTACACCTGGGTCCAAAGAAAGGTGTGGTCAAGTCAACCTCGATTTGGCCATGGTGGTAAAGGTCCTTCCTCATCTCATGCTGCTCAGACTCGTTGGTGGGGATTAAGGAGAGGACCTGAGCAAGGTAGAGCCCAAAATTCAACAATGAGGCAGGTTGCTTTAACCTTATCAAACCTAATTCTGGCACGAAGGCTCGGCAGAAGCCCAGAAGTAAGCAGGGCAGCTACTTTCGGCAGGTCCACTGGTTTTTATTGGCATAAAGGATACATGAAATTACTGCCAGATAGGGTTGGAGAAGTAAGTCATTAATAATTTAAATCTACTACTGATGTATTCAAGTAACTTGGGGTTTATTTACATTTTGCAGTAAAATCCCAGAACAAATGGGACTTTATGGATGCCCATCAAGATGCCTAAGCCAGCACCACCCAGAAGATCACAGCTTCCATCAGCTGTGGAGCAGGTGGACGCTGGCAGGTGACGCTATCCCACAGGCTGTCCAACCCCGGCAAAACTGCAGAGCAGGGACAAGCCTCCAGCATGTCCCTGGAGTGGCCTCCGTTTCTGGGCTAAAATAATAAAAAAAAACACCTAAAAATCCCAGAAGTTGGCAACCCCATCACAGAGCAGCACTGATGACCTCTGTGCGGGGTTGATGGGTCCATCAAAGTCAGTACTAACAATCAGGCCACTCTGGTTCCACCGCGTGTTTTTCCTTCCCATCTAACTCCAGCTGTGTTTCTGTTTAACAATCCCATGGAAGTTACAAATCATAGAACCCAGGCACTAACAAATCACTACAGAGCAGAAAAACCAGCACCAACTTCGCCCGCAGGGTGACCGAGATCCTCCCACGCCGCACCACCACCGTGCTCCTCCCTCACCAGACCAAGTACAACAAGCCCAACCCACCAAAGCGAACCCCAAAACCCGCACAGTAGGAATTAGCTCGCAGTCTCGACACAGAAAGTCCAACTGGGGCATCAAACCTAGGGGAGACTGGAGCAAATCTGGACTTGGGCCCCTCTTGCCTTGAAGATAAACGTGGCAAAGTGGGACCTCTTATTCAGAAAAGAGCCACTAGACCATTGAGAAAGAGAAGTCTTCACCTTTCTCAGCCCAATCTCACCGTCGCGTTTCCGAACGTGATGCCTCGACATTACCACCTCAGAGAGGAGAAACAGAAAAGAATTTAAAACCTCCATATGCGTATTCCTCTGAAAACAATTCCTGCTTCTTAAGAAGCCATCAGGGCTCAGGGTGCAAGAAAGGGGAGTTCGCACTCCTAAAGCATCATCGTAGAAATAATAAAACCCAACTGACTCTCCTGTGCTCTGTAACCAAAGTCTCGTGCTGACTTCACAGAGAACGTTACCTGGTGCCTTCCTGGCTCTCTGGAAAACGTCAAAGATCCCAATCTCCTCATTGCCAACCCCCCCGCTCCAGCATTTCGGTGTTCCCTGCAAGAGGGGACCCCAAAAAACACCCTGTGTCCCCCCCCGCACGGTCCTTACTCGCCTGCGAGCCCTGACGCTGCTCCCCCTGCCAGATTCCACAATCTACATATCCTTAGCGGAAGAGTTAAGTTTCATTTTAAAGAGTTAAGTGGGCTGTGCTGAGGAAATAGAAGACATTTGAGGGCTTTATCCTTCTTACAACAAAAATCTCATTCCTACTGGAGCCTGAGAACAAGTATAAAAACTACTCAGATCCGGATCGCGTTTCCTTACTCTCTGTTGTAGAGCCAGGAGACTGGGGCAGGTTCTCACCCTCCGTGGAATAACCAAACATACAAAAAGGTGTGATTCTATTGGGGGCTAGCGGGGGAGCTGCAAACAGATCTGGGAGGATGGGTCCTAAATTTCTAGGGCAGTTTTGAAAAGCTCCTCAGTTTGAAAAGCTCCTCACCAGCAGCTCCGCTCTCCACTTGTTTAACTTACCACAGCTCGAATGTAAAGAAAGGAATCCTTGCTAGATCTGATGAGAGGAGTAAATATGACACCTATCAGATTTTATGAGACAGCATCATCCACCAGATTTTAACAAAACACTTGCAAATTGTCAGTGCTGTGTTTAGAGAAGCTTTTCCACTTCTTCTGCCTAAACACGAAGCCACTTTTACCTCCTACACGTAGTAAACAGCATCGAAAAAACTGTAAAAACTAGCCTACCTTTTCCAAAAGCCTGAGCAAACCCAGATTTAGGGTGGCTTTTTATTTTTTTTTTTTCCATTAAAGTACACATTCTTACCAGAGTCAGCTGAACTGAAGAAGTTTTATTTGAACTGCAGCCAGCCCGATGGATAAATCGACTTTCCTGGCCAAAGGTTTCAGTTCACTACTTCCAACCCCTTGCCCGGGACTCAAGGCTGATGTTTTTCCTGATATGAGGAGTATTATCACCGGACCCCAGTGACAAGTCTTTATACTGCAAGGACAGCATTAAAAGACGACAGCTTTTGCTCTGGGGAAATTCCTTTGAACATTTTCCAGCCCGGGAAAGCACAAGTGGAAAAGGGCAAGAGGGGAGGGATGGGAGGGAGCTGTCAGCAAACGGGGCTGCAGCTCTGCAGGGCATCCCCCCGGCCGGCCAAACCTCTGGGATTCCCAGCTGGGAAGAAAACGACCTTAAAACCAAGGCAAGCTGACCACAAGAAAACGATCCCCTACGATTTGTACCTTATAAAGTCGACAATCAACCTCCGGCCAGAGAAAGCACCTCAGTCTGAAATTTTAAGGGAAAAAAAGCAAAGTCCAACATTGCCTGCAAACCCGCCTTTCAAAAGGCAGGAGTGTCTCACCACTATCTTATTTCCTATTCCGCTGTAGAAAGACTTAGTTATGACTCTGAAAGGGAAAGGTACTTTGATTGCCCACGACTGGAAGAGCTTGGATCAAGCGAACAACCGCCTGCAGCCCCCCGAGTTTGCTAACGATGGAAGCGAACCTCCGTCCCCGCTGATGGCTAACAGGTGGGCTTCACAAACGGGTCCAAAAATACAAAGCTCCTCTCTAAAAATACCGCCCGGCATCTACAACGCCAGCTCGTGCAGGAAAATACTTGACGATAGCTGACGCTTCCCAAACAATCACTTTTATAGGAACTTCAGGCTGCCCCCGCAGCAGAAAGTTTTGCGAGGCGAAGAATACAAATCTTTGTTTAAGATTCGAGCCCCCGTGGACGAACCCATTCCCTCGGCCAGCTCCGGAGCTCAAGCACAAATCAGCTTTACGGTAATAACAGATTACAGAACACATCGCCGCAAATAATTTCTCCTTTTTTTTTTTTTTTTGCTTCTCTCTTACTACAGGATGCGTAATTGAAATGTCTGCGATTCAACAATCACCTCTGAATTCATAAATACCTCATAGTATTCCGAACACACTCTCCTATAATGAGACCGTCTTCAATTTTCCTTGGTAAAGAGACCTTTAAAGAATGCTAAAGCAGGTCGGCGCCCTTATGCACTGATGGAAACAGGAACAAAAGCATTTTGTCACCAGGCATCTCGTCTATCATTATTTTCTTCACTCTCCTTAAACAAACTGGAAAGTACGTGCCTTTTTTTTTCCCCCCCCTTTTCACCACCCTCCCCTTCCTCGCTAAATATCTGCAATAACTGCAATTTCATTCCCGTCGGTAAGCCACCATCTGTATGAAAACAACGGTCCATTATACCTCACCGGCCCTGGCTGTCCTTCTTTTATTTTTTCCCCCCTCTGCTTCGCTAATGTTTTTTAAAAACACAGGATTAAAATGTCATACCATCCCTCACGTTCTAGGGAGCCGTGCGTATTCCTCTCTCCTCCGGTCACGGTATACTTAATCAAGTGTGAATGATTAAAGCGCTTCAATTAGAGCTCCGTGCATTCATCGCAGGCAATTTCGAAAGCGGGCGGCGAAGTGCAGCTGAAGAAGAAGAAATCACTTCTACTACTTTGGAGATCTCTCCATCTCCCACTTTTTCTCCTTCTTCCCCAAGCCCAGCCGGGGCAGAGCCGGCAAAGTACCCAGAGCTCAGCCCCAGCCCGGATTTACCTCGGCAGGACAAAAGCCTATTCTTTCTCCTGTCCAGCAAGTTATGGGGGGGAGTGGGTTTGGGATGTATTTTTATTTATTTATTATTATTTTGGGGGTGAAAAGGCGTAAATCCGCGCACCTCCTCCGCCATCGCTTTCGAATAGAAACGCTTCCGAATTTCCAGAAAACAAACAAACACGAAAATCTAAAAATATATAAATATAGGATTTTTTTTTTGGAGGAGGAGGAGGAGGAAGGAAGAGGGAGGGCGCAGCCCTGCCCTGCGGACACCCGGCACCGCGCACCTTCCGCGGGGAGCTGCTACGAGGCGCGGCGGGCGAGCGCGAAAGAAAATTGAAAAGAATTCAAAATTAAATTATTTTTTAAAAAAAAAACATGTATTTTTCCAAAATAATAAATAATAAAAACAACTAACCCCCCTAAAAAAACACCCCAACCCGGCGGCCACCGGTTCCACGTCCCCCGAACGCCGCATCCGCGGCGTTCGGGGGACGCGGAACCGGCGGCCGCCCCCGCGCAGCGGGGTTTTCCCCCCCTCCCTTTCCCCCTTTTTCCCAAACTTTCCTACCGCCGCCGCCCCGTTAATCCACCGGCAGATGTTGCCGCCGGCTCTCGGCACTAAGTAAACAATGCGGGGCCCCGCCACAACAAAAGATTCCCCGCTTCCCACCCCCCCCCTTCCCACTACTCCCCCGCGCAAACTACGCGCCCGCCTCCCGCCACCATCGCGTACGCACCCTCCCCCTCTTTTTAAAAAAAATAAAAATGAGAATAATAAAAAAAAAAATGATTCCTCCTCCATCCAAGCTAAGATGTCCGTCCTTCTCTCTCCGCGGAGACACTCGAAAAAAATAAAATACGCAACCCCCACGGTTTTCTTGGGGGGATTTTTTTTACCTGCTCCCCGGCTCCGCCGGCAGCCCCGCACCGGCTTCTTCAGCTCCGCATCCCTTCCCGCATCCACCGGGGGCTCTGCCTGCCGGAGATCCACCTTAAAAAAAAAAAAAACGCCACCCGCTCGTACACCTCACAAAAAAAAAAAAAAAAAAAAAACAAACCACACCAACTTAATCCTTCCCCCCCCGCCCCTTCTTCTTCTTCTTCTTCTTCTTCTTCTTCTTCTTCTTCTTCTCCGCTCTCCTGCTCCGCCCGCCGCCGCGCCGGGAGCGGACGGGGGCAGCGGAGCCCCGCCGCGGAGCCCAGCAGCAGCGGGGAGGATGCTAATTGCAACTTGGAGGGGGGGGGAGGAGGGTCTCTGGGCTCTTTTCTCTTTCTTTTTTTTTTTTTTTTTTCTTTTTTTTTTTGTCCAAAGGGGAAAGTGCCCGGGCGGTACTGGGCGGAGCGGACTCTCCTCCTCGCCGCGCTGGGTGAGCGGAGGGAGAGGTAGGGGCTCTCGTTGCCTTTTTTTTTTTTTTTTTTTAATTTTTTTTTTTTTTTTTTTGGGCAATAGGCGGGGTCTGCTCGTTGCAAACCAATGACACAAACCCACATGGACCAGCCTCGCCCCCTATAGATACTCTTCACTACAAATAGGCTCTCTCGGGGGATTAGTGGATCAGCTAAAGTACAAACAGACGCAGCGAGAAAGGGGCGGAGGGGGGGGGGGGGACACGACGGGGGAGGAGGGGACAGACATACACACACACACACCCGGCGGAGAACGGGACCGGGACCCGCGGGGAAGGGGCTTCCGCGGGTGCGGTGCCTGTTGCGCTCACGGAGCGGGGGGGTCCGGGGGCTGCCGCCTTTGTTCGGCCACCCGCGCCCAGCGCGGCCGCGGAGCTTCCGCGACCTCCCCCGGGGGCTTCCGCGACCGCCCCCCGCTGGTATTCCGCGTCCCCCCTCCTTACCCGCCAGGGTCTTGCCCTGCCCGGCAGCCCCAAACCCAGCGTAAAATGATATCATGATATAATATAATGATATAATGACACAATATAATGATATAATGACACAATATAATGATATAATATAATGGTATAATAGAATGATACAATATAATGAAATAATATAATGGTATAATAATGGGAGGAGGGTGTTACGGGTCCCCACCGCAGCCCCCCAGGGACGCCAGGCCCCCCCGCCCCGTCTACTCTAATGGATAATTTTTAAATCATCACCTTCCTCGCCCCGCATGGGGTTGGAAATTGATGTTGGGGACCCCCGGTCCCGCTGATATCTCCAAAAAGGTGGGGAGGGACGGGGCAGCCCCCCCCGACGCCTCTTTCAAGGCGTCGGGGGGGCTGCCCCGTCCCTCCCCGCCCAGTGCCTTTATTTGTATTTATATTCCCCCCTCCAATAGATTTGGGAATGAATGTTTTGACAGACGTTCTCCGTCGCAAGAACGCGGGCAGGTCATGATCCCATCTTTTTTTTGTTGTATAATCATCGAGCCTTCTGCATTATATATATATATATAAAATATTTTTTTTTCTGTCCTGCGCTTCTCAATCAGCCCGTGGGAAAAAAAAAAACAAAACACATTTTCTAGTCAAATAAACGCCTTGAACCGCAGCGATTGTCCATCAGAATTAATAAGCGGGCTTCGGGTTTTGTGGGGGAAATTACATGGTGAAAGAGCCTAAAGATTTTGACCATCCCTTGCATTTTTTTAGCTCCCCGCTGGATGTTTGCACCGTGCCCATCATTTGTCCTCTGAGCACCCACTGCTGCCTCTGTCCCACAGATTTTGAAGCCTTGTGTGGCCTCCATTCACGGGGATTCCCTGTGGCCACCCCATGAAACCCATGACCTGGGGGACAGCCGGGCACCTCCAAGTGGATTTTAGCAAGATTTAGCAGCTTTCGGCTGGAAGGCGCGTCTAATTCTGCACTTTTCCTTCAGGAAGAAGAGAAAACCCTGCCTGCCTCACGGGAAACCTCGCCACGGAAATCACAGTCTCTGTATTAGCGGCATTTCTTGGGTTTCCGTCATTAACGACACCGCCAGCTGTCGAAATACTATGGGCAGCTCCTCAAGGTGTGGAACTTGGGCCGCGATGAATAAGGGCACCAACCGAGGACTTGCTCATGGCTTTTCAGCGGCGAGTTTTTTAAAACTGCAACCAACATCGCTCTTTGCTGTAGCCAATTTGCTTTATTAAACATTCTGGGTGCGACGCATGGGGGGCACGGGGCAGGGAAACGGTGATGGCTTCCAATAAATAACGTTGGGTCCATCCTATAAACAAAGTAAGTGACGTACGTCGAGGCTAAAGCCACAAATAATTATTTCACTGCTGGAGCGATTAGATTACAGGTTGTAAAGGAGGAAGCTCTGAAGCAAACATCGTCAAGTTTAGCAGGGGGCAATCCTCAGGCATGTGGGGTTTTCCTCAGCCGATTTGGATTGCGATCGAACATTCATCAAGTGTGAAATAGCCTTTGTAATGAGGCGCTAGGGAAGAAGATGCACGGTACGTTCGGTGGGGGGGCCCAAACCCATCGTTTTTTAACTTCAAATTGCAGCTTTTAAAACGTCCGCCCAGCTGCTGCCCAACCTTGAAGCAGCTTCATCTCCTCCAGTAGCTCACCTGTAAAATTACTGGTACCCCTTAGGAACCAAGCCCTCCCAGCGTGATATTTTTAAAAAGTCGAAGGAACTTTAACAAAAACCCCGCACTTCTTATGAGTCCTTGCAACATGGACACTGGGTGGTTGGGGTGCAAAGTTTACGTGGCGCCCCTTTTCCCTGGCAGCCAGGTTTCACCTCACTCGCTGAAATAAGGCTCCTCCCTGCTGCTGCTAATTAACCGCAGGGCTCGCCCGGTGCCGCCGCTTCACGGCTCACTAAAATATAACAGAAAGCCTGCAGCCCCGCTGTCTGAGAGTTATATTTGATGGATTCGTCATTATTTTTAGGACGGGATTACACGCTTTTCTTGCCAATAACTTGGTTTCGACCAGCAGTGGATTGGGGCAAGCGGCGATGTTCGGATGCCGTCTCCCGACCCACGCGCCGGCTTCCGAGGAGCCAAAGGCATCACACGAGCCCCCCCCAAACCCCCAGCACCGTCACACCTTCCCTCTACGCACTCCGCCGACACGTCAGCCTGAGCGCAGCACCTCCCGCTACGCCGGAACGTCTCAAGACCTTGCAAGGAACTAAAAAAAAAATAAAATGTTTTACGATCTGGTTTTTGTAAAGCGGTTGAGTTGCAGATGCAAATGTGGGCCTCGGTGCTGCACAGACGATGCTCCCGAGTAGCTTTTATGTAGTGCGAGGAGTCGGAGTGACTTCAGCTGAATTTCAGCGCGTGCATCTCTCCCTGCAGGTTTAGAGCAAGTATCTGTTACGAGAATAGAGCCGTTATTTTACTGCTCCGGAGCGTTTGTGCGACTTGGTTACTCAGTGCTACGTAGGCACAGGCAGACACAAATCCTGCCTAGATCCTTCTCAGCCACAGACCAGGCTTGATCATTGGAAATTTGTACGTTGAGTAAGGGCACACGACCAGCGCCTGTGTCAATGTCCCATTTATTCTTTACCACTTTTTAAAACGTGACCGGTCTTGAACAGAATCGTTGGCTCCCTGGTAAAGGTTATTCCTTAAAATAATCACCTACGTTTGCGAAGGTGCTCGTGCTTTTTAAAAATCGGTGGGAGCAAATGTCTGTTTTCTAATGGTTCTGTCGATCTAGAAACCTCAGCCGAGAGTTTGGTTTAACTGTCTATAATATAGGTACAATAAGCAGGAATAGGAATACACGAAGAAATTTTCCCTGACGATTTTTGTGAGTGTAAATCTGGAGCCTGGAGAAATGATTTATTTTACTGCGTACCCCACTTTTAATATTAATACTCTCGCTTAACTCTAAACTGCATTAAGAGATACGCATCCTTCATTTCACTGCGGTAACTGATGCAAACCAGGGATGAATTTGTTCCAAAATGTATTTGGTAAACTTTTCTGTAACTAAGCATTTAGAAGACGGGCTGTTTTTCTCACAGTTCTGATCTCACCCCAGGCTGACACGGGCACACAAGCACCATTGGGCACAACTGCTTCTAGTGAGAAGTCAAAAATCCAACATTTGGTATCAATCCTGTGAAAGTAAGTTCATTTAAAGGGCAGTTCGGATCACTTTTTGTATAATTTACAGTCATCCAGTAGAAAAATAATCCTCCTAAAGGCAATGTATGACTTTTCTTAGATCAGCAACTTCCCTCCCCACCTCCTATTTTAGGCTTAATGTTTAATATTTACTGTAATGTTATTTGTTACAAGTTTAAAAGGTTTTCACCCTAGACCTGGAGTTTGATAACGTAACAGTATTTAACTTAATGTAAATGGACTCATTTATGCCACAGGTTCTCTGTAGGAGGCCAGGGAAAAGAGGGTGAAGGGTTTTGTCATTTTTTTCGCTGGTTTAAAAGCACGAGGGATCCTGTTCCTCACAGAAGAAGCCATCAAAGCACTTTAGGAGTTGCCAGGAATAATCCGTCTTGGTATTTTTTTGCTTCTCCACTTCCACGGGAGTATTTCGAGTGGGTTTCTCATGAGAGACAGCCTACAGCTGTTATCCTGACGCTGCCTTGACGTTGTGGAGGTGCTGGGTGCCCCAGGCTCTGATCCCAAAGTGAGGTGGGCGGCTTCGTGTGCTCCGTGGGGGCTCTGAGACCCCGAATCATCTCCCTCCGTCCTGCCTTGCCCCGGCTGCTGCCCCCGGGACTTGCACATCCCAGCTCATGGGGTCACCGTGTACTTCGACCTCCTCGTCGGGAAGGCGCGGGTTATTCACAGTCCGTGCAGGAACTTCCTTGGTTCTTTTAGAATTCTGAATGAAAACCAAGCCTATTAAATAAATAAAAATAATGAAGAATAGCCGCTCTGCAGCCCCGTGCTCAGCTGCCACCGCGAGCGCCTGAAGAAGCAGTTGGCTCCTCTGGGCCCCGGCCACGCGCTCCCAGCCCGCGCCGCCTCCTCCCGCTGCCAGCGCGAGCGTTTGTGCAGCTGCAAGGTGAAGTGGATCAGGGAACGGATCCAGCTGAACGCTAATCCCAGAGGGGGAGAATAAAAAAATAAAAAAAAAAAAGAAGAAAAACCACAACCAAAGCTTATTTTTCAGCTGGATCTGTTCCCCAACCTGGTTCTGCCTTCAGCCGCATGAGCCACGTGCTCGCGCGGCGAGAGGCTCACAGGGCTGGGAACGAGCCGCCGGGGCAGGGAGCGCGGGGCTGGTTTTATGGCAGCGCTGGCTTACGCCGTTTTAAAAGCAGTTGTCAGGCTACGACCTCGTGTTAATATATCACTGTTCTGCCGCGCCGCGCAGCAGAGGTGACGGCGTTAAGATTTTCACTCCCGGAACCACGACGCTGCATTTCGCAGGATCCGCGGGGAGAAAAGGCTCCGGTGGCGTGGATCAGTGGGAGAAAAAGACTCCAGTGGTGTTTAATATTTCTCTTTTAACTACAGGGACGTGGTTGTGTTGGGGAAAGAAGCACGGGATAGCCGAGGGGCTGCCGGCAGGGAGTGAGTGGGATCCCCACACACGGTATCAGAATACGTTAATCCTCCACTGTTAACAAGTGTGTGGGATACTCTACTACAATACATAAACCCAATTTAATTCAATAGTACGTTGATGGTAATAGTAGCCTGTTTTCCGATGTAACTATGGTTTCGGCATCGTACTTTCTCCACATTAAATTAAATATAGATTTTGACTGGTTTTCACAAAGTCGCACAAATTTAGGGGCCAGCTGATATTTTTCATAATACGTTGGTGTTTTCCCTTCTTGGCAAATTTGTTCCCGTTGAGAAAGAAAAGGAGTAGCATGCTGAGAACTCTTGAATCGATGATTAGAAAGAGGCAATATGTATTACTTCTGCCCTGCTACAGACACTGAATTCAGCATCGGTGGGAAATTCTCAAATCCATTTCACTTTGCAAACACCCTTTGCGAAAGGATGCGGACACAGAATAAATTTCTCTTTCGATAATCCTGTTTGTTTTTCCCCCGCATGTGTGTGAAATCGCTACGCAGAACTGTCGGGCTATTTTTATTTTTTTTCATTTCACTTATTTTATATTCTTAAGCGAGGAGTTACAAGTCTTGAGCAAAGGCTTCCGCGTTCGGCTACCCCTTCTATAAAACATCTTAATGTCATCGCTGCGTGAGCAGGATCGTTCCGCTGATACAACACGTGGCTGATGTTTAATCTTTCCAGGAAAGTTTAATGAAAGGTTCTGGAATCAATCCGTCTGGTTTAAAGTTTGAAGGGCATTTGGCTGCGCTAATTTGATGTGCGTGCCAGGTGTTTCTAGAGAAATAGTTATCAGATAAAGACACGGAAGTTCGCCTTCGTACTTTAGCATCTCAGTGGGGCATACTGCAGCACCTAGTCTCTAGTTCCGCATTCGTTATCGTTTCGTAAGCCAATTGCTGGGAGATTGAACATCATAATGTCAATAGAGAAGAGTCTGGTACCACAAGCAAGGGTTGAACCAGGCCTTCCAGGTATTTTTCCGTTACTGGGGGTTGAAGTGAAACGTTTTTTCCTTGTGTTCCTCAGGCAGGCTGGACCCGACTTGCGGCCGCCTTATTCTAGCTGTCACTCGCTGTTTGAATTACAGTCGTGCCCGGGGCATCATCTGAGATCTGGCTGGAAAAGAGCTGGCCAGAGGGGGTATGACAGATGTCTATAAAACCCCCAGGGGTATGGGAAAGGGAATAGGGAATGAGGGTTCGCTAATTCTTATAACAGAAGAAAGTATTGAACCGCAATTAGGTCTCGGGGTTTAAAAGCAAGAATCTTTTCTCGTGGCAGAAAATTAAATTGTGCGACACGCTGCCACCAAAATGCCGCGGAGCCAAATTACATCGTGGGTTAAAAGGGGCTGAAAAAAGTCCGTGGGCTAGAGGCCCGTCAGCGATTACTGCACACGGTCATCCAGACCCGGTGTCTGGGTTCAGGGAATCCTCGTAACGCTGGTTGAGGGACAGCCACAAGGAGTATTTGCCGTTTCTCAGAATTTGGCCTGAAACATCCATCACAACACCCATTAGAGACAAGAGATGGGGCAAAGGGGGCCGGAGCTGGCCTGGACAGGAGATCTGATGTTGTTCTTCTTACGCTGCCTGTCCTTGGGAAGATCCTCTCGGTCCCAAAGCACCTGCAGACTAGAGGGTCAAAGGAAATACCAGGGGAAAAGACACAAAGTGACTCGGTAGGTCAGGGAGAAGCTGGATTTCAGCAGTCCCCAGCCAGGATCCTATTCACCAGAGCCCGGGTCTTTAGTTTTCATGCTAATTAGGAAGTTACTGGCATAGAAGTGAAGCAGGGCAGCCCTGAGCGAGACCCTCCAAGGATTTCAGTGCCTGGAAGGCAAAAGTTGCATTTCATTGATAGTACAACCGTGTCTTAAATCTCTCTGGTCACCAGAGATGTAGCAAGCGCGGTGTCAGCTCAGGGCCGAGGGAGGCAAATGCAGATGAGGCAGCGCCCGTGGATCAGCGAGCGTTTCTGAGGTGCTGGTGCCATACAAAGAGACCTGAGCTGCGTGAGCCTTGTACCCGCTGCTGTCATCTAAATAACCCAGAGCGACCGAACACAGGCTCCTGCGATGGGCACGACCACCAGGAGGGATGGCCACCATCTCTGGCTGGGAATCTGCAGGAGAAGGGACATCGCCTCAGACTTCAGGCAGGCATTTGGGAGTGATTCCACCCAGGCATGAGCAGCAAAGCTACCTGCACTCACCCTGCCTCTTCTTCATTTTGAAACAAAGCACTGTAGCCAAATCTCAGCCAATCCTTCCAAAAGCTGCTCGTTGCCAGATTGTGTGCGTTGAAGCAAAGGACAGTCCGTCCGAGAACAGCACTAGTTATAGCAGTGACAGCTACAGACAGGATTTTTTTTTTAATTTTTTTTTTTTTTTAAACTGAAACAGTTATACACTGGAAGTTCTAGTGTGATATAATTATACCGGTGTAAATACGCCCCTTACCATCTTGCTTATTTTACTTTCTGAATTAGAACAAGCTGCACTGGTGTATGCAGTTCTTCTAGCAATCGAGTTGTGTTCCTGTACGGATTTTTGCTGCTTTGACAGAAATAGTATTAAAGCAACAGACCTTTGCAGTGAAGACCGGTCCTTAGTTTCCAAGTAGGCATTTTTACTTTTTTGTTAACAGTGAATAAGCGATGGGAATCCAGCCCTTTAAAGAGAAAGATAAAAGCCACAGAAAATCTGGTCTCTTATGTTCCTGTTTCCTGATTAGATTTCAGAAAAGGGCAGTCAGAGAAATGCCTTCAACCTTCACCGTTAAATCCCCAGGAAACCCTGATGCCCAGGATCTGCGGTCAGGAAAACATCTCTCAAAAGATGGAGACAGGATGGATGCTCCTATCGGTTTGTCTGCGGAGGCACGTGATGCAACAAACCTTCTGCTGGCCCCTGAATTTTTGTACATAAGCTCTTCTGTCATGGTTCTAGAGAAGTTCCAGTAAGAGATGTTTCTGATGATCCTTTTTCTGTGTCACGTTTTGACGAGCACTGTGTATGCAGTGGGGACAGGCAAACAGAGGCAGCATCTAAGCAGTGGCTGCTTCCCGAGGTGTGTTCCTGTCAAAGGTTATCGAGGGTGCCCAGAGCATTAGCATGGTCACAGCCTTGAAGGACTTCCAGATGGCAATGAACACCTGGTGTTTGGGGAAAAAGAGGAAGTTTCTCCGCCTGCTTGTGTCTGGTGCCTCATCCCAGGTGAGAAAAACCAGCTCCAGAGAAAGGATCTGCCATAAATCTTTGCACTTGGAGGGGGTGGGCAAGAAGTCGAGCGGAGGGGTTGGCACAATGGAGACAGCTGCTATGGGAGATCTGTTGCTGGCCAGCTACTCTTTCTCTGCCGTTCTCTTTGATACCTCCTCCACCTCTCTTGGGCAACAAGTTTTTCATGGACTTGACATGCGAAGAATTGGTCCAGGATGTTTTGAGTGTCTCATCATTGGCCATGCACAAGGGAGTCCAAAGTGCCTGCAGTCTAGCTTCCATGTGGTTCAGAGTCGGAGAACGTGGTGAGACGCAGGAAACCCCAAAGTGACATTTTTTGGCTAATAGCGCTGAGACAACACGTCATAAGTACCCAATGTGTATATAGACTGTGGTCTGGTCTGGGAACCTTCCTTGTCTGGGACACATCCTTCTTTTCATCTTGCATGGTCTCTGCTTCCATACCTTTGTATCTCAAAGTGCATCCACAGTGCCTACGATGACGAGCCCTGGGAGGTACAGTGATATCTGGGTGGCTGCCTGAGGTACAGACAGATCTCCCAAACCAGAATAATGCTCAGGCATCCCCCAATCCTCTTGCTGAAGCATGTGTCTTGACATGACCACATGCAAGAACGGGCAGCGACACGACAGCTGCTCTTCTCGGGAAAGCAGTCTGAAGTTTTGACTGAGCAGGCTCAAAATGATAAAATCTAAAATACTTTGGCACGCGAAGAGGATTTTTTGATTGCCAGTGATGCTACTGTTTTCTCAGTAGAACTAAGGAAATTTTAATTCATGTAACGAACCACCTTATGTAAAAATCAGGGACTCAGAGCTATAGGGGCTCAGTCAGGAGCGGTTCTTGTTCAGGAAGCAAGCGAGCACCAGTCCCCTGTGATGTCTCACCACTGGCCTCGATGCTAAATTTTTCACAGAACCGAACGCTGAGGAGTGTCCCACATCCAGCCCTGCCGCTTCACAGCAAGTGAGCAAACAGGTAAGAAAGACGGAATGACTAAACTAAAATCCTGCGACATCGTTTTTGGGTAGAGCCCAGGTTTTGTTCAAACAGACAAACAAAAAAATACAAAAAGGAAAAAACTAACGGGAGCCAACGCAGAGGGGTTTGTGTCACGCAAGCCAGCAGGCGCGTTCATTCTCTGACGGTTTTTATTTCATTTAGATAAATATCTAAATCAAATTTCATTTGCAAAACAAAAAGAGGCACTTAATCCAGAAAACATCAAACTAGAAAACTGTGAAACTTTTTCATTTGGGGCTTTTCTTCTACAGGAGGCTATTTCCTGAAAACATGATGAATTCGCACTGTCCCAGAATTACACTTTTCAGCAAACAGCTACTTGTCTGATGAAAATCACTCAGCTGTTACCAAGGTCTTGGCTAGCTCTGGCTGTTACATTTCCAGTGGGATTTTTCCACACCGGCTAAGCAGGAGCAGCCTGGGAATTTAAATATGGATAATTCCCTCCATCCTGTTGCAACTTCTGCAGCTTCAGCTCTTCGCCGGCTCCTGCGGGCTGGGGACGCATGCGGGGATGCCAGCAACCGCCGCGGGCTGCTGGAGCATCCCTTCGGGAGGCAGCAAAGACAAAAATGCAGCGTGAGGGATAAAATCTGCAGGAGATATGAAGCATAATTGGGGATTGAGGGCTGGAGGGAGGGCCCAGGGTGGAAGGTGGGGAGGGTTCCACTGGGTCAGGACAACGGGCTGGGCGAGCGCTGGAGGACTTCTACGGGAAGAGCAGCATCCTGGCAGCTCCTGTCTGTGAGCTATCAAATGTAAATGTTACCTAGAGGGGGGCCAAGGGAGAGAAAAGGTTCTAAAATCCCGTTTTGCACACATTGTTTTTTGAGTAAATATTATTTTAGCTATCTAAAGTATTCAAGCTAATCGCGGCAGTTTCCTTTAATGTCTGCCATTCCAGACACAAGGTTTATTTACTGTAATGTAATACATCTTGAGGGAATGTCCTATGCAGATATTAGCAATTAACTCATTAATCTAAAAATCACAATTCTTGCAATTAATAGAGCACCGCACAGTCACTCTAATTACAAACTCTGCACAAAAGGCCAGTCTCACAGGGAACATGTAGCCTCCTAATTAGCCAAGATTTCAAAGGCAGACAGAAAATTGAGATGTCGAGGGTCAGGGAGGGAAAAATGTGAGTACACTGCACCGTGAGCATATCTGACAGCAGGACTGACGGGCAATACATAAAGAGTTTACCTCGGGGAAGTCCGGGGGGGGTAGCGCTCACCTGCCCAGGGCAGTCGTGCCTCCGGCTGCCACCAACGGCGACACTTACTGTGGGGGAGGCACCAGCGAGACTCGCTTGCACAGAGGTGAGGGGTCCCGTAACTCCTCTAACCAGGGAGTTCCCAAACTTTTGCAAGGTGCTCACACGGCCGGGTGCAAGGGAGCCATAGCCGTGGGATGCAGCTGGCAGCCAGTGAGGGAGCTTTTGTCTTCTGGCAGAGCCACGGGCACCTCTGGGCACCTTGGGATGCTTGGTAAGTGGCACAGAATTTTGTCCTCGAGTCCCATGAGATGCCAAGTTGCCTGGCTCCGCTCCCATGAGGCTCTTTTGTATACATTTAACTTTAAGCACAGGAGTAACGCTGCTGATTTCATTGGGCTTACTCGCACGCTGAAGGACTTGGCTGATTCAGCAGAAGAGCACTCGGCATGAAGCTGGACCAAGTCTTTTATCACCGGGCACAACTCTGCAAAGCCTTCCAGCATCTCCCTTTTTCCAGCTCTAAGTGGAAGCAAGAAGACCCACTTCCCTCTGTGCTCCCGGTGCAGCCAACACGAGTGGAGTTACCCACTTGCCTCCCCATGGGCTCTTCTCTCTCCTGAGCCCCTGGACGTGGCCTCTGGAGTGCTCATCGGTCAGGAGCTGCAATCCCAGCAGGAGTGTCGGCCCCCGGGCACCGCAGGCATGCCAGACAACATCCCGAGAGATGCTGTGGGAAGCGTTTCCTCGCCCAGGCCTCCACCCAGATGCTATTGTAATCTTTATCTTCAAGCAAGAGACAGAGAGTCTGCCAGCACGCAGCTGGTGTTGGTAGAAACAGTTGTCATAAGCTGACTTCCAGTGGAAAAAAGCTGTGTTAAGACAATGCCTGTTTGACTTACAAAGTAGAAATAGGACTTCAGCACTGATTTCTCTTCCTTTTTATTGTGTCCCTGTGCTACAGCCTCCTGAGGAGCTGAGGAGCTTATGGTTTTAGTCCCGAAAAAAGTAATTTTTCATCACTGTTTACTGATCGTGTCCCAGAGATAAACTCCTGTATCAGTAGCAATGTTTTTCAGGGGTCACCAATGTTTTTAGGCGGCACCTTCCATTATCCTTGCTTGCCGAAAGGACCCTTTCGGTTCAGAGCGAACAATCCCCTGGGGGACCACATCCTCACCCAGGAGCTCTGGAGGAAATCACCGCTGGTGGGCGCAGGCTCCTGTAACATCTCCTCTGCTCCCATGTGGGGACAGGTCTTCTCCATGATGGGTCTCTTTGTGCAGACCTTCTTGCCTGAAGACTAAACCTGCTGGTGCTAATACTGCTTGGAAGACAAATGTTGGCAGCATCTCCCTGAGAGCAGGCATGCTCATGGCATATTAACCCCACAACTTAGGCTCAACACAATAAAAAAAAAAAAATCTTTTAAAGGCTGAGAATACTTAAAATGTGTTTGGAAGGGAACTGAAAATGATAACAGAAATGATCCTAAGGAAAAAAGTTGTCTTCCTACTGTTGATAGGAAAGAACTCCACCGAGGAGTAGGATCTTGGAGAGTGAAGTTGGTCCACCGCCCCGCAGAGAGAGGAAGGCTTGGACACCATACTGGGTAAATGCCATATCTCGAGGGGAAGAGTATGTAAGTCAGCAAGCCCTGAGAGACGTACGTGAGCATCGTTTGCCAGCCTCGGGCAGCCCAGGCAGGGGAATGCAGTGGCAGGAGAGAAGTAGATTGCATGGACCCTTTGATGGCTGCTGCCCCTCCAGCAAGGTGTTTGCTCTGATCAGCTGCTCATCTCCTGTTCTGTAGGGTGGGGGATAACTTTAAACTTAATACTTTTAAGTCAATGTTGCTAGAAGACTGGGTAGATGATATTAAGAATTAACTAGAAAAAGAATGAGAATAAAAGGTGAGAAATAACGACTCCTTCGGGGTTCCTGAACCCTGTTGTGCCAAACCTGTGCTCGCAGCTTTTGGGCATTCGTTGGGGAATGCCAGTAGCTGCTGGTGCTGCTGTGGGTGCCATAGTCTACCGTGACTAGGTGCCACAGTCATCCCGAGAGCGCACTTGAAAAGGGGTTAGAAAAGGGATCAGTGAGAGAAGAAAAGTTCATTTCTCTGGCAAGGTGGCGAAAACGCTTAAGAAAAAAAGTTTTGTTAAAATTACCGTCTCTGGATTATGGTTTGCTGCGAACAGGGTATGTGATTTTGATGTATTTTTTAATAACAAAGATCACCGGGCATGGGAATAAAGAAGAGTTATTAATATACTTCTTGGAAGGATGACCTGACCGCGAGTCGTGCCCAGGCTGAAGCAGCACAGCTCTCTGGAGCTCTCGTCTCATCTCTGCTCTTTCCCTACTCCATTTGTGCCCACCCTGCCTCTGCTGCAGCCGCGGCGCTTGACCTGCGGACGAGACTGTGGAGAAACTTTGATTAATTAATGGTTGTAAAGCATTTCTGGGTCTTTGCATAAAAGACACGACGGGTATATAAAGTTCTGGGAAGGAGTCGCAATGATGCGATGTTTGTGTACAGATAAACTAGGAAGTCAAGTTTTTTTCTTAAAGTGTTCTTTTTCCCCTCTCGCACGTGAATTTGTTATTGTAGAGTGTTTTATTGAGATCGAAGGACAGTTATTCGAAAGGCAAGGAAACCGGTGTAAATCTTGAACCCTCTCCATTGCTGTCACGTAATTAACTTCACGTTTTACAGAGATTATCTCCCCAAATGAATCATGAGAATAATACGGTTTCAATACTGTTCATTCAGTAATTAATCTTTGCAGGGAAAAAAAACCCCAACCCTCATTTCAAGTGCTAGTAAAATATATGTAAAAATATTAATCAGAGCGTTGAACTAGCAACAGACCACCGGATGCCATCCAGGAGAGATGAAATGCAACCACTTGCCTGCACTTCTCAATAGCAGGAATTTTATCCAGGCATTTCAAACCTCCTGGGAAAGTAAGTTACAGATAGGCTGAGGGAAACTGTGCTCAGATTTAAGAACACAGCATTGCACCGCGTGTTGTGGGAAAGAAATGAAGAGGAATAAAACGTAAAATATTGCTTCAAGTTCAAATGGAGCAGTCTGTCTTGGAAGACAAAAAAAGATGATAAAAAAAGAATTGGTAAGTCCAAGCTGGCAGTTATTACAATAGCAAAAACACAGTGTTTATGTACATAATGGTTTAACTTAGATTAAAAACCATAACTTATCTGAAAACACTCCTTTTAGTACTTCGGAGGTTAAATGTGGTTCGTAGCAGCTCTCACAATTAAATTGTTTTTCCCTCGCTTCAATAAAGCGTATTAAAAATCATTTCCTGAAAAGTAACAGAAGATCATGATTTCGTTTGCGAGCCGACACCAAGTTATTCCTTTAAAGGGAAAACACGTGCGGCAGCGGCTCTCGCGCGTCCCAAGTCGAGATGCAGAGAGCGACGAGCCCTGCCCCTCTCCCAGGAAGAGCAGAGTCCCACGGGCAGGACCCGTGGATGTTTTTGCAGCGTAGCTTTGCTTACACAGTAGATTTTATTTGTTCATGGCTGATGGGAAGGTCTGGGATTTACAGTCACCTCTTCCTTCTGGCTATTTTCATTTGGTATGGGATAACATTAAAAAAAACATCCTAGGGTAAGAGTAGCCACAATACACAACCCCCAATGACTGGCAGACTCATCTGCTTGCCATGAGAGCAGCTCTAAACGTACAATTAGATAGAAGGCTCATGTCTAAAAGGAGGAAATTGCATGGACTTGTCTCCAGCAGGAGGATGGGTTGCCCAGGCCTTACTCCGCAACCCACCGCATTGCCCTTCCCCCTTCCCAGGCTTTCTGTCGTTATTTCCCCGGGAATTTCTGCGGCAGTAGGTCAGGGTGATGCTCCAGGTTGTCTCAGCACTGGAAGAGGGTTGCTCAGGAAGGACCGGGCTCTCCTGCCATGACCATTGTTTTCTGACACTGTGTTTGTCCTCCCCTGGAGTGGTTCCTCACCACAAGGACACCGACATCCTTTCACGGGACGCAGAGACACACAGGGTGTGGTGACATGTCTTTTAACCTGTCCTGTAGCCCTGGTACCGTGCTTAGAGCGGTTGAATTGGTCTGGCTGGAGTCACCCAGTGTGACCCTTTCCTTCACGCAGGGACCCCACGTTGGGTGATGCAGCTGACTTCAGTAGCAGACAAGGTGTCGTGGGTGAAGCAAGGTGCAAACCAGCGGTAGCAGAGAAATACAGATTTTGAGAGCCGTGCTGATGGGGAGCAGCAATGAGGAACTGATAGAACCACCAGCACTTTTCCCAAATACATGCTGTGGAGATGCCACGGAGTGCCCCCGTGGGTTACCTCAGTGCCAGTCGCCGCGAACCACCTGAGTCATTTCCTCCCTAATGGGAGAGCGAGATCAACACCACAATTCAGCAGCATTAAAAATCAACATCACATGGATGAATTCTGTCAGCTGTCACGGGAGGGACCTGCGTTGGCTTTTAGCTGTCACTTGTCCTCCCCAGCACCTGTGAGCTTTCGTGGGGGGAAGAGGTCCCTCCATCCATCCATCCATCCCTCCATCCATCCATCCATCCATCCACCCATCTCTCTGTGACCTAATCTCTGCTCCGTGGAGAAAGGGAGCAAAAAGGTGCCGACAACTCCCATTTTGCTCCCCTGCATTGGGAACTGGGTGGCTCCATCGTGGAGGTGGCAAGGTTAAAAAAAGATGGGGGGAGAAATGGGAACACTCCTTGAGGCTCTGTTGTGGATGTAAAGGGCCCTTGAGGAATTAAAATACGAAGATGGAAACTGTCATCTATTTTTGGAAATGTTTTCCTCTCAGGGACTAACTCCAAGGCTATTAATCAGCATAACAAGAAGAGGAAGAGACTCTCAAAGATCAATTGCTCCTCGCTGGAGAAGTAGTTCACAATAATTGTATATGTGTTGGGGCTCTTTTTGGTGTAATTGAATGGTACCAAAAGAGTCAAGTACATTTAAGGGATAATCTCTCCTGTGCTGTAGTGAACAAAGCAATAAACGCCTATTGAGATTGATTAATCACCGAGGAGGTGCCAAGGAGTTTAATCCATCCCAGAAGTCTTTTACGACAAGGATCCTGCAAAGCAGTGGGGATTATTATTATGCAAGAAAACTGTTGGGAAAAAAAATAAAAATCCCTCTCTTTGAAATACACAAATATTATGTTTCTGCCTCCACCTACAGGAAACCTCTACCCCCGAGGTTCGGATAAGGATCTACTGGTAAAAGTGACTGCAGGAAAGGTTCATGCAGTGTAATTCCTAGAAAACTGTCTCCTTCCTCGTTTGCTCCTTACTGAGAGAGATAAAGAGAGAAAAAGCATGAAAAAAAAAAGACTGTTCTGATGGAAAAAAATAGCAAGTGCAGCCTCCCTCGCCTTTGTAACATCCCGCTGTCCTGGAACACGTGGGACCAGCCCTCCACCTTCACCCAAGGAAAATGCAAGCAGAGCACCAAAGAGGAGTGAGGGAGAGAAGGAGACGTGTGGCAATGTGTGTGTGGAAGGAGAAAACCGAGAATAGTGTCGTTGCCTTCAGAGCATGGAGTAAAAACCGTGGCGTCTTGTTGGGGACTGTGCTCGCACCCACTCCAAGAGGCTGAGCCAGGGTGTCCCTCCCTCGCTGAAGAAGGAACACGGTAATTCAAGCATGCAGAAGCCTACACAGTACTGCCCAGTAAAACGAAACACACAGGTGTCCCTAATAAAATCCTAGCAAATCTCAGATGAAGGAAGAAGTGTGGATGTCCAGAGCTCCTGGCCTTGTCCTTTCCTACAACAGGAGAGGTCTGAATCCAGCCCATCATCCTCAGGATGGGAAAATCGCATTTTTCTGCTGAGAAGCCCTGACCCGTCTCCAGCATCACTGCATCTGTGGGGAATCGGTGCGATGAGGCTGCCACGGGCTCCTGCCCTTGCCTGGAAGGCAGCTCTTTACCTGGCAGCGATGCTGTGCACACCTTCCAGGAGAGAGAATATAAAGAGTTGGGATAGAAAACTGGTCTGAATTTGAATAGCAACCGCACTGGGAGGATTAATAGAAGAGGCACGGTCACCAAGGAGATCTTCACCTTATTCTTATTGAAAAAAAAAAGAGTGCAAACACGTTAGGGCCATAGAAAGCATGGCTACTGCTTCACTAGCTAGGCAAGAAACTTCCGAAATCTGTGCGTCCAGCCTCCATACAGGAGCATCTCACAGCTGCTTCCACATATTTTTCTGGTTTTGCCTCTAAGCAATGCTGAGTACACAGAAGAAAAAAACTTTAATATCCCAGCTGACAAATCAAATGCAAACATGAGAACATCATTTGCTTCATCTTCCTAACCTGAAGACAGGACTCCTACCATGAAAGTGCATGAAACAACAAACACCTGATTTGCTTGCAAGGCCCTTTTTGCAAGAAAGAGGACACGTCCTTTCATCTTGGTCTCTGATGTACAAATTCATCTCTCTGTGCGCAATGAAATTTCCAGGGCAAAGCCCAGTTTTGCTTGTGATTACAAAAAACACCCCCAAAATGGGGTCGAAATGTTTTTGTCCCAGCATATCTATCGCATCTGTGGTTTCCAGCCTTTCTGGACCCAACTCATTCTCCTCTCCAGCAACCCGCTGGCTCAGGGTGGTGGGTCTGGCCACGCAGAAGGGATGGACACAGAAAGAGAAGTTCAAAAGTAACCAATTCAACCCATTCTGAGCTATAAATTCAAATAAAAGGCAAACCTTATGGCCCTGGTTCATGAAAGTATTGGTCATCGAGAAAGCTCTTTAGGATGAAAGCTCTTTAGGATGTGTGTAACTGTCTTTCCTGATTCAGGGTCTAACGTTGCTCAAAAGGGACCATTGGCTGAGCATTTCCACACTGCATGTAAGCAAAATCCTTTCCTGTACAGAGCATCAAGCAGCACGCTGTTTTCAAAAGACTTTCTTCTCACTCTTTTACTACTTTATGCTCTTTTCTTAATTTGGACTTCAAAACAAACAAAAAAATTAATCCTGAGAGGTTGGAGAGTTGAGTGGGGAGAAATTGTTGTGAAATACAACAAGGGCAAGTGTAGAGTCTTGCACCTGGGAAAGAACAACCCCATGTGCCAGTATAGGTTGGGGACTGACCTGCTGGAGAGCAACGCAGGGGAAAGGGACCTGGGGGTTCTAGTGGGCAGCAGGATGGCCATGAGCCAGCAGTGTGCCCTCGTGGCCAAGAAGGCCAATGGCATCCTGGGGTGTGTGAGAAGGGGGGTGGTTAGTAGGTCGAGAGAGGTCCTCCTGCCCCTCTGCTCTGCCCTGGTGAGGCCACATCTGGAATATTGTGTCCAGTTCTGGGCCCCTCAGCTCAAGAGGGACAGGGAACTGCTGGAGAGAGTCCAGGGCAGCCACAGGGATGATGGAGGGAGTGGAACATCTCCCTGGTGAGGAAAGGCTGAAGGAGCTGGGGCTCTTTAGCTTGGAGAAGAGGAGGCTGAGGGGTGACCTCATGAATGTTTATAAATATGTCAAGGGTGAGTGTCAGGAGGACGGAGCCAGGCTCTTCTCAGGGATGTCCAATGACAGGACAAGGAGCAATGGATACAAGCTGGAGCACAGGAGGTTCCACAAAAACATTAGGAAAAACTTTTTCCCTGTGAGGGTGACAGAGCCCTGGCACAGGCTGCCCAGAGCGGGTGTGGAGTCTCCTTCTCTGGAGACTTTCAAACCCCGTCTGGACATGTTCCTGTGTAACCTGCTCTGGGTCATCCTGCTCTGGCAGGGGGGTTGGACTAGATGATCTTTTGAGGTCCCTTCCAATTCCCATTCTGTGATTCTGTGATTCTGTGATTCTGTGATTCTATTCATTTTTTCTGCAAGGTCCGACTCTTGCAAGTCTAGTTTCTGAGTGTGTCAGACTCCACACTCAAAGGGCTGCCTGCTTCCAATCACTTGCTCACTTGTCATTTTTGAAACCATGGAAGCAGTTCTAGCAAGTCTACCAAAGTCACTTCTAATAAAATCATGTTTTCTGATGGAAACTTAAGACAAAAGTGAGACCTTAAGTCATCTTCCCCCTTGCTTCCATGCACCTCAGTGTCATGAGAACCCAGGCTGTGGCTGCCGGTTTGGTTTTTTTCATTCCATTGTTTGTTTGAATGTAAAATTAGGAACTTAATTATCTACACACTGCAGCGAGAGCATTCAGCTTCTGGATCACGTCTATCTGATCAATGCTGACCGCACTCAAAAGTAAGAATGTGCGGTCTGCCACCGAACTAATTACCAAATACCAGCTGCAAATGCATTAACTCTAGAGCTCGAGGCTGTGCTGCAGTGAACGCAAACTTGTCCACTGGATCTGCATGGAGAGGCAGAAGAGTCTCCCCAGAATCCCTCTCTGGCTGCACCTCAGTCACATACCACCCAGTGGCACAGCCAGGAACTGTATTTCCCATTTATCTGGGAATACTTTGTGGATGCAGCAATACATCTCTGACCTGTATTTTGGGAGGGATCTTCTTTTGCTTTCCAAGCCCAGCTCAAAATTTCACTAACTTCTACGGCGCTTTAGGATAAATCAGAGTTCAAAAGAAGCCTTTCTGAATTGCTATTAAAATCTGCATATGAAAACATATGCTTCCCCTCACTAAAGTTTACAGGTGCTCTAATAAGGCTATAAACATGGGCTAGACATGGCCATCACTAGGTTCAAAACCACCAAGTGCGAGGAATGCACTCTCACTGACATCATGCAAAGCGAAATGAAAGACATAATTAGCATGAAAGCATCTCGGGGCTCGACCAGTGGCCATTCAGTTCAGCAGGACTTTCTTCATCAGCTTTAAAAAGTGCAGAGTAACACCCTAAAGGAGATGCAGGAGCCTGCTGTTACCGTAGCTCGGGGTCTGCTTTGCAGGGGCTGCTACACGTGCGTAGAATTTGCTTACATGGGAGATGGCAAGAAGCGTTTGCTGGTTAAGGAACTGGATGAGACCCAAAAGATCTGATTTCAGGTTTTATTTCTGCTATAGACTTCCTCTGCAACCCTGGGAAAGTCACTTAACCGCGGGTGTCTGCCCCCAGCTATCCACCACCACCACTTTGTTTCTGATGTCCAACTGGACTTCTAGCAAGACAGGACGGAGCATGTCTTGCTCAAAGCGCTCCTCGTACTTTGCACAACATGGCCCCAGCACTGGCTGACACCTCTGTGATGCGAAGGCACTGGTATTTTCGAGCAGAAAACATTTTTCACATGGGATAAAACTTTTATTTTGCCTATTTGATTGGATAGTGCTCCGAGCTGCACCTACTCGGGAGTGAACCATCCCTACCTCTTACGAGGACACTTCCAGCCTGATTAATCTAACACGGACAATAAATTTTAGTATGAGAAAAGTCTGAAAATTGCTCTTTGTCATTACTTGTACGTAATAGAGGGGTTTAAAATAAAATTCATATTCTCTTCACCTTCTCCTGAACAGTAGCTGGTATTTGATATCAGGAGATTTTTCCTATTAAATTAATCTGAAGTAGTCAAGTTCTAGGTAACGTCTGGGTTTTTTTTTGGGAGGGCTAACTTCAGAATCAATACCAGCGAGTTTGAAAAGGGTATACATTTTTCATTATGTCAGATGAAAAGAACATCCTTCCTATTTGTACGATAGCGCAATAAAAGACATCACCAGTGACTTCAGCTCCTGGGTAAGTTTTTACTTGTCTATCTGGTTCATTTTTCTTTGATCAAACAAAGACTGAAAATACTGTGGCATTTTACTACTTCAAAACTCAGACATACATAGACTTTATCTTTCTGAGGGAATATTGGAAACTACTGTATATTTTAGTTGCTTGAACTCTGCGGGTTTTGGAGAAGGACCGATTCCACGGAGCGTTACACAGCTGCATCACTGGTTCCTACTGTCGTTACTGCAGCCTTACCCTGGTCCTGCCACAGCCAGCACACAAGTGGGCTTGAATTAGGCAGTGACAGGGTGGAGATGGTTGCAATGCCCCAGTTTTACTACCCAGCTTCTTGAAAATAACCTTAATTTCTCTTTTTCCCACCAGAGGAGAGAAATACAAACGTCAGAAGTGGGTCAGGCTCCCTGGTCACTTCACTATCCCCTCCAGTTGCCCAATTAATTCTTCCCCTGTGCTACCTGCCCACTTTGTCTTCCACTTTCTACCTTCTTGCTTTGCTTATCTTCAAGCACTTCCCCTATTCCCACTCAACTTCTCTATAATTCTTATTTATTTTCCTCCTTTGTCTCCAAAACCAATGGCAAACTTCTTAACTCCTTCTGCCTGTACTTCCTTTCCTTTATCTTGCTTCCTCTCCTTTGCATTCTTGGTTCTCTGCTCTCCACTACATTTTGCAATGACTCCTCATCTTTTTTTCCTTCTCCATCACTGGCTCTTCCCCTTTCGCTCAGTTTTTCACAGCTCTGAAGACTCTCCAGCCCTCAGTCTGTCCCCCCCCGTTGAGGCTGCTGCTCAATGACAAGCTCGCATCCTGAAGCTCTTTTTTTTTTTTTTTTCCTTTCCCTCTGTCCCTCCAGAACTCTTGAGCCTCTCCACAGCTTTCTTACTCCACCAGCATTGCTGCCTGAACCTCTGCTCCCAGATGTGTGCTCACATCTGTACCTGCCCCTTCAAAACACTTTGCCCTTAAGCTTCGACTTTTGCCTTGCCTTTCAACCACCTTGATTTCCACAATGAAGCTTTCCCTTCTGACGAAGCCTTCCCTGCAGCCCATCCTCTTTCTTCTCACCATTAATTATCCTTCCTCTCGCCCTCATCTAAACTGCTCTCTGTCTCTTGCCTTTTTTAGACCGTAAGCGTTTTGGGACAAGGAACATGGATCATCTATGTTTATAAAGCGCCTGGTAAATTTTGTGACACTGTATAAATATTTCCTTTATTAATTACAGTCTCCAGCGCGAGGCTTTTCTTCAAAAAAGGTTTGTAGAAAGGAAATACATATTTTGGCAGCATCTCATCGAGCGTGTTGACCTCACTTTATAATTTCCCTCCCAGCACAGGAAAGCACATCCCTCAGCGATCGCGATCGCGGCGGCGGACACGCAGAGCTTCTTCCGCGCGCAGGAGATAAAGGCCTATCTGTTAACCTCCTCTTTGTCTGCACATCGTCACAGACCAATTACGCGATAATGTTCTAAATGGGGGTGACATTTTCTACACCTCAACTCCTACAGTTAGATCCGAGTGTCAGAGAACATTGTGTCGGTGCCGGGAAGGAGAAGGGAGGCATTAATCTTCCTCAGCGGCACCAGTGGCGATGATTTGTCCGGGCCAGCGTTCCATTTTATTTTACTCACTTGATATGAGACTTTCTGGGATGCTCAAGCCTTCCTTGCCCAGGGGTACCAGCTGAGGAGCTCGCCTTGGTGACACGTCCGCATCTGGCCAACAACTTGTGTGCACCTCGCTCACAGGGGGCATCGTCGAGAAAAATCTCTTGGGGGGTAAAAAGATGTCTCTGGACTGCCCCAAGCAAACTGCACTTTCTCCTTCGAATCTTCCGAAGAAGCGTGCACCCGTCGGCGCAGAGGGGCAGGGTTCCTTCAGCAGACACTGCCTGCCAAGGGGAGCTCCTGCAACGCTCCCAGCCCATGCTCCTCCTTTTTATATCTCTCAGCTGCCTCTGCGTTTGGCTCTGTAGCTACTTTTTGGGCAACTGTCTTAAAGGTTGTTGTTGCTTTTGTACAGCTTTACCTACACAGCCACGCAGACCGCGATACATCAATCTCTTTACACTCAGATATTTACAATCAGTTTGGTTTCTTTTAGGGAAGTAGATTAAATTTTGTCTGTAAAAGACACTTTTTTCATTGTGACTGTTTCCACATGAGGAATTGAACCATTATAGCAATATGAAGTATCTAAATATATTTTTAAAAATCATCTACTTTGCCCAAATAGATGCACGTGAAACGTGTAGAGACCTCACCGTAGTACTTCTTCTACCCACTCATAAATGCTTCTTAATGAAATATTGACTTAGTGCTGGCACAGTTTCAAGAGATTGCTTGCACCTTACACTAACCAGTGTAATATCAAATGCCTAATCAAAGCACAAATCATCACAAACAAACAAACAAACAAACATGTTTGATTGCTTTGCAATACGAGAGTTTAACAAGGCTTCCCCAACTGGGATCCTAGAAGTGAGGTAAGCCCAAACTGACAGCTGCTCAGCTGGAAACCGTAATGATTGGGGACCCAGCATGAAAAATGTACACATGAGCTGCGATTTTAAAGAGCTGTCGATGCCGCAGCGAAAACTCTTATGTTGGAGTGATTGTTCATTCTGAAAAGCTATTGAGCCCATCAATACCTGCGCCTCAGTGCAGAAGAAATGCACGCGCTAATTTGACCCCTGAGTTTTATTCACCTCCTTTTACAAATTTCCTCCAGAAAACAGATGAATAATGAAATGGTGACATAGCATGATGGAAAGGTCAAAGGCAAAGCCGTGCGAGGGCCGCGGAGGGTCTGACTCTGTGGCAAAACAGCAGATCGAATTCAATTCTGGGAAGCTCAAAGGGAAAAAGCCCCAGCCTTCACTCGGGGTACTCGCTGATGAGCTCTTCGCCAGCTATTACCACTTCGAAAAGAGATCTGAGAGCCACTGCTGATAGTTTGAAGAAACATCAGTCAAAGCTCATAGGCAGACAGAAGGGCAACTAGAATATTACAGGCATGTGTGCCTGAAAGCTCGTTTAATTTTTCCAGCTATAGAAGTTGCTGTAATAAAAGGTGTTACATCTGTCTATGAACTGTTCCATCTGTATACTTAGGCCATCTCGACTGCAACAAAATAGCACTAAACCAGACAACATCATTACGCCACTGTATAAATTCACGTGTGCTCTCCTCCTGAATGTTGTGTGCGGTTCTCCCGTACCCCTCTCAGCTTAGGAGAAGAGATGATTGAAGGGGGAATGTGATAAAGATCCATAATAGCTCGAGTGGCACGGAGGAGGTGTAATGGGAGCGATTATGTGTTACTCAATTTAAGAATAAGCGACTGCCAAATGAAACTTCTGAGCAGTAGGTAAAGCAAATGCCAGGAACTCCTTTTTTCACATCAAGACTACATAAACCGTGGGACTCGTTTGCCTTGCTGCGACAGCGCTAAGAAAAATATGAATGGATTTTAAAAGGATTAGACAAATTTACACAGGAGAGGTCCGAAGGACGGATTGTGCCTTTTCCTTCGTCTTTTCACTCCTCTATCAATCCTGCGAGATCTGGACAGGCTGGAGAGCTGGGCGGGGAAAAACTCAATGAAATATAACAAGGGTAAGTGTAAAGTCTTGCATCTGGGTAGGAACAACCCCAGGTTCCAGTATAAGTTGGGGAATGACTTATTAGAGAGCAGTGTAGGGGAAAGGGACCTGGGAGTCTTGGTGGACAGCAGGATGACCATGAGCCAGCAGTGTGCCCTTGTGGCCAGGAAGGCCAATGGCATCCTGGGGTGTGTCAGAAGGGGGGTGGTTAGTAGGTCGAGAGAGGTTCTCCTGCCCCTCTACTCTGCCCTGGTGAGACCCCATCTGGAATATTGTGTCCAGTTCTGGGCCCCTCAGTTCAAGAAAGACAGGGAAGTGCTGGAGAGAGTCCAGCACAGGGCAACTGGGATGGTTAAGGGAGTGGAGCATCTCCCTTATGAGGAAAGGCTGAGGGAGCTGGGGCTCTTTAGTTTGGAGAAGAGGAGACTGAGGGGTGACCTCATTAATGTTTACAAATATATCAAGGGTGAGTGTCACGAGGATGGAGCCAGGCTCTTCTCGGTGACAGCCACTGATAGGACAAGGGGTAATGGGCTGAAACTGGAACATAAGAGTTCCACTTAGACTTGAGAAGAAACTTCCTCTCAGTGAGGGTGACGGAGCCCTGGCACAGGCTGCCCAGGGAGGTTGTGGAGTCTCCTTCTCTGGAGACATTCAA
The DNA here is from genome assembly GCA_020746105.1 of Trogon surrucura. Taxonomy (NCBI): domain Eukaryota; kingdom Metazoa; phylum Chordata; class Aves; order Trogoniformes; family Trogonidae; genus Trogon; species Trogon surrucura. The sequence goes on along the minus strand of CM036621.1, from coordinate 3,586,612 downwards.
GACCTGCCTGGACACGTTCCTGTGTAGCATTATCTGGGCGTTCCTGCTCTGGCAGGGGGATTGGGCTTGATGATCTTTCGAGGTCCCTCCAATCCCTAACATTCTGTGATTCTATGATTCTGCACTGAGCTGTGACGATTTGAGCCTCCTCCACTGGTCTCACGTCTCCTTCAGTGTCCACACGTGCCGATTACTCTTTGCTCTTTAACTCCCGTGCAGCTCCTACTTTATGTAGCTAGTCACTAGAAGAATATGATATATGACATAATATGGCCTTAGAGTGCCTCTAACTTCTTACAGGGAGCAGGTGTAAGGAATGGAAAGTATCAATGACAACACATTTGGTGTCCCAGTGTCTTATTTACATCATTTTCCCCTGCCAGGTGATCCTGGTGTCACAGGATCATCAGAAGTGCGATTCCTCACCACTTTCCTCCTCCTTACAAAACCCTAGTTCTCCTAGAATTACAAAGACTAAGCTGCCACCTGGAACAGTCACCACTGGGAAAACAATGTTCATCTATTTGTATTTATTAACTATGCCCACAGCAAAGCTCAGCCCCATTTGTTAGTCTTGCTCATCTCTTTAGCCTCGACTGGTGCGAGGCCGTTTGTAGCTGGAAGTGCTGAGGAAGGGGACCTCGCAGTGCCGATGCTCGGTGGTTAGCAACGGCGTTAAGTTAAAGCAAATCTCTGCCTGAGCAGCTGTTGTAATTTCAGACGAGAAAGAGCGACCGCAGAACACGGGAAGCACAGTGCTCGCGTTCAGCCCCTCCACAGCTGCTGCCCTTATCAGCGAATTATGTTTAAGGTTTTGCACGGTGTGGGATAAGCAGCTTTAAGTCATCTGCATGCAACCACAAACAGGGAGTGTTAAAATCAGGATTAGGGCTGGGGTCTTCCTGGCTCCACTCCTGTGCTTACTTTGTCCATGATTCATTAGTACAGAGGAAAAGAAATGCTGGTTTTGACCTAAGATTTAGTCCAGTGTCCTGGAGCACGAGATTAGGAAACTCCCAAAATTATTCCTCATTAGCCTTCAAAGTCATCCTGAATATTTTCATATCCACACATCCCTGGTGACATCAGTTCAGAGGACACACACACACACACTGACCAGCCCTCTCTCCTCTTCCCAGAAAATATTTTCCTCATTTGGGACTACTCTGCACAATTCCTATTCCTGCCAGTGAGAACTGTGTATGTGTCTAGGAAGAGAATTTGGCTGCAGAACAGTATTTTAACTACTATATTTAACATATTGTATTATGACATTTACAATATTTCCCTCAAAGCTCTTCTCAGATTGAAGGGAAGCGACTATCTGCATTATGATGGCCCTTTTTCCTCGCTGATTGACAGCGAAATTAAATCAGTTCATTGCTTGGATGTTGGATGCAGCTAATTCTGCTCAGCATGGTTGAGCAACAGCTTATTCTACTAGACACCCCATCGACTTCCCCACAGCCTCTTACCGCGAGGGAGGGCTCCTCCTGAATGAGGCCGGGGGATTTCTCTCTGCATTTGAATGAAGATTTTTTTTGTCACCAGAGCAATTTAGGGGGCCGGGGGTTCGCTTCGTTTTGAGGGAGGTTGCCTGGGTTTCTCTGGGTGCGCTCATTCGTTTGAGTGTGGTTCCGCAGCGCCGGATCGGAATAACATTTACAGCAAAATCTGTTTCATTTGATGTTAATTATTTAATACAAATTCAGTTATTATGCCATGCCCCAGTAGCACACAAACTGTTCAGCCATAAACAGATGAAAGACTACTTCAGGGGCAAACCACTAACGTCTGGAGACATGACTCAGATAACAGAGTCTTGGAGAGGAGGAGGAGAAATCTATATCTGAGAGTAACTACACAAATCCCTTTTAATCTAGAAACGCGAGATAAATTTCAGGAGATAAATTAGCCTTCTGAAATTTTTGGTTTGGGGGGCCTCAGAAGAATAAAGCAGAGTGCACGATTTTGTAGGGAAAAAGTAGTTCACTGAGACCACAAAAACCCCAACAACCCAACAAACTTCAAAAACAAAAGCACGGGAGTGCATTAATTTCCCTGGAGTCCTTTGGAACAGTTTGGAACATTCTAGTGTAATTCATACAGACTTTTAAAACAAACTCTTACAATAGGAAACTTCCCCAAATCCAAAGCCCAAGCTATGTCTTAAATGTACAACTAGAGGCAGATCAAAATTTTGCAAATAGCTCTCGGGTGCTTTCAAACAGCCGTGCGATGGTCAGAAGCACCGCGTCTGAATGCCTGAAAACTTCTGTTGAAAATACGGATTCTAAATCTGTACCTTTCTTCCTGATCTAGTCAGGTTCGGGGTGGATTTGTGGATTGCATCTGATTCACCTTCGTGTTGCCTCAGAGCCTGCAACCTCCCATGTCCCTTCTGCAACAGGCTCTGGCTCTATGGAAAATCCAGGTCCGCCGCAGCGTGCAGTGGTACGACCCCTTGATATGGTAATATACAAAGAGACAAGCTCTAGGGTCCAGGAGATACTTTGGCATCTACTTCTGAGGACGGATGAGCGTGCTGAGCATGGATCTTGTCTTAGGAACATCTGCTTTGAGTGCTGCAGCCGCGTAGTGCTGTGTCAACACGTGCTCAAAGTCAACTTGCCAGGAGCAGCTAGGTGATTTAGAAAACTAAGTGCTATTCTAAAAGGTAATTTAAGCACTTTGGAGTGTAAACCTGACTGAAAGTCGGTGATATTGAAGGTGCAATCTATCTTCCCTCCCTTAGCTGTCCAAAAGTTGGATGAGACTTCCTGGGATTCCTCCACAGGCAGCGGAGAGAAACGCTCCTGAGAAAGATGACACGAATGGGGAAAGGTCTGTCCTGTGCAGGCGCTGAGCTTTCTCTGCTGGCACACAGAGCCCAGGCACTCAGCTAAGGCCAGATACCTAACTTCTATATAATTAGAGATACATAAAGTAGGTTTTCAGTATTCCAAAATACAGTGCAGGGTACAGATACTTAAAAAAAAAAGTTAAACGGTGCATAACTCCCCTCTGATGTGACTTTAGAGTTTCCAAGGTCCAAGAAAAGCTCCTTTCTAGGTGACCACTACGCCTAAAGCTCAGATTTCCATGGTATTTAGATGCCACAGGTACGCTGACAGCACGGGGGTAAGCATACTCTGGTACCACCTTCCCAGAATTAGGAATCCAAGTAACTCTAGGAATTTAGCTCCCAAGTCACATTTGAAACGGCACAGGGTCAGATTTTTTGATAGTGCCTCCATTTCCCACCTGCAGAACAGCTCATCCTCCAGAGGTTTAAGGACAATATAGCACGTTTTAAGGACAACAGAGCACTTGGCAGTGCCTGGACATGTCCCAGGACACCAGAGAACCCTTCGAGGTAGATCCAGCCTTTAACCAAGGCCTTTTGGGAACTGCCAACCCCAAAGCCCAGCAGACACCTCAGGCACCCGGGAAGCTGTAGGAACTCTTTTAATGTCTGTCCCTGTAGTTGTAACGCCTGTCACTGCAGTTCACCAGAGACAACTAATCAATAACCGTGGAACCAAATAGGCAAATAAAAATAAAATCCATTAAGATGGCAGAGGTATTTACTTGTTGTATTTACACCACGGAGAGCTGCACTGTCAGTCAGTGCTTCCCCTTCACAAGATAGAAGCAATTTGTGCAGACTGATCCCAGTTTTCTCATTAATATGTAAATGAGGCATGCCAGTTGTTAGGTTAGAAGAAAGCTGTCATGTTTATTGTGACAGATTTAATGGATGTGTTTGGATTGTGCATTCAATGTGTTTTCAAGAGCATGTCTTATCTTTGTTTAGGCAGTAAATCAAACATGTAAACAACAATTCATTAGCATCTGTCAGAAGCTCAAAGCTACATTGTTATAGTTGAAAATCTCCCCAGAGGTGAAAAAAAGTATATCTGACTTATTCCAGATTAGTTTGAATATTTTCCTCCTGTTTACCAACTTGTAAGTAATAATTGAGCCGCGGAATCGGTGCAGGGGGATAGCACTAGGGGTCAGGCAGAAACCAACCAAACACCAGGGACCCAGAGCTGGCTCAGAGAGGGGACTGCGGCCACCCACCTCTGCCACCACTGGGGACTTGGCCAGTGCCATGACCAGGCTTGGATTGGTGGCTTTGGAACCTATTTAATGCCTTGGGAGGAGAAATCTCCACCCGGGCTGCTGCAGCTGCACCCCATGGCTCCCCACTGGCAGTTCCAGCCCAACATGGCCAAGTGGGAAATTTGGGGGTGGGATGGATGGGGCACACGGGAAAAGTAACTTGGATTTGGAGATCTGGCTACAAGTGGTCTCCCAGAGGGTCAAGACTTGGACTGGCTGGGGCGGAGAAGGACATTGCCAAGGACACCTCTGTCCCCGTCCTGCTGAACTGCCCCGAAGGTGAACGTGCTTCACCGGCTGCCTCCTGTCAGAGGTCTCGGTGTGCTTTACAGACATCAGCTAAACCTTATCACAGCCCCATGAAAGAGGGATCGTCGTATCCATTTAACCGACGGCTCTGAGGAAGGAGAGAGGTTAAATAATTTGCGCAAAGACACGACGATGACACGGTCGACAGGGAGCGTAAAATCACAGCAGGACTCCAGCCCTTATTCTCACAAGCCTGCATTACTGTTGGTTTTAGTCTCCACTAGCTGATGACTAAAGCTATTTTTAAAAGCTCTTTGTGCCTAGATGAGTTTTGTTCTCTGGACACTATAAATATCAACCAGAGCTGGGCATTATACAGGCAGAAACAGTTTAAATTGTGTCGCAGAGTCCATAACTTCTGTCTGGCTACGTTTGGCACTGATTCCACTTTTTGCAGTGGTCTGTGAGATAAGCATTCGGGACGAAACAAGACAGAATTTCACTCATGACCTTTCACAAACCCAGATCCTCAGTGATGAAGAACTGCTGCATTAACTCACTCTTCCATCCCAAGCTTCTATGCATTTAATAGAAATAATAATTGAGAAAATGATACTTAAGAAACAGTAATTACAGTACATTCAATATTTGTGATTTGCAATCAACCTGAACATATTCCCTTATCTACATAGTAAAGTGTGGTTTCTTCCAATGAAGTCACAAAGTATCTTTTTTTAAATAGCCAATGGGCTTCACATATTAGCAGATTCCTTCAGATGGTCCAGCTCCACTCAAAATTCGGGGTTTAACTGCTCTGTGGCAGCTGAAACAACACGAGTTGAGTTGTCTTTGGAGCACTTCTCCTACGAAGACAGACTGAGAGAGTTGGAGCTGTTCAGTCTGCAGAAAAGAAGGCTCCGAGACCTTACTGTGGCCTTCCAGGGTCTCAAGGGGGCTACAAGAAAGCTGGAGAGGGGCTTGTTAGGATGTCGGGCAGTGACAGGACTAGAGGGAATGGATTGAAGCCAGAGATGGGTCGGTTCAGACTGAACGTTGCGAAGAAGTTCTTCCCCATGAGAGTGGTGAGACCCTGGCACAGGTTGCCCAGAGAGGGGGTGGCAGCCCCATCCCTGGGAGTTTTTAAGGCCAGGCTGGATGGGGCTGTGGACAGCCTGATCTAGTGGGGGATGTCCCTGCCCATGGCGGGGGGTTGGAACTAGATGATCTTTAAGGTCCCTTCCAACCCCGACAATTCTATGATTTTATGATTCTACGATTCTATGAGTGCTGAGTCCCACTTGGCCATGGCAGCTGAGCAGCACTGATGAGTCACAGAACCAAAGAATCATAGAATGGTTTGGGCTGGAGGGACCTTTAAAGGTCACCTACTCCGACACTCCTGCAATGAGCGGGGACATCCTCAGCAAAACTATGGAGTGCTTCATGAGTCAGCGGCTCTTGCCGCTGTTCAGCCAGAGGACCTGGTTGCATCTTAGTCGTGGGAAGTTTTAGCCCTTGGCTCAGGTGAGAAATTGTGCCCAGGTGCTTTGGGTGGAAGTGGGGCGGTCTGGTTTGGAAGCAGGGCCGGACCTGCACCAAGAGAGCTGGGTAAAGCCTCTGTGGCTGGAGGATTTCCCTTCCCGTGTGCACAGAAGGCTGAGGCCTCCTGCACAGCACAGGCAACATGGAGAAAAGGCAAGGAGCAAACTCCTCAGGGCCAAGGCGATACGGTGGAAGGTGGTCTCACCTGTGGGCATGTACTGTGCTCCTGTGATAGATGCTCACCAGCCATACAAGTGATCCAGCATCTCTTCAAACCCATTGTTTTAAACCCAAGTGGGCTATTAAGCACAAACATCTTCCTGCCCTTCTGCCCCCTCCCGTCAGGTTCATGATGGATCTGATCTTCAGAGACCTTGGGTTGAGGGCAAAGAGGGAACCCGGGAGCCGCCGTTGAGCCTCCAGCCCCCGTGAGCCCGCCGAAGCCCACTTGGCCAAGGCCAGGCTTTCATTTATCCAACTTCCTTCCTCTGAAGGAACTTACAATTTAATCAGAACTTCTTAATAGTACATGAATTCTAAATTGCAGTCATTTGTTGCAGCTAGCCGCAGGCTCTTCTGTCTGTTAGAAATATCTATGTTATTTCTCCCTTTTAGAGTTTACGTAAATAAAATAAAATAAACTTTTACAAATAATGTTTGCCACTTAATGTTCTCAGCCAAAGTATCTATCTGAGGAAATAGAAATCCTTCCTTACAATTCATCTTAAGGATGTAGTTTCAGTTTCTTATAAAGTAATAATGAATGTACCACAGATAATGTTCCAATAGTGCAAATGAGAGGAGCATATAATCAAAATGATAATGGCGGGTATTGTACGCCTGGTATAATAAAATCTATCCCACTATGAAAATCATATCTCAAGGCAACATTCTGTCTGATTTTTGTAATAATTGCACAAGTGAGAACAGGGCACCAGGCAGGCAGAGAAACAAAGGTGCCGCAGTGGTTCATTAACCAGGGGCTGCCCCGACAGCTCAGCCAACCCGGTCAAGGGTCTCTGCTGGGTTTTAAGAGAGGAATCAGCCACTCAAAAACAGAATAAAAATCCGCGCCAGAGCCAGCCCACACCTCAAGCCTGGTCAAGACACAGCTGAAGGCAGGCAGAGGGGGCACATCTGCTGCCCAACAGCTCCCTGCCCGCACAGGCAGGATGTTCGGAGGAGGACACGGGTGAGCCTCCAGCAGAGACGACCGATCTTGTGAAGCTCCTGGTGGGCTTTGCTCTTTCATTGCGCTCAGACTTCTCCCCGTGACCTTCCTCAGGACGGGGGAACCTGTGACTCTTCCCAGTTTTGAGGTTTCTCTTCTAGAGTTTTCTCTCCACGCAGGTGAACCTCACGCTCATCGCTCGTTGGTCTAGTTTTAATCTTTCCTGCCTTTGCTACGCAGCGCTCAGGGATGGTGGCCCATGTTGCCGACTGTTTGGGGCCCATTAGAAACATTTGTGTACATACATAATTACTGAATTTTAAAGCACGAATGACTGCCTTTGGGGCCAACAGGCACAGCAGATACAATCTGTCATGTCAACTCTCATTCACTTCATGGTTATTTTTTTTTCTTAAAGGAAATTACCATGCCAAAACCATGCTTGGAGTACTAACTGCATCAAAGCAAAACCAGTTCAACAGGAGAGGCAGTGCTCTGGGTTAAATGGCCTGAGTCAGACCTTCTCCCTTCCCCTGGTCTACAGAGGTTCATGTTATCTGTCATCTTTGGTGTTTTATGCGTTTTGCTCGGGTCCTGCCTGGCACCCCAGTGTTCCCAGTGAGTTGCTTCACCATTGCCGCGATCCCAGTGGAAACGAGGCACAGAGCAGACACCGGAGCAGAGCTGATCCCCGCGGGGTGTGGAAGACATCACGTGGCTGTAGGATTTCAGCAGCCTGGAGTTATTTACAAGATTAGGATCTTAATCTGGAAAGTGGATCCAATCTAGTCTGCCGTATTACTTCCATCCGCGGCTGCTGTGCCCCAGCAATGGGGTTTGTGTTTGGGTTTAAGTGTCACGGATTACTCAAGTGACATGTACGTCTATTTACATGCGTGTGCCCTTAAGTGAGGAATCATTTTCATTCCATTCTCTATATGCTTTTATACTCTGGTAAACACATATACTTGTGCTTTCATTACACTCTAGTGTTTGATTGCTGAGCTGTGTTAAAGCATCATTACAATACTTCACAGCCCTTAGATGGGAACTTCCTGCTTAACAGCCCCTGAACGTGCATGTCCACCTTTTCCAAGCCCTTGGGGCAGAAGAAGTTCCCATGCAAGGTCAGCTACAGGCTTCACACCACACATAGGACTTCCCTGGGCCAGCTCCCGCCAGGCTCTGCCCCCAGCATTACCCAGGACCACATTCGGGTGAGGGCAGGAGCAGTAAAAATGAGATTCCCGGGGCTGCGCGCATCAAGAGGCCCCTGAAGATTTTATTTATAAAAGACGGACTGGAAACAAAATTCCATCTTCAAGGAGATGCCACTCACCTGAAAACGCATTGCCACTCGCTAGCGACGGCAGCGATGGGAAGAACGGCAGTAACGGGAGTAATCTGCCAACGAAAATAAAGTTGTGTGGCACTGAAGAGAGTATGGAAAAGCAGCGTTTTAGCTCCAACTCTACGCAAACCTCGTCACGTTTGTTATACGCGCAGGGGAAGGGCAACCCACCCACACGCAGAGACTGCACCGGGAAAAATAAAAGCAGCTGGGCTCCCTCATTTGTCTCACAGAAAGACAGAAAAGTGTAAAAAAGGCCATTAGAGCTTTTTGAAACACTCTCACACAGCAAAGTGGTTTATGCTAACCCACTTCAGCATTGTACTTATAGATCAGGTTGGTTAGAAAGACTGGTTTCACAGTCTAGAAAAGAGTTAGGGGCTAAATCTGTTGGACATGACAGTTTTATCATAAAAAACCCAACTTCTAACGGCGATTGCCCAAGTACCTTTTCTTCTATGCTAAAAAACCCTAAACCTGCAACTGCATAAGAAGGCCTTGCTGGCTTACAGAAACACCTTGATTTTAAAGAAAAACCAGACTTTTCTGAAGCTAAGAGAACATATATAAATGCCAGAAGTCAAGCGTAATGAATATAAATCAGAAAGCTGCAGAAACTAAGGAAAGTGAAGTGAAAGGTAGAAGCTAGGAAAAGCAAAAAGGTGCAGAAAAGGAAATTAGGGCCGGCAGAGTGATGAAAATGATAGCATCTTTAAAGCATACTAACAATAATCCAAAATATATCCCTAACAATGGTATTTACCTTCCTAAATGCAAACATTCACCTGTTCAGAGGTAAAGATTGCATTTCCATTCATGTTATTAACCATCAAATCATCAGTAACAACGCAGAAAACACGAAGCTTTGAATAAATGCTTCACGCCTGCACTTAAACATCCAGATGATGTGCTCGTAAGACAGCATCTTGATGAAACTTTTCTTCCCAACAGCACTCCAGAAGAATATTAAATGCTACAAGTAGACGGTTTAAAACCAGCAGGTTAAATGATGTGCATTCTCAAACAGCCAGGCAAGGTGTATTCTAGACCATGCGTGTTTTTTCCTTGCAGCTCTTGGCTCCTTCTTCACTCTTCTCCTCCCGCCCCGCGGAGCCTCCAGCCATGGTGGCTTTTCCTGATCGCCTTTTCCGCTTGCCCAGCGCCGCTTCTGCCCCGTGTTTTCCCAGAGACAATCTGAGTCCCCACGGTCCTTCACTTGAATTTTGTTCAAGGAATTTCTCTGTTTCCGTACAGGTTTTAGCAGTGTGCCTCTACGCACGGAGCCATCCTTCCCACCTCCTCCCTGGCAGGAGCAGCACGTCTTGTTCGCACACCTTGCGACTTGCCTGGCTTCTTAGATTAATTCAGAAACAAAAACCCGAGTTAGATTTGGTAAAAAAAAAAAAGGATGACAAGCAAACGCTGGCGGCGAAAGCCGCAAAATCAGGACTATAAAAGGAGAATTAAGCTGTTAATCAGGTTGAATCATTTCAAAAAGAGTGGGGAGAATTTTCCAATGAAAAAGATGACTCCAGCATATAAATTAATCTTTTGTATAGGAAGAAATGGAAGTCATTAAATGTCATTGTCTTATTTTAAAAGCAGCAATATCCTGTCTGATTGCAAGTACTTAAAGTGGGATGATTAAACAGAAACCTTATCTTCAGTGTTCCAAGGAGAAAATTGGAGAGAAGTTATCCAATTATGGATAATAAAGAACAGGGAAAAATCTGAGCAGAGAGGAACTTGGTTAGGTAAGTTATGGAGGAGCAGTCAGCAATCAATCACACCCAATATACCAGGCAAAAACAAAAGGCGATCTCTCCCCCGTTACACCAAATTTCACAGCTCCGAGGAGCCTTTGAACTGCCTGCCTGCCTGTGATTTGACATTTTTGTAAGCCCTCTTCAGACCTTTATAAAACAATAGCCTAAGGCACTTGTAAATACTAATATTCTGCTAAACATCTGGTTACTGTAAAATGGGATTGTCTTTATTTCCAAACAGGAGTTTACAAGCAGATTATCAGCTGCTGGCTGGCTGTGCTTTTACGCTCTCCAGCAATCCACCGCGCACAGGCGCACTGCTCTGCCTGAATGGCATTTTTCTATATTGCCAGTGAAATTTTAAGTCGAAACAGTAGCTCACATGGCAGAGGGAATGACATGAGTGGGGTCTTCTCTTTCCGCTGCAGATATCCATATGTCCATAAGCTCGGAGCGCCTCGTGTCTTTCCCGCAGTTATTCTCGCAACGTCTGCGGGAGTTGGCACAGACGACCGTCCCCGTTCCCTGCACAGAGGGACTGTGAATGGGGACAATATAAAACAGCCTCTCACCATGCAGCACAAACAGTCGAGGTTTAGATCTTTGGCTAAGAAGGAAGCTTTGCATACCTAATTCAAGAGAAAGGTTTCCTTCGTTCCATCAAGGGAACAAGCCCTTTGTCTGGACGGGACCTCCTATTGCTGTTCGGAGAAGTGGGAAGGAAGGAAGGAAGGAAGGAAGGAAGGAAGGAAGGAAGGAAGGAAGGAAGGAAGGAAGGAAGGAAGGAAGGAAGGAAGGAAGGAAGGAAGGAAGGAAGGAAGAAGAAGTCTCGTGGCTTTGGCCACAGCTCCGGCAGGTTTGCAAGTGGAGTGTGGAACACTAGCACGAGTCAAAACTCAAGCTGCTGCATTTTCAGGTGGTCTTGATGCTCCTGGGAACATGACCTGGATGGAAGAACGTGCTGATGCCTACAAAGGGTCTGGTGTCAGAGCCCGTTCTGTGTTTGGTGAATGGGTACGGACAGCAAGCACAAAATCTTTAACCTTCACGCTTTTAAACCTTTAAATGACGTAATTTCAACACTTGTTTTTTTCTTTCCTCTTACAGCTTCGGTTAAACGCAGGCTGCAGCCCTCGGGGAGCCCCCAGGGGCGGGAGGACAGCCCCCAGTGCACCCCTGATGGCACACCCCCTTTTCCACCTACTACCTGGGGTTGCACAGCCCGGCACAGGAACCGCCCGGGAAAAAGAGGAAGGTGAAGCCGTGTATTTTTATATCTGTGTGGTTATTCTCGGGCTCTGTATCTGATGCATTTGGCAAGTAAATAACTAGACCTGAAAGTGGAACAATGTACCTGTCAGGGGGGTTAGCTTCTATGGGAAACTCGCTTTTTTAGTTTATAAAGGGAAAATTACTCTTAATGAATTCAAAGGCGCTTCAGAACAACCCCCTAAAAAAGGAAATCAGTCTTTAAAGTGCACTTAGTTATGTATAATTGATGTCATTATAGGGATCTTTTGCAGAATTGTTATTTATGTAAAGAAATTACCAGGCGTAGGACTCGGCATTTGTGTCTTTCGAGTCAGCGATTGGGTAAAAAGAACCTTCAAAATTTAAACTTGCATTCCCAGGCAACCTGAAGCTTAGCTTGGGAAGCCTGACTGTCCGCAGATATTCTGGCTGAGTAGAGAGGATAACACTTCATAATCTGGTACGACTTAAATCTCCTCCGTGCCAGATAAGATAGCGAAGGGAGAAAATCAAATCAGGTTTCAGGGAGAGTTATCACACTTCTTTGTCCCAATTTGTATCTAAATCTGCAAGCTGAGGAGCGTGTTCAAAACCTCTTACGAAAGACACACGGGAGGAAAGCTGCCTCTCTCCTGCTCCGTGCCCCACATCAGCCCGACCGCTTTCAAACCACGGCACCGCGTTACGCACCGAGCCCCCTCCCACGCCCGGCTGCCCACAGCCTCCGATTTTCCCTGCCATTCCCTTCCACGTCCACATGCTCCACTTGGTGGGATACAGGGCTGAGAGCTTCTTCTACCCTTCTTTTTTCCAGCACCGGAAACCTCTTTGTGTTCTCTAGACTGAAAGACATCCATAACGGATACGATACACTCACAGATCTCGGCACATCTGTTCTCTAGCCCACCTCTTCGACCAGCAGGGATACGGTTTTATGATGGAAATGTTTCCAGTCTCATTTGCTGCCTGTCATGCCACAGGGCTGCTGGAATAGCCACTGCCTTGGTTTTTATGATTGAGCAGAAATATTCTACAGGAGCATGGATGTATTCCTTCCCCCAACAGTGCACGCTTTCATCTTGAGCCGTCCTTCTCCTCTTCCGGACCCTCATGTGAGGCAGTCGCTGCTCAGCTCAAGAACAAACAGATGTTTCTCTTACTACACAGTGTGTTTAATCCCACATCAGGGAATGGTCTGGTGCATTCCCGTGCAACTGTCAACTTTGGAAGGTATTTTGCCCTGGGTATGCAAAGAAATGCAGATGATAATAATTTTAGATTTTACAGCAACTCTAATGGCCTTCAGGGTCGGATTCTCAGATGTCCCATAGGAAAAGAAATGCAAAATATAGGGCTTAAATTTTAGACATACCGCTGGAAAGCCTATGTTCTGCTACTAGATTACAGTGTCAGATGTGTAAATCATCTCGTATATTCCTTACAGTGACCCGTGCATGGAACCACTATGGTTTGGACATTGAAGTAATTGGGATCAACTGACAAGCTTCTAAGTCCACATGACCTGATCCAGACTGGGCTGAAAGTCTCGCTTTTGTGTCCTGAGTGGAGTGTACTTATCGGAAGAGGCAAGCTCTTGTGCGGACGTCCCAGTGCTGGCTCTGAAGCTGATACGTACAGGGATGACACATGGTTGCTCAACGTGAGGATGGCTCTGCTGCCTCCTGCGCTGCCTCGGGAGAAGGTGCTGCCCAGGGCTGTCCTCAGGCACAACCAGCCTCCGTGACCACTGTGGACTTTATCAGGTCAGAGTTTTGCAATCACCCACCGTCACGGGGAAGGACTGTCACTTGTTCCCATGCTCGGACCCGGTGGAGATGTTGAAGGTTTGCCTGAACACCGTATTGACACAATAATTTGCTTTTCCGCAAATTTTCCAAAGCAAATTTAACATATGTAACAAATGCAGAGCTACATGTTGATAGGAAATGAAACCAAGCTCCTTTTTTGAAGGTGAACCATACAACGTGAGGCAGAATGATGGTCTTTCTACAGGGTTTGTAATCCTCCTGCAGTGAAATAAATGATGTGCTTCCTGAAAGAATTGGTGGGTCCCTGTGAAGCTCCCAAGGAGTGGTCAAGGACCTGGCCAAGGGCTGGTGGGGCACTTCGTGGACTCAGCCTGCTTGCTGCCAACTTCTCTGCACAGTGTTTGCTGGGGTAGCGATGCTTTCTCTAGTCAATATTCCTTGCCTGTGGTCCCTTTCAGCTTGCTTCCCACCACCCCTCCATTGAACCAGGCTATTTAAAACACCAACTCATCTCCCTGCCGAGGGTGGCCTGTTGGGGACAGGAGTTAGGATTTAGTGGCGCCGAGCTGCCTCTCCCTGCTTCCCACCCCTGGATGCTTTGGTGAGGCTGCACCTCGAGTGCTGTGTCCAGTTTTGGGCCCTTCACTACAAGAGGGACACTGAGGTGCTGGAGAGGGCACAGAGCTGGGCTGTCAAGCCGGGAAAGGATTTGGAGCATGTGTCGTACGAGGGACGACTGAGAGGTCTGGGGCTGTTTGTCCTGGAGAAGAGGAGGCTGAGGGGAGACCTCATCGCTCTCTGCAGCTCCCTGACAGGAGGGTGTACCCAGGCGGGGGTTGGTCTGTTCCCCCCTGTAGCGAGTGATGGCACGAGGGGAAATGGATTTAAATTGTGCCAGAGGAGGTTCAGGTTGGATATTAGGAAGAATTTCTTTACTGAGGGGGTTGTCAGACACTGGAACAGGCTGTCCAGGGAGGGGGTTGAGTCGCCATCCCTGGAGGTGTTGAAGAGAAGAGTGGATGTTGCCTTGAAGGACATGGTTTAGTGGTGTCGATAGGGCTGGGAAAAGGTTGAGCTTGATGATCATGAAGGTCTCTTCCAACCGAAACTGTTCTGTGATTCTATGATTCTATGTTGCTTTGGAAACACCCTCGCTCCCTGCCAACCCACTGAACGGCAGCCCATAACCAAGAGTCCGACTCCTCTCTCCTAGCAGCAGGGCCATTAGCATCACATAAACCATTATCAGTAGCCCTACACACCGGTCCCACTAAAATCAATTTATCGCCTGAAGTATTTGGCTCCTAAAAGGATAGTTTCCTTCTTTTCTTTTACCTTTATAACCAAGGTTATGTGCTCAAGAATGTACAGAGTAAATGAGGTTGTTCGGCTTATGGATACAAATAGATCTCGCTTTTTTGACTTGCAAAATGAATTCCACTGTGACTTCGATAAAACTTAAGTATGCTAATGTTCAGTCAACCAGTTGTCTATTTATTTCTGTTTATGCCAGCATACCCATTAGCAACTTTTTCTTGTTTTCTTTTAGAATATTAAATGGCTCAAACATATTCTAAAAATTAGTTGATTAGCTTGTTAGGGCACATTTCCACTGCTAGTTCCTTCTGTAGCAAAAGAGAAAATGAAGGTAATTTTGTTTGCAAGGAACGTATGATTGGAAGCTGACTGTTGAAAGATGTGCCATGTCAATGTAATGAGGGAGTGTAATATCTTAGTTTGCATCAATATGGAAATAACTGTGCAGTTTGACAGACCTGATGCTAAAGGCAGCACCAGAGCACTCATTATGCATTCAGCCTCTGATTATGAAAAATAGTGTGTTTTCTTTTAAAGAGGAATACACATTATCAATCAAACCCGCGCCAATTATTTCCAAAAGGGATCACAGCTAAACAGGCGTGGGGTCTCTTCAAATATAACTGCACCTGAGAAAACAGACAGATCTCAAAGTACATGATAGTTTAATTTCGTGACAGTTGAATTAATTAGGCAATATCAACCCCGTCTTCTGATTGGCCCAGGCTTTGCCAGCCTGGCGCCGCCAGTCGCAATGACTTCTCTTTGCAAAGTAGCATCACTAGTTGGGAGTTTTTCTTCTGATGCCCCAACATCCCCAGCAGATGCAGCCCAGGCTCACGGGGAACCGCTCGCTTTAATTCTGGTGAAGGGATGGGCTGGCTGCTTTTGTAGGCAGCCCACAGTCACAGCTGGGAGTGGGTTTAAAAAAAAACCCAACCCACCAAACTTGTAGGAAATCAAAACCTGGGCAGTGTAGCCATGAAAATGGTTCCTGCATTTTTGATCCGGTCTTCATTTGCCAGTAGGAATTGAGGTCACTCTTTGGGGCAAGGGCACACTTTACTTGTTCTGGCACAATTTTTTTTCTTATTATTTTTCCTGTGCTGTTTAAAGCAACGTTTGCACAGTCTCTTCATCTCTACAAAATTCAGCTGGGAGAATGTCGTGGTGTCTCCACTTCACAGGCTGCTGCTCCAGCCCTTTTGCCATTCACGCGATATCTTGGCCCCAAACACACCCCCCACCTTGCATTTGGGCTCTTCAATTTGTCCGCACAGCCCAAAGCATTATTGTGACCCATGGCCCACAGCAGTTCTGAGCCAAGCTTGACCCCTCTTTGTCTTATTTCCAGCAAATGACTGCTCTGAAATGCAGAATCAAGCTGCATTCAGCCATCTTAACAGAACGGTCACCGGGCTGCTATTACATGTAAAAAGAAAGATAAGAGGGTAATTGCAAAGTCCCCAAACAACATATATAAACACAGGTAATTATGTGAAATAAAAAATACGAGCGAGGACTGGAGGTGCTATTAAGGTCTTTTCTTGTTTAAACGGGCTGTTGGCTCTCTGTGCTTTAGGCAGGGTGGGTTCAGAGGGTAAAGGCTGAACTTTAGAGCTCAAGGATGCGCCAATGACATTTACGTGTAGTATCTTCCGTGTCGTATCTTGCAAGGAAGAGCCACAGCCGTACTTCAGAGGTTCCAGCACGGAGTAAGCAGGACCACACGAATCAGAAACTTCCCTGGCTTTTCTCGCCGTTCCGTTTCCGTTCCATCAATTTGTCTCCAAAGAGACGTCTAAATGAAAGCGGCGTTTTCGTAAATAGGGGAAGTCAGTTGATCATGTAGGATTTCAGTCTGCTTTTGCATTCGAAGGTCTCTAATGTCAAGTTGTCTGTAATTTGTACTGAACCAGAAGCAAAATACTGCTGTGCTGTCACCGGAGTGTCAATGACTTCCCCACAAAACTGAATCTCTGTGACATTTACACATCCTAAGGACCTGTCTGAGCTTTGCATTCCACTGAGATGATGCAGGAATAACAGTTTCTTCAGGCTTCAAATTGAAGCTCTTCTGGCATTTTGCAGCTATAGCAAGGGGAAAAAAACCTGATAACTTGTAACTGACCTTCTGTTCTGCTTCTTGGGAATGCTACATGCTTCAGAGAGATGTATGGGACTTAAAGGACTGCAGACATACTGGAGGTGTGTAAGTTGCTGCAGAATTAACACATAACTGAGTTTGGTGAATGTATTTTCACCGGTAATTTGAAGAGAATATGGGTGTATAAATGCTAAAAAGGCAAAGCTCCGTGCTGGTTTTCTCAGCCACCGGAAACTAAGCAGATGTATTATTTCTTTGTTAGCAATGTACAAATAAACACAAACTTAAGAAATAAGGAATATAAACCCCATTTCACCGAGAAATCCCAGTCAAATTAGTTCAGAACTGGACTACACGGATCTGTTTAAAGAAAACAGAGAGCCTCCTGGTTTATACGTCTCATAGAAAAGAACACACAGAATAAACAAAAGGTTCAATAAATACTCTTCTGTAATTTTGTTAGCATAAAAATGAATGTTTTACACGTTGCTTTGTTGAGAGACTGAATACTTCTCGCCATCAATTCCTGTCGATAGATATACCTGTTTGAAGTGTTCCCCCATCACAGTCCATCTTGATCCCTTGCCATTCAACGAAGTTGCAGTCATTTGGAGTACGTATGTATTGGAATAGTTTCTATGACAACAGATGATGATGTTAAGAGTAAAGAATTTTGAGTTGGGTCTATGAATAGGGAGATAAAGGCGCTAAATTGCAGAAGGAAAGCTTTCCTTCCAAACATTTACCTTAAATATCTCTGCTATTAGTATTTACCAGCAAATAATGACAACTGTATGAAAAGCAAACACTCTCAGACTTTAAGTTTTAGAGGAAATCCAAAAATCTTTACTCTGTGCATCTGATTAGTTCCCGTGTTCCCTGTCTGAGCAGACCAGTTTCTTCTGGCACAAACCTAAAACGGGATTCACGCCGGCAGCAGCGATGTGCCCTTTCCTTTTCACTGAGAGGAAGGCAAGAATGACAAAACCTACAACAGCTCACTCCGCAGGAGCTAGAGAGCAGCTGATTGCTTCCAAACCCTTTCGAATGCAAAAACGCTACACAAGTTCATGATGACAGCTCCCAAACTTCGAGAGTGCAACTCCTTCGCTTGCAGAAAACCTTCCTACCGACACCTGGGAAGACGACGTTTCTCTTCCAGTCCCTCCCCAGTCCCCCCGCCGCTGCGCAAAACCCACTTGCTCTGTGGTTTCAAGACCCACACTCCTGCCATGGATTCAGTTTGACTCCTGCCTGCTTTGTCTCCACATGAAGCCACACTGCAGCTTGCCTGGGGTCGGGACAGTCTCTGTCTTTGGGCAGCGCTGAGCGGAAAGGAGCCTTGTCCTTCAGCTGGGGGCCAATATCTGACTGTGCGATGCAAATAACCCACGCCAGGAAAAGCCTTCCCCGGTGGTTAGTAAATGTCAGGACTGCAATCAGATATCTGCTGCACGAGTTTAGGTTGCATAATTAATTTAGGACTATTTGGACACGGATAATAAAACCTGCTTACCTACATCGGTCCAAAAAGGCCATTAGAAACCCACAGCTAAGAAAGCTTAAAGTTCCTGCCAATCCCTATGGCAGCTGCACGGAGAGAGCGAGGAGAGGATCGCGGTTTCGTGGCCAAATTTGCTGTAATCAGTAACCGGCAGCACCGCATCCTGCCAGGCCTAATGGACAGCCCGGGAGGTGCTCAGCTCCCGCCGCCCCGATCCTGCCGGGAGGAGACGTTGTTCCAAGATAACAAACTGCCCCGGGCAAGGCTCAGGCACACGGTAGCAGGGATGACACTGGGGACGAAGCTGGGTCCTGGAGAGGCCGTGCTCGGCTCCTTGCCTCAGGTTGCCCACCACACGTGCTCCCCCTCGGTGCAAAACCAGAAGCCACCGAGCTGATGACCGTAGCCAGCCCCAACCCGTTTCATCATTTCTGGAGTGGATGTGACAGAATAAATCTCAAACCCTCATTTTCTCCAGCTGTCGAGTACCATTGCTGCTCTGGCCTCCTACTCTGCTCGCAAGCAGGGCGAAATTTACTGACAGAAGGATTTTTTTGAAAGTAAAACTAGACGAGTCCAGTTCTGTTATGGGCTAATCTGGGCTAAAGCATGTGCCAGCTCTCGTAACCTTCTCATGCCTGCACTTTGTTTTCCACTAAATGTCAGCTCTGATAGACTAGCCTGCTCATCTGAAAGGGCAGGTTTTTGCTTCGATAAAAACAAACCTAGTTAAAAAGATAGACAGTCCCTCAATAAAAAAATACCACGGACGCATGAAATATTCAGTCTTAATTGGTATGGCTGCACCGCACCGCTTCCTTGCTGGCATATGCTAGCGGAGAATATTTGTTGTCAAGGGATTTTCAAGGTTATAAAGCATCTTAAAGGTGTCGGGGAGTGTGTAAATTAAGACGCTACAGGTAGGTAACGTTCCCGTGATGTCAGGACTAAATATGCTGGTGCCTCCAGGTAAAAATTTACCACGGTACGGAGTACACGCTGGGGGACTGATCCTCAGCTAACGCGAATCCTGTTGGCTCCACCGGCTTTACTACATCGATTCGCCCTCGCTGCATTTTGGATTCAGAGATCCAGCCTTGCAATTTAACGTCTAGAATACTCTAAAGCACACGGAGGTTAGAAACAAAAAAACCCCACTCTTGGTAGCTGAGACTTTCAGCTGGATGCTCGTCCTCCAGAGGTGCCTCGCCGGGTGCCAGCTCATTTCCTCGGGGCTGGGGACTGAGGACTTTTGGCAGGACAGCGAGCACACACGCTGCTTCAGCGCAGCCCCACCTGGAAGCCAGGCAGCCAAATTAACGGCGCTTCTGTTGCAATAAATTGTCATCAAGGGAAAAGCGGACATTTAAGTGGCACATTATTTACTGGACTGGGGAATGAGGAAGCCGGAGGAAAAAGGAGCCTTGTTCGCTCTCTCATTTTGAAAAGGACAAACGAAATGGCAGGAGTCTTCAATTTCTCTTTCACTTGAGATTAAAAGAAAAGCCAAATGCATGCAGCACACCACTGTGGTCCTGCCCTCCCTCCCTGGAAGAGAGGCACCTGCCCAAGGTGCCTCTCGAAGTGGTGAAACCTCGAGAATTTGCCTCCCTATCTCCTCATCGAGAGGTGCAAGATCCAATGAGCTGATCTGTCCCTGTTCTTTGGTGTCTGTACTGCAGCCATGACTGCCTCTCCAGCCACCCTGGAGGGGCCCAGCAGTCGCCCTGCAGGAGCACGGGACCCCCTGAGATCCCTACCCCACCAAGGGGTGCAGAGGAGCAGATCTGACAAGGCTGGACCAGCAAACGGTGTCGCTTGGAACTGCGCTGGGTAGCGCGCCCGGCTCCGGCTCGCTTATTCCCTCTGGACTCTCTCCATAAGAAGAGCTGCTGGAAAAGTATTTAGGGAAATCTTGTAAGCATTAGCAGCACGACAGAGCTCTGCAGCCTTCGTGTAAATGTTATTCTGGGTTAAAAGCTTCTGATGAGTATGTTATAAACATAAGTATGTCTACGGGGATTGTTAACTCTTCCTTTGCTGAAGTCAAATATCTCTTCTTTACTGAGCAAAGGAAACTTGCAAAAGGCAGTATCGCCATGTTAGTATATCGGCACTTGCTGCACTTTCAATGCTGATTCCAGCAGAGGCAAATATAAAATACAGGACCTGACAACACGTATGCCTCTTCCTTAGGTAAGAGGTTACACCAAAGAGTAGCACTAATGAATCCCAGCGGGCAGCTGCACCTTGTGGGTGTGTGTGCCAGTGATCACCAGGATTTCTCCAGAGCAGCCCAGACACCCCTCTGGGCCTTTCTGCTGCCCCATGCATCGTGTATCACACCAAAACCGGCCAGCAATCCTCCGCTGCGGGGCAGAGAGGTTTCTCCCGGACCAGGGACTGAGCTTCCTCCATCAAGGGGTACCCAGGGATTCCAGACCAGGGCCAATGAGCCAAACCAAGGTTCAGCTTTCAGCAGCAGCAGACGTCACCAACGCACCCAAACCCTCCCACAGCTTCAAAGCTCGTATCCGGCTCCTGCTCCTCCCGATAGGGGGATGTTTCCTCTGGGAAAGTCGGCTTTGGAAGCAGTGCAGAGCAGACCTTAGTCCATGGTGGATGCAATGCAAGCAGCGCTGCCAGAGCGCGGGCGTTTGACTGACTTGGGACAAGAGGGACAAAGCCACCCAGGTTACCTTGGGGACCGGGGCTCCTTTAAAACTGACTCCTTTGCTCCTCCCAAGAGGTTTGGAAGGTACCCAGCTCTCTCCCTCCGGCGTGGCAGCCCACGCAGGGCTGGGGAGCCCGGGGTGGAGAGGAAGAAGGTGACCAGCACACGGTAGGAGAGCTTTCCGCGGCCATGGCGAGGGGGACAGCGGGGACACCGGCCTTTGCGGGGGGATGCAACAAGTCACGTGCCTCCAGCGCGTCTTCACCCCGCTCGGGGGAACAAATTACCCTCATACTTCTAACATTAGCAGCCATTTCCATAACCAATTAACCTCTGCGTTATACCATCAAGCATCTGAAAACGGTGTTGTGACACAGTTATTAAAGGATGGAAGGGACTCGTTGGCTGGCATACATAATAAAGGGCAGCCTTGCTTTCCAACTTGAATTTCTGAACAGAGGCAGATGAAGCGAAATCCTTACAAAGCAGAAGTGTTTCACACTGGTTTGGGAAGGATTTGTTTCAGGTTTGTAAAGCATTTGCAATTTAATTTTTTTGGGTTTCATTCTTTTGAATAGAAAAAGAAAAAGATTTATTTTCTAGCAAAGCAAATGACTACGGAAATTGTTTTCCACATTTCTCACTTCCTTTTAAAGAAACCACCTGCTTTTTTTTTTTTTTTTTTTTTGCTTTTATTTTCTCCCCATCAAGCTGATGAGTCCTGAGGGCAGGAGCAGGCACAGGGAGGGTCCTGCAGACCCCCCCCTCCAGAAATGTATGAACCTCCCTAAGATCCTCAGCCTCATTGAAATCTTCCTTGGTCTTGCAAAACTCTTCCTCGGTCGTTCTGCCCTCGCAGGGCACAGTGACCTAACGCAGGGGAGTGTTAAGAGAAGGCTACAGGTTAATCGGTACCCAGGTAATATGAACAAGATAAGATTATTCAGCTGGAAAACAGAGCCAAAAAAAAAAAAAAGAAACAGAAAAGGTTGTTTCTTTGTAAAGGACCTTGCAGCTTTCCTTTATATCCTTCTCTTTGTTCACAGCCAAGACGCTTCATCCCTGGTGAAGGCCAGCGACATCCCCGACCCGTAACGACTGGTAACATGCAAAAAAGTGTCCATGTACAGTGCCAGTAACGCTCAGACCTGTTACGGATCCCACACGTACTTGTGTGCCGGCCCTATAGCTGTCGGGGGAAATTTCAGTGATTTGCTCTCTTAAAACTCCTCTGCTTTGCCCACAGGTCCCTGGCACACGCCAAGTTTTCTGCTCAAATCCCTGTCAGCTGGAAAGCGTCGAGGCTGCCCCCACGCAGGCTGCCAAGGAGAGTGGAGTCACGATACGCTTGTAGCACCGCTGGGACACGCTATGGGTGAATCAAAATACCTCACCAATCGCTGGTTTTATGGCCAAAAAAAATTAGAAATGTTCAGCTGGAGTGAATGGTAGAAAAGGGAGCATTTTTAAAATAACTTTACAGGATTTTTTCCTTACTAATTTCTCCTTTTTAACACAGATAACAGAGGATCTGTGGTTTTATTTCCCATTTTTGCAGTGGGAGGGACTTGCCAATGAAGGGTTAGGCCGACAACAGCCATACTTTTTTTTTTTTTACGAAACTACACTGACACTTTCATTTAAAGATCAAAGCAAGACAAACACCGTGACTCCAAGCTTCTTCTCTTTTTTTTTTTCCCATAAAAGAATGCTACGGAGTTTACTTTTGGTGCTACTAATGAGGTAACTTCAGCACCAATTTCAGATTATTAGCACTCTATCTGGTAGAAACTGATGATCTCTGGCCACTGTAAAACATGATTCCCAGGCCAGGTGTTGGGCTCTCAGCCAAAATGTTGTGTTTTTCCCAACACTGCACTACAAAGGGCCTCAATGATGATAGGAAAGATATACTTCCTTTAGGGATCAGAGATAATTAACTCTTTATAGTTGCTCTTTTATTATTACTGAACCCATGCCAAAGTTTTGGATTGCTTTACCTAATAAAAGTACCTCCTGCACTGCTGGTAGTATCCAAATCACTTTTTTTTCATTCATTAACAGTCGAGCCTTTAACTGCATTTTGAACTTCTTTGTTGTAAAAAGCCTCTCAAAATTAGTCATTCCTGAACACTCACGCTGCATGCTTCTCTTTAGTTTCCAAACTTTATAACATAATTGTTCTTACCCAAAGGGAGGAATTTAGAAAACACACAAAGAAGTCAAAATAACAACAGCATATGTTTCATACAACAACCTAAGAACCATATTTAAGTTGCTGTGCGCTATTATGCCGCCACAGCGTAATTAACAGATGTACAGATTCATTAATAATAACAATAATATCACCATTCACTTGCAAATCTCCGTGAAGAGCATGAAACGGGGTAGCACCATCACCCCAGCTTTGCAGATGAGAATGTGACCTGCCCGGTGCTAAGAGAACGGCACCAAAGGCAGGAGCAGAGCTCAGCTCTCCTCCCCGGATGACCACGCTCCGTCCATCGGCTTCTTCTGCCCTTGCTCAGACCAGGCTCTGGACCTGGTCCAGCTGCAGGGTCAAACTTGGTGAGAAAAAGGCAAGATCTCACCCCCCTTGCTTTGGAGTAGCATCAAAATGAGCTACGTGGGGGAGGATCCTCACAAATCCACCAACCCTTCCACTGCTCCAGACCCGTTTTTCTCCTCTTCCCAAGGAGAAGTGTGTGAGGACATCACTCCACAAGCTGAAGGTTCCTCTGAGAAGCACAAGGTCAAGTGGCTGATCCATCTCCCCGAGAGTCAACCTGCCCGGCCGCGTTCACAAACTCCCTTCCGCACGCCCCAGCGAGAAGGCACCAACCTCCCTGGTTACTCGAGGACCAGCTCTCAGAGACGGGGGTTGCTGTACGGTTAAGTGTGCGCTGCCACTTGCCACCATCTCATACACTCAACCGTTAAATTAACTTGCAGAGGCAAGTACTGTTTTTCTCAGAGGCCATTTTTAACATTTGCCTTTCAAGAGCTAGTGAAAAGCTATAGAGCAGCCCACAGGAAATAATGTAAGGGGAAAGTGACGCAAGAACAAGTCCATGAAATGTTTATTTTCCTCATCTCTGTGACCCTGATCCTCAATCCCAGAGGCACCAAGGGCAGCCCCAGGACCGATGTCACCAGCCTGGGTGCAGCAGAGGAGCACTACTGTCCCATGGCGCTGAATTTACACGTCCCCAAGAACGGGACTGCACCTCAGAGCCAAGCTCGTGGACGAGATCTGCCCGCTCCACTTCCACAATATTGCCAGAGACACTCAGATGGCCGTCACCTCTCTCCCCACCGCAGGATGGGGGTTATTTCGAGTTGGGATGTGTAAGGAGAAGCGTGCATAACACGGCAATTACTCTACGAAGGTTCCTGGGGTTTGTCATGCTGAGATGCGTTGTAATAAACCATCACCTGGACAACACCGTGGTAACTGGGCTGGAGAGTTGTTTTTCCTCCCAGCCTTGCAAAAGCAGCGTGTATCCCGCACCCCGACGTGTGCTGGAGCACCTGCCACCAGGACAGCGTTCCTGCTCTTGAAAAGACTCTCTCTCCCCAGAAAAAGAAAGCAATGTGTTCTGAGAAACGTCGCGTGTAGGATCAATATCCATTCTGCTCCTCCACTTGGTATTTCCAAGGGGTTTATTTATCTAGAGCCTCGGAGTTTTCAAGTGAAGAGCAGATTGCTCAGTTTACACCATGCAACCAGGTGGAATAAGGATTTGCCACTCAATCTGAATACACAAGGAAATGAAGGGGAAAAAAAAGAAAAAGAGAGATAAGTAATATCCACCGCATTCGGGATTTGCTTTTCTTTTGAAGCTGCATCTGAACACAGACTGAAAACATAATCTTCCCAGATCCAGGCTCCAGGATTTTAATCTGGATTTCTGGCTGATAGCAATTAAAAGCTGACAGCACAGAAGTATTTTATTTAAAAGAATGATTGGCCTAATGATATTCCACTGAAGCAGGGCCTCCAGATTGGAGCTGGTCACACGAATAAAGTGCGGGGAACAGCTTAGTTACACAAGATCACAAAGGGAGTTAATAGAACCGGGATCCACATTCGACGTCTTTTTCATTCTCGGCTCTTTGTTCTACCCATTAGTATACACTGACTCCCTTTGGTAAGATCCTTTGTATTTCCAGCTTATCAGGGTCTCATAAATGAAAGTCATGTGCTTTTATCTACTCATTCCCTTTAATAAGTGTCACAAACATTCCGTGTGATTGATTAACTGGTAACAAGAAGGAGACAAAGTAGGAATACGCATATTAGCATATTTGTCTTTGCTCAAAGAAACGCATTTTATACGTACGTGGCACCTACAATATATTAAGCTGCCAAAAGTGTTAAACAAAGGAGGAACTGAATTACAGTAGAAAACACAGCGACAAGGCCAAATTTATCCTCGGTGTAACTCACTGATGTCAGCGGAGTTAAACCAGAGATGAAATAGGCTCACTACGTGTACACGAAACACCCCAGTAGGCACAGAGGGACATTCATAGATTTTGCAGCCAGAAGGGACCGTTATGATGGTATCGCCTGACTTCCTGCATAAACACAGGCCAGAAAATTTTACCCATTTCCCCGTTACGCACACAGATGATCGACTGAAAGATTTCATTCCTCTCCTGCCGGCAGGGGAGTTGGCTTTGGTGTTGCTACGGGGAGATGCTGGGCGTCACGCTGAGGTGCTGAGCACTCGCCCCGACGGCAGCAGCAGGTTTGGCTCAATGGGTTTACGCTGCATTTCCTCACCTCGGGGGTTGGAGATAGAGGGTGAAAGGGCTTGTTGCACCCTGTTTGTAAGCACTTTCACGTCAAGGGTTTTGTCCCTAAACACAAACATGCTGCTCCTCTGGATAGCGAGGCTTGAGGTTAACACCGGTGTGAAATATTGAGACTCGTGCTGGGTAGATGTGGAGGATGAATTCACCTGTTCTAGGCAGGAAAGACTCAGGAAGAGGTAGGTAAGGGACCTGGCAGTGGTTAGCTTTAAGTTACTAGATTGCAAGGAATAATATATATATGGTCACCAGGGAAAAGGAGCATATTGCCTAAAACATCATTAACCCTACACAACAGAACAGCCATGCCACAGTGATCCCAGGACAGGTACAACTCAGAGCAGCTCCTGCCCACACCAAGCAAAGACACCGAGCGAGCCTCTCCCCTTCTCGCCGTACCTAGTGCTGACATACCTGGAGGTGTGCACAGAGTTGCTGACGGGAAGGTGCAGAGGAGAGGGATAAGATGAAGCTCACAACTCCCACGTCTCTTGGCATCATCTGAGATCTGGTTAATCATGGGCGACGCCACTCGGGTCTGGGTGAGATTCGCTGCACCATTGCTCCCCGTGCCAGCTCTGCGGTAGGAAACAAAAAGGTGAAGGTCACTTGTTTGTTTGTTTGTTGCATGCAAGGAGGAATAAATTCTATTTGACTGCATTTACCGATATGCTACCTCCACACATCTTTGTAGGTGCCAGTCCCAAACTGAACCTAAACATTTCTTTAACATTTTATCATTTCTACAACTCCCTGAATGTGTCAGGAGTCTCACCTCCATCGTTAACAGAGCTCCTTGCTCTCCAGGCAACCTCTGCCACCTCAGTGATGTGATTTCTTCCTGTGATTCACAGTGACGCCCAGTCAGTGCAGCCCTGCAGATCCCTCCATACATGGACCTCACGTTTCATATTTATTGAGGAATTAAGTTCTGTGAGGTATTACCATACTGGTATTATGATGGCAAGTTGAGTCACGGAGCACCCCTAGTGACGTTTTCACTCTTTGCAAAGCTAGACCAAGAGCTAGAATGTCATCTCGCAGTTCCGAAGACTTTGCTTGATCCTGATCCTGAAACCCCTGGCCGTGTTAAGTCTGAGAAGATGTCCAGAATAATTGTGCTGTGCACTCCCAGATGTGGTGTCTTCTCTCAAAGCCAGTCTTTCGGAGGGACGTGCACATTTGCAAGACTATCTTCTGGCTTCTTGGAGCAGAAATCAGAAACAGATTATTTGAAATGAGGAGCATCTACCATTTTAGCTCCAGGCCAGGTGGACACGGATGACCTAAAAGGATATATTTAGCAATGAACACTTCAGACCGCAGTGCATATGTGTATCCAGTTACTAACTGTTAATCATGTCTCCTTCCCCCATATTGGCCAACCAAAAGGACACCTGGCAATTCTGGAACATTCCTAGTAGATTACTAATATCAATATTAAGTGAAAGAGCTTGAAGAATGTCACATTAGTTTCTGATGGCTCCCTTCCGCCATACTTCTGGCCAGCAAGCTTTGGCAGATGTGACTCCATTCTGTCCAAATGCAATTCAGTGCTTAAGAATGTGCTCACTTTCCTGGGACCATCTGTTTACTTCCCCGCTGAAGGAACTCCAGCCTCTTTGGCAACCTCATTGTATTGTACTCAATAAATCCTGACGTGTAGCAAATTTTTTTTGGCAGATCTTGAATCTGAATGCCATCCAAATTGTTCATTATTGATATTAAAACCGATTTGTGCATCAGCAATCATTAAAGGAACGTCCTAAATACCTCCATGAATGAGAAACCGAGTAGCCCGTCGGAATACATTTATCAACAGTTGATGTTAAAGTGAAAGAAGAGTTCTGTGGCTTTTCCTGCCATTGCAAAAGCCCACCTCTGTGCGTAGCTGCTTCTTTTGTTTTTCCAAGATCCAAAATGTACGAAGAGCTTATCACAGAATCACAGAATGTGATTCTTATGCACAAATTAAAAAGTCAAAAAGAGCTACCTCATACCGTCCAACACACAGCCTGGAGTGGGAAAGTAAGACTCTGTGTTTGTTCCCAGCTCAGCCATGAATCCGCTGTCTGACCCCGGGAAAGTCTCGTAATCTTGCCTGGGCTTGATACCCTCTTCGAGTAGTTGTCTAGACTGCAGGATCTTCAAGGCACCATTAGGTTTGTAAAATAGTTCATGCGAATTTTCAGTCTCCCAACTACTGCCCAAAAAAGATATCCGTAGCATGACAAAATATAATGAAGCTTTCAAAGCGCTGGTGAATATCTACAAAAAATAATGATGTGTGCCTTCTGCATTTGTAGAGTTTATGCCCAGATCATCTTTAATTAAAATGGAATAATTTTCTAGATAAGGAAATTGGTGTAAAATTAAGTTCATCAGACTAATTTTTAGGGACCTGTTTCTACTGTGCTGTGGTGTTACTGGGCTCCGGTTGTTGCTTGCATGTATGTTGTCAGCATTCAAAACCCATCATATATTTCACACGATTTTTCACATTAACATGCAGGAGCTTTGGAAAAATCCAATCACTCGATCTCCCATAAAGGAAAGGACTTCATCTTTTTTTTGCAAAAAAATAAAAATCAATACTTAGCAAATGTAACAACCTCTCCTGACACACCACATTGAGAGCAAGGATTCTGTTCAAATTTCTTCATCTGTCTTATTTCTGCTCTAACAGCTGTTAAAAATTCTGACCTGAAGTATTTGCCTTTTATAGTATGTTGAAAAATGATGAAAAGTAGAAGTTGGACAACTTGATGCAACAGCACCTACGTTGTACAGTCCCATTCAAGTAGCTGGATCCAAAACCAAGGGTGGCCTGCAGAAGGAGCATCGTTGTTTTGCCTCATTTTCTTTTTTATCTTCACAACAGGTGGCTCGGGAAGGTCTCGTTTCTGAAGAAGCTATTCTCCTTCTCACCCTGCGGAGTGAGCCCGCAGCCTCGACAGCACGCTAAACTTTTGAACTTTTCCTATATGCTCTCCAGACGCACTCGTGGATTCCTCCCCAGCTAATTTAATGCTGCTGGAGGGCTGCAGACTGAGAGCTTGGGAGAACAAAGCCTGTTGTTACACGTAGGTAACTACTTAGCAGCATAAACGCTTCCTCCACCCGTCCCGTCGAGGTGACTCCAGGGCCGAGAGCAGCCAGCGCCGGGCTGGGATGGGAGCATCACCTCCACATCAGCTCCAAAATCAGTCTCCTCGCGCCGTTTGGTGCAGCAGACTGGGGGAAAGTAGTTACTTGGTTTTGAGCACCCTTTAATTCCTTATCAAGAGTGCTGGTTTGTTGATGTTCTTATGGTTTGCCTCATTTTCATCAAACTGCTGGGCCTGTTAATAGAGGACCACTCCAAACACTTCAGTTGGGATTAAAAAAAAAGTCTCTGATATCATGCTTTTTGCTCGTAAAACCCTGTCTCCTCTCCCCTTGGCCACACCACCCCATGGAGGCTCACACTTAGTCAGCAGTTCTCTCTTTCCTCCACACAAGAGGGCAAAAGCTTCTTCCAGTGCCTTGTGAGCTCATTCTGAGTGGGAATCCATGCAAATCAGCGGGAACACAGAAAATTGGAACTGAAACTTTGTTATCTACCCTGTTCTGTCATGCCCATATAACCCAGGGTTGTATAACCGGCTAAGAGGACAACCTCACGGGTGTCAGGAAATCTGTATTTTAATTCCCGCATGATGCTGGATAATGGATTCTCCACGGCTTTGGATTTCCGTATGTAAATCTGGGATGCTAATTCCTAACCTGTTCCTGGAATTTGTGAAGCTTAACGGATGGGAAGTTATACCTAACGAAGCAGAAGTAATTTGTAAGGCTGAAGAAAAGCTGCCGGCTCGGATTCGCCCTCTAATATTTAGGCATGATCTTTTCCCCAACTATTTCTGCTCAAAGTCCTGAGGTTCCATCTACAGTCCCAGGTATAATTTCTTTGCAAGTCACCACATAGGGCTGTGGCAGATAATTCTGACAGCCATCTCCCACGGGGAATAACAGCAATCACAAACCTCAACATCTTCCACTGAAAGTACAAGATGTACTCCTGAACTTGCCTTCTCGTGAAGGCTCGGCAGCGTGTACATCAGAAACAGAAGCAAAACCTTTCCAAATAAAACACCGCATGGCTCACACGACGGAGGGCAGGAGAAAGCCAGCATGTGAAAGATGTTAGTCATCTCTTCTAACACACTGCTCTGAAGTACACCGTGACACGGTGGTGTGAACGACGCAGCCTCACGAGCGCAAGCAGGGCTTGGGGCAAACGCGGCGGGCTCGCTTCGCTACGCTCCTTTGTAAAAATAGAGTCAATAAACACTCGCTCCCCTGCAAAGACTCAACTCTCGCTCCTTGGGAGCAAAGCTGCAGCTGCAACATGCACCAGATGGTTTGAAAAGCACTGCAGTTCAATAGCACCTTCTATCTGCAAGATACTGTTATTCAGTTGCTCTGCGCTCTCTCGTGAAACGTAATCATGAAACAGAAAACAGACAACTTTTTTTTTGCCCAAAGGACAAGAAAATAATGGATTTAGGACTATAATTTCTAATGGTAGGGCTGTGGAAATCCCTAAAACTCCCCAGAAGCTGAGAGTATATTCCAGTGGAAAGACGACTCAGCATTGCTCCCTCTTATTCTACTTTTTCACCAGACGTTCTCATCCCGACACTGTTCCAGAGGAGATACCAGGCTACGAGAATCTTTGGGCTGAAGCGACAAGTCTTACCTCTTTTTGCATTTTCTTCACCGGGAAACCTACATATTGGAAGCAGCCTCGTAGCATAACTGCCCACAGACAAACTGCAGGGACGACGTATAAATGACAGCTGGTGACATTTTCTCTGCGAGAAGTATTTTCAATGTACCAGGTGAAAGCACTTATAAGGGTAAAAATATCATCATGATCAGGGCCAGCCCCTCCTGCTCTTTCATTTCAAGCGTTGGGATGTTCTTTCCTCCAGTTCTGCTTAATTTATAAATATTTGTAGCGGTTCAGATGTTGAAGTGGAATAAGGTAATCTTATTTAAGAAGTGTTATATATATTTCCTGACAAAATAATTGTCACCGTATGACAACACATGACCTTTTGATGGCTGCAATAACAATCTGGGCTATGTGAAAGGTCTGTCTTGTGCTCATTGAAAATTTTGGCTAAAGGCACCCCTTCAAATACTTACCCACCTCAACAACTGGTTTAGGTGAACAAGCCTTATAAGGTGGGATATTGACCCTAAAGAACCACAAACTCTTTTCACTATAGATCTACTGCAGCTGGAAGATTATTTGATCAAACCTAAACTGGGTTTTAATTAATTCAGTCAATATTGAATCCACTAACAACTGTTGCTTAGAAAGCAAATTCCTTGGGGCAGAGAGAGATATTATCTATGTGTTAGGTATTACACAAAGCATATTGATTTCATCAGTAGCAAACAGGGATCTAGACCGTCAGTTATCGGACACACATGGAATTCAGCAATTTTTTAAGCTGAGGATCTGCTCCGATTACATATCATGAATGCGTTGGTAAATATAATTAAGCCTCAATTTTATTGTTGTTTAACAACAAAATGCGCCAAAGGGCATATAATGTTTCAGGCCCCTGTTTTTATTATTCACCCATCACGTTGTGCTGGAGTTTACAAGACCCACCGGCCTTTTAGAAGAGCTTCACGTGGTGTGGGCACAGCAGCTGTCGCTGCTGATATGGGAATGATGAGCCTGGGCTTTGCCATCGAATGCTTTTGATTCCCCAGACAGAGCAATCAGGCGCCCACTTACGTGTGGGCTGGCTGGGACACCCGACGGCACGTGCCCTTGGCAAAATGTCGATTTTTCTTCAGCCACTGGTCTCTCTTCCTCCTATTATTTGCGCTGCGACAGCACCCAAAGGTGCCTTTACACCTCAAAAAGATGGGCAGTGGGCGGCAAGGGAGGTGCCGGTCAGGCTCTGGGAGCATGGAGTGCAACCCAGAGACAGCCACAGCGACTGGTCCCCCTTCCTCCCAATCTCTGTGCCCACAGAAAAAGCTTCTTTTGCCCGCTGGCAGCAGTCACTTGTGGACACTGCCTACTCCGAGTGTGCCAGTCCCGACTTGGGAAGGATGCTGAGCCCTCCTGTTTGCAAGAAGGTTATTTCTACATCCCAGAACTTCCATTGCCACCCCTGCTTCAGTTGGGACCATAAAGCCGAGCATAACTTCCACCTCATCAGCTGATTTCAGCAGAACCACTTGCCTGCTCAAACCACGCACTGGATCAGAGCCTTTGGAAATAAATTTTGCAAGTGTTAAAGGAGAGACCTGGGAATTGAGCTGTGGCAGAATGACCTCACCCACACGAGGCAGAGAGATGAAACATTGATTTGAGTGACAATGTAATGGTTTTAGGAGGTGGAGCTCTCGTGTGACCACAGAACAGAAACTCAACTCTATTGAGGTAGAAATGGTACATCCAAAGCACTGTGCAAATTCAAGATATTAATAAAACTGCTATGTGTTAATTTTATCCCCAAAATAGCTGCAAACTGAATATTAAGTTAAAAGGAAATGGGAGTAACTCCTTGTGCATGCTTAAAATGTGGAGCTTGTCTCCCATGGCTCCTTCTTTTTAATTTTTTTAATCCTGAAAACTGATTACTGCAAATTATTTGATGAGTCAAAATACAGGAATCAGATTATAAATGGATATATTTTTTAAAACAAGTTAGATGAAATCACGATACAGAAGTTCACAGTAATTAATCCTCCACTACCAGTTAAACAGAAATGATAGCAAGCATGCTTTGGTTCTTTTTCTTTTATCAAAAAAGTGATATAATTTTCAGATTTTTACCATACTGGAATGGCGAGCTGTGTGTATAACGCTATCGAGAAATAAAACATCACAAAATATTGACATTTTGGGAGCAGAGACGGAATAGGGATTTCAACATTTCAACATGAATCGCATTCTTCACTTTCAAGAAGAAAGTCCAATTCCTATTAATAATTGAAAGGCAGGCTCGCGCAGGAGCGCTCTCCCACAGCAAGCGCCGGGGCGAAGCACGCTGCGTGCAGATGCGCCTACGCCGAGAAGCTTCATCTTGCCCCGCCAGAGCCATCCTATCTCCTGTACCAGCTCCTTTCAGGAGATCCTATTTCAGGAGATCCTATTTTCCTCCTCATCTCCTGCACCAGCTCGGTTCAGGAGATCCCAGCAGCTTCTCCCAGCACCACTCTGTTGGCCAGGGATAGCATGTCCTCACACGTCCCGCTGGCAGATGAGAAATTGCATGACTGCAGAAAAGAAGGCTCCAAGGAGACCTTACTGTGGCCTCCCAGTATCTCAAGGGGGCTACAAGAAAGCTGGGGAGGGGCTTGTTAGGATGTCGGGCAGTGATAGGACTGGAGGGAATGGATTGAAGCCAGAGATGGGTCGGTTCAGATTGGACGTGAGGAAGAAGTTCTTCCCCATGAGGGTGGTGAGACCCTGAAGATCCATAGCTGTGAATCAGGGCTACTTCCAAGAATTTTGGAAGACACTAAGGACATGGACCTGTTGGTGTGGGTTCAGAGGAGGCCACAAAAACTATCAAGGGGCTGGAACACCCCTCCTGTGAAGAAAAGAAGAGAGAGGTGGGATTGCTCAGCCTGGAGAAGAGGGAATGGATTGAAGCCAGAGATGGGTCGGTTCAGACTGGATGTGAGGAAGTTCTTCCCCATGAGGGTGGTGAGACCCTGGCACAGGTTGCCCAGAGAGGGGGTGGAAGCCCCATCCCTGGGAGTTTTTAAGGCCAGGCTGGATGGGGCTCTGGGCAGCCTGATCTAGTGGGGGATGTCCCTGCCCATGGCAGGAGGTTGCAACTAGATGATCTTTGAGGTCCCTTCCAACCCCAACTATTCTACGATTTTATGATTCTATGATTCAATGACTTATCTTTCTTTAAAAAGGTTAGCAGGAAACAAGGCTGAGGTCTGGGAACACTGACAAATGGATTACTATTATATAAATCTTGCTGTTTTCTACATTCCTAAGAGTTTTTTTTACGGCAGCATAAGGAAACCATGAGTTTCTTTTAAAATTCAACTATCTGTTCCCGTTTTGCGGTTTAATGACAGATTGACACCCAGAGTAAAGTGCCGTAAAATCTCTGGGTTACCGGGAGAAGCGGTGTGCAAGACGGGGGAGGTTTTTGCACCACACCAAATCCTGATAACGCAGCATCTCTGTAGGAAGAGTGTCTGAGGATAAGTATGGGAGGAAGGTGACAGGGTGCTCTCCTCCCTCTCCTGAGCAGAGGGGCTGAAGGTGATGAGCTGTGGGTTACCCTGCAGGTCGGCTGCCTGCACCCGGATGCTCTGGCACTGTGCACCCCTTAAGCCCCGCATCGACCACCCTCCTTTCCCATTCTCCTTGCCCTTCCCATTGAGCAAAGTCAGCTAAAGCATCCTTCCCTCTTCTGAGAGCTCAACGAGCACCCAAAACCCCACGGCTGTGCCCCTGGCGCCTGGTCCTCAGCTGGGAGACCCAGCCCAGGGTGACCTGGTCCACCTGAACTCAGTGGAACTAAAATAAGCTGAAATACGAGGTGGTAAACTTCCTAGTAGCAATAGGCTCTTTTTTTTTTCCACACCACTCCAGTTGGCAGGTCAGAGGGAACAGCATTTTCCAGGAGCTCTGCTTTATGGTGAACGACCGCATTATCCCGGAGAAGAGCTCCTGACAGGGCTGCAGCGCTATCGCTCCGCGCAGGAAATAGCTTAATCCTATCATAATCTCCCTGCAATTTTCTCCTGTATTTTGATGTATATTCTTCCAGAGATACAATTTTATTTGAAATAAGAGTGTATTTCGGACTCCAATGTGTCAAAATTTAATTTCAAGAGTTTTTATTGTAAGGGAATTTTTTTTTTTTTTTTTTTAGTGAGAGATTAGAGTTGTAGTAAATAACCAGCGCTGAGTTTCTGCTCTGCAAATTTAACTGTTTCCAAGGCAGATACAGATCAAGAATTGACATTTATTCCCTCACCATTACCCACGCGTTGGATTTTTCAAATGTTTTTATTCACTATCGCCTCTGGACAAACAACATCAAAACATTACGTTTGGAAAGATCATTCCTGTGGGGACTCTGCACTGCGGGAGAGCAGCTTTTTGGGCTGCTTGGACTGGTTTTGCATGGAAATCTCTGCACTGTCACTTCAGAGAACTCATTCCAACAGGTGGTTTACGATGCCGAGAAATCTGTGCTGGGGAAAAAAGTGAAGGATTTTGTTAGCAGAAACAAAGTTTAGCGTGGAACTGTGCCAAGGAAGATGAGGTTTACGAGCACAATACTCCTAGTGCGCACAAGACATTATATCAGTGGGGAGAAATTTATTGCAATCATCTTCCTATTTCCATTTCTGCCTTCTTTTTGGTGACATAATGGCGTAAAGAGGAAAGGTCACACCTTGATGCCAAGATGATTCATAACTTTAATACCAGAAGGAACAATTGACCTAAACAATCTTTGGCTAAAGTGTATTTCTAGCAGTGCCTTCAGTCTTGGTCCGAAGCTGAACAAATAGAGAAATACCCACCATGAGGTTTTCGTGATATACTCAGAACTACCTGCCTGAGGAAGGAGGTTGATTGATATCCAGTTGAAAGTCTCTGAGAAGCCAAGACAGAGCTACCTGAGACCTAACCACGATTGTCTTTCAGCTAGAGGAGACGGTTCCACGGTGGTGGCTTCTCTGCACACAAGCCTGATCCTAGCTCTCGCTGCACTATCCAAAACCAGTCTGGAAGTGAAGTGAAGTTACGACAGTTTTCCTAGCATACAATACTGTCAAAACCATGGGTATGCCAAAGGGATGCAATCAAGATCAATAATATCACAACGGTATTTGGTGTTTCAGAAAAAGTGCTGTTCTGCAGGCTCCTCCATGAGCAAGGTGAACCTTATCAATCCACCGCTTCACAGATTTCACAGATTTCACAGAATGTCAGAGGTTGGAAGGGACCTCAAAGATCATCTAGTCCAACCCCCCTGCCAGAGCAGGATCACCTACAGCAGAGCGCACAGGAACATGTCCAGGCGGGTTTTGAATGTCTCCAAAGAAGGAGACTCCACACCCTCCCTGGGCAGCCTGGGCCAGGGCTCTGTCACCCTCACAGTGAAAAAGCTTTTCCTCATATTTTTATGGAACCTCCTATGTTCCAGCTTCCACCCATTGCCCCTCGTCCTGTCAGTGGACGCCGCTGAAAAGAGCCTGGCTCCGTCCTCCTGACACTCCCCCTTGACATATTTATAAACATGAATGAGGTCACCCCTCAGCCTCCTCTTCTCCAAGCTAAAGAGCCCCAGCTCCTTCAGCCTTTCCTCATAAGGGAGATGTTCCACTCCCTCCATCATATTTGTGGCTCTGCGCTGGACTCTCTCCAGCAGTTCCCTGTCCCTCTTGAACTGAGGGGCCCAGAACTGGACACAGTATTCCAGATGTGGCCTCACCAGGGCAGGGAGGCAGGAGGACCTCTCTTGACCTACTTGCTGCTCCCCTTCTAACACACCCCAGGATGCCACTGGCCTTCTTGGCCACAAGGGCACATTGCTGGCTCATGGCCATCCTGCTGTCCACTAGAACCCCCAGGTCCCTTTCCCCTGCTTCGCCTGCTTTTTTTTGTTGCCCACAAAAGCAGACTTTTCAGAGAGAGCAGAAATTACGTGTGGATTGAGAAACCTGGGCCACTCTTTCTGTGTCTGAACTGCAGATCGGGCTCCAAGTGGGGACCCAAGAGTACGACTCAGCCCCACCGATGGGGAGCAGGTTCAGTCCTGACTCCAGCGGGTTGGAAGAATTTGCAACTCGGTCGGAAAGCAAATTGATATTATCCAGAGGATGCTGAGCCAAGTTGTCAGAGAAACTACTGCTTTAAAAAAAAACCAAAACAGTAACTGTGTCACAGCACGATAAACATATGCACAGATTGATTTTGGCTACAAACCAATAAACTCGTACAACCAATGAGCCCAGCTCTTAGTTGTAACAAACAGGACACAATTACAATACAATCCACTGCTGCAACAGTCAGGCTAGCACGGAAAAGCTAACAGCTCTTGAAATGCTGCTGCTTGAAGAAAATTTTGGTACCAAGTCTGACAAGAAAAATGTAAAAGGAGAGAAAATAGAAGCAAACAGAGATGTGAGCTGTCCTGGTGTACGCTCTGCAAACAGACACGGGTGAGAATAAATCAGAGTGAGAAATCCAAAAGAAACACGGGAATCTTGAAAGCGGCAGGACGACTAACAAAAGGATAGAACCAGGTTCAGAAGTTTTTATTGTGTCTAAAAGACCACATTTTAAGAGACAGATTGACTCGCACTCCTGTGTCACCACTTCAATCCAATTACATCTGGTAGCAATAAAAGCTGACAGACACAGCAGGTGTTATCAGTGCAATCTTTGGTAAGCAGCCATCCATACCGAGACCATCACCGGAACCCGAACGGGCACCTTTGGCAATCTCAGCGAAGAACCTGAACCTCGCCTGGATACTGAATTGGAAAGTGTTCTTCTAGCCCAGAATGGAGAGGTTCGCTGAAGCCAGCAGAGCATGGAGCCAGGTATTACTCACCTGCTGCTCCCCGAGTGAGCAGCTCCACCACCTGGGACCATTTTACATCTTTTCCCCAAGCGCTCCTCCGGATCGTTTTTACTCTCCCAAAACCTGCGCCAGCTTCTCTCTTCTCATCCTCTTCTAAATAAAATCCCGTGCAAGTTTTGGAAAGAGGTAAATGAAGAGAACATCCTGTGTTTAGATTAGAGTGGGAAGAAAGCATGGAGGGGATGCATATTCATCCTTCAAGATATAAACTGCCAGAACAGCCGTGGAATGAAAATTTAGTTTGGATAGACTTTATAGTTAATTGACACTCAAGGAGGTTCTTGTACAGGGCACCCATTGCACACCATGGCCACTTTGTCGGGGGAAAACGACCCCCGCAGAAATTCGCAATTTAGCCCCAGTCCCGTGGGAAGCCTGCAGCAGAGCAAGGATGGGAAGCCTCTAAAACCAAGCCTTACCTACAAACCTGGCCTCTTTTCCTCTCAGTAAGCTATTAAGTCTCTGCAAAGTCTTGAACCTCTATCACAATGGCATTTGCAAAAGAGGATTTTAATGTTTAAACAGTGCTCCAGTTAAAAATATACTGAACATTCCATTTACATTTCGGACAAAGTATATTGAATTTACCATGAAAATATTCCTATAGAGGCAAGATAAAATAAATGAAAAGACAGCTCTCCTTGTATTTCTTTTTTTTTTTTTCTGTAGAACTAATATAGGATTAAAGAG
The DNA here is from genome assembly GCA_020746105.1 of Trogon surrucura. Taxonomy (NCBI): domain Eukaryota; kingdom Metazoa; phylum Chordata; class Aves; order Trogoniformes; family Trogonidae; genus Trogon; species Trogon surrucura. The sequence continues at coordinate 3,548,627 of CM036621.1, read as the reverse complement.
GAAAACCTGGTAGCTGCAGGAACAAGTTTGAGCAATCACTTGTCACTTGCAGTTAGCACAAAAATGTATTATAACAAGATATTACTTGTAGAATTTCCACTATAAATCTTTTATTCATTCCAAGGAATCCCAGTTCAGGCATTTGCCATACCGCATTGTCAAAAATAATGTCCAGCATAAATGGTGTGCGAGAGACCATGAACGTCAGAGATAACAAGAGTACTAACACCTTATGGGCCTTAAAAACCCAGCAGTGGTATTTCTGGTCTCTCATTAAAAGTGAAATAAAAATACTGTTTTAAGAACGACTTTTATGTTTAACTATTAAATGCAAGCATTGATTATTTGCTTATGGTTTTCCCCACTTCTTAAAAATTGCTGAGCGGATGTAAACAGGGAAGTAAATTTTTACGGCCCCGTTCTGTTGCTGGGCAGGAGAATAATCGTAAGCTGAAACCACCTGGCAACCTCGACGAGCATCAGGAGCACGAAAACACCTGGAAAACAACCAGGACTAAGAGAGGGAAGAAGAAAACCTGTTGAGAGGGAGCCGCGGTGTAAACCGGCATGTTTCTGTGGAGGTCAGGAGAGCTCTAGTGATACCCACGGGTGAAGGGGAGGGCTCTGACCTGCCTGCCAGAAAAATCATACTTGTGTTTTGCAAAATGGGCAGCAGCAAGTGCTGAGCTGCTTTACCGCGCTGGGCCAGCCACGAGCTGTGCTTTCCCTCGCCACCGGTTCCTAAAACCGGTTTGAAGTTCAGCCTTTCCCAGGTGAGAGACTTCGCCCTCAGAGCTACTTCCCTCTGCAGGAGGGAACTGCTCTTCGCGGCAGGACTCAAGCCCCAGCTGAGCGAGGCAGGTCCTCGCCCTGACTCTGAGAGAGTGTCGAGTCAGGCTTATTATTAATTTCCAGGAGTACCAGGCAGATGGGGGGGGGGGGGGGGGGGGGGCTGGGTTTGGTGCCAGGGCAGCAGTCACATCAACTTCAAGCATTCTCACCGGCTGAACACCGACACCTTCACCAACGTGTTGCGCCCCCTTGTCTTTTCCTGAAGACCGCTCAGAAAATGTGATTTGACAGCTACTACTTGCTACCGAGGACACTTTGCTGAGTCTTTCCTTTTTCAGCTTGCCATGTTCAAATCTTGGGATTTTTTTATTTTTTTTTTGTGTGTGTGTATGGATCAAGGTTTCCTCTGCTCCAGTTCTCTCTCTGCATCATCTTTCTGGTGCGTCTGTCCTGCTGAACTCTCTTCACTTTTTCCATTGGACTCTCGTACCTGCATTTTCTTCCCAATTCAGCCAGTTTGGGAGTGCGAAGGGCAGAAGATGTGGGCTAACAGTGGGAAATGTGAGTAGCTGTGTCAGTAGGGCGATCTGTTTGGGAGACTGCTCTGAGATCAAGAGAGCTCCTTTACCAAGGCAAGTTTATAAAGCGATTTCTGCCAAAAAGTCCTGGCAAATTCATATCTCAGACAGGCAAGCAAGCCACGAGGTCATCTCTTTCCTGGAGGGGTTCTCTTCCTTTCTCTCCCCCTTGCTTTAATCTTTCCATCAATTCTTTCTTCTTATTCATCCCTGAGCTGTTTGTTTCTTCCATTTCTCTCTTCCCTTGACCTCCTAAGGCTGTAAGGGTAAGGAACAACTTTTCTCCCCGCTCACTTACTGGAAGGAGATGGGGGAAAAAGAGAGATATTTCTAAGATAGGGGAATACAGGATTCTAGTTTCTTTATCACATCCTTGCTTTAATAGCAGAAGCACAGGGTATGTTTTCTTCAGATGCAGAAAGAAGAGAGCAAATCAGGACAGGGCATACACAAACTAGATGATCGTAGAGTGATCTCCATGCAGGTGTAGACAGAACCAGACTCTTTCTGCTAACATCAAGTCTCACGGAGGCCTAAGGTAGGAGAGCCAAGAATAACAACGTGCCCTTGATTTCTATCAGACTTGGAAGGTGGCATCCACATTTTCTCAGCACGAAATTTGGAACTGCTGCAATAGCTTATGCAAGATCAAACGCCTGGGAGCCACATAACATCATCGTATGTCCTGTGTATAAACCCCCAAAAATACAAAAAAAAATAATTTGCAAAAGTTTAGAGGAATATTTTTAATTAGGAATATTTTTCCTACTCCCCACTTAGAAAGAGTGCTGCCATGTTTCCAAGAGTTATTGTATTAGCTATAGAGCTCATAGGAAAGGGAAGATTATAACCATAAAGAGAAAATTATAACTGATCAAATTTTAAAGAAACCTCTAAAAATAGCTTGTCTAAAGCCCATAATGTCACAATGATAAAGTCTAAGATCTCAGGTCCTCCAAGAGCTTCGAGCAGATCCACCCCATTAGGAAGTTTAGGCTTCTCCATTAATTTCCCCACAGGACACGGACATTGCTTCTAACTACAAAGGCTTGAAAGGTAACGGCGCCGAAGCAGCTTCCCCAAACCGAAATGCTCCTGAACTCCCAGGCATGAGTGCCTGGGAAACCAGATTTAGCACTAAGCAGATATTTGTCAACCGTAAGACGTGGGTGTGTGCTTGCTTCCAGTTAGAGAAAACCAGGAATTTGGAGCTGTTTGCACCAGTGGGTGGGCTGGAGACAGCCCCGGCAACGACGGATTTGCAGACACCACAGGGGATTTGGTTGGAAGTGTAAGATAATCGTGGGTCGTTACACTGCACTTTGGTTTATTGCAGTGGTGCCAAACCACCCATTCAGGGGTCTGTTCTGGCTATAAGATGACCTCTTACGTTAAGCAGATATTATTAATAACCACTCTCTTTATCTGTTAGCATAATAAAGCACTGGTGACAAATAGCGATCTCATCTTTTGGAGTTAAGTCCTACAACGTTCACTAAATCAACAACAAAACCAGCCTGCCTCTTGATAGCCAGCACAAGTTTTGCTTGAGCACACTTTCTTCCAGCTACAAGGTATTTATCAGCAGCAGGAACACGATTTGTATTATACAGCTTGTGCTCGCTGTTAAAATTTATACCAATCAGCAGAGTCATTAAGTCCTACATTTGCCTTCCCCTAATCCACTGTTAGATTAAATGGTTCAATTAATAATAAATATTAGCAGTTTATTAGATTAATAGCTAAACCACTACATTAGTGTATGTGGTTGCGGAGAGACAGAAACGAAGCACTAGTTCCCCACTAAATCATTTTTAGCCGAGCAGAGTACCATATGTTGTTCTGCTGCACTCGTCTCTTCTTTACAAAAAACAAAGCCAAAACCTTCAGCTCCACTTGCCACTTCCAGTTACTCAGCCACGGCCCAAGGATCTAGACGGAAATGAGGAACCAGTCTGTGCTCTGAGCAAAGCCGTTGAACTCAGCGGGGCTGCAGGAGGGGAGCCAGCACTGGGTTTAACCCATTTATTTGAGAATATTACCCCTGGACAACGAGCTAATCCTCCCCAATAAGCCTGGAGATGGGCAGGAGGAAGCACCAGATTAGCGAATTTGGTTGTGCTGAAGAGGCCGACACTCAGCAGCTGGAGAGGCTCTGCGATCCCACGCTGGAAACGCTCGGTGTGAGAACACACCAAATTGTTGCATCCGCACGTGACCTGCCCTCATCTACAAAATGAATTGCAGAAAATGTTCTAATTTTATAAGGCAGGGGAAGAATCGGCTATGAGGAAAGTTGGTTGCATTGACCAGGAAACTACGGGTAATGTTAAGCTGCTCTTTGTGAAATATCTGTACGCGTTAGAATTACACATCCCGTTTTGCAAGCACAGGGCTGGAGAGGGGGGCTGGACTCTGTTTCCAGCCTCATCCCTAGCTGGATGCCTTTTTACTTCTTCTAGCTCTCTCAGCCACATCCAGTGAAGTGTCTTCTCATCACTGCAGATCCATTCTTTCCAGACTTGACCTTTCCTTACAATTCTTGACTTCTTTTGCCTCATCCTCCGGTAAATCTTATCCTGTTTTGGTGCCTGTTTCCGGCATTCGTAAAATTATCATAGTGGTACCTTTCACAAAGTGTCTTAGGATGAAAATCACTGTCGGGGAGTGTTAAAGATTTTACCAGGGAATGACAACTACATCGGACCATCTTGGGGGCATTTGTGGAGGAGTTGAGAATGTGTTTCCATGGTCTTCTCTGCTTGCAATTGATGGATAGCAGCAAATCTTTAAGAAAAAGATGTGGTATGCAAAACCGCAAGAAAGCTCCGTTCAAGTCCAGCAGCTCTACTTAAACTGATGGGTCACAGGGAGAAGTTCCCACCTCGTCCTCAAGTTTGAAACACGCCTGGCACAACAGCAGCTGAAAAGATTACGACTTCTCTTCTCTTTTGCGTTCAAAGAGACAGGGAAAATGGTTTCACATAGGAAATGCACACTGACGGGTATATTCTTAACTCCCCTGGATGTGAATAGCTGGGGGTGCGTGACTACAGTCCCACGCACTGGGATGAGATAATTACAGTGGTGCGGTAGTGGAGGCATTGCCAATATCCCACCATTAATTTACAGACAGAGCATCTCCTCCTCCTTTTCCCCCATTAAACGCAGAGAAAATAAATGTTCTTCGGAGTTGGCAGTTTCCCTTCAGTTTGCATATTCCTCCTAAATATGAACATTATGTTGTTTACTCATCTGTTAATGACAACTGATTATCAAACCATAAATATACATGTATCTAATGGTTTGTGAACATTAAACATCGGAATGTAATACGTGTGGGTGTACGCAGGAACCCAGGGCTGAACAATTGCCATTTAGCACGTCAGCCTCTGTAGCGGTGTCTCAGTCTGGGCACTGCCACTTCCCATGTGTAAGAAGAAGAGAACTGATGTTCCCAGCTGCTGTTACGATATTTGGTTGGTGTCACGTGCAAACAGAGGATTTTTTAATTCTGTTTGAGCCACCCATCCCTCACAATCCAGTGGTGTCGCTGCTTTTTGCCGGCTTCCGTGTCTAAGGAGGAGACTTGACAAGCTGAGCACCTTTCGTTTCGTTTTAAACCTTATCTCTCTTTCTCTCTTTGCTCTTGGCCACCAAGTAAAATAAAATAAAAGGATACAGCCACCACTTCAGCGTGAATGCTCCCAGAAAGTCAGGGTTTTAAAGCTAACGAGCCCAAGGTCTCTTTCTGTGCTGCCCAATTTGTTCCATCTTCCTTCTGTCACCTCCAGCTCTCTCCCTCAGCTCTCTGTTCCTCCTAAACGTCTTGCTGTAAGCTCAGATTTGGCTTCTCTGGAACAAAGCTGTTTTCCTCCCTCCTAACACTTCCTTTGTCAGAGCTTATAGCTTTACTAAACTTTCCACTTCACAGACTTCAGTGCTGCCTTAGTCACTGAGTAACTTCGGTGTTGCCTTGGTCTTGAATTTTCTGCTTGCTCTGCACTCAGGCTCTCCGACTTGGTTATTTTTTTTCCTCCTTTCTAGTGCTAAATCCATCCTTCTCCCTTACCCTTTGAAGCCAAAGCCCATGAGCTGCCTTTCTCCTCTTTACTTTCCATCCATTCTCCCTCTGAAATCTTGCTTAAATTCTCCTGCTGAAGTTGACTTCTCTTATTCTGACCCTGTGAACTTCCACTGCCTTAAAGTCCTTCCTGATTTGTTGCAGAGGTAATTTAATTTTCTTTTGTGTCACCTCTCTTCCAGCTGAATATTTACTCTTTCCTAATTGACCTCCTCCTCATTTATCTCTATCTGTTCACCACAACTAATTCCCCGCTCTCTACTTGCAACGTTTTCTTAAAAACTAGATCTTGGATAGATACAAAATTTTGGATCTGAATCCTTGAACAGGGAACTGTGTGGAGCTCCTGCATTTTTGAGATTGGAGAAAAAAAATGAGAAATTTACTCCTTGGAGTCAACCTGCAAGACGCTGTGTCAGTACAAACTGTCCTCAGCCTCGGCAGAGTTCTGTTAGGGGTAGGACCGACAGCATTTTCCTGCACCAAAGCCCCTGGGAACAGCAATATTTAGGATGCTGTGGGTGTCAAGACACGTGGATAGAATTGATCGGTCTGTGCTCGGTCTTGTTAACGGATCTGAATAGTCCGTTTACTCTGTGCAAGTGTTTGGATCTGGAATTCCGAGCCACGGAGAATTTTGCATCGCGGCAGCGTGTTCCCAACTGCACTGAGCATTTTGCTTTTGATGGAATCAGAATAGGTCGATCAAGCGGTTTTGGACAACTTGCAAGGAATAGGGCGAGCACGACTCGTCTCAAGCAGTTTTTGGAATTCCTCAAGCTAGGACGAAGCATATGTTTAATTTTCAAGACTGTAATTGTTACACTGTTCCAAGTTACAGAAAACACACAGCAATTTCAATCAAACAAAACCCACTGCTGTGACCTAATTCCAGAATCAACGTATGTAAAATTTCACTTGTCCTTTTAGCAATTATTGATGAAGGGAATAAAGCTGCAGGTGAACACGAAGAGCTGGCTGCTTGTATTCCCGCACTGCCAGCACGCCAGATTGGAGAGCAAGCAAGTCGTTTGGCTGGAACTAAACCAGTCGAACGGTGACGGATGGGTGTTTGTGCAGCGCGGGCTCAGCAAAGAAAATCAGCTGGCGCTGACCTGTGCTATTGGATTACGATACGACACCTTTCGTCTTGAAATGAATCAGGAGGGCTTACTCAGGTGATGTCGGTTCAGCGACACTGAGCACCGGTGAGATACGTATCCGTAGGGCTGACTCCCAGGGAGGTGCTTGACATCCTCTCCCATCTCAGTTTTTATTGTACAAGTCCGGAAAGTTAAATAACTGTAGCTGGAGGGTTTAAAAGGACCGTATAGTTTTATGAACAGTTAATAACACTGGTGTAGATCGAGTTAGGAATGGCCGTATCTCGCGATTCACCCTGATTGCTGCTGGGGTTGGGAAGGTGACGGCTCCTAAGCGATTCTGCTGCTGCTCCACTCCTCCTAGCCACTCAGCTCGGCAGAATTTTTGCACCACACGCCGATAGGGCAGGTGTGGTTTAATATTTGAGGAGTTCACCTTCTCATCCACCATCAAAAGCTGCATCTGAATATGATACTGTTTCATTTTTCACTATCGCGGATGGAATTACTGCAGAGTTGCCACCGTTTTGCTGTGTAACGGCTTCCTTAACGTAAAACAGAGGCCTGACAAGTTTTGACACATCTAAACCACTTTTTCAGCCAGAAACAAACCTAGATTTTATCTGCTTTTCTCCAGAAATGAGCAAAAACCAACTGCTGAAATCTTTCAGACGTGGAATTTCTACCTTGCGTGCAGGTCGGCAGGAGATTACATTTCATTTGGCTTCAGGTAGAGGCCAATCTGCTAATTGAATGGCAGACCTGCTTTACTAGAGATAAAAATAAAGCAAGCGCTAGTGAGAAAAGGGGAATGGGGACCAAACAAAAGGGAAGGATAGGAAAGGGATGAAGTCAATAACAGATAAATCCCAGTCCCAGCACAAGAGCTAGAGAGACAATACTCTGTTGTGCACAGAGAAGCCGAGGTTTATTAGCTGTTGATTAAGTCTTGTGAGGAGCAGCAAGATAGTTGAGGAGAATGAAGCAAAATACAAACAATCTCTTCTATTTTCTTGGCAAATTTGATCTTCTCTATTAGGATTATCAGAGAGCTTATTCCCTGGATGTGGGCAGTGAGGCAGATTTCCAATGCCTTTCAATTGCTTTTCTGGCTGAGGCTGGCTATTCTAATGCAACGTGACGGGTAGCCACAAACATAATCCACAGGACCCAGTGGTGCTCGAATGCAGATGCTACTCACAGTCAAAAAAAATAAAAAAAAGAGGAATACTAGAAGTTTCCTCAAACTGGGACACTTGTAGCACCGTTTTTTACGCGACACGGTAACTCAAACCCAGCGTTGCAGCATTCTCAACTTTGGTTACTGGCAGGATATTCAGGCATTTTAAAAAAACCCCACTCTGTTTCCAAATTGCAAAAGATTGCATATTGTTCTTCCTCAGCTGATTTTGCTTTCCAGTACGGGGATTTAGGAATACTCATATTGGATCAGAGTGTCGGTTAATCTCATCTGGTATTCCTGTTCCGGCTGCAGCTAATAGATGACGCTTCAGAGGAAGAAAACCGAAAGAAAACAAAACCACTACAATGCATCCAGTTAATTGAACAGTTCTGTATACGGGGAGAAAAATTCCTTCCTGACGTCCACAGGTGATGAGCGTATGCCCTGAAGCATGAGATACGATTACTCTTATCATTATCTTAGCTTGCATAGCAACAAATGTAATTAGTGGTCATAAAATTATCCTGCTGTTTGGGATTATCTATTTTTTTAAAGCGGTAGAGCCAAGCGTGTCTCTAAGGTAACTTCATTTGAATAGGATGAATTTGGCCCGTGAAGTCTAAAATGTATCCTTAAGTACAAACAATAGAAAATAGAAAAGGCAAGAATCGAAAGTACTTGGCTGCAGCCTCCTACGGCTGCTATTTGTCACATGCTTGTGCTGTTTCTTAAGAGGCTTTATTCAAACTTCATGTTAGCAAGATAAGAGGTGAAACAAACCGCTGGGAGTAATGACAATAAGCAAGAGAAGAACAAGATTTCAAGCTGGAGCTAAGTAAATACCATTAAGCGACACGTTGCGGCAAGCTCCTTCCCACCTCTCACCACATCCCAGGAGCTCTGCAGCGGCCGATCAGTCACAGAAAAGGCAACAGTAAGGTGGTCGTGGGGCCAGAGCAGCACTAGGACCGCGGTGTCAAGTCAAAATATGATCTGGACGCGCTGGAGCATGTCCAGAGAAGGGCCACGAGGATGCTCAGAGGGCTGGAGCACCTCTCCTGTGCAGACAGACTGAGAGAGTTGGGGCTGTTCAGTCTGCAGAAAAGAAGGCTCTGAGGAGACCTTATTGTGGCCTCCCAGTATCTCAAGGGGGCTACAAGAAAGCTGGAGAGGGGCTTGTTAGGATGTCGGGCAGTGACAGGACTAGAGGGAATGGACTGAAGCTGGCGATGGGTCAGTTCAGATTGGATATTAGGAAGAAGTTCTTCCCCATGAGGGTGGTGAGACCCTGGCACAGGTTGCCATCATCACAGCTATGGATAAAAACCATGAAGACATGACCTGGGTGTCTACTAAATGGCTCGAAAACCAGAGCCCTTGAAAACTCCAATGTCTTTCCACTCCTTGCACGCCTGAGCAGGCATCGTCACCGTTGGCCATCGCCGGGGAACAAAATATGCATTTTAATGCCACCTGCTTCCGCCATGGCACGGGCCCTGTACACCTCCGTGCAGAACGTCACATTTCAGAGTCAGAGCCTTCTAATTGAGCAATAAATGCTTGTTGCACAAACTACACCGACGGCTTTTGACGGATAGAAAATACAATATTTAGTCAGACTGCTGTAAGTTAAAACACAGCAGACAGTAAAAGGATGAAATTACACCCCAACAGACTTTTAAATGAGAAAATAGTCTGTGTTAGGGAACATTATTCATTTAAATAGCAGAAAGCTTATAATTTCAACGAGGCCACAATTTCCATAAAAAGCCTGCATTTGGGATTTTTTTTTTTCCCCTTTTCCCTCTTGCAGATTGCAGTTAAAATGAATGAACCTTCCTGCTTACAGAGAAATTCATTTTTATTTTACTTTGCCTTTCTCATGTCAATTACAGAACACTTTGTTAAAATGATTACATAATTTTCGCAGAAGCTTGGTATCGCAGGCTGGAAGAGATAAACCCACTTAAATGTGACCAATGTACTCTCAAATTCCTGCCCGGAGCGGTTTCTCATCCAGACATCACTCACATCATCTTCCATAAACCCCTGCACAGAATCCACGCAAATGTCAGTGGCAAAAAAGAATCTTTCTCTGCCAAGGGAGGTACCACGTGAACTCTGTTTTTAGGCAGCGAGTCGGAGGTCGCTCGCTGCTAAAAACTCTGTATCCTCAGTCCTCATCTCATCACTTGGTTCCTGTCTCGTGATAAGGTTACGCTGAATGGTGCTGGCATCCTTCAAGGTTACTGTTCCAGAAAATATTTGCAAATAATTTGACATGCTGTCAGCTAGCAGGCAGCAGTGAACTCATATAATTCAACATACTAATGTGGGTTTTCACGCCTAAAGCTATAAATAAGCTTGATATTTGAAAGTTTCTGTAGTGTTTATTTAATAGCAATATTTTATAAATAAATCTTGATTATTCCATTGCACTCCAGTGGAGATCTTCTTCCAATATAACAGTTGCTTCTAACCCCAGGCCTCTTTCTCTGACCCCTCCCTGCCACCCGCATCTCCATAAAAAGAAATAAAATGCTTTCTTCTCAGAGCCTTTTCCAGACACAAGGGAATTACATCCGCGACGGTTCTTCCTTTACCTCCTCCTCCTCCCTTCCCCTTTACTCTGCGCAGATCACTGCCAGCTCCCAGGAGGTTTCGCCTGATTTACAGCTGCACAACGATACCTGTGGGAACTCTTGGAAATTCAGCAAGTGAAAACTTGGGTATGTCCCGTTTAAAAACACAGATTGTGAGGGGGAGGGCAAGAAGCCTGAGGATGGGCTTGCAAGTGCTCCAGTTGGAGCCCGGGCTTTGGATCCTACCAGCCAGACCGACCTCGGGTGTGCTTCACACTCTTCAGCTGCTCCCTCTTCTTGTGCCTCGGGGCACCCCAAAGCAGATGCCGCTGGAGCTCAGCTGCTTTTCACAAGCTCTAGTCCTGCACGCTCAGTATCACTTCCCTATCGATCACTTTTGTGAGTAAGAAGTAATGCAAAAACTGCCGAAACCCACCCGAGAGGTCTTGAAGATACGGCACCAGGCATCGGCCGAGTCTTTTAGGAACCTGGAGAAGCTGCCCCTTGTCTGGAGAGCAGCTGCCGGCAATTTTTTCCTCTCTTCTTTCCATCACAAAAACATTCACCAGAACCACTTCAATCCACGTGAAGCCTTTAACTGAAAGAAGTACTCTCAGGGAGCTGCCTACGGTTTGAACCATTGCACCACTGTGGCATTTTGGGTTTTAAAAAGACCGTGACTTTCAGCAACTCGGTAAAATAACCCTCTACTTGGGAAAAACCAGCAGTGCCTGATAAAAAAATCACAATAATCCCGCGTGACACAATACACATTGTATGCACTCTCTACACACGTGTGTGTGTGTGTACATACTCTACATGTGCAAGTATGTTTGGGAGGCTACAGCTTCTCAGCCAGCTCGTTCTTCATCCAGATGGTGCATTGCTGTGGTGAGCGATGCAGGAAGGATTTATCTGCTCCACGTTGCCGAATGGAAACTCAAGTCCAGGACTCCAGTATCAAACACACAAGGATCTAACTAAGCACATCTCCACATCTGAGCTTGGGTTTTGGGAAGAAGGCAGAAATATCTGCAGGTAACGGCTGTTCCGTGGCACTGCACAGGACCAACTCACAAGATTCTGCTTGCCAGACTGGAGTCGAGAGAGAAGTTCACGGTAATTCAACTGCCAAGGAAATCAGTGACCAAAAAAATCCGGGTGGCACCACTATTTAATAGCACCACTGGTAGTCAGAGCCTTCTGTAGCATGAAGGACTGGACCCCAAATGAGCAAACCCCATTTGCTTCCAGGAGGGGAAAGGGAGGTGAGAACTCTCATCAATGAAACAAGTTCTTTGTGCTGCGCTCTGTGCAAATATTTGGATTACTAAAATGAATTTATGAAGCAATTACTTTTAATGCTATATGAGGAAATTAAGTACTCATTGATTCGTGATTTATAATCTAAAGCTAAAAGATCATGAAAAAGCAAATATAACTTAATTAAATGTCCTTTGGCTTTGCTACTATTGCAGACCTAACTCATAAAGTAAGTAAAACAAACCATTTTTAGAACATAAATGAGTATTGGTTCTTCTAGTTCAGAAGACAAATAATTTACTGGTTAAATATATTCAGCAAAGTTTAGCCATGTGAAAGATTTTTCCAGTGGCCTCTGGGTCTTAAAGGAAAGATAAAAACTGGTTGGTACAGATTCAAGGAATTCATTGTGCTGCAAATGACAGGAGCATTTGCTATGAAAAGAGGAAAACAAAAGGCTATTTCCGTTCTTTTTACACTGGGAAAAATATTTTAATATATTCATGGGGTAGAATATATTGTGAAAGGAGCGTGCCTTTATGGTCTCTCCATTGGCAACGCACTTGTGATTATTCACTCCTGACACAGAGCCCATTAACGTGGGGAAATTTAATCTAACGCTATAGTAATGTTGCTATTTTTCCATTCTGAAGTGTAAATAATTTGAAAAAAAAAACCCTACCCACCCAGCTTTTTAGAACGAAACATCCCAAGTGATGTACTCAGTCAGTTAGGCAGTCGGTTTGAGTCTTCCTTTGTACAGCAGAAGCGAGAAGGTTGAGTTTTTTAAAAGAAAAAAAAAAGAGAAAACCAAACAAATCACAGAAGAACATCCATTGTAACTACATATTTTGGCAAGACAAACTGTTTCTAAAAATACTGGCTTGGATGCCTCCCCCTTTTAGTCTCTGGGTGGGTGTTGCATGTGCACACCGAAGGAGGACTTGTAGGACAACTTTCACGCCCCTTGAACTTCATGTGCTTTGAGTGAAGGAAGAAGATGAGGTATTTGGATGAAGATGAAGTATTTGGATGAAGATGAGGTATCTGGATGTGTCTGCCCTCCTCAAAGAGTGTCTCTGTGTCCACTGACCCCAGGTGCAGCACAACGGGTTCAGAGGGTGTGATTGCTCCCAAGAAGTGGTGGTAGCACCGGCAAACCCAACTGCTGAAGAACAGTGGGGACTGAAGCAATTCATTTTCCATTTCTCGAGACGCACGCAGGAAAGAAGAGCGGGATAAAGCGTGCACCTACCGCTCCCCAGGCCTCTCGAGCTCAGCTGCATTGAAAAGACCTGCAGAGCCTCATTCTTTCCATCAGTGTCAGGAGGTCCTGCATCACACAGAATCACAGAATTACTGAGGCTGGCAAAGCCCTCTGAGATCACCAAGTCCAGCCCATGAGCCAACGCCACCACATGGGCCAGACCAGGGCACTAAGTGTCACATCCAGCCTCTCCTTAAACCCCTCCAGGGATGGTGACTCCCCCCTGCCCTGGGCAGTGCATCCCAGTGCCTGAGCACCCTCTCCAGGGGGAAGGCCATCATCTTCATCACCTTCATCTTCACTGATGAAGAGTGAGGCCATCACCTTTGATCTGTCCCGGCGGTGAGTGGGCTGCAGAAGGGCTGTCCCTGCCAAGGCAGCGCTGCATGGATGTGGTATCTCCAAATGCTTCTGGTCGAGCTAACAGCAAATCAGCCTGGACATGTCCACATGGAATTACACTGGCTCCTTTGTGGAGGAAGGGAGATGAGGTGGCTCCAGCCTTGGACCCCAAAAACCTGAAGGATTTGTGTTGTCTAAACCATGGGGAAGTTGCTCAGGATTGAGATACAAACCCAAGGCTGATGGTTGGTGTCACAACGGTCCAGAGAACAAACCACACTCGACAAAGGTAAAGGTGCTCAGACCTGTCCTGCCGTGAGGACAGCCCACAGCTCTCTGCCTCTTGGCTTTCGGTGTCAACTAAACATGCAAAACCCAGCACATATAAAAACCATTACAATGCTTAAATTCCTAAGGAATAGATGTCTTTCCCAAAATGCATCAGAGAAGTTATCCATAAACAAAAGGGGGACTGCTACACAGAGAGCAGACACAGCCAAGTGTATCTGAGACCTGGCGAGAGGTGATAATAACTCGTTGGGAAACATCGGCTCCGCTGTGAAAAGAGACATCAGAAATACACAACATTTCCAAGAGACCTTGGAGCTGAGGAAACATCCGTCTTTTTAAAACCTCATTACTGCAGACTACAAGGGCTCCAGCACACAAACCACAAATTGCATCAGGTGAGTAAGTTACCGTACATCAGCTGATCTGTGCGCACGCTATCAGCGCACAGAAAACATACCGTGATTTGAGTTAACTCAGCCCTCTCCGATTTTACAGCAACCTCCGGCAAACGTGCTGCCTTCCAAAGGACATAGAGAGAGCCCATGTGGGTGGCTACCCCACGCTAGCTGACATGCAGGAATGTGCCAGGGAAAAGTCATTTCTCTGTTATTCTGAGCCATTCTCATGCTGGGGACTACAGACTGCAGGTACAGCTAAGGAGCCCACATGACCCAGGTTCTCCCTGTCCTGGATGGAGAAAGATCGGGGCTTCCACAGATTTCCCAATTTAGACAACACTAGAACAAACATTAAGGCTATTCCACCATGTTATAAAAAATACAGCAATTAATCTCTTCTCTGAATTCAGAAGGAACATGAAAAGCTAAATTTTTCAAGTAACGCCATTTTTAAACATCTATGGTTTTAAAAGAGTAAATTGGTTTCCAACTTGAAAAGCAAAATCACAGAGCATCCTGGAAAGCATTTTGCATCTTGGCTTAACATATAAAATATTTAACTCAGGCAAATAACCTAGCTGCAACAGAAACCATAAAATCCATGTGAAATGGCTGCGCTATCGGTAACTGGAGTTACCTGACGTGTAACAAAAGTCTGGGCAGCTTTTTTGCTCCTCTTCGCCATCCTTTGCAGCAAATGACCTCACACCTTATTCTGAGGGTGCAGACCCCAAAGTGGACGAACACGAATACTGATCCCAGAGCTTCAGAAAGACAAAGAAAAGACGCTGGTGCTTGATATGGGGAAAATACGGATTTTGCTTTGGCAATTGATTCTGTGTGTTCTGTGCACTGAATGGAGAAAAGAGCATATCAACACATAACACACAACTAAAGAAATTCCACAGGCATATTCCATATGCACAAAGAGACTATATCACACTTGCAGGTCCAACGTTACCCATCTCCCTGTGCAAACTTTCTCTGTGTGGCCTATTTTTAACATAGATTCTTTGTACGTGAGTCTACCGGGTGTCTGATGTGGTTTGCTTCAGGGCTTGCAGCTCCTACGTTTCCTCTATGGGAATTCTTACTGTGGGTAATAATCTCGTGTAGCAATTGCCCAAGAGTTAGCTCAAAAGGTAATGAAAGGCGATAGGAGTCTTCTCATGGGCTTTTGTGTTTGTAAGTACCCATGGTAGCAATCTTAAAATGGATTAATTTCCTTCTCCTGTCTGCAACAAAGTCTTGGTTGCCATACAAGTATACACTGTATATTCAATATTTTAATCCAGCAACTTTGACCTCGGTGAGTTCACATTTCCCTTAAAAAAAAAATTCCTAAGAGAATTCCACCATATCTGGCGCAGTGAAAAAGGACTGAAAACTACATTTGCATTAGATTTGGAAAATATATGACCTCTTCTCTATATTTTGACCAAAAAAAAAATGCTTAATCTGAACTATCTGTTTCTGTTTGTTCTCATTTTGACAAAAATCTAATATTAAATTATTTGGTAATGACTTAAACTAATCTAGCGTTTCCTGTACCTTGGTCACCAAACAAGAAAAATCCAATATTCGAAGGCTCTGCACATCGCTTGTTTTCCGCGTTGCCATCCTCCATCAGTCATCCTTCCACCTCAATCCACAATACACCTATGGAATCCTGGCAGCCTCTCCTTTGCTATTGTCTCTACCTCGCACCTTCTCATTGCAACATTTCCATTACAGCAACTACTTAACTTTGCGAGAGTGGCGCGGGGACGACGCAGCGGCACATTCATTTGCATTATGTTGTACGAAAAGTGGTTGTGATGAAAATTATCATGTCATAAACGGGGAGAGCGTGGCTCAAGGTGAACAATATACAGCAGAAGTGGGTGTGTTCACGAAACCTCTCTCTTTATTACCGTTGAGAGGTCACACACAAGAGTGTAATGTGCAGAACATAGAGGTGAAGTGCACTGTATCTAAAAATGACCCTGGACAACAAGATGATAATGCTGTATGTATGATAAAACAATAATAATATCTTAAAGGCTTCCAGAGATAAATATTAGCTATTTTCCTTTGTCCGCCAGCTGCACCAAAAAAAAAAAAAAAAGAATAACAAAGATATACGATAAACCAGACTGACAACCTATTCTTATATGGATTGAGAGACAACCACAAGTGGGAATTGGCACAGGCATCTAAGACAAAGAAACAAATGATGGCAAATAAGAAGAGAGGCAGAGGGTGAAAGAGTCCTACCAGAGGATTATCCCAATATGCTGTCAACCTCCTTGGATGTCTGAGCACTAAACACGGCCACCCAGAACTCATGTGCTCCACGAGCTACCCTTCTCGAGCAGCCCTGGCACCGATGATGCTACACAGGTACTGTAAAGGACCCCAAAAAAAGGTCAACTTCAGTACATCATGTAGTTCCTTGACAAACCTGCACCAGGCCTCGATCTTTTAACCCAGCCCAGGACATGTAAGAGGTTAAATGCTTCCTGCTTTTAAAATTCTCCGTGTTTCTCCAAAGAAAGACAGATTCTGCAGAAGCAGATGGACTGATCTGCAGACATTTGAATGCTGCAAACTGACTGCTGACTGCCCGCCTACAGCCCAGGACCACCGACTCCGGAAAAATGCCTTGGGAAAAAGCTAAAGCTCAGTGGGAGTTAATTCCACAGCAAGATCAGGTCGAAAGTGAATTTGTGACAGAATACGCAGCCTTCCTAAGGAAGCTATTAGGACCTGTGACCTTGAGCTCAGTCTAAAGGGCTCTTTGTGGGACCACTTTGCCTGCGGGCAGTACACTGAGAGTGTTCAGCAAGCTTGCCTACAGAGGGAATCTGACACACCAATCACTGCTGGGGAGATTGATTTCAAGTGAAACAGCAGTGAAGGACACTTGTGCTAATAAAGCAAGACTGGAAGGATAAGAAGACATCGTGTGCAGCACAGGATTGTCTGTTTCCCTCTGAAACTTCCATCTAGACAGTGCTGCTGGGACTATTGGGGAGGTGCAGTCTGCTGCAAGTGGGTTGTCCGCGAGCAGGAAAGGTGAGAGTATCACCTGAGTCACCACGGAGTCGGGAAGTGCTGGCTGGGGCCAGTAAATTTCCTACAGCACATCTGAGGGAAAGGGGCTGGAGCACTGGTTGCTCTGGATGAGAGATGTCCTGGTTTGAGAGCACTAGGATTAAAGTCTTTGGGGTTTTTTTTCATTAAACTGCTTCTATTCCGTTTTTCAACCTTAAAGCCTCTCTCCCTAGTCCTCCTGTTATCCTCCCCTGGGGAGGGGTGGTGGGGGGATCACAGAGAGCATCTGTCCAAGTTTAGTGGTGGGCCCAGCCTTGAATTTCAACAAGAGACTGTCACACCATGCTCTGGAGCCAACAGCTCCAGACAAATTGAAAAAGTGCCACTGAACCAGGCTACTGATGAGCAAGTCCAGTAGCAAATCCACTGAGGAACTGACTATAGAAATTACTAAGGAAAAGCTGCTCAGTGAGAAGATGAGATCCATTGGTTAGATGAAGGAAAGGCTGTGGATGCTGTCTACCTTGACTTCAGCAAGGCATTCGACGTTGTTGCCCCCAGCATCTCCTAGAGAAACTGACTGCTCTTGGTTTGGATGGGCATACACTTTGCTGGGTAAAAAACTGGTTCAATGGCCAAGTCCGAAGAGTTGTTGGTCAACGGAGTTAAATCCAATCACTGACTGGTCCTGAGTGATGTCCCCCAGGGCTCAGGACTGGGGCCGTTCGTGTTTAACATTTTTATCAGCGATTTGGATGAGGGGATAGAGTGATGCAACCTCAGACACCAAGATGGGTGGAAGTGTTGATCTGCTTGAGGGTAGGGAGGCTCTGCAGAGGGATCTCGACAGGCTGGATCGCTGGGCCAAGGCCAGTCCCATGAGTTTCAATGAGGCCAAATGCCGAGTCCTGCACTTGGGCCACAACAACACCCAGCAGCGCTTGGGGAGGAGCAGCTGGAGAGCTGCCGGGCAGAGAGGGACCTGGGGGTGTTGGTGGACAGTGGCTGAACATGAGCCAGCAGTGGGACCAGGGGGACAAGAAGGCCAACGGCATCCTGGCCTGGGTCAGGAATGGTGTGGCCAGCGGGAGCAGGGAAGCGATTGTCCCCCTGTACTGGTGAGGCTGCACCTCGAGTGCTGCGCCCAGTTTGGAGCCCCTCACTAAAAGAGGGACATTTTGGTGCTGGAGAGGGCACAGAGATGGGCTACCAAGCTGGGAAAGGATTTGGAACATGTGTCCTGTGAGGAAGGGCTGAGGGATCTGGGGCTGTTTAGCCTGGAGAAGAGGAGAATGAAGGGAGATTTTCTCGCTCTCTACAACTACTTGAAAGGAGGTTGTAGCGAGGTGGGGGTTGGTCTGTTCTCCCCAGTGGCGAGTGACAGGACAAGGGGAAACAGCCTGAGGTTGTGCCAGGGGAGGTTCAGGTTGGATATTGGGAAGAATTTCTTTACTGAGAGGGTTGCCAGGCACTGGAACAGGCTGCCCAGGGAGGGGATTGAGTCGCCATCCCTGGAGGTGTTGAAGAGAAGGGTGGATGTTGGGTTGAAGGACATGGGTTAGTGGTGTTGATAGGGCTGGGAAAAGGTTGGACTCGATGATCTTGAAGGTGTCTCCCAGTCAAAACTGTTCTATGATTCTAAGAGTCAATCACCAAAATAGTTTAACCCACAGCCTATGGAGTGGCTGCTGCATGGACAAATCGTCTCTGACATTGGATATGGCCCGTCAAATACTTCCACCCCCTCTTTTCTCTGTGATAGAGGAGGCTTCATTTCAGGTGGAGGTTCTGCTGCCGGTAACCCCCAGCCTGCGCAGCCCTGGGCTTCCCGGCACACACGTTGGATCCGCGAAAGGAGTGGGCACACGATCGTATTTCTGTTGAAGGAGTCAAAGCAGATGAGATGAAGTTCCTGCTGGTTTCATGCCAGCTTTATTGCAGCAGCAGGAGTGCAGACAATACCTGATTCAGCAGAAAAGCTTATGCTATAATCTATCAAAAAATTTTCAAATAAATTTGAACGGCGAGAGTCAGTTTGTATTGAATCAGCACTTTGCATCGCTTGCCTGTGGTGGTTTGGATGCAATACCAAGAGCCTTAGTGCCAGATTTACTGTATCGATGAACCACATCTTCAGCTTCTGTCAAACGGGGCAAAGGCAGGAGGGAAAGGCTTTATTTCAGCATCCGTGAAATATTTAGAGACCAAAAAAAAGAACATTTGGATGGGAGAGAAGGATAAAAAGAAACAAGGAGGCTGACGGAGCCTTCTAAAACATTCGACTATTGCCAAAGATGTGATTTCTGAATAATTCAGTGTTGCAGTGATCAGCAACAGTGCTAGAGCTCTGAAGTCAAAACAACAAGATCTCATTACACCCTAATAACATGTAGTCTTTAGGCTGCAATATTCATCAGATCAATACTTTTATTTCTATCAGGACATCGTACATTTGTTTTGTTACCCCTCTAGTATCTCCAGAGAGTCTGATGCTTTACACAAATAGAGTCAGCCCCGTTACTCTGTTATTATAATGAATTTTTCTGAAAGAGACATAAAGCACTCAGAAAATTGCAAACTACACTTTTAGCCAGCATGGTTTCTAGCAGTTTTAATAAATGTTTTGAAAAAACAAACCGCACTGACAGCAAACAATTGTGCTTATCCCCTGCCTGCAAGGATCTGCCTGCTCTTCAGATAATCAATTTCTTCGAATTACTAATAACAGTTCTAAGAGCAAGCAAGGCTCCCAGTACCTGCAATTCAACAGTTTGAAATAGGCTATAATTTGCATTAAATATAAAGCCAGGCATGCCCTACAGCTTGGACACTGCAAGCTGCAAAATAAGATACACTAACTACTGGGGCTTATGACACAGTGCTCCTGTGGCATCCAGCACTCCAATTAAAAGTGTGTCAGCATTTCTTTTATAAAACTCTATTTCTGAAGGCTTTATACCAGCTACTTAACTTCACGTAGCAGAAATGTTCACAGTCCAGCAGCAAAGATATTATGTGCAAATTGCCCCTGCTGTGTAGAAAATAAGCCCAGAGAACCAAAACTGCGAAACACAGTAAAATGTGAAATATCTCTGTTATTTATGTAGCCCCAGACTCATCTGCAGATCCTGCAGGAAGTTTCCTGTGAGGAGGAGAGTGTAGGAGCTCCAGAGACTAACGTGGTTCCCAGGCAAAAGCCAAGTGTGGACTGAGCTGATGGTGGATGTAGCACAAACACCTCTGCACCCTTCAGCGCTGGGACACCAGCAGCAGCTGGGACCCCCAAACCCTCGAAGAGGTTTCCGGGAGAGCTGAAATCCCAGCTTGTTCCTTCCTTGTGGTACCAGGGCGAGGAAAGCTCCATGAGACAAGTAAACACTTCAGACAAAGACATGGCTCTCATAGCTTTTGATTTACAGCACGCCGGTCCATTTAGGATGCAGCAGAAGAATGGTTTTGTCTTTGTGCTCTTCTATTTAATCAGAAAAATTTGACTCAACATATAAAGTCAGTAAAAAAGGTTTGCTTCAGTGCAAGAAAAAAATATTTCAAACCAAAACAGACTCAAACAAACAATTTAGGTCCAAAATGTAACCTACTGTGTAAGTCTGTATTAACAGGATGGTCAGTGCGCTCATTATGCAAATAGCTTTCCTTTATCATTTAACTATTCTCTTTGTGCCTGATGAAATTTCATCAAAAGCAAAACATTGCCTACTGGTTCCAACAGAAGACATGATTTAAACATTTTCCCTTTGCTCTGTCACAGCAGTGATTCACCCAGCAAAACACTGGTGGGAGCGCATATGGTGCAGACGTTAAAATACTACCAAGATCATTAATCCGAGCAGCTCCAATAATCTGAGTTACATTTCGCTTGGTAATCAACAGCAAGAGGTAAGAACTATTCTCCCTCTTGCGCCACGTGCTGTTGGCTGCCCATCAGCTGCTGCATAACTTGACCGAGCTGAGTCGAAGCCAAAGCACATCCCTACGTGCCAGTCGACCACGTGCAAGAGAGACGTGTGATATGCACCGAGATGAGCGCGTGGACAGCAGTACCCTTTCTGATAGTCGAAGGTGGAGGATATTTCTTACCAGGAGCAGGAGAGAATCTAGTGTTGTAATGCTGTTTTGTCACTCAGGGCAGCGAAATGCAATCTCTAAAGCAAACTATAAGTTCCTGCGTGGCAGCAGCATCTAGTCCTCCCATTGCCTAAATCTCTTCTCCTAATGTAGCTTCAGATACGTTGAGGAAAAGTACTCTAATCCTTTTCTGCAGAACAGCTATTCACACTATACAGTAACTGGTATCCACGACTGTCCCTCTGAATATTGAAAGTACCAAATTATTAATAAAGACAGATTTAACATAGTTAGCGCTGCACTATGGCAGACTAGCTCATGGGAGGAAAGAACATGCTGTTGTTTGCATGTAGGTGACCCATGCCAAGCTCTTTACAGTCTTGCTGTTTTAAGCTATTATGTCTGACAGCTGCCATGTCTCATTTTCCCCCAAACTTACCAAATTTTACTAAAATGAGAGTCCACGTGAGCTCCCGGCGCAGGGCTGGCAATGGGAAGAGCTGGTTTCCAGGGCTGGACCCGTCACGACCGTGTGTGTCACCCAGACGGTCCCTTCCTGTGATCTCACCAAGATTTGGGAAAGGACCTACGAAGAAGAACACACAGACTGCTTTAGGGACATCCTTAATGTTATTCTGCCAATCAGCTGCAATTAGGAGTGATTAGTGCTGCCTAGTGCAAACGAGTCTGGGACAGGAGAGTACTGATGTAAATCAAACACCCCAGTCCAGGGCCTTTATTGTCAGCAAGAATCTTGTCACGGACATCAAAGGACTCGGTCCGTGCCCCGTCGCATTCAGACTCCTCATCTTTGCGCAGATGTACACACTTTATTATTTAAAACTGGGAACAGTTAAATGTTTATTTAAAGCACAAAGGAGATATCATTATCACTCTATTTTACAGCACAGTATCTATAATCCTTCTCTTTATGGCTCATTCCCTAGAATGAAGCGGTTTTCAAACGAGAAACAGCCTTTCAGGGTTTTGTGGCATAAATGACAATCCTGACTCCTTTCTTAACAGGGCTCAAGCCTTTACCGTGAGTTTTGTAGAGCTGTGCAGAATCAGATTAAAACCTTATTTACTCGAAAAAGCACTGCTGACCATCACTCTGACTTCAGCTGTTGAAGGGTCACTGTGGCGCTTGGGTATTTAAGAATATTCCTAGATCCTTTTCAGAGGTGCAGCACAGCACAGCAGCGCAGTCCTTGTTACACGGTTAGAGGACGCCACTCTCAATTTTCATGATTTCATTTAAAATCGCAAGCCCTGGTGCAAAAATAAAGCTTCTAGAACCTTTGTCTACCTGCAGAGCTGTTGATGTTATTTATTAAATCTGATGCATTCACGCTACTAAACCCTATTGTTTTCAGTTTAAGTGTAAGAACTCCTAAATCTTCTGTACGTTAATTTATTTATACGAGGCGGGTACGCATTAGATCTACAAGGAGACTATTAGTAACCCACGAACTAGGCTATCTCTATCTTGAACGGTTAAATATTCAACTCCAAACGATGCTCAAAGATGTAAAGCTCAAAATGCCTTCAGTCCTTTTCGTCATAAAACTCTTCTGCGCTGACGATTTTACAGAGCTTTGCTTGTATGCAGGCACTTAGTGGAAGACCAATTGCGTAACCTTTTTCCCCTTACAAGCATTCCTGAGGCTAAATAAGACTTTACCAGCAACAACAACACCCATCAGTTATCTGTGCTGTAGTGTAAACAATGAAATTCTTATTATGTACTCAGAATTCACAGAGCCATTTCCATGGTAACTCTGTTTTCATGTCATATCTTTAATGAATAGGTAATGAAAGAAATGCTGCATTTACAACTTCATTACTAGTGAAAAAAAAAAAAACACAAACGCAGCAGTAAATTTGAATTATAGTAGCTGTCATTTTTAGAACGTGGTGAAGATCATGCGGGAATTTCAAGGCTGTCATTTTGAAGTGACAAAGTAAATAGAAGTAGAAAAATATACCGGGCGCTCTTGTTTTTAATTCCACTCTTCAGTTTGTTCCGCTATTCATAATTTTCTGATACAGAGTAAAAGCTTAAGCAATAAAACAAGGTCATCTTGGGATGATGGGGCAGGCGTACTTGGAGACAAGTTGTGTACTTGTGAACACGTGTACCCGCGCTAGTGAATTTTAATGACTTGATCCATCATATTTTAATTACATAAATCACTGAAGTGCTGACTTCTATAGGTATTACTTTCTGTGGAGATACAAAATGCATCACAGGCTGCAGATGATGTTTACCTGTGGGAAAAGGACTGGAAAGAGATTTGGACTGGTACGATAGCCAGGGAAGGAGATGATCGGAGCCAGGCAGGTGAATCGGGCAGAGGGAGATTGCGGTATAAACCCCACAGATATTGAAACTGCTCCATCGTGTTACACCACCAAGTAAATCAAGGAAACGACCCAACAGGAGGTCGGCCGGCCGGCTGATTATGCAGGATCTGGCTCGTGGGAAGGCGCGAACATATGAATGCAAGATGTGGAGCGACGTCGCTTCCCTCATTTCAAACTTCTGCAGCCTCATACTAAATCTCGCCATCGCCCCTCCTTGCCAAGAGCAGAACTGTTTGAGAAAGTTGCTGAAACTTCCTTCCTGGGAACCTGCAGGGAAGGAGCCGCAGAGCAGCCTCTGTGGATGGTGAACATCCTCCCTCCCATCACGGGCTTCAGGAGACTCACCTGAAGTCATAACTCATAGAATCATAGAATCATAGAATCATAGTATCATAGAATCATAGAAGTTTCAGTTGGAAGAAACCTTCAAGATCATTGAGTCCAACCTTTTCCCAGCCCTATTAACACCACTAACCCATGTCCTTCAAGAAATCTACCCTCTCTTAAACACCTCCAGGGATGGCGACTCAACCGCCTCCCTGGGCAGCCTGTTCCAGTGTCTGACAACCCTCTCAGTAAAGAAATTCTTCCTAATACCCAACCTGAACCCCCCCTGGTGCAACTTCAGGCCATTTCCCCTTGTCCTGTCACTCGCCACTGGGGAGAACAGACCAGTCCCTGCCTCGCTACAACCTCCTTTCAAGTAGTTGTAGAGAGCGAGAAGGTCTCCCCTCAATCTCCTCCAGGATAAACAGCCCCAGATCCCTCAGCCCTTCCTCACAGGACACATGTTCCAAATCCTTTCCCAGCTTGGTAGCCCTTCTCTTTACCCTCTCCAGCACTACAAATCCTAAGATGCCACAAATCCTTAAGACACTGCTTACTAAATCTCCCATTATTTCATGTGAGCATACGTGGGGATCTGTGCCCATTAAAAGGCTTAGAGGCCACAGAGCAAACAGGGACCTCCAGAAAGTGCCAGAATCTGGTGCTCAGCTCGACAGCCTCGAGTTTGCCTCATGAACACTGGGGTTCGCCTGAGCACAATATTCTTCAACTGTCTCTTGGGCATAGAATCATAGAATGGCCTCGGCTGGATGGGACGTTAGAGATCATTTAATCCAACCTCCCTGTCATGGGCAGGGACACCTCTCAACTAGATCAGGCAACACCTGGGGACTGAACGGGGATCGAGCCCACGACCTTTGGTGTTTCCGCACCACACTCAACCAAATGAACTCAACCCTCATCGATGTCATTTTGGCAGGGCAGGCTTGGGCAGATGCACGGGGAGCTTTCAGGACTGGGGAGAGGATTTGCTGTCCCTGAGAACTGCCTGGAAGCTCCAGAACACACACGGACATCACGCAGGGGTTCGGTTCTGACAAACAGACCCTTCACGGGGCTTCAGCCAGGTTTTTCCAGCTCTTGCTTGGGCAAGTCTTCCATGAAACAGTAGTGAAATAGGGCAAAACCGCACACACATCCAAAACCCCAATAAAATAGGAGTGTGGAACAGCCATCCTGTGAATGGCCCGAAATCCGGATAATTTTAAATTAAATATTTCCAGTGGAGAGAGAATAACCAAGCGTATTAAACACCATTGGTGTTTGGGAGCTGCTGGGGAGGAGGTGTGTGTGTTTGGGATGTGTGTTTGTCCACAAAGAAGATTTGTTAGTTCTCAAAAGCAGTGATCTGGGAGAAACTAGCATCGGTGCAAAGTCATTATAGATGGAGGCCAGAGATGTTGCAGAGATTGAACTTGTTACAGGAATATTTTATAGCCCACCTGACCAAAAGCGAACAACTGGACTGTGAAATGATTGAGCAAATAAAAAAAAAGCAGTAAAAATGCTGGAATGATAGTAATGGAGGATTTTTAACAACCAGAGCATAGGCTGGAGTCCATTAAGTGCATGAAATAAGGCCGGAGGTATGCGGGAATGTGTGGCTCACAGTGGATTTTTATTTTTTTAAAGAACTCATTAAATGCCCCAGCAGTAGTTATCTGGGTATTAAATAACACAGAGAAGAAATATATCTGCCCCAACACTACTAACCCGAGTATTATTAATAATAGGACGTAACGGGCTGTACACATGAAGTGCAAGAAAACAAGTTTCACCCAGGGCACACAGCCCTCAGGTCGTCTTCTCCAGGTCCCTTCTCCATAACTACGGTTACACACAGAGTAGAATCTCTTCTCCCAGCATCTTCCCACAAAGGCTGTTGTGAGCAGTGCCTCAAGCTACACAAGGAGACTGAGGACATCAGTAAGAATTGGAGGGGCAACTAAGCGCCTGTGAAGGAAATTCTTCAATTCATTATTTTTTTTATTCTTTTTCCCTGGTTATATAAACATTTCCCGCCTGTTGGAGATGTTCTGATTTGGCATTTCAGGACGTATCAGAAAAAAAAGGAGTATACTGAGCCACCGGCATCGTTTCGAGGTAACAGAGCGGTGAACAGTGAACTGCGGACTTGGAATCTTCCTGCAAGACTGACTTCGACAAAGTGTTCTCAGTGTATGACCAGTCTTCCACCTCATCCCCTCTAACACTCTGGAAAACCTTTCCCAGATAAATTTTCAGTTCTGCCTGGTAAACAACTGCTTTTATATGCTTGAATTCCCAGTGACTCATCATTACAGATTTGTGGAACTTGGGAAAACTGATGATGCTTCACCTTTAGAAAATTATTCTACTGTGTGAGTTTTTTTTGGTGCGTTTCTAAATTAAAATTTACTCAACGTAAAATGTCAATCTTATTTAAGACCCTAATCCCTACTGAGATCTAGGGAATAGAGCTATTTTCACTTGGAAGGTAGGGAAACATTTTGAGTTACTAGAGGTGGAATTACTTTAAACATCTGTGAGATATACTAGGCTCTCAACATGTGTTACCGCTTCCACATGACGCCAGGCCAATGTTACAGGCACCACTCAACTTACGCTTTCATCAAAAAAAAAAAAAGAAAGAAAACCCAAAACCTGGAGGTTTTGAGGGCAGACGACATGCTGCCTTCGTGCGCATGGTGGAAGGGATGTTGGGATGTGTCTGTTAAGTCTCTGCTTAACACCAAATAATCTGATGGAGCGACGTCTTGTAAATGGTTATATTTCTCCCTCCTGCTTCTCGTGCTGAAAGGCACATCGGGTCTCTGAAGGCTGGGAAGCCAATTGTGACCAGAGAATTTATTAATGGTCGTTTTATAACCATTTGTTTTGGTGTCAACATTGTCCATTAGTTCTTTCCCCCTCGCTCGCGTTCGTTCCCTTGGCACTTATCAGCAAACGATCATATCCCATCTCAGCATTTATTGTACTGGCCTAAACGATCCAGATTTTTTATCCTCTCCTGCAATCTTGGCTCCTGGCACTGAGAGGCTGCAGCCGTGGGTGCAGCCACTTCCCCCAGGGGTTTGCACCGAGTAGATCTCCCCCGGGATGAGCCTCAGCTTATCACAGAAATGATCCTTGTTTGTCCCTAAGGGCACGTTCTCAACCTTATCCTTTACTACTATTCCAGTCCCAAACTCCTTACATACAACGTAGCAAATTCTTGTAGGGACAATGTTTTTAATTTCGTGCTATCTGCGCACCTGGTTAGCGCGGTTCTCGTCCCCAGGGCCATCACTGGAAGTATTACACAAGATAGTATCAAGACCAGTCTTTGGGGACTGTCATAGGTAACCTCTTTTGAACACAACGGCTTCCCTGTTAATAAAATCTGTTTTCATTTCCACCTGTTGCTCGTTCCTTATCAGCCTTTCAGGTTTTCTACCAGTCTCCGCTGTCTCCATTTTAACCGATAATTTCCCATGTGGGGCTGCATCAAATGCTTCGCTGAAGTCCGTAAAGACGAGACCTATTGCATTTTCCTCTGTTAAGAAAATCAGTTATCCTACCAGAGACAGGTACCCAGGTTAGCGCGACATGTAGTACTACGGGACAAAAAAATTTGTATGTTACGCTGTTTTTCATCTACATCCTCTTTTGCAAATGATTTAATTAATTTAATTAAAGCTTTTAATTACTGTTCCTCTCCAAATAGCATCCGAAGTCTTGTACACCGTTGACATCAGACAATCAGGCTTTAGCTGCTGAGAACGTTGTTCATCCCCTCACGCCCCTCGTTCTCAAGCGCAGGTACCGTGTGTACATAAAGCACCACCTCCAATTAGAAAATGTTCTAATCCCTCCTAATCTGAGCAGATCGAGAAACTTGAATATTGTTTCTGCTGGAGACCAGGTAAATTTTTACAGCCTGATTTCTGTAGCCATTCACCCTCTGTGCTCCTGTGCCATGGTACAGCCCTTCTTGAAAACCGAGACACACACTGATTTTTGGAGTCATACTTTGATCATCTCTACCCACTCTGTGTAGTCTTCATTTCTTGTTCTTGCTTGGTTATAAAAAGCCATGGGATCTCTTTTCTTTCTCCTCGCAGATTCTATTTTGGTTGAGGTTTTGCCAGCTTTAGCCTTACACTTCACGAATTCTTTTATCCTTAGAGCCTAGTAGTTTACAAGAACAAGTTACGCATCCTCTGTTCTGTGCATCTGTTCCCATCTACAAAGCAACTCAGTCCATTAATTACTAAAATCACCTGACTCATTTGATAAGCTCCTGCCACGTGCGAGTACATGGGAATACAGGGGTGCAGCAACAGCACAAGAGTAAGTACGTACAGCTTCTGCTGCTTCCCCAAGGTGTTGGGTGTTTTCCTTATGATTTTAAGACAGTTTTAGTGCTATTTTCGAGGTGGTCCCACAAAATCAACACCACTTTACTTGGGTTTTATGCCAGCTCCCGGCAGCTCTTGCTGAAATCCATCTTATTGATGAAACTCAGGCTGCTGTTCAGTAAAAAAAAAAAAAAGCAGTATTTGCACTCCAAGTTTCAATAATGGGATGAAGCAGCATTAGGAAAAGAAAAGGAAGGGGAAAAAAAAATTAGCTCATCCCCCCAAACCACCGTAACACTACAACAAACACTGATCCTTCTGTGCTGAGAACAGAATAATGAAGAGTAGCCAGGACTGCACAACTACAAAAGATTTCATTCTCTAATTGTCAAAAAGCATTAAACGTCAACTCTTTATTGTGCAGGAGAGGAAGGGGGAGCAGACTTCAGTGCATCCCTTCGCCAGAGGTTGTCCCTAATTGTCATGCATAGATTGCAGCCAGAGGTTACCGAGCGAAATTTGTTTGCATTTATTAATCAAAAGGAGTCAAAGGCACACAAAGATATCATCAAGGCTCCCTTGTGCTCGGGGAGGCTGACAACTGAAATTCTTGATGAAGTGTTTGCAGAATGTTTGCAATCTGTTCAGAGCCTTTTTACTTTGCAGGTGCAAACCTTTCTATCTGTTACATCAAAGAAACAATTGAAAATTAAACATAGTAAACATCGCCGTGCAGGTTTTAATCTCCCATTTCTACAGGACAAAGGGAGTGGTATAATTAATTTCAAAGCAATGTTTGAGTTCTTTCAATATTCATTTGTGCACATTAGCATGTCATTAGCTATGTTTTAAACACTGATCTTTATTTCCTTCTCCCACACACCTTTCTTTTAGCCCTTTTGTTAAAAAAATAATAACTAAATGGGAAAGTTGTACTTCCTTGGAGATGTCTTTCATGCTAAAGCATCCATGCATAGATAATTATCTTGCTCAATGAAATAGATTGGGGGAATAATGTATGGCTTTTGAGGTAAAGCAGAGGCAGCAGAAAATAGATGAAGAGAGATAATTCTTTTCAGTGATGTTAAGAACTTGCAGGGGCAAAGACACTCTCACTGAGTTTTGCGATCATGCCTCGTGAATAATGTATTTTATTATATCCATTGTGGTTATCTTTTAATATGTTAATAACACTTCTAACACTCTTCCCCCCCCCCTCCTTGTTCTTTTATGTAGTTTTAAAACTCTTTCTTTTATTAAGATGTAACAAATGGAGATGCAATCAATAGATACTTATTCTGTTGGTGCCTAACTAGTAAAAGGATTTTCTTGTTAAGTTTAATTTTAAACACAGATCTGTTTGAACAATGTCTACAGGGTAATTTCAGCCATCTATCTGCAGCATTTCCTGCAGCATTTCCGAGCTAACTCCTAATAACATCCTCCCCCTTAGGTATATTAATTTTATACATCCTGAACAGGAGATTGAACAGTCCTGGAACAGCCATGCAAGGTCACCGACACTCACAAAAATAGAACCTTTCATTGGGCTTTTATCAAGCCCCGCTGGCGTTTATACGAGCCCGCGTGGGCCCGAACAGCACGTCTATTTGCCGAAGTTCCATATGCAGTTGTTTTCAAGAACCATTCAGCTCAATTCGTATTGAAAATATTAGTTGGGAAACAACGAGCCTTTCAGATGTTTTGGCTGTCTTTCAGCTATAGCATGTAATTTTGGTGTTTGCAGCGAGGTATGAAGAGCGTCGTAAATCGGAGGAGACCGGCAGCAAAACCCAAGCTGTCCAGGGCTACAAGGACCACTAACGGGCTTCTGCTGCCCCTCTCACCTTCTCTCACCGGCCCAGGCTTTGACTTTCTGCTTCATCTGCCGTTTCAAATGCGCACGGCGTAACACAGGGACACCTTACAAAGTCTCCAGAAAGGTAGGCCAGCTTGGATACCAGGAGAAATTTCTTTACTGAACGAACCGTGAGGCGCTGACCTGCTGGAGAGCAACGCAGGGGAAAGGAACGTGGGGGTGCTGGTGGGCAGCAGGATGGCCATGAGCCAGCAATGTGCCCTCGTGGGCAAGAAGGCCAATGGCATCCTGGGGTGTGTTAGAAGGGGAGTAGCAAGTAGGTCAAGAGAGGTCCTCCTGCCCCTCTGCTCTGCCCTGGTGAGACCCCATCTGGAATATAGTGTCCGGTTCTGGGCCCCTCAGCTCAAGAGAGACAGGGAAGTGCTGGAGAGAGTCCAGCACAGGGCAACTGGGATGATTAAGGGAGTGGAGCATCTCCTTTATGAGGAAAGGCTGAGGGAGCTGGGGCTCTTTAGTTTGGAGAAGAGGAGACTGAGGGGTGACCTCATTCATGTTTATAAATATGTCAAGGGGGAGTGTCAGGAGGATGGAGCCAGGCTCTTTTCGGCAGCATCCACTGACAGGACAAGGGCCAATGGATTCAAGCTGGAGTGTAGGAGGTTCCACAAAAATATTAGAAAAAGCTTTTTCACAGGGAGGGTGACAGAGCCGTGGATCAGGCTGCCCAGGGAGGTTGTGGAGTCTCCTTCCCTGGAGACTTTCAAAACCCACCTGGACATGTTCCTGTGCGCTCTGCTGTAGGTGATCCTGCTCTGGCAGGGGGGCTGGACTAGATGATCTTTCGAGGTCCCTTCCAACCCCATTCTGTGATTCTGTGATTCATTGGAACAGGCTGTCCAGGGCACTGGTGGAGTCACCATCCCTGGAAGTGTTCAAAAAATATGTAGGCGTGGCTCTTCAGGACATAGTTTAGTAGTCATGGTGGTGTTGAGTTGATGGTTGGACTTGATGATCCAGAGGTCTTTTCCAACCTTAATGATTCTATGATTCTATGATCTATCTGCCGCTTTCCCCTCCTGGCTACCCTGGGCACACACTTTCTTTCCATCTTCTCCAGACGTTACCAACAGCTGGTCACCAGGACTGGCGCTCACGAAGCAGCAAGGATGATTTGTTAGGTCTTTATTTGGGAAGCAATTCCTTGCCTTGATGTGAAGATCCGTGCACCAGCAGAGAGCTTCTCAGTTACACGTAGGCGGGTGTCGACTGTCATCAAAGCGAACCCACGTAGCAGCGACCCTGCAGCCCAACCGCAGCTCACAGGCAGGTGACATCGTGGGCAGTGGTAGTACAGATTAGCCAGTTGGCAAGTTTCCCTGGAGCGGCCAAAGAAAAAGGTAGGTATTTCATAATTACCTAATTACCTGAACATCTTCACTCTCATCTCAGGCTTTTGAGCAAGAACAAGTAAATGTGCACAAAAATGCTAATCGAGCTTGGATGGAACAAGAGGAGGGATTCAATTGTCATGTGAACCAGAAGAATATTAACTCTCTGAGTTTTTCTGTGCTCTTCACAGGGAGGAATGAGGGAAGAAGTGTTTAACAAGCCAGAAATACCTCACTGTGTATCCCTGTGTTTTGTTAAGTAAGTATTCCCATCTTTACTGACACTCAAGTAGGACAATTCAATGAGTGAAAGCCCCCTAACAGTCACCTCCCTATGTCAAAAACAACAGCAAGAATTTTACTTCAAATATATTTATTCGTAAGTATGATGAACCTCAGCTGCCTAAACAACGGGGACATACCCACGTGTAGGTCAATCTGAAATCTCTCTACAGGGAATTTTTCAGTCTTTCTCTCTGCTTCTGCCTACAGCCTTGCTGAGTTTGCTCACCTCCAGCAACATGCAAAACCAAGGACAACAGCCCAGGCAGGCAAAGCTTCGAGTCGGTTCGTATTTTTCTCTGAATCGTTCTGCCCAACCCTCTAAGCGGGATCCCTCAGCTGCTCAGAGCACCGTGAGAAGCCCACAGACCCGGGCTGTCTCTGTGCCGCCGCGTGCAAACGAGAGCGGAATTTGCCCCAAGGTCCCTTTTCTCCTTCCAGCATCCTGCATTTCCACAGGTGACCCTCATGGTGCTCCAGACTCCGTGCGACCAAACACCAGCTTGCTCCAACTGTGTGCTCCCGCTGACAGCGTGGGGACAACCCATCCACGGGGTGTCGTCTCCGTGCAAATATGATCTCCGAAACGCAGGTCTGCGTGGGGCTCCTGGGCAGAGGTGTGCTTGTGAAGGGCAATTTTCAGCAGCAAACATGCAGTGGCATGCAAGTCTGTGTGCATATAAAGATTCACAAACTTGTACATTTGTGTACACGCATTACCTAACAGGGCCGACTTTTTCCACGCAAGGTCAGCTCGCATTTCCCAGAAATATTTGTTTCTCCTGATGTTATAGAACTTAATCACAAAACCTCAATTTTCATACATCCAATTCATTTTCGTGCAGAATGGAAGCAAATGAAATTGGTTTTGGTTTAGGGTTTTTTTTTTACACTCAACAGGGTGTCACTGTGACGAAATGAAATTAAACATGAAATAGTTCTGACAGAAATGCTCGTTTTCTTCAAAACAAAAGGATTCCTTTAGGTCAGTGTTTTAATTGTGTGAGCATGCTCAAAGCAAAGTGTTTCACATGGCCATAATGCCCCGTAACTCAAATTATAAAGCCATGATAATAATCTGCCATTTTAATTTACAGAAAGAGAAGAAGAAACCAGCAAACCAAAAGCCAGACTGTCAAGGCTCAGGATAAGAGGCCACCAGGACACTCGAGGAAGCAAACTGTCCCCATCTGGGTTTACCCCACAGGCATCACCGGGCTCCGTGTGCCTCTCTGGCGTCCCTGGGGTCGGCAGCTCCTCTCATGGAACTGGCGATTTTGGACAACGTGGCCAATCACCAGCTGCTTTGTTC
Organism: Trogon surrucura; assembly: GCA_020746105.1. Taxonomy (NCBI): domain Eukaryota; kingdom Metazoa; phylum Chordata; class Aves; order Trogoniformes; family Trogonidae; genus Trogon; species Trogon surrucura. Next base: position 3,515,766 of record CM036621.1, on the reverse strand, counting down.
TCTCCAAAAAGGCTCCGTTTCAGCGTGTTATCTCATTCCATTTCACCCAGCACTTTCAGATGACTTCGATTACTCATCTTAAGAGTAATAAAACAACTTCTTATGGAGGCTTTAAAAAAATAATACACCTTGACATGGTTATTTAAGACTGAAAAGTCTTTAGTCCGAGGGTGGCAGGACTCTGGAGTAGATTGTCCAGAGAGGCTGTGGCTGCCCCCTCCCTGGAGATGTTCAAGGTCAGGCTGGATGAGGCCTTGAGTGACCTGGGCTGGTTAAGGGCATCCCTGCCCATGGCAGGGGGTTGGATTAGATGATCTCTAAGGTCCCTTCCAACCTAAGATGTTCTATGATTCTATGAACCAAGCAAAGTCTCTTACTACACAGATAGAAGAGGAACTCGAACTACTCCAGAAAGAAAATATCATTGAGACTGAATTAATACGAGCCACAGTTTTGTAAATAAATTAAAATACAGAGAAGAACATTTGGTAATACCTAAACTCAGAGACACTGAGCTGCAATCAAAACCAATCCACTGCGACGTGAATCTATGGAAGCGCAATATGATGCTACAAAAGTTTATAAAATGGAACATAAATCTAATTAACATAAGAGTAGAGACAGCTCAGTTTGAATGCAAAGCGTTCCTGTTTGCCGGTTCCTTGGTCCCAGAAAGACTCCCAGAGCTCAAGACTGACAGAGAAGAAACTCTTCAGGTGTTGTGGCACATCTACTGCAGGAGGAAGGGAAATGCTGGAGGAGTTGAAGCCAGTTTGCTTCTGATGTCAATAAAGACAGAGACGACTTCTCTGAAGGCCCTGGGGTGTAAAATGATTATCAGTGTGCAGAGAGTTTGGCCACTTTTTTTTATTTTTGAGCTGTGTGAAGACTCAGAGGTTCCCATATGCTTATTTTCCAACGCTATTCTGCACCTAAGTGGCACTCAGAAGACACAGTGCACACAGCAAGGTCAGTCGTCTGAACTGCCTTCCTATTGCACATCCTCACTCACGCTCTCTTTTACGAGGATGCAAGTTCATTAATAAAGGTGACATTACATTACCTTTGCACCTGCAAAATTTAGATCACAGACAAGCCCTTCCCTGAACCAGGGGCTGAAACGAAGGCAGCTGAGAAGACAGCCTAGGAGAGTCTGCGGAATAAGCCGCAACCAGCAAACGTTTGGAAATAACACCTAAAGCTTCAATTAATCTTTGAAGAGACAAACAAATCCTCGAGTTCAGCATTTCTAAGCAGCGAGTCAAACTTTTGGAGCTTGCAGAGCTAACTTCTGTGGCACCAGCACCAGGGGAGGAGATGGTTACTCACTGGGGGAGATGGTTACTCACTGGAGGAGATGGTTACCCACTGGGGGAGATGGTTACTCATTGGGGGATATGGTTACTCACTGGAGGAGATGGTTACTCACTGGGGGAGATGGTTACTCACTCCTAAGTGCCTCCATCACGGGGCTTCAGAAGAGCTGCTGAGCCGAGGGGCTGGTTACGACGGGTTGTTATTTCCAGCAGAGCGGTCGCCACACAAGCCCTACGGTGGGACTACGTTGTTCATCACTTTGTTAAGTGCCCCGACATCCAGCGTGAGGAAGGACGTGAATAAATGACAGTACAATGTGTATGGGGAGGGAGCACAACGGGAGCAGTCTGTAGTTTATTTCTGGAAGTCAATAACTATTCTTTTAGCTGTAATTTTTAGGCTTTATTATTACGAGATACAGTTATTTCCAAGTGGGTGAATGAGGAAGGGCTCCACGCGCTGTAATGTAATGACGCTGTCAAACTGTTGTAGCATGTATCAGAGTATCTAATTTTATGTGTAGTTCAAATATCAACAAATCTTTTTTAAAGCTATCAATTTATTGATTTTAAGACATACTGTAGCTCTTGGGACAAAGACAGAGGAAAGTTCTATGTCGTGCAGCAAACGAATAGATGTTATTGCTACCACCTTGTGTTTATAACGCACGTTGGCTCCACGGGAAGACAGGAGCTCTGCCACTGATTTCCACAGAAGCAGGTTAGAGCTGGCTACTGGCAGTGTTAGAGAAATATCAATTACTCTACCTGTTAGAGAAAGAAACGAGCAAGCGTGGAGAGCTATAAGGCACTTCGAGGTAAAAGCTTAAAATAAATATGAACCAGGGCTTGAAGTGATGGCTTTGGTTACTGAGATTACCAGGATCAGTCACTCAGTGTGGGTCTGCATTCCCACGGGTGAACATGCAGAATATACAGTTTTTTTTTTTTTTTCCCCTGCATTCTCATTAACTTCTTCAGGCTTCTGCTTGCCACTTGAGCGTATGATGTCTCCTGCCAAGACTTCGGCCTGTTTAGCATGCCTGGGCATCATTGCTAATGACAGCTAAAAAATACAAATTGATTGTCCCTTAAAGTTTGATTTGAACGGCTTCTCTTAAAGACATGCAAAAATTAGCTGTGTCTAAGTGGATTGGTTAGGGTAAAGGATACCCCTAATTTTCTGCAGAAGATGAAGTAAAGCCAAAGAAGAGAATTACTTCATAAAGTACGTAAGTTGAAGTCCACGGCAAAAAACATGGAAGTCTCTATTTCTGCAGATTTTTCTAGCTGAGCTCAAGCACCCCACTCTAAGTGCACATATTGGGAATATAATGTAGTAACTGCAGAATAAACAAGATTGAGAAACATTGCTTTGGCTTTGGTGGGAGGACTGATGGTAGAAAGGATGAAGGCAGAGCACACCACAGACTTTAGGAGACATCTTCTCAACCTCTACTAAAATTTAATGAATCTCTACATATTTGGACAAAGATGGGTCTTCAGGTTTCTCCTAGGCGAACACAGAACCGCCGTGCCATAAAGCCACCCACATTTTCTACAATGTGGAACCTCACAGGACAGGCTGTCCAGCCCAGAAATGCTCTAGAGCTTTCTCCCGAGGACACTGACCTAAGGGCGCTTGGTTCAAATTCAATTTATCGCACTGCTTGAGCTCCTGTCTCTGATTTCTTACGAAGAGCCCTAACGTGAAGGCCTTTGGATGATCCAGTTTCTGACACAGGAACTTCCCGTCAAAGCCTACTGGGAAAAAGGAAACCACAACCACCTTGAAACCTCTTCTCTTTGATTTTGGCAGCTCCACACCCAATACAGACGTCGTATTTCATAGTGAACTACTTCTAGTTTTGACCCAGAAAGTATTTCACATTTTGCTTTGTTTTTCATTTTCAAGAAAATGTTTTCAGATCGGAAAGGATTATTTTCAGATGGGAAAGGATTATTTTCAGATCGGAAGGGACTATTCTTTGGTCATTTGCTGAGCTGGCAAATACATTCCTCACACTCTTCTCCTGCAGTCCTGCCAGCAGGACACACAAACACTTTTTAATTCTCTGTGATTGCCTCCCCAGACAAACAGTATTTCCTCCCTAAAATGTTCTCTTCTACATCTGAGACCAAACCGCTATCCCATAAATGCTGGGAAGGCTTCATGGAAATACTAGCACGGATGATAATAGAATGAACTTCAGGGGGAACATGATGAGTATTACAGAGAGAAATCTCCTTAACTTTATTAAAGGAAATCTCTTGCAATAGATTTTAAACATAATCCCTCTTGCCGTTTTCTAATGCTGGTAGGAACCACTGAATACATCTGTAAGGCTCCTGAGAAGACTTTGGTGAGGGTCCCTTTGCCTATAACGTGCTGAAACAGTTCCTGCTGTGGGTCCCCTCTGTGCTCTCTCCAAACCGGCCGCTCCACTTCTGACTGTCCTGCTACAAGGTTCAGCGAGATGGTAAATCTCACGAGCAATTGTTTTGTTGCTTACGAGTAGGTTTTGGAGGTTTTTTAATTAAAAACTGCCTGTATTCAAATGTCAGGATTCACTAAAAAAGACCACAGCTGTCTGGGATACTTCAAGGGCTGCTCCAAATTGGTCCTGGCTGTTGGCACACAAATGGCACCTTTTCCATCTCCCTCTTAAACTATCAGGCTTCCAAGACTCATTCCACTTTTACCCCTGCTTACACAGGTCTCATTTCCCTAACGTGTTCTTCTCCACGTTCCTTCCGTCGTCCTGCGCCAAGGACATTAAGCCTGAGTGCAGGTGAAGGATGGAGTTTGCTGCCACAAGAAGTTCCTTCACGCTTTCCCCGCTCCTCAGGCCTCCAGTTAACACACCCCAAGCATGTTTTCCCAAGGTCTGCGGGGTCCGTGCGTGCACAACCAGTGACTGTTCTTCACTTCTGGATGTCGCAGAGGAATTTTTTGCAGCAGTGTTTCAGAGCAGCTCGTGCGGAGGGCTGGTTCGGGGCTGTACCCTGCGCGGGATGAAAGGCAGGCACAGAATCGCAGCGGCAGGCGTTGTCCGGAACCTGGCTGGCAGAGGAACAGAACGACCGGGGTCTAATAAGATTATTACAGCGCAAAGTTATTCTGTGGAGATAAGGAAGAATTTTAATGACTTTTGTAGAAGGTATCAAGGCATCATTAGCCAATCAGCCCGACTTTCGGAGACGGCTGGTTTTGCATACGTGGGATTGCTTTGCTTAGAGGCTCCCAGACAAGCTCCGTGATACTGTGTGACTGAAAGGGGAGATAAATCTCCCAACCTCTCTTTTAATTTCAATACAATTGCCTTATTACAGCGTTATGCGAAGAATATGCACGGCACTTCCCAAGGGTTTTGCTTTTCCCAATAGCAAATGTCTCACTCACTGTTTGGGCAGAACGGTTCTCCCGCTAAATTGCTCACAATGCAAGCTATTATGGAATGGAGGTACCCTGTGGGTATGATTGAAATTTATATGCAAGGAACAATCAAGAATGCCAAGTGCACTGGATAGACTGTAGGTAGGTGGCAGAAGGCAGATAAGCAGCCTAGGAGGTTTAAGTTACAGGATCTTAAGCCACGGAAAGATTCATTCTATAATTTACATTACAACCAGTTTCATTTGTAGGATGAATAATGGAAAGCTCATACAGATAAGTATTTGAGGTCCAATCCTGGGAGGTGTGGAGCACTCAGCTCCCACTGAAGTCAGCGTTCGAGCCAGGCTTTTTAAAATGTATGTCTCTGCGGCACAGGGGAGCTAACTTGTTGGTGAACAGCCACTGCAGATAAGCGAGCCTGAGGAGCAGGGCTCTCGCAGCGCCGCTCCCGCTCTTCCCATCTGACCCGTTGGCTTGCTTCGCGAGAGCGCCGCGTCTTAAAGATGTAAACCACCTCGCGAAAAAGGACAGAGGGAATGACTGATTTACTTTTAAAACAGCAGTAAAAGACTCTGAAGTGTTGCTATAGGAAACTATCCATTTTCCTTTTGCTGAGCACTCAGGCAAAGACTTACACATATTTGTATTCACATATAAATACTCCCGTTCAAGTCCAAACCAGTAAATCTCCAGCCTTCCCTCCTTTCCACGATCTCACAGGTAGAAGGACAAGAGCACTGAAAAACTGATGCACACAGGCACCATCAGAGTGTTTTCTGCCTGTCAGCCTCAGCTGCCACTTCCCCATTTCCTCCGACCCGAGGGGCTCATGGGCAACACTTGTCCATGGGTCTAGGGGTTAGGAGCACGGTATTAGGTCCTATCTGCACAAAAACAAACAATATTTTGATGTTACATTTGTTTTTCAGCAAATTAAATGGCCAACCCCCTATTTTGATACAGCTTCAATATTTTCCTAATGACTTAACTGGCCCCAAAGCATCTCCAACGAAAGGAAAGTACCCCAAATCGTATACCTGTTAAAAAAAGATGTAAGAAGGTGAGCACTGAGGTGTAAGGATCTCCTCAAGGTCACAATAATTTTATTCAGAGTTGAGTTCTGTTTTAATCAAGCCACCAAAGTTTTGGGGTAATGCAGATACAGGTTTGCTTTTGACCCACACCCGTATGTTATTAAATAAAGCTGGGAAATATTTACAAAGAGGGTTTGAGAAACTGAACCTGTTCTTAATAAATAATTATTAACTGAGCTACGTCATTTGAATGAAACATTGTAATTTCCTTCAAATGCGTATTAGCATAATAAAAAAAAAAAACCTGCTTGAGAGATATCCAAACTCCCGGAGCATAATGCATTATGCATTCCGGATTTAGCATTTAGCCTGTGAAGCAGCCAGCGATATTTGGGGGGAAAAGAAAAAAACCAACCAACAAAACAAACCCCAACATTCAGTTTAAATCACAAAGAGCTGAAATCACACCCTCCCACCTGCAAGCCCCGGCGGCCCCTGTAAAAGGCGACATCCGAGGCACTCGAGGCAGAAGGGACGATATAAAACTTGTGCCGGAGGGGCCGGTGCCCGCGGCGGAACAAAGGCAGCGGGAGGCGCGGAGCGAGCGGCCGGGAGAGCGCGCGAGCGGCGAGCACAGTCCATAAAGCCACAATGAATGGTAATGACAGGCAATAAAATACCCTTTTAAAAATCCAGTAAAGGATAAAGACTGCCGGCTGCAGCGCTGACGGGCAACGCCGGAGCCGCAAAACATCGGCAGATTAGCATAAAGAAAGTGCAACTAAAAATTATTCAGTCGTGCCGAACGCTCGCGGAGAATCTAGGCCAAGCAAGCAATCAAAATCAAATAGGAGCAAGGTGTATGTAATCCCGCGGTAAAAAGATTGAGCAACAGTACGTTGCCAAGGTATTTTAATGCTCCTTCAGCCCACAATTTTTGAAAACCATTAATAGAGCTATAAAAAGTGAGGAAGGCTGCACAGTGCAGCTCAGCCCAACACGGGGGTGTAATTCCACACCAGCGTAGCACCGGCGCTAATACAATTTCTCTCGTGTTACACAAGAAGCCCAACAAGAGCATCATAAAACGCAGGCTGTGTTTTCTCTCCCAGCTTAAGTGTCTTTTAGCATAATTACTCCTGATGCTTCAGTTACGGAAAGGAACGCTACCAATCTAAGCAGCAAGAAGGTATTTATTTGCCCTTAAGGTGCAATTACTTTCTGGGAAATGGCTCTTTTTTTAATTCGATGATCTACTTCTTTTGCACATTAGGGGTCACACACCGCTAAGACCACAGCCCTCACAATTACATGTTTACTCCTTAAAAAGCTCCGGTTCTCTACACTGAGGTGTTGGTTGTTTGTTTAACCCTCTGGCTTTTTCTCTGTGTTTTTTTTTCGGGTTTTGGCTGGTTTTTTTTCAGCTCACGCAGCCCTAGGAGAGCGAGCGATATCTACTTTGGCACATGCGAAATCATCAAATCATAATTTAAAATTCCAAACACTAAATCTTTGTGCTGAGGATGCTCGAGGCAAAAAGGCCACCAAGTGGCTTTCACTGTTGAATTCACAGAGCTCAGTTAAGGCAAAAAAAACCCCAAAAACCCAACAAATAAAAACCCAAGCCAACAATCAAACCAACCTTTTATTAATTTTTTAATTTCAGCAGATCTGACGCTGAGCCAGTCATCATGATGTATCCTAGCAAATCTCTCCGAGGAGAGACAAAACTTTCTGTGCAGGTTCTGCAGTGAGCCTGCCTCGCTTGGGACACACCTCCTGCCAGCCAGCCCCAATCTTACCAAAACCAGCCAGTTTTCATTAAAAAACCCCTCTCTTCCATGCAGCTGGGAGCCTTGGAAGGCAAACCTCAGCCTCTGCAGATGGGGAGAGGGAAGGAGCCCCTTTATTTTTCTTCCATTGGGGCTGAGTTGCCAAATTGAGGAGTTCAGGAAGACCCCAGTCTCCAAAGGGGAGCAGCTTGGCGTTGCCCAAGTGTGATAAATTCTGCTAATATGGGATAAAAACTAACGGAAAGTAGCACTTTATGACTTCAGGGAAAAAATATAACTGCACAGATGAAGGAAAAATTGTTTTATGCAGTAGAGGAACCTGTGAGGATGAAATGGAAACAGGCGGGCCCGTCTCTGGGTGGGTGTGTACGTGAAAGAGGGGCAATGGGCTCTGGTACCAGATGCAAACATAAAGTTAGGGACCAAAGAAAGACCCTTCCAGACAAAAACTGTACAAGTTTTGGTAGTCGTGTAACCTTTCTGACTCGGGCATGCGTGGCCTTACTTCCAGTTGCTACATTTTCCAGTCAAGTCTCAGAACATGATGATGGGGTCGGAATTCCCTGGTGTCAAAGCCAAATTCTCATCTGCGGAGCCCCAACCCCACACGTAAAGAAGGTGAAGACTTTCAAGGAGCAAAGTTGTTTTAGTGCAGCTGGAAAGAGGTGGGATTTTTCCCTTCTTGTCCATGTTCTTTGTGTACCACAAGGACTCTCCAGTGTGTAGAATCCATAACAATAACAAATACATGGCAAGAACTGCTTTTATTAAATGATTAAATGCTTCAGCTTCTCTCCTGAAACTGCATGCTTCAGCAAGAAGATTTTGAAGGAACGTATGCAAATGCAAATATTATTAAAATAATTCTTTAGTCTCCTGCAACCACGTGCAGTTATTTAAAACTCTTAAATAGCAACCCCTTTTTTAATTCCAATATTTATCTTCATTTTTCCTCAAGGAAAAAAAAAATAACAGACGCCTGCCCTTGATACTCTGATCCTGTGCGACTAAGCAACAATCTTTGTGCACTAAGCAAAGAAACCTCTCAGCTAAAATCTCTGCAGAAAAGATGGACCTGCTCCAAGGAGCTGTGGGCAGGGAGAGATGGAAGCAGAGTCCTCTTGGTGGGTCTCCAACTGCCCTGTGGTTTGGTCTTGTGGGAAGACACGCGAGGATTGTCCATGCTTGGGCACCAAAGAGTACTTTACCCGGGCGCCGGGGGGTGGAAAGGGCCTTCGGCAGCTCTTGCTGCTCATTTATGGAGTTTGAGCATGAGTTGAACGAGAGCCCAAACAAAACCTCCCACCATTAGACTGATAACCGAGGGGTGAGTGTTCCCCGAGGCGGCTGTCGTCATCACCTTGGCCCTCGTCGTCAAGAAGGCCAATGGCATCCTGGGTTGTATCAGAAGGAGGGTGGCTGATAGGTCAAGAGAGGTTCTCTTCCCCCTTTACTCTGCCCTGGTGAGGCCACATCTGGAATATTGTGTCCAGTTCTGGGCCCCTCAGTTCAAGAAGGACAGGGAACTGCTGGAGAGAGTCCAGCACAGGGCAACTGGGATGATGGAGGGAGCGGAACATCTCTCTTCTGAGGAAAGGCTGAAGGAGTTGGGGCTCTTTAGCTTGGAGGAGCCTGAGGGGTGACCTCATTCATGTTTATAAATATGTAAAGGGTGAGTGTCAGGAGGACGGAGCCAGGCTCTTCTCAGTGATGTCCAATGACAGGACAAAGGAATAGCGGGGTACAAGATGGAGCACAGGAGGTTCCACAAAAACATTAGAAAAACTCTTTCCCTGTGAGGGTGACAGAGCCCTGGCCCAGGCTGCCCAGAGAGGGTGTGGAGTGTCCTGCTCTGGAGACTTTCAAAACCCACCTGGGCGCGTTCCTGTGTGACCTGCTCTGGGTGATCCTGCTCTGGCAGGGGGTTGGAGCAGATGATCTCTAGAGGTCCCTTCCAGTCTCCATCCTGTGATCAGCCAGGGCTGCCACGGGCACCCCGAAACGCCTCTCTGTTTGCCTTGCAAGGGGGATAGAAATAAGCACGGGCACCACAGAAACTCCACGTGCTGCTTAACCCGGTTTCGAGGAGCAACGTTGTGCCGCCTTCCAAAACCTCTGCTTGGCAGCCGTGGCTATTCCCAAACTTTGGGTAATGGGCAGGGGAAAAAAAGAGTTTTTCACAGCAAACCGAAGAGCGCCAGCAGTCAAAAGAAGGCGCCCAGGCCGTTGGTTTTGAGTGGCACGTGGATAATAGGCAGGAGCGTGAGCGGGGACCTCGGCCTCCTTCCCCGACACCGATCGTTCATGCTCGTGCGGCACTTCAGCGATGCACTTAGTCCATGTTTTACCTTAAAGTGCTATATTTTAACCGTGGGGGAAATGTGCAGCAGCTTTCATGCTCCTGCTGTGTAACTGTGGGCAAGTGCAGCCTTTTAAATGGCAGTCACTGCAAGCGAGGAGTGTTATTTTTGTGTGGAAAGGTTTTCTGGCACGGTACCGGCGATTAGTGAGGGAATAAGAGAGAATTAAAAGAGGGAACTAAGTCTCTCTTGTCAGGCATCTTCCTACTCTTAGCTCTCGCAATAGGAACATCAAAACTCTGTGTCGAAATGAAATCTGGGATGGGGGATGTTAGTCACAGAATGAAGTTTTAATAATACGAACGCTGGACACAAGTTAAAACCTTGGACGGGTTTTGCATGCACACGGAGTTGCGGCCATGGTTATGAACACATTTACACAATTTCCAAGAAAACAAAGAAGTTGGGAACTGAAAAAAGAACCCACTCCTTCTTACCATTCAAGGTCTATGAATGAAGTTGGGAATTTGCACTCTACCTTATTCATTAAAATAGAAACTGCCATCACTTTAATGAGCAGCCCGAGGGTGAACAAAGTGCCTTGAATAGCTACGTACCATAGAGAACTCGGCATCCTCGCTGAAACATAATGTGGGATTGCAATTGTGGGATTTTTCCAGTGAATATGAAGTGATCAAAGATAACACTGCCCCAAAAAGAATTAAAACAGTGCAACATTGCATCAAGTTACAGCCAATGTCAATCATTACATGCCCGAGCGCACAGGATCTTTTAAATAATGTTATAGACATGCTGTGGCATTCAAAATATTCACTGGATTTCAAATTAAAATGCAAAAGCATGTTCCCTGCTCATCTGACCAGAATGGTGAACTCTAGGCACATCTTTCCAAACATTGCTCTAATGCCACAGCATTTGCCATCAGCTGGAGGACAGCCCGATTTTATGCAGAGCGGGATGACGGGGGGGACAGTCACATTAAACGGGTCCCAACACAAAGTTACCTTCGGCTTCGCTCCGGGGAGATGAGAAACCAGCAAAGACGAAGTGACAAAAGAATGGGGAAGGAGAAGGAAGGAGAGGACTAATTGCAGACTGATCACCTTTCCTACCGCGAAAGCAAAAACCCTTCGCACAATGTAGAGCCTGAACCCATCATTGTGTCGGTGAGAGTTTCTGGCACAGAATGCCAGGCTGAGCTACTTACTGGAAAAAGTGTTGCTTTATTTACATGCTAAAGGGAACCACCTCCTAGCTTTGGGATGCTGATAAGCAGCCGTGGAGCGGAAGAAAAAGAAAGGGAACAGTACGCTATTCTGGAAAAGGAGAGGGTGGGAGGGAAGGGAGGAAAGACACACATCAAAGGAAATATTTATAATACACCACTACGGCGGGGTGAAACGCAGGAGTCGTCTGCAAACATAACAGGGAGTGTGAAGTCATTTCAATTTTTAAAAAGGAAACAGCAAAGAAAAACTTTATTCCAAGCCCGGAAATATCAATAGAAATATTGGAGTATTTAACCTCCGAACCTTTGTGAAAACAGCAGGCAATGCAGCTTTCAGCTGGAAAGCAAAAAGTACTGTTAGCAAAGTCTGTAAAAACCAACTGAGAGCAGGATAATATCCCTGGGGTACAGTTGCAGTAAGGTGGAGGATGAAGGAAGCAAATTTAGATCCACTGGAAACATGATCCACAGAAGCGAAGGGAACAAGTAGATGGCACCCACCACCACGTTCATTCTGCAGAAACTGATGCCCTTTTGCTCTAATTCCCAGCACCGCAAGCTCAGGGATTTGTGCAAAGCACGGTTTGGCCCAGGATCTGGTTCAGAAGCTGACAGAAATTATCCGAGTCTTGAATAATCTCATGGCAGTTAAAGCCAGATCCTCACATCCCACCAAGCTCCGATGGCCAGGAGCCATCCTGGGGATCCTACCGCCTCGTTTCGAGAACCTTCTGCCATCTCCTGAGCCTGGGGATCACCACATTTTCCCTTCCAACGCCCATCCACTGTCAAATCCATAAGTAATAGCCTAATTTTCCTAAACAAATTGTAATCGGAGCAACTCATGCCCATTTGTGGGAGGTTTTTGCTGGAAGAGGTATTGTATCATCTTCTCCGTAGGTCTACAGTTTGAGAACCAATCTCATGGAGCTCTCATACCCATTCCTACGCAATGGCCCTGTCTGGGTAGGGTTTTGAATTATCTACTTTCATAATTCATAAACACGATCGCATTTTCGTTGCAAAGGCTGACTGCTCAACGTCGAGAATATGTCTGAATTTGCTCTTTGTTTTAATTGTTTATACGACAAGGTGTGTTTCACGGTATTTGCTGAAATGAAAAGTATATCACAGACTCACACGATTTAATTTAAGGCAAATGCGTAATTTAACATTCTTATGAATAAGAGATGGAGCAATAGGAACAGAAAGGTTATAAATGAGCAAACTGTAGAACTGCTTATTTGAAGTGGAAAAGCAGCACGGCCTAACGAGCTGAGCACTGGACAGGGAGCCAGAAACTTTCAAGATCTATTCCAGATCAGACACTGCCTCAGCCTTTTGTCTCAAGGAAGCTATCAAACCCAGTCAAGGTTGTCCAATTCTCTGCCCGACAATACTTGAAAGGTCCAAATTCGCAACGTGTCGTGATCATTTATGCTGCGTTTCACACCAAGACTATTTTCAGCCTCAAAAGAACAGAAAACACAGTGACTCGGATCTTCAGCCACCATTTCTCACAGGCTACGCATTACCCAGACCTCCTGCTCCTCTGTCTGGGGCTCTCCTGTTTGCCCATTCACTGAGGAAAAGCGAGCCTCGTGGGCAGAAGACCTGCCTCAACCAGGGCAAAATCAGGCTGGTTTTAGAGCTAAATTGTGCCAGGTCTGTATTCTGCACCAAGGCTCGCCATTCACAGGCAGAGACATTTAGGGCCAGCATTCTCAAACAGCCCTGAGTGCTCTGAAGGAGCACACGTTGCCATCTCACCAGCCACCACTGGAGATCTCAGCTGGACAGCAGCTGACAGATGCTAGAACCACAGAGAAAAAAAAAAATACAGAGAGGAGGAACCTAGCAAGCAGAGCTTGCAGCACGAGCAGGAACAAACCAAAACCAAAGATGAGGACATTAATGCAAAGATCAGCAAGCTTTTAGGAGCAGCGCGACGGACTGACTCTCTCTGCTCTCAATCAGAGATCTTCTCCACTAGTGATGTGCAACCTCCCCGGGATGCTGCAGCTCCCAAACCCCAGCCCGTGTGGACCTGTTGGCCACCGCTCACACCCACCCACACGCCTTTCTCAGCACCTGCACCTTAGATTGCTCACCCTCCTCTTAAAGGACCAAAAACCTCGAACCCCAAAGTCCAAGCAAATAAGTGTTTCCCTACACGTTCAGAAAGAATGAGTCAAATTCAGGTTCTAAGACCCACAAAAGCCAAGATGCTCAGCTGTGCAACCAGGATATTCTAAGAAGGTTCCCTGATTGCTATCTGGGGACAGAGGAGAGTGTTGCAGAAGCAGCTGGAGGGTCATGGGAAAGTTTTCTGGATGCTCAAGCCTTTCCTTCAGCTCCGAGAGAGTAAAAAAAGACCATATACAGTCAGAAGTTATTTTTGTTTTTTTCTGAGTTTCTATTAAGAAAAATAAACCAAATTCTACAAACAAAGCAATGTGGGTTCTTTCATTCCCAATAAACAACGGGGTTTATATTTAAGTGCTTATATGACTTTACTACACCTCAGGTCACAACTTAATCTCTCTTTAACTTTAATTTAATGCCCAATTTAATCTCAATATGACAGCTAACAATTAAGAGAAGGCCTGCAGAGCCACTTACTGTTTGATTGTATCGGTCACGTATCGGCCTTGCACACCACACTGTTTTCCTGTAGACCATAAAACTTCAGAGCGAAAGACTGCACAGTTCAGAGAAATGTCTACTCTTCTCAGCAGCTTTCAGGATCAGGACTTTAATGAGCCGTGACTGGGCACATGCGTGTACGTGTTGCAAAAGCTCTGCAGTTGTTTTAACAACTTAATTAGCAAAATGTTCTAGAGAGGACATTTTCGATGCATTCCTTCAGGTACGACTCGCTCTTTTCTCTATTTAAATTTCCATCCAACAAGCTGAGCCTGTAATAAAACCGTCATATACACTCATCTTCCACAGGCCTGGTGTTTCTATGCCGTACTCTAAAGATGCAAACAACCCAGGGCCAGAGGTCCCAAGCAGCGGCGCGCACCACGCAACGCCTCGGCAGAACGTGGCAACAGTCACCTGGGCTCAGACCTTGAGTCCGTCGGTTTTTTTCATTCTGCTTCCTCCTCTGAGCTAAAGCAAATCCATCATTCCCAACAGCGTGAAGCAGGAAAAGCCATCCCACCCAGGTGATGTATGGCAGAGGTGGGAAAGCCACACGTTCAGTAAGAGCAAGCACCGGCTCTGCTTGGCGTTACCCCCGTTTGCCCATTTTCCATTGGTTTCAGTGTTTCGTAGGTTTAAATCTGCGCGTGTGCCTGACACAACCCAACTGCAGCGGGATTATTTGTGATGCACGAGTTTGCCCAGACCTTATTTGTCACGCTCCAGCATCTCCCGGTACGAACCTTAAAACCAAAATAAAATTACATTGCATTTTAAAATCACACCCTGAGCGATTTTATCTAGTAAACTCTTTATTTTAAAACAAGATTAAATGTTGCACCTCACCGCAAGGTTTTGTCTTAGCAGAGAGCACTCAGATGGAAAATTTCATACATTTCAACTGATTTTTTGCCTGAACGGTTTTCACATATTTTTCTAAAACCCAGTTGTGTCAAATGATTTATTCTCCCCTAACAATACGGCGCAAGTAGCTAGGAAGATGCAAGTGCTGAAATGGTTGACGGCAGTTGGCCAATTAAGTGCTCTACAGTATTCTGATTTTTTTTGTGCTTGCACATACTAATCCTTTTTTTAATGTATTGAGGTTCTATCCAGCAGAAGGAATGAGCTAACTGCAAGGCACGCCGCATGAGGAGTTGGGAAACGTACAGCAACGTGCTCGTATCCAGGGGAGGTTTAGCCAAGTGTGAAGCATAAAACATGTCTGAGAAGAAGCAAAAACCAAGGGAAGGGGAAGGGGAAGGGAAAGGGAAGGGGAAAGGGGAAGGGAAAGGGAAAGGGAAAGGGAAAGGGAAAGGGAAAGGGAAAGGGAAAGGGAAAGGGAAAGGGAAAGGGAAAGGGAAAGGGAAAGGGAAAGGGAGTCTGGCTGGAGCCACGGGACATCCTGTCTCGTTTCTCTCTGGCTCACCAGCCGTGGTACAAAGAGACAAAACGCCACTTCAGAAACATTGCCCCGTCTCACTCAGGATTTCTTGGTTCCAAAATAAAAAGAGACGATATAAAAGGTGGTGAAATATTCTTATGCGTATTGGAAGGGTCTCTTATTGAAAAGAAGTGGTAAGAAAGGTGATGCCTGGTTTCAAATATTGTACAGAAGGAGGGAGACATAACACACATATATATAGAATACAGGAGCAGTGAGAGCAGCAGACTTTTGTAAGCATGTCTGCTAAAAGCAAAAAAAAAATCTGATTTTATGTGGGTTTTTTTTTAAAACTTTAAATTTGTGGGTTTTTTCCAAAATAAAATCAACTTAAAAATTTTTCAGAAAGGCGTCCATTGAACCATTCTCTGCTTCCTCTGCAACTTTTTCTTCAGCTTTCCTGCTTATCAAGTAACCCCTAAAACATTCAGTAGGTTTCTGGGAAGGAAGAATAAACCCCTAAAATTTCAATTATAAAAACCTAAACTTGGATTTCAGAACATTTCCACCTGCTGTCCTACCCAAATTGCTCATTAGGGAAGAGAGATAAACGTTTGTCAAGCACAGGGAAGGCACCAAACCTCTGAAGGACAGCAAGGGAGACAAAACACTATGAAGAAAGCTGAAGCAATTTACAACCCAGACCAAAATTTATTTATTACAGGTTACTTTATCTAATTCCTCGCCTGGGGAAGTTATCACTGCCTTCAGCATTGGGTGTCGATGACAGAAATATTATCACCAGCGCTACACATCAAAACATTGCTATAATTTCTCTCACGGATCCATATCCATCACAACAGGTTGCTGTGATTCTTCCAGAGAAAAACCTGCAAGAAAAACTGCTTTTTCTTGTTAGCCAGCTGGAGCAAAAACAAGTGACAGCCAGAATGCACAGACACTCCTGGTAATTTCCATGAGAGGCTCTTAATTACAAGTCACAAGAGTAGGGGTCATCTCCTCTGAGGTCAGTACATTTAAATGCCTCCCTCTGGGTTACAGCATTTCAACAAAATGTATTTGCCTATTTAGGACTTAAAAAAGTGAAATAAACACAGTCAGCCAGCGGGGTCCTCAGCTTTTTTAAGGTGTAAATTTTTGCAAGTTACTACTGCAGCTCTGTCATTTTAGAAGAAATCTGAATTCTAGCTAGTATATATAAACATTAAGGTCATATATGCCAGCATTTAAGGACTCTGTCCTGAAGAGCTAAGCATAAAATAACATCGCTTCCCCACGCTGGTGTTGACACGACTGCTCCTGAAGGGGCACAGCTTTCTGGCTTTGGCACGTGTTCACTCGCTGAGGTCCAGCACACTCGTGTCTTCTTCAGGGAGAACTCACGGGCGGGCCAAGAGAAAATCCTGCCTGTAACGGGAGGGATCTGCACAGCTGTGACCCACCATCTCCACCAAACTCCGGCATCAGTCAAGAGCCACCTGCCAGGTGACGGCGCCCATCACGCTTCGCTGTCCCCAGCCGAGCCGTGGCCGAGCTCTTGTTGGGATTCTCCCCTTTCCTAACGCTGCCACGTTCCCAGAGAGAAGCGGCGTTCCCAGCACTGCTCACGAACTCGGAGCATGGGCTTTTAGTCCCGTCCGCGTTTGAGCAGGTCTGACCTCTCAAAGGGGAGAAGAAAAGGGAGCCGGCAGCGCCGGTGCTGGCCCCCGAGTGAGGGCAGCGCTGCGACAAAGTCAGGGAAGCTTTGCTGGGAGGGAACGCTCCCAAGAGCAAGGAGGACAAGCCTTGTGCTCAGGGGTGTAGATCAGAGCTGGGTGAAAAGTTCATGAAAATGAAATTTCAATCCACTTCACTCATTTTTTCCTGCTCGTGATTTGTCCACGGTCACCTCAAGTATATACTGTACCTGAACCTTAACTGGTTTGCTAGACTAAGACATAGTTGTCTACTTCTAGATACAGATTTCTTAGGATGACAACTTTGTCATTATCATTGAGCTTGGAAAAGACCTCTTAGATCATCTAGTCCAACTGTCTACCCAACACTACCATGACCGCTAAACCACGTCCCAAAGTGCCACACCTACACATTTTTTGAACACATCCAGGGATGGCAGCCACTTCCAGGAACAGTCCAAACGGCAGGATACCAGATAGATTAAAAACACAAGCTTCGTATATCAAGCATAACGCAAAAATACTCTCCTTTAGTACAATAGTACTGCTCCCTTTTTGAATATAATTCAGCCAAAATTACATATATGGAAAAAACCCCAGAGTCGCTAAGGATGATTTATTAATCGTACCTACCATGCCTGAAGGCAGGCTGGGAATGGAATTCAGGCGGATGGACAGAGAGGAGGATTAATTCGATGACGACAACGTGCAGTGCAACTTCTCCTTAGTCACAAACGCTCTCATCCCGTGAAGCTGTTTACACAGACGATATCTATACAGTAGCAGAAACCTCCTAAATTTTATTTCCTAAGCATTACAGAAACTGAAATGCCAGTGGGATAAAACTTTTACGCTTACCAGAGGTTTTCGGCAAAATTCTTTCATATCCAAATTTGACAGCGAAGCGCCCTGTTCCTAAATCTGGGCACACAGATGCTCAACGAATTTGACTGGGAAACTTGCTCTTTTGCTTAAGTTGTGCAACATCAGGCCCCTTTCCATATTAAAAAGGAAAACAAAGAAGGAGTTAAGGGAAGTGTGGAAAACTCCGTAAGAGATCTCTCTTTTGTCACCTGAAAATACATGTCTGGTTTAGGTTTTTTTTCTGCAAGATTTAAAACCTTCTGTCACAGGGCTTAATTTAGCTCATGATTTATGAGTACTGGGAAGAAGTGTTCTCAGTTGCTCTGGCTTATCCATTAACTGCCCGTGTTGATGTTTCTTGCATTTTCCCTTCATCGGCCATCGCCAGAGGAACGATGCTGGAACAAACAGGCCACGCTCTGGTCCATCAGGCCAACTCTTGTGCTTGCTCAAAGACAAGGAAATCCAAGTGGGAGGAGAGAGCATGTTGTCGAAACACACACAGCAAATCTATTCGGAATAAAATAGGACTCAAACATAATCAGGTAGATTTCAGGTAGGACGAAGATGCAGCAGAGACCTCAGCGCTCTGTCCTGCCAGCCCCTGCCCCTACCTCGACTTCCAAACAGTCTTTATTCCAATAGGAAGAAAGACCAAAGAGGAATTTCACTTAGCAATTAAACCTGAAAAAAAATTCACACCCAGGTACACGTGCTGGACCATTTCCTCGCAATTAACCTATTTTGGAGAGGCAGAGGTGGAAGAAAGAAAAGGCTACAGATGCCATTAGACAAAGAGCTGGTCCCCGTTACTGTTGCAGATGGTGGAAGCAGATTCCTCTTTTTTTTTTTTTTCCCTTACACTATCAATTAAGCGATGTTGCCAAACCCACATCAGCTTCTCAGTCAAACGTTTCATTCCTCAGCAGCCTGTGCGAAGTTTGAAAGCTACAGTATGTTCTGCCAGCGGCCTCCAGAAAGCTGCTTTGCATTGTTTTGCTTAAACGGCCACAAAAGTGCTGTCACAGAGACACTGTCAACTGCAGCTTTTGTGTTTATGTCTTTTTACTTATGAAAAAAAAATAAAAAAAGGAAACAAAACCTTTTGGAGTTGAAAGAACTGATTTCTGCCTGTTTTATCAGTCCTTTTGGCAGACGCTGGGCTTTCCTCTCTGCTATTCACAGTACAAGCATATTCAATATTGAATAGACCTTTTTGACAGTTTTGAACCTGTTCCATAAGATTCCAAATGCGCTGATTCATGGGGACTTGCAACGTTCCTACGACAACAACAACAGAAAAAAATCTCCCCCGCCTCAAGAACAGTTTTGCATCAGGACACTTTCAAACTTCTGCTCCTTCATCTGTATGATTTTGGAGAGCCAGCAAGAGCACTTTTGCAAACAATTTGTCTAGCTTACTCACAGAGAGGGATGCAACAATAAACACTCGCTGTCTACAAGTCAAGAAAATCTAATTATGCACAATGATATGCGGGTTCTTCTTCTGCCTGTCAACACCAAAACGGGGGCAAAATGCTGGCCTCTGAAAAAACCCGAGTCCACTGATGCTCTTATTTTAATGAGCATCGGCAAGAACCCAGCCCTGAGCACACACATTCAAGCACACACGCTGCGTTTCAGCACTGCTGTTGCAGATTTTTTTATTAGGTGCCCACTCGGTCAGATTTAGGGTTTCCCAGCAGCCTGGGGATATTTTTTATCTTGTGTATCCCCTCCACTCTCCTAACGGTGCGTCTTTGGCAACTAACGCCGTCGGGTAATAGTACTTATGGTTTAAAACTGCTCCTGTTCTCCTACTTCAGGGGCTAATTCCAGCCTGAGCTTCACTTTGGAAAAGCAGACGTGAATCTGCGTGAATTAATAAACGGCGACGGTGCTGACTGCAGTAATGTGTCACGAGTCTAAGCGTGGAGGCAGTGATTCTCAGGCGCGCACAAACACGGGGAGCGGCGGCGAAAATTTCTGTTCTATGGTCAGCGCAAAGGAAAGGAACGAAGCAGTGGCTCCCAGTGTGTTGTCCACAGATCCACTGGAGACACCTAATTCCCGCACAAAGCGGTTAAATCTGCGGTCACTGAGCTTAAATTCAATATACAAGAGCCCACATGTTCTAGCGGAAAATTTTTCGGTAGCCCCCAACAGAAAAAAGGATGAAAACTACTGAATGCTAAAGCACTTCCAAGTAAAGCATTAGATCTCTCACATGTGTCCTCCCAGTGAAAAACTCCCATAGAAAGCACCAGGAATTAAATCTACAGAAATGTAATACAGCTCTGTGGAATTTCCTCTGAAGGCCTATAGAAAGCGGTACAGCAGGGAGCCCTTTTCAGAGCCGTTTTTCCAGGCAACTTGCAGAAGGATCTAATTCTAACGAATGGCTTTTTCAAAAAAGTCATAGAATGACAATAATCTTCTATTAAATTATCTTCCATAGGAGTATTGACAGCAAGAGTTATTGACGTTATTTTATCAAACTGGAGAGATATATTGATCAGCGGATCCATTCTGCCCCGCTGACACGGAGAACTCAGGCAATTTATGCTGCTATTCATTGTCAGGCAAAGGGTTTTGTTCTTTCTTTTTTAAAAACATCTGGAGCCCCATGAATAACTACTTTCATTAAAATAAGGGAGTATTTTACATGCCCTCCTTGGCAAGAACTTTGCCTTCACGCCATCCGGCAAGTCCAGTCATGCTGCTGGATAACCACAGCAACGCTTATTGGGCATTTGATATTTCCACAGGTTTGGTTTTGTGATTTAAGATATAATTTCCCTTGGGGATTCCCAGCTCTTGGACTTCTGTCTGAGCTCCCCCAGGTCACACGGGAAGGAGCAGTGAGTACAGCAGGGCTGGTGGGCTCCGCGATGGACAAGGGATTGGTTCCATACCCGTGCCAAGCCTGGGGAAATCACAGCTCCTTGCACAGCACGTGAGGTAGATGGAGCCAAACTGAAAAAAGAGAGAGAACATCCCTTTTGGGGGGGGATGGTAGAGGGAAATGGCATGGCTGGGGACATCCCTCTGCCTCTAAGGGAAGGTTTGTACTACTCTAAGGCTTTGTCTGCACAGAGATTGTGGTAGCAGGAAGTATTCAGGGGCAGCAAGAGATCAGTCCATCCCACCACCGAGGAGACGGAGGAATTTCAAAGCAGGAACACCAACAAGGTCAGAAGAAGCTGTGGGAAGCCTTACATGGGACTGAAGAAAATTAAAGCCAAGTGCTCCTTCTGGAAGCTGGCCAGTCCCACAGCAGCGTAATGCCAGGAGGCATCCATCCTCAGATGGACCCTCTGCTTCAGTTAATTAAGTAAACCTCAAGCTTGTCTTCTAAGAACTTATTTTCCTGTTTCAAAAAACATCCGCCTCCATCTTTCGTTCTGCCCTTTGCAATGATCCCATTTATAGAATTCATTCTACCTTTTCCTTTACTTTTGAGGATACGGTGCTACCGGTAATTTTAAAAAGGACCCTGCCCCTGTGTGGGACACGAGCAGATACTTGCGCTAAGGGGTGAGTGACAAAGGAGAGGGGGAGAAGAGGGAAGAACACTGCTTCCAAATTGCCCCAAGGGCAAACATGGGCACTGCAAGGTAGATTCTGAACAAGGGATCAGAAAGAAGCACCTTCAACCAAACCTCGTTGGGTTGTATGTGCTTATGAAAAATATGCGTGTCTTCATTACAGTCAGGGATACTTGATATATTTATCTCACTTTTCTACTTAGAAAAACGAAAGCATTTTTTAAAGAGTCCCTGCACATACTCGAGGAACAACAAACCAACAGCTCACTTATTCTTGCCTCAGTTAAATTAACTGAGGGACACAGAAAACGGAAAAAAACTGGTTTTGTTTGTGAGGAGTTATTGCTATAGAGCTAGATCAAAAGGATTGGTGAAGGTTGCAGCAGGAAAGGAGAGAGTAGTCTAGAGGAGCATCCTCTGAAAGAGGAACACCACATAATTGCGCCACAAGGATCAACTCCGAAGTACCGGGCAGTGATGACGAGGTTATCTGCCAGAATGGATAGTCCCGAGATCAAAAGACGCTGATTTGTTAAAAAATTGCTTTGACCGAGGGCGAAGGAGGAACACGCCCAGCTGGTGCAGGCTTACGTGGGGCTTTACTAATGGAATAGCCTGGCACAGCAGCTGGGGAATCGCTGTTGTGTCCTTACTCCCCTGTGGACTTGCTCTTCTGCTCTTCTGGCACCTGCGTGGAGGCCAGCTCAGGATTTCCCAGGTCGGGTTCAGTACGGGGTAGCAATACCCAGGAAAGGAGTCAGCAAAGAGATTTTCCACCAGAAATCCAGGTTCATCACGACTTTCCCAGGCAGAGGAGCTCAGAGACTGAAAATAAGCACCTGCAATAAACGGGCTGTCACTTGGTGCCCGAGAGAGCGGAGTCTGAGGCTGAGCCCACCTAAGGGCCCGAGGAAGCTGCCACGCACAAGGTAGGTAAGTTCTGCTGGGCTGGAAATGAAGGAAACATCAACACAGAGAGACAGTTCCAGTCCCAGAAACTCCTCCTGTCCCAAACTTCTCCCCTTCCAGTTGAGAAGCATGGTAGGAAAAACATAATGTGGAAAAAAAAAGTTACCTTCCTTGTAGTGCAGGGTTTGGATTAAGAAAATCCTGCAGAAAATATTGGGTCTATTTGGGTTTGACTATTTTCTCTCGATCCTCGTTAGTTTTATCCCTGTCATCATCTCAAAGGCTCTCCCGTAGTGAGGTGGCCAAGTCAGTCTTGTAAGGCTCTACTGGGCCAAAGCAATAACCTGTGGAAGGAAAAGGTGTTTCTCCCTGCAAATACATCTGGAACAATATTTTATTTTATTTTATTTTATTTTATTTTATTTTATTTTATTTTATTTTATTTATTTCTTCTTGTCACCTCAAGTGTCCTTGATTTTGTCTTCTTTTCCCTCACCTATACACTGGCTTAGCACAGGGAAGCAAAATGTTGAATTCCACCCAACGTGGCGAGTTGGCCACCATGAGCACAGAAGAGCCTGATTTTTCCTTTTAGAAGAAAAATGTCTGTGCTCTACATGCTAAATCCCAGCTCCACGGAAAATTCCTAATGCCTTCCTTCCCTGGGAGCAGGATTTGGCCCGGCAGGAATGGCCAGTAGCTAAGCCTGCCACCTCCCATCCCTGGAGATCTTCCCTGGGCAGCAGTAATCAAAATAATTCATTTGCAGTTCTAAGCCTTTGATGCATGACTGCTGAGAAAGAAGATTTGCGAAAGCTGTGACAAACTTACACCTCAGCTTTCAGAAAAGAGGAAAAAAAAAAAAATCTGTTACTGGAAAATTTGCCAATTTTTTTCCCCCTAGCCCTTAACGCGCAGCAATCCGTTTGACCATATAATTATTACTTAAAGGAGTTGGTGAAAGAAGTGTGATTTACAGGGATGAACGAGGAAATGGACGAGAAATACAGGAGAAATATTAGACAGAAAACACAAAAATAACATAGAAACATCGCTGCATACTGCTGTCTAACCTAAATCACAGTCAGAAAGGAGAAACGAGCTGCTCGTGTACACAGATTATGCCGCCATCCGTTTTTGTTAGAGCAGGAAGAATCTTGGCAATCAAGATTATCCGATAATTACCTTTCTTAATGCATTAAATTCACTCAGCTTCACCTTCAGGCATTTAGCTGGAGAAAATAATGACATACATCCTCATGTTTAATGGTTAAACTCTCTTTCCAAGAAATCTATTACACGCGGTGTCAACTAGAAACCCCCACAATAAAGCATCTTTAAAAGATGTACCGATAGAAAAGAAAGGCGATGTGAAACATAAATAGCAGTTGTTCGCATCAAAACATTTTAACTTGCAGGCTTTATTAGTACTGATGAAAGTTTGATTGTCTTTGCTAATTACCTCCCCGCCCTCCTTTGTCAGGATCAGCTGCAGAGCAAACCTCCTCCTGCCAGCATCTCAGGATGCATTAGACCTCATTAAACATCATTTTTAAATGAACATTTCATTTAAAAGAGATTAATTCTTGAAGAACGCTAGTGCTTGAAAACAGATCTGCAGAATTAGACATCTCCTAACTCACCAGTACTTCTAGACCGATAAGTGGAAGTGGTGGCACCAACGAGGGCGAGAGCCCGCTTGCTGCTCCGCCGGCTCACAGAGGGACTTGGCCAAGCAGCCGACCCCTTGGCCACAGGACGTGCAGCCGAATGTACGTCACCTTCACTTCTTTCCCGCATCCTATCCACTACTGCTCCCCAGGGAGCTACAGAGTTTCACCTTAAAGTACTCTCCAGGTAGTTGTTGGGAGTATCCCGGGTGTCTGAATTGCTCACAAGAGACAGGAATCAGCCTTCTTACGTGGAGTTAGCACGGGAGAAGAAAAACGGATCGATGCTATTTCATAAATAAAATCACTTTTATGTAAAGTTTGGGTTGGCCTTATAGAAGCTTTTGGACTGACCAGTTATTTGTTTGTTATTGGAAAAACGGTCATTTCTCCCTGAGAGTGAGTTTTGTGTCTTTGGCATGCTTCAGGAATTCATGTGCTTCACGTGCTTCCAGCAGCTGGTTCTTCCCACCTGGATGCCCTTCATCTGGTGGTGAGTTTCCTCTACAGCATCAGCTGGACCCCTCTGAGACCAAAGGACCAAGAAATTTAAGGGAATTCTTCTCCAACAGTCAGGCTGTGGACTCTGTCGTGCCTCCAGCTAACTTCACTGAAACACGGAGATTGAAACCTACCAGGCACATCAATGTGAAGAACTGCTCCAAGAGCGCATAATGAAATGGAATTTGTTCCAGGGGTCGGAAAAAGAAAAGGAAGATTGCTGGGACAGCGGATTTTCTCTCGTGCTGACGTAACTCAGGGGACTCCACAGGACTCCTGCCCGTCACAGCCCTGAAGTTAAGTCACCTCTTCAGCAAAGGACGCGAGCACGGACGGAGATTTTCTGACTTTGCCGAAGTCTCGTTGAAGTTGACGAGATTCAGGCGTTATCTATGGGCACGACAAATACTAAAATGTATGCGGAATGCGATTAAACTTATTATCATTTTATAGTGTTCTTGTGCTGTGTTTTTTTCCAGTGTGGACTGCTTAATTAGAAACACAGGTGCGTTCGCTCTGCGGTATTTTGCTCCTCAATTTAAAAGGGCAATTTGAAACTACTGATACAAAGTAAAACAATCACTTGCTGTTTAATTGGTTTTACTAAGAGTCTTTTTAAATTAATACATCTTTTCAGGGAATCCATTCATTTATTTTAATTACACAATACAAATATTTATATGTTAAGCAAGCACCCATAAAATGAAAATAGGAGAGAAAGTCTCAGCTATTAAACATCACTACAAGTTGCTTGGGGAATGGACAGTCTCTGTCACTATTGTAACACCGTCAGTTACTAATGATGGGCCGCTCTAAATAAGATTTTCCCTTCTCTTACGTGATATTATTTGGGATATTTGTTGGTCAGGCTAACAGACTAACAATCAAAACACTCGCTCTGTGACTCAGAGTGTAATTCCACCCTACCCAAGTCGAGACTCCAATATATTTTTCCATGCTCAACACCTACACGGTTACAAATTACCCACGAAGTGGAGGTGAGTAGTCCTGACAAGCACGTGTCAGGAACGCTTTGTGCTCCACTTGGAAAAAGCAAAACTTGGCCCGAGAGAGGCTGTTTCTCAGCAATGCCGGGCAGTACTTTGGCTACAGCAATGCGCCGGTAGTTTTCCTTGAGCCCTCACGGGCTGTGCTGGCAACTCAAAGCCATTTTTTATCACACAGTTACTCGCAGTTTATGATCACAGATTATCTGCATACGTAGCAGCATTATCTCTCTCTCGCGCAGGACTCCTGGAGAATGCCATTAAGTCGGTCCTTCAGCTCTTCCAGGTAAAACGGCCACATTTAAAGCCTGATTCTGGGCACATTAGTTACTTAAGCAGGTTCCCTTGAGTTTACTGCAGGAGAAAAGGCAACCCAGATCATTAAATTTAGATTCTTTTCGCTCGTCTTATTCACACAGTCAAAAAAGGCATTTGTATCGCTTTCCTTTTCGGCGATTGGAATGAAATTAGCTGCAGAACAAGTGCCCTCGATCATGAACCATATAAAGCGATGCATTTATTTTGAATTACAAATAGACAAAAGAAGGCGGTGGATGGGAAAATAAACCTGCCAGAAAAAGAAAGGGTCCAATTCTCCATGCATAGGATTCCACAAATGGCTGGAGGAGCCTGAAAATAATATTCTAAGGAGGGTATCCTGAGATTCCCTCTGATGCACCTTTCCTAGCTGTTGACTGACTCGGATTTTTGGTATCTGCGCCGAGGGGCAGTGAGATGGGGCAGGTGAGTTCATCTCCTATAGCTGCTTAATCTTTAATGTAGTTAATGGAAAACCCGGAGAATCACAGAGAACAATCCAACCTGTCTAATGTATGCCCTTCCTTCTTCCCAACAGCTATATACAAAATTCCAGTGCCTCTAGACAGCAATCCAGTCCTCTAAAGTTAAACATAAGAATGGGCACACTTGAGATGAGACCGGGCAAAGCCCTGTCTTCTAGAGTGCCCAGACCTGCATCCCATCCACCAACTCTTTGCAAACTAAGGATTTTTTGAGTGAGAGGTGTTTTTTACAGATTTACTAACCCCTCAGCGGGTTTCCTTTTCATGAGAAGATGGATGTGTGCCTCTTTGAGGTTACAGGGAAGCCATGGGCAACATGAGGTGCTGTTCTGCACCGTGGATCCGGGTCTTCCAGCTCTCTTCACCTCTGAGTGTGTTTATCAATGGGATGAGCAGCAGAGTTAACACACTGGTCCAGGGGACGAAAGAGGGTGCCCCTAAGTTCTAGGCATTGAGGGCAAGTGACTCGATCTCCCAAGAAGATGCTCTCTCCAGCAGATAATCAGATTGAGAGGACTCTGTCTTTCCCACTCCCACCAAACACCTCGTGCCAGCCAGGCAGGCAGAAACCCTCGAATTTCAGGCGCTGTGTCCTACAATATGTGCTCGTTTTAATAGGACACCAGTAATGGCTACCAAAAAATCCAAATGCAAAACCAGGGACCCGGTCTTGGCCTTGCTCAGAGCAATTTCAAACAGCGTAGGCAATTATCAAACAAATTTAGGTGCCTACTAGGTCAGACGGTCTTGGGCAGCAGACTGGACTGGATTGCAGTCTGAGACCCTGGGCAGAGTGGATTCCAGCCAATATTAATAATTGCTTTACTAGTGGTTAATTGGGGTTCTTTGTTTAGTATCTACAAATTATAATATAGAGTCAGAGGCATCTGTCATTTCCTTTGCTGGAAAATTAAAGCACCTGGATGTCAGCATTGCTGATTTTCAGCTCTTGTTGAAAAGCACCAGCTCTGAGATCTCAGGGTTGTAACCTGCTTATTCTACGTAGTTTGGTGTTTTCCTTCCTTTCTTTGATCCTTTGGAAACGAAGAGAACTAGGAATACAGTCTGGGTGACCACCTTTTACCACGGGGAATCATTCACCTATGATGCTTCCTTAAAACACACAATGAGAACTCCGTGCCACCATTTTTCCACTTTACTTAGGCAACAACCACAAAACCCAAACCAACTCTAAATTACGTAAAATATGAGGACACGAAGCATCTAATTACATTCTGACTTTACTGCTTTCTAACACCCCAAGTCAAAATAAGTGAACTATGAAAAACATGAAATCATTGCAATCACTATCACACAATGTAGGTGATTTTAGAGTGGTTTTTTACTAAATACATCTTTAACCTGGCCCCGCGGTAAAAGTCTCATTTACACTCATAATACCAAACCCCAGATCAGTGGAGGGTATGAGAGACATAGATGAAAGCTAAAGGTGGAGGAGGTGGCTGGTGTATTTAATTTCTATCATGCACGAGAAACTCCTCTGCCAAAGAAATAGCAGATTCTATTCTGTCGATGTCACCTCTGGCAGAACCTGACGGGAGTCAGCGGTAAAAATTACTAATCTGGGCTCTCCTTTGCTGAATTTTAATAATTATATATCAAGATAAGAGAGCTGTAATTACTTATACCTGTGCAACATTTTATGAGATCTATCATAAGCCTTAAGTTCAATCTATTTGCTCTTAAAATTGAATTTTTTTAAAAAAACAAACCCTCGGCTCAGCTGTACTCCTTTATCCTTTATTTATGCTTTGTTTAAAATTACCGGAGTTGATAAAACTGAGCGCGGTTGCTTTGCACCTTTCGGGAGATGTGTGCACATTAAACATATTGGCAATATTTATTTATTCTGCCATCTGTCTCGCTCTCCCCACATTTTCAACAGTTTGGCCTAGAGAGGGCCAAAAATCACCTGAGCATCATCAAACGAGTCCCCGGCTGTCAGCGTAACACATTGAGACCGCAGCTGCTGTCCTGCTGCCTGATTTAATGAGGTTCCTAAAGTACGTGGACAAGAATTCGGGCTCTCGGTTGTCATGGCGATGGGAGCGGGGAGCTCGGCGGCAGCATCCCCGATCGATGGGAATCAGCTCACGGCCCATCGGCCGCGGTGGCGACGCGGTGGTCGCGGCCGCGCGGATGCACCAGAGCCCGTCCTCTTCGCACCGAGGATGAGGATGAGCCGCTCGGCGCTGGCTCTGCCCCGCCGAACCAGGATGCGGTGTCCGGCGAAGGAGTAAAACTCTTCCTGCAGGTAAACGTGTTGGTTTTTGTTCTGACCGCCCACTCTGCCGTTATTTCGCAAACCTAGTGTTTCTTATTTCCCATTTGAACTCGATCGCTTTGCTCAGGTACTGGGAGGAACTTAGTTAACACCTCAAAGGAAAAGAATTCTTCCATGGTCGACTCAAATATCTCTGAATTTCCCACCACTTTGCACAGTACGTTACTGTATTGGAGTGCTAACATTTAGCACCCACATTTCTGAAGCCAAATGCTGTTTTGACGGAGTCGCTTCACCTGTTTTCACAAGACAAACGTTCATGTGCAATCTGTGATTCATGTGGATGCTTCCTCACCCAGAAAGAACTGAAAACCAGAGTAGCAATCCAGCGACAGGGAGCAAACATGTCACGCCAGATAATTTACATCGGATTCCTACACGTTTCCACTGCAGCAGACAGGGGGCAAGGTTTTTTCCTGTATTTTAAAAGTTAAAATTTCTAAGTATTTTTTTTTTCTCCTGTACAGAAACATGAAAGGCATAATCTAGATGTGTAAGTATATCCAGGGCGCTCAAAACTGAATGGAAGGTTGACTAAGACAGTCACTCCCCAAAGAAACCCCAACACTTGAGCATGTTTGAAAGCCTGGCTCAAATCTCAGTTTACCACCTGAGAGCTTTTCAAGATTAATCTTGAGATCCGAAGGAGGCTGCTTCTCACCCCCTTCCCACCCCCTCTGACAGAGCATTCAGACATTATCTCTGAGCCCAGAATATTAAGGACCAAACATCAGGGATTAGTCACACATGTTTACACTGCCTTGGCCATTCAACCTCGCTTGTCCTCAGATGGATCTTAACAAGAAAGCAAACAGTTACACGGTGTAACAACCAACGTGGGTAATCAAGAGCTCTGAACAAAGCCAGAGAGGAAATTAAAGTATTGGGAGTTTAAGAAACGCCGAAAGTGGCGTAAGATGTCATCCCAGTTGGTATGAGCTGACATAGAAGAAAGTATCATGATAAGTCTCTAAAAACAGTATAAATATTGGTTGTAAGGGTAGGTGGAAAAGCACAGCACCATAACGACAAAAATTTTAATCCCTCTGGGAGTCACTTTAGCATATAGGATCCACGTTTCAAGCAAAGAAATTCCCCAAATAACCCACTCCTCTCCACATGAAAAAGCATCAATAATCAGACCTGTTCTTGACATGGTATTTTGTCACTCATTAAATCCTCGGCATCCAGAGAGGGAAAACAAATTCCAAAGGAATTCACATGGGGAGTAGGAATTTCCTCCCGTAAAAACTAATAACATCATTTCTGCAACAGTTCTGAGCAGCTGTTACAGCTTAAGATGCTCACCAAAACGAAGCTTTCAGTGCTAAGCCCTTAGGAACTACACGCACAAGCGCTGCACTCCAGACAGGCTGGCACGTGTCACTTTGGGGTATGTCACTCGGGGATGCTGGGAAATGGTGCAAACACGGCAAACAAAACTATGCGCTTTGTTTTGCAGCAAGCAATTTTTTTTACACAATTTACCGGGGCGACAGGTATCATCAGGGGTTTCCTCTTCATCTAAACGTGAACGTCTTCCAAGACCGAGCATTGCTTTAGAAACTTTCAAGTTCAATTTTCCTGTGACACGTAGGGTGGCCAAAGGAAGTCTACAACTTGTTTCAGTTAAAGAATGAGCACCTTGGAGCCAATCCAAAACATGCTGATCTACAGAACAAAATCCACTGCTCTGCTAGTCCTGGTTAGTTCTCCCAGTTATAGCAAGAGGAGATAAAAGGCAAAGGCAGATCCAAAGTTCCTCCAGTGAGGGGTGAAGCACTTCTGCAGTGCACCACAATGACACAGCTCATTTTGGCAAACCTGTTCCTGGCAAGAAGCTACTTCTGGCACAGCATTTCACCTAGTACTTTTCAATCAAATTGGGCTTGATGGCATCTTTGTGACATCTTTGGCTTCCTTCGAGTCACTGGCATGCATTAAGTTGGAAAAAAGAACCTGGAGCCAGCACTGAGGGCTGGTAACATCTTATCCTGTAATCACACGGGCTTCAGTGGGTGGTTGTGAAATGCTCGCTCCATACAAAACATTGTCCCACTGTGTCCACACATGTTTGCAACCCGAACACAGGCCCCATCCCCACTGGGAAAAGTCAAGACTACAAGATCAGACAACATAACCTGGCCACTCGACACCATATCCGTACTACTCAGATTGCCCAACCCACCAAAATTGTGTTTGCTCTACCT
Organism: Trogon surrucura; assembly: GCA_020746105.1. Classification (NCBI taxonomy): domain Eukaryota; kingdom Metazoa; phylum Chordata; class Aves; order Trogoniformes; family Trogonidae; genus Trogon; species Trogon surrucura. The sequence goes on along the minus strand of CM036621.1, from coordinate 3,485,130 downwards.
GACAACTTGTGTAATACTTTCGTGATGGTCAATCCTAATTTAAACAAGACATAACACCGATGGAGCCCACCTTCTTGCCATTGCAAAGGCAAAAAGTGTGCTTTACTGAACTCAAGGGAACTTGGTCTGAGGTTCAGAATAGACCTGGAGGAAAAGGTGGCACGTTCCTCACAGAAATTGACTCAGCAGCTGCCCAAGGGCAGTCAAATGAAGAATTGCAATGTTGTCCAAGACGTCCAGTGTGCTACAGGAGCAGATAGAGCGGTAGAAAAGCATCAGCAGCTGATGTGTTCATTGTATTTCACACTGCACTGAGTCTTCCCTTCTGCTAGGAACCTCTCACCTGGCTTAAACTTCTGAGACCAACCAGACCAGAGCATCCACTGGGACAGCAGCAGAAACCTCCTGTAACAGGGCACCAGGATGGATGAACCAAAGCCGCCCCTGCAAACCCAACACCGTTATCTCCACGGACACCACCAGAGAACTGACTCACAACGTGCCAGTATATTCTTATTCAGTTATTTCTGCAGTGGCAACTTACACGCAAACCATTTCTCTAAAGCAGAGTGGTCCAGAAAACTCTGGTTTGGGATTTTTTTTATCTTTCTATTTCACAAAATATACAAGAACTTTTTTAAAAGTTTTTAAAAGTTTCAGATTGAGGTTGCTCTTACAACACACAGACTCCAGATTTGTTATAGTAAATGAGAGCTCTGTTCCATCTTCTGCACAAAGACACAATTTTGACTTCTCTCCCAGCTTAGATATTAAAAGTTAACTTCAAATCCCTTCATGAAATGCATGTTTATTCTTGGGGTTTTTATTTGCAATTTTTGGCATAGTGTGATTTGTTTGATATGTGCTTTTCCCCACCATAGCGATAATCTCCTCTTTCTGGATAGGGAAGTGTTCTCTCATTTGCTTTTATTTTGCTTCATACACTCATTGCACCTCGTAACAGAGCTTCGAAGAGCTCCCATTCTGCCAAAAAAGTTCCTTCGGAGGCTGTACTTGTTATAAAATATGATGAAATTAGTTAAGCGATACGATTCCCCAAACACACATCACTGACATCAGTCTCCGTGACTCTGTATTACCGGGAAGCATCAGTCCATAATAAGACCATACACAACAGGGAGTGATGTGATGAGAGCTTGTCCTACTGAAATACTTGTTCTTATGAAGTCCATGAATATTGCTTTTAAGTGTAAAAAAAGTAATCTATTCTAGAAAGAGACTTATGAACAGAAAGGGGGAAAGAATACTCTCTGATCTCTTGAGCCGAGCTCTCAAGACATCAATGACTGTGCACTCATTTATAATCTCCGCTAATTTACTGGCTGCCCTAGAGACACACTTTGATCTTTGGGAAGATCTACTGTATCTATGTGCTTTGCAACAGGCAATAAAAATTGTAACCCCTTATAATAGAGCGGTCTAAATAATGTAGTCACAGCATTTAGCCCCCAATTCATCACGGAAGATGCCACCTTCCGCTCTACATTCACGGCATAAATATTCATCACCAGTATGGGAAGGCTTGGGTATGTCCAACCAGTTTTGTACTAGATGTCCTTTTGCTGCAAGTATGTGTGTGCTGCGTGAAATCTCAGCTTGAGCTCCATCACGAGAAGTTGAACCCTACCAAGGGCAGCATGGCCAGCAGGCTGAGGGAGGTGATTCTCTCCTCCACTGTGCTCTCGTGAGACCCCACCTGCAGTTCTGTGTCCAGCTCTGGAGACACCAGTGTAAGAAGGACACGGACCTGTTGGAGTAAGTTCAGAGGAGGCCACGAAGATGATCAGGGGCTGGACCACCTCTCTTATGAGGACAAGCTGAGAGAGTTGGGGTTGATCAACCTGTGGTCGAAGGCTCTAGGGAGACCTTATAGCGACCTTTCAGTGCTTGAAGGGGATACAAGAAAGCTGGGGAGGGATTCTTCATAGGGGAGTGTAGGTATAGGACAAGGGCCTATGGTTTTAAACTAGAGCAGGGTAGATTTAGATTAGACGTCAGGAAGAAATTCTTCACTGAGAGGGTGGTGAAACACTGGCACAGGGTGCCCAGAGAAGCTGTGGCAGCCCTCACCCTGGAAGTGCTCAAGGCCAGGTTGGACAGGGCTTGGGGCAACCTGGGCTGCTGGGAGGTGTCCCTGCCCGTGGCAGGGAGGTGGAACAAGATGCTCTTTAAGGTCCCTTTCAACCCAAACCATTCTATGATTCTGATTCTATGATTCTATGATTCTATGATACAGTTAATGTCCAGGATTACCACCACACTTTGAGCTCATGATGGGAAGTAAATGAGTCTGCTTCACAACGCTGGCTGTTCAGTTAATTAAACTGCTGTTGTTATAGGAGACTTCTGTTATTCACGTTTATAAATCTGCAGCACCCACTGAGTGTACGTGGCAGCATCTCACAGTCAGGGCTGTACAGGGATATGCACTGCAGGAGCTACTTTGGAGGAGAAGGAAAGCACGTTGCAACCTCTCAGGCCAAGAACCAAGTCCAGGGGCCGGAGGTGCAGAGCTGTGTTGGCAAAAGGGATCAGGTACCAGTGGTGAGCGTGAGGGGCAGCTCTGCCTAACCCCTTGCACTCCACGTACAGTTTGCAGAGCTGCAAGTAGCACCAGTTTCTCTCTGCCACACCACTCCTGAGACAGGAAAGAGGGCTCTCGCCGCTTTCTGCTCTTCACTCTAAATCTCCTCCTGTTGACTCTCAGGCTCAGCTCAGTCCTGTTTCTCTCACTTGTTCTCTGCTCTCTCTCCCCACTCCTTCAGCAGGCCAGCCCCACTCAAACTCACCAAGCGCTCACCGGGCCATCTGCCCTGTGTGTGTGTCCCTCCCTTCCCTCCATCCTCCCACGTGTCTTCTTGACTGAGACCGTGAGCTCGGCAGGGCAGGAGCCGCCTGCCGCTCTGTGCTTGTACAACAGTCAGCCCTTAGGCAGCATCAGGGAACATGGGAATAAACCAAACACTGGAAAATCTGTTTGTTTCATTACGGAAACAGGGTTTACTCAATACCGAAAAGTAGCAGTCCAGGGATACCACGGAGTAGTTTATCACAACTAGAACTCAAAAGTTGAGGCAGGAGGTTTTGCTGAATGCTCTGTCTTACAGATGTTGTTGGGGAACTGAGAAAAAGCAAATGTAGTTTCCTAGGGCAGAGCACAGCCAGGGCAATATAACTAAATATTTTTTATTGTTTTTCATTGACGTGCATCCCAGTGTTTAGCAATCACAAGAGGTCACTACACATCTCCTACAGAAAGGACCCACCGTGTACCTGGTACCCGGTGCAGTGCTGAGCGCTCCTCTGCTCTCCGAGACAGGAAAACTTCCCTCAAGTTTCCGCTCTCGGGAGCGGGATGCTCCGCACTGCTGCAGAAAACCAAATCCAGAAAACCCAGATGAAACTCACAAAAAAGCAAGGCCCCAGAACTGACAGACATTTTTTAATATTTTGGCCTAAATAATGAATAAGGCTCCCAAACAAACACTCTAAGGATAAGCCAAGATTATGAACGCTACATGACTGTAAAACAATTAAAAACAAAGCCAAATTTAACAGCATTATTTAGCATCTGGTACAGATAGAGGAAGGATAATAAAGTAATTCAAAGAGCTAAAAGTGCCCCATTATAGCTTCTGAATCTGTAGATCCTTTACATAATTTTGGCGTACCGTGTGAAGAGAACAGCAGCAGGAAAGAAATCCAGCTCTTTGGGCTGCAGGAAATCTCACAGGAGGCATTTTTCTTAATTATGTATCTAAACTTCATTTTGCTAGAATGAAACAGATTAAATGTTTTCTGCGGTTTGAGGGAAGGAGGCATCGAGCACCGCCAAAAATCACAGATCTCCTCCGCGTTCGCTTTCTGTAACCTCTCTGGCAGAGCAATCCAACACGGAGCAGGCTTAACGACAGCACGTTTGGGCAAGCTTGGGTTTGTCACGTCAAGACCGGTTCCTTGTGCCCACGTACCGACCTGGGAATCGTTTGCTTCACAAACAGCACGGCACGGACACGCGACCTCTTGGCGGGATGCTCTCAGCCATACCAGTGGGTGCAACAGAAGGCAAATCGCCTGCTTGCAAGCCAGTCAAAATCGAAGTAAAGAACAGAATCGCCACTGATTTAAAAAAGGTCTCTTTTACGACAACGTAGGTGTAGGTGAGCTGGTTTCTTTCTTACGACAAAGCTGCTCTTCAGTGTCAGCAATGAAATACCACCACCATATGCCTCTATGCCTGTCTGCCCTTGTTGATGCGCGGCTTGGAGAAACAGCACATGCACAGCACAGGATACTGAAGAATACACATCTGGATGCCAAAAAGCATTTATTGCAGCAGTTGCTCTGGGAACTGTCTTTCCCGCTGAGTAGCCAGATACGCAAGGCTGGAAATATGACCATAAGGTAGGCAGTTCCAAGAGCAGACTAAAAGTTAACGGAAGGAATAGAAACACAGTGGTATTTGGATAAAGGGAACTAAGAGCACAAACACACCTCCTGTTCCAGAACAGACGTGTGTCCTTGAAGGAATAAAATGGAAAGAACTGACTTTTCACATGCAACCAAAGTCAAGAGGAATCAATGTAGAGAGACACATCAGCATGAAGCACGCTGCTCACCTCGGAGCTCGGCTGGGGAGAAATGAGGAGAGTTTTGCAGAAGTGAGGCCAGGCACAGCTGGCCTGTTGCAACAGCTTTGTGCCCCAGAAATGAGCTGGGTTTGAGTGGCCCAGGCGTTGCAGAGATAGAGCTCCTGGTGCACCCACACCACCTCCTAAAATTCTGAGCAAACAGGAGCTGGAGCAAAGGCTGACACTGGATCCAGTTTCTGGATGTTCCACATCAAATGCCAGAGAAGGAGGGCAGGCTCCAGACTGGAGGGACCCAAGGTTTCCTCACCTCAGACTCCTCTCAGGCCCTGTCTCACACACCTCCCCGGCATTCCCACACTTTGCAGCTTCTGCTGCAATGAGAGAGGTGATTTCTCCCCTCTGCAACGGCCTCTCCCCAGTCACAACTGTAGAGGCTTTACGGGAAATCGCTTGCACAGGTTGCAATGCCCATACGGGTAAGAAGCATCTGCACCCAAGAAGCTGGAGATGGGGACACCACGGGTTCCCCATTTGCCACCCATGTCAGTACCGAGTTATTTGGCAGCAGCAGAGGAAGCCGTTGAGACCTGTACATACTTCATACACACGTACACAACTACCAGTTGTATGGGGTCATATAACTAGAATCTATCCATATGGAAACTCATTCCACATACGGAATAGCTCTTGTTGTCACAAAGGACGGGAAGCAGGAGCATCTTTTCTGACGGAAAGGGCAGATGCAAAGGCCTGGTGTGATTTCCCTGCAGGCTTTCTGCTTTCTTGTAAATGCCTGTGACCAAAATTAATGACCAAACAGGCAAAGCTAATCACTCACACTGTTTTCAAGAAGTGAGCTACTCATACCCATTACAGATTGTACCTCACATTTATTCGGAACCTTTCATCCTAAGAATATAAGTTCTTTACAAAACCGCAACACAGAAATGGGACCGAAACCACCAACTTCATTAGAATTAATGATTAATATTACCCAGAAGCAAGCCCTAGAGCAAAGACCAATGCACACAGTCATTTTCTCAGGCAGAAACAGAGATGTTCTGTAATGTCTCTTCACAGCAATAGACTGGAGGGAAGGAGAAACCCAGCATGATCAGCTAACAAGGTGGGAATGTTTAGGTAGGCAACATTTAGGTTTAGCTATAGGCCATATGCACGCAAGCTCCAGGAGAGGCATTTGAGGCATTACTCTTGCGGGTCAGTCTATCAAGATCTTACTGTCACAAAATGACATCTGTGGCCACGGTGTAGGCACCCTACCCATCGCAGGTAGGTGCCAGAGGTGTCCCTGCAGCACGGGCAGTACCGAACGTTCCTGGAGACCGGAGCCCAGGGTTTGGCCAGAGCTGCAGCTGGGCCATGCCTAGGAGGAGCGAGATAGAAGGGAAGAAGGCAGCACATTTGATAAAGAGTCTGGCTGGCTCTCTGCTGACCACGGGCTGGAAAAGAAAGATTTACTGTTGCTGTTGTGGGGGGGGCTCCTTCCACCCTGCTCCTGTTGGCTGTTCCTGCCATGCTTTCCCTCCACAGTCGTGGTTTTCTCAGCTGCTCTGCTGTCCAGGGGTTTTCCTGCAGCAAAGGAGGCAGCGGATAAGGGCCGTGGCTGTTTCGCTTCCCACACGGTCTCCTGCTCCAGGCAACTGCCTCATTTGCCCGAGCCTAGAGGGGAACCTAGCTCGGTGTTATTTTCAAGATGTCATAAAAATAATTTATTCAGTACCAAAATACTCCTCCGTCGGATCAGGCTGACAGACATTCGAGTGTGGCAAACTCCACTGCTTAAGTGGCCCCGGTAGAAAGCCAGAGACTCTCCAATACCTGCAGTGCTATGGATCGCACTAATGAAACGTGGTAGAACTTGATCACGTAATTTGCTGGGATAAATGAGCTATTTTTAACATTCATACCACATCTTTGTCCATCCATTTCGGGAGGGCTGAATTTCCATGACTATGGGTGAAAGAGCTGAATTTAACACACAGTACATAACACTGGTAAAAGTATCTGTATAACAACGTGGTTATTCAGGAAGATGCTCAGACTCAAAACGTGTTCATATTTCAATTTTTCTAAATTGCCTTTTTTAGGGGGAAAAATAGAAATGCAGAGCAGAGGTAACCTCGTTTGTGTCCTGGAGTGGGCACACACGTGGGAGAGCACAGCTTGCTTCTCCTGTCTGTGGCTCCAGGACCACCCTGTCCTCACTTTTCTGCCCCAGGGCCTTTCTTCCCCCAAAGTATTTCAGTGCTGTTTCTCAACTTTGCAACAACTACTTTTTATCCCGGCATATAAAAACGAGGACTCCTTCTATCTGTATGAAATCTTTCTTTCTGTGCCTAACCCCTTCCAGATCCCAGAGCATTTGCAGTGATGCAGAGGAAATTCTGTCGCAGCCTCTCCATCCCTGAGACAGGGGCTGTTGGCTCTAAAGCTTCAAGACAGCCTCAAATCTCACTGAAGTCACATTCACTGGCGAAACCAAACGCTGTTCAGAATGGAGTTCTTAAGACTGCCATTTTTTTTGGTTTTCATTGTATTAAACATTCACATTTTCTCTGTTAAAAGTTTTCTATTTCCACCTCGCTGTGCTACGCCTCTCTTTCAGAATTTCCGACACCTCTGGTGTGAAAATTAAGTCTCCACTTGAAAGCTGGGAGAGAGGAATTATATGCCATTTGCTGGAACAGGTTTCACACCAAAAATGGGAGCGTGGAACATGCTTCTTCCTCATAATTACCACGGAATTTGTGCAGAAGGAATCTGACACAATCAACAAAAATATGAACGAAAAGAAATGTGTGTTAATGAAATACCATGTACTTGGAATCAATACAAAGATCACGACAACTCGCAGGAAGAACACACATTTCTGGGAGCAGGGAGCTCCAGCTGCAGTCATGCTGTAAGTTTAGCAGAAATGGCCCTATCACTGAGTGACAATCTACTGAATTAAGCAAACTTTTGGAAAATTATACTAGAGGTCCTTCTCCTAAATGGATAGTCATGTTTAATTAGGTTTAAGAGAAAATATGGCAAGAGATCCTCACATAACAGAGCAATGTGCTGTTAACTTTGGCTGCTTCCTGAATTTTCAATGAGATTTCTACTATAAAAACCATTTTTCCGTTGAAAACATTACGAAAAAATTGCCTTGCTGATCAAAGAATGCCCCCTTTTGGAACATCCCAATCACGGAGACCACAGGTACCGCATCAAGGCAGCTCTGAACACCACATTCGTGGATTAAGTCTTTTTTGCCTGCTTGGAAGATCACGCTGTGCAGATTAAAACCAGAGTTCACTCTGTGCCCCTAACTCATGAGCGTATTATATACGCAGACTAATGTCAACCGGTACTATTTAGAATCTGTCAGCCTCTCAGTGCACCGAGCCAGGTGTTTGTGTCCTTTGCTTTTCCTGACCAATTTTATAATTAATTTCTAACTATATTGACTTTCCAGCGCGGCATCGAGCTTCATTTCCAAAGCAGGAGCTAGTAAAAGTTAATGATCCAAAACCTGTTACTATTTTAAGCTCCTGGTGGACAAACCAATCACTCCTAACCGTGCAGTTAAGGGTTTCGCTTCGCAGCCCTGCGAGAACACAAAGCCCGAAGGCTGCAGCAGCCGCATGTCCCCAACCTCTCCGCTCCTTTCCACGCCCCGCTCGGGCAGCACCACCTAAAAACACTCAGAACGTGACAAGTTGCCCCCTTACATGTGAAATACAAGCTCTTTTCGATCCCAACTAAGTAACATTCGCCTTTCATCAAGGGCTATCACGAGGAATTTACCCAGAATTTATATACAAAATCCACCAAATTTTTGTAGCCTGGTACTTGAAGGCAAATACACACATGGGTGAAAATCCAAGGAGGATCCTGGGCACCAAGACAACTCCTGCCCCTCTAAGAAGCTCTGCAGCTGCCCTGCGACCTCCCAGACAGGCTTTGACTCCAATCTTGAAACCTCTGCAGGAGGAGCAGGGCGGAGGGAGTAGTTCTGCCCTGGTCAGGGTCTTTGCAAGTAGGTGGTAGTCCCAGTTTTTGTTTCCCTATCTCCAGCTCCCTTTATAGAAGAGACGAGAGCTTCCTCCTCCCAGTCTAGCAGAAGATATTTCTCCGTGGAGCAAGAGCTCAACAAGAGAGGAGTGCAGCCAGGGGGGCACCGGTAATCGCCTCTGGCCTTTACAAGGGCGAGAATGACTGACAGATGAGCCAGGACTAAATCTCTGAAGACAAATCCTGGGGCTTTGACCTTTAAACAATATAAACCCCCTCCGAAAAACTTAAAATCAGAGCTTAAACTTGTGAGGAGCTGCTTAGATTATTTCAGATCCTGGGTTTCAATTTTACAGCACTCCTTTTCAGCACCATTTTGCTTTTGCTGGGGAAAAAAAAAAATACAGACATTGCTTTTGGATAGAGAGTTAAGAATAGGAAGCAATGTGGGTGCATTCTAGCAGCTGGAAAAATTATGCCTAGAATTAAACAATGTAAGCGGACACTACAAAGCAGGGCTGTTCTTTCTCATTTGCTGGCTTTTTTTTTTTTTTTTTAAATGCCACAGATCGAGCCTTTATTACAGCATCACATTCCACCTCGAGCAACGGATGTCCAATCGCATCTTTCAAGAAATATATCAGGAACACGTTAACACTGGAATTAAGTAACTGGCAGGATCTGCTGCCCTTGATTTTTGAATTCTCATTGGCTTTGCGTATTTTCTCTCCCTCCCCTCAAGAGAACAAGATAATTAGACAGAAGCAAATAAGATGTACGGAGCTAGAAAACAGAAGAGCCTGACATGTGTAGTACATGCTGTCAGCCATATGGCATTCTATATATATTGTTACAGATGAAAATTGCACCACACACTGCGCTGTACATTAACACTGGAACGGTATACAGTAATTCATGTGCATAAACTGATACTATCCGCCGGGTGGGCTAATAGATTTTTGAAGTTTTCTCCATAGCATTTTATTTTAAATGACAGTGTTTTCTATTAATGGGTGGGCACTGTCAGTTTGTTGACCCCGGTCGGGAAGGATGTCTTTTTGTTCAAATGGCAGCCATCATTTCTGTGAAGTGATGCATGTAAAAAAGCCAGTAAATGCAATTCACCTCACACGCGGCTGTCACTCAATTTGACATCTACATGTTGGAGTATTTTCTCAAAGTTTTCTCCATGTGACCTGCAAGTTAAAGATCAGGGAGGTTACCTTCATCCAGCCCATCCATGTGCCAATCATCCCCACCTAAAAATGAAAGTTACAAATAAACTGCAGCTACTATTTATACTCCGCTGCCTGTCCCATCTTTTTCGTGTCAATCTTGCCGTTTCTCATTATAGCTACATCGTGCTCCCCCCCCGGCCTCTTCTTTGTGTATCCCAGATTAAGTTTCTTTGTTTTTCCACCGCTGTCCTTCTGAGCATGGAAAGTCCTTAACGCCTTAGTTCTTTTTTTTCCCGCCGTGATAACTTTGAAAGGAAACTTAGAAAGATGTTAGTGTGGGGTTTTTTTTAAAGCAATGCATGGCTACAAATTCAACACAAACTCCCTCCTCCGTGGGGACACACAAGACGCCGGCGAAGCAAATCCAACAGTCACCTGAAGCTGAACTATCCTTTCTGTGCAAGGGACGCAAAGCCCGTTGTTAGTGAGCTGAGACATCGGCCAAAATGCAGAGCCGGGGCCACCCGTGGGTCACCGCAAGGGCCACCCATGGGGCTCCCACGCTGCAGAGCTCCTCTGCCTGGCTCGGTGCGGATGGAGCGGCTACTCACACCGCTGGGGTCCCTTCTCTCGTTCCCTTGCACATCCTCACACAGAAATCCACTTACTAAAGGTTTGCGCGCAAGAGAAGGGCAAGGCTTGCTGGTGTATTGGGAGAGATGAGATTACAGTTGAGCCTCAGCGGGAAAACCGGCTGCTCAATAATTTGAGGTCCCTGACTCATATTTTTGAGATGCTAAGTGGAAAAGGTGTTTTGCAATGTTATTGTCGCTGCCAGTTAGAGACGAGGCATTTCACACATGCCAAAAGTTGATTTGAACAGAATTACACCAAGTAAAAGAAAATATTATGGAAAAAAAGAAAATCTAAGTGAAAAGCATCTCTCCCAGCATCCAAATTCCTTGCTGTACTTCAGACAAATGCTTCGTAAACTCACGACCTCTTCCTAATTGACACAGTCAACTCTGTTCCCCAACCCCTGAACACTGAACTGACGAATAACCTGGAAACTGCCCAAAAAATCTTGACAACTTCAGCTAGAACAAAACTTGACCGGAAAAGGACACTCCTTTACAGGCAATGGCTTGGGACCAAGTTCCTTGTACTACCCAAGGAAATCTACTCATCGGAAATATCCCAAAACACACCATCTAGATGAGAAAGAGGGAGGTGTTGAGGAGCAACATCCTCTCAATTACAAAGTGAGGCTGTATAATTATTTATTTTACTTGGGTCTTGTCACCAAACACCCAGCTTGAGTTTCAAACATTTTCTTTGTTCCACTGTTAAATCCCAGTTCACGTCAGGAGACAAGGTGAATTGGGATGAGGCAGACAAATGCTGAGCCTCATCCCCACACAGACAGCAAACAGGCTCACAACCCTGTTCAGATGTGGTACGTGGCATTCTCCAGCCTTGGACATGTCCAGAAAATTCAGAAGTGAGAGAGTATTCTCTGCCTATCTCCAAAGGAGTGTATTTTCAAGCACCACCTTGTGAGAAGTGCCTCATCTGGCAGACAGAAATAAGCTATTGCAGTACAAAGAGCAGAAAATACTTGTCTTGAAACGTTATGCCACAGAGTTGCTCTCAGTCTTCCTCTTCTGCTCCATCAATATTTTGTATTGCCTACAAAGAAGAACTGGCTTAACAGGAACAATGCACAGCAAATACATAAAAAATCTCCATATATCCAAACTGATCTCCAGCTATCTCAGTAGCTGGGTTATTTTCCTTAATGGTGAGAAATGCGAACTCCAGTCTTCTCAGGGAAAAGAGAGGGTTCAACCTAGGTCTTCTTCATTCTAGCCAAGCACTCCAACTCTAGAATGTAAGCAGGTTGGGACCATCAATGCCTTTGTTTCTTCCTTGCTTTCAAAGATTCCATTTGAAAATGTGGAGAAACCAAGCCAAACCAAACCAAGAGTGGTTTGATGTAGAGAGAGATGGTATCTCTCTGGCTGCCAAATTTGAGGTGGGGGAGGAGGTCACCCAGCCAGAAGCACAATATGTTCCGCCCGCAGAGCGGCTCTGCTCTGGGCTCCCAGCGGATGTGCTGCTTTGGGGCTGCCAGATGGAGCTCCACACCCTCTGCTAAAGACCCTCAGCCCATATGCCAGCACTTAGCCTGTGGCTGTACACGGCCCCAGTTCTGTTCTTAAGAACAATAAATGGAAATATTTTTATCCTTAATCTCACAGCACCCACAGAGAGGTTCTTCTAACCTGTCCCATGCCCCAAAGCAAGAAATAGTGCCCAGACTCCTTGTCTTCCTCTGACTTGTCATGAAGCTGAAATTTTTGTTTCACTTGCTGGCCCCATAGGAACTTCATCACATCACTGACCAGATCAAGTCAGGATTTGTTCTTTGGTCATCTCCACCTCATTCGATGGCACACGGCTTGCAAAGCAGCCCCAGGAACCAGTCGTCCTGAAGAGCTTCCACCTTTCTGGAATAAATGTGTACGAAGGACACCTCGTGGATGCTGAACTGTCACACTGAGTCTCAGCTTCTCACCGGTTCAGTCCGCTCCTAGAAATTTGGAGGGGAGGTAAAATGTCCCCCCTGCTTCAGCTTGTCTCTCTTAAGAGCAAATCTCCTCCTCAGTTGGCAACAAAATGTGAGGAATTCCTTCTGCTTTCCGACACAGCTACCCAGTGAGGACGGTGTTTTCATAAGATGGTTTGTAGGAACTGTGACTGCATTAAATTCCATATTTTACAGCTATTTTGACAGCATTGCTGTTTACATTTCAGACTTTCAAACCTCCATGAAGCAGTTTAAGTTTACCATTTAATTAAAGAATGGCCTCTGGAAGTTTTGATTTAGGACACCCGGCATCTGAGCTCACATTTGCAGCCCATGCTTCCCCCCCGATCTCACAGGAGGGCTCGGGCACAAAACTCCCTGCCCCGGTGACTACCCTCATCATTTTCTTGTGCCTCAGCTGGAGCACAGAGGAATGGACTGAGAAACAAGAGGAGTAAAATACTGCGGTGAACTTTTAAACTAAAATAGCAATAGAGAGTTAGATAATTAAATGGGAAACCAGACCCAAATGTCAAATAAGGAGGGAGACATCAAAGAGAAACAGCAATCTCTGATAAAGATCAAGAGAGAAAACTAAAATTTTTATGGCATATGCTGACAAATGGCTGAAGTAAAATATAACAAAGTAACTTGGTTTAGCAATATTTCTACAGATTGTCTGAACTATACTGCTGCAGAGATCAAAGGAGAGAGCTGGAAACAAAATACCAAAAGAAATGACACACTCCTCTTCTACCTTCCTCCCCCTTTCAAATTCATATTTCAAACCTAAGACTCAGAGGTTGGAAATTTGTGAGAGTTTCTGGAAAGGTCATTCCATCGACCGAACGAGTGAGAACTTTTTATCTGAAATTTCTTTCCGGTATCTTTGTGTTGTTGGTTGGTCAGGTTTTTTCCTCCCCATCAGAAAGGTGCTGAGAAGGCAGGTCCAGCCTGTCTCCAGCTCGGCTCCTCTCTCTGCTGAGGAGCAGATTGCTCGCCAGGAGGCACAGCTCTCCTCTGCAGTTCTGTGGGTGCCTCAGCCACGTGCCCTCAGCAGATGGGTCTTCTGCTTTTTTTCCCCAACAATGCTCCCATTGTTGTTACCGAAACTTTCCCACCTGCTTTCAGCCTCATCCTCGTTACGTGCAGATTAATCCGCCGGTTCTGATGCCCGTGCTCTTCTGTCAACAGCTGCAATCTGGGTGCGTCCTCCGAAAAGAGAACAGGCCCTCATTTTTGGTTTGCTTTGTTGACTTCCTCCTCACTTCATCATACACTCCAGCTAAATATATTTGTCAGTTGTGGCATTTTGTTAATAAAAAAGCCACATGTAATTTATTTAAAGTTCATTTGCAGTGATCACAAACGCATGACCTCGTATTTTGTTCGTATTTTGTTCGTATTTTCCAGTTAATTAAAAATTAAAAACGAAATTTCAGGAGGAAAAACCCCCAGATTTTTCCATCCTACTTGAAAGCCACCTCTCAAGATAGCTGCTTTTCTGTAATATCGAGAGACTGGGAGATAAAGATTATCTCTGACTATATGCTCCTCCCGCATGAGAACAAAGACCATTTTAATAAATGGAACTCAGATTCTTCCTCCTCAGTGAAAAATGACTGCGCTCAAAAATCAGATAGCCAGGTGAAATCCCAGAGTGTATGTTCCATGCAAGACTAAACTCGATCTAATGACTCTTTCTGGCTTAAACGACGTAACAGATTTGACGGAAGTAGCATATGGGCCATCTACGCTCTGCAAACGCGTGATAGTTAAAAGGAAATTGCAAATACATCGGAGGGCAAGGTTTAGCCATTTGACAGGAGGCACAAATGTTGACAGATAAAGTGGTTTGGCCAGTTTAAAACGTCTACTTAGTTTAAATACAAAACCACCCTTCAGTCAGTTCTTGAAAGCTGCAATAGAGCAAAACACCATAAAGAAGGCTGCAAAATGCTGCAAAGCCTCCGTCAGAGCTTTTTCATTTTCTAGCTGGATTTCGGTGTTTCACCTCGTCTCCAGAGTTAGTAAATACCAGTTCCTGTCACCAGCTACACAAGAGTAAGACAGCTACAAGCTGAAGACAGATCTCAGGGCCCAACTCCTGACAGCAGGAAGAGGATGTTTATTTCTATCCAAAGCATCTCCGTTTGCAGAAGAGATGTATTATATGCAACTCAGATGAATTTTTTTTTTTTTTTGGTTAAAGAAAAAGCATTCGCATCAAGGAGGTTGCTCAGAATCACACGTGTTGATTGCCACAGTTTAGAAAATGCAGGTATGTGGAAGAAGAGGCAATGAATGTGACCAAGGGAAACTCAACATAATATTCACCGGTTCTTTTGTGTCGGACACTAACTGAGACGAAGTGGGTCCTAACTCTTTTTGATCCTTCAGCTTAGATGTTTTCAATGAAGAAAGTTCAGCAAAATAAACTGTTGACTTAAAATAGCTATTTATCTCCTGTGTATAACATATGATGACATTTCCTCCTTGTTGAAGCAACTTTTGCCATTCATTATACTCATCGACTGTGTCTTTCGTCTGACGTCTTTGCATTTACGGTTCTGTGTCTTCTATTTTTTTTCATTGTCTCTTAGGACTGGGGAGTCAAAAAACAAATGAGGTGACGGAAGAGACAACTGCCATTGGATATTTCCAGGGCTTCCTCATTTGCT
The DNA here is from genome assembly GCA_020746105.1 of Trogon surrucura. NCBI lineage: Eukaryota > Metazoa > Chordata > Aves > Trogoniformes > Trogonidae > Trogon > Trogon surrucura. Next base: position 3,470,048 of record CM036621.1, on the reverse strand, counting down.
TCTGAAACTTCCTGGTATAAATCCTTATCTCACTGGAGTGGTGGGAGCCTGGGTTTATACGAGATACATGTACAAGCAAACTTTGACAAGTTACTGCTTCATCACAAAATTATAGAATTTTGAGGGATGTTTTGAGGTGATTTGGTTCATTCCAAGTCACAAACAAGATCACGATACCTACTGACTTCTGAGGCCAACCAGCTTCCACAGATGGAGACACCACAACCTCTCTATAAGGTCCAGCGCAATGCTTTGCACACCTCTCATACCGTAGAGCCCCTCTAGATTTAAAATTCTTTAATAGAAAGCTTCGAGTGAAGTCCTGCATTCCAGAATAGACAAAAGTCCTACTCATAAATATTATAAAAAGAAAAAAAAAATAATTTAGTCTGTGTTAAAACTCTTCATTCATGGTTGTGTAGTGGCAGAGATTTTCCAGCTATTGTTTATCATTGTTGATGACAAGCAATAAGCATTCTTTGTTAGACAATAAAACTTTTTATTTTAATTCCTTTTGACTTCAAGACACAGTGTATCAAGTGGTTTTGGTTTCACACTTCGTTACCATAGTTTATTTGGAAACAGAAGAGGCAGCACATAACAATACATGATATTAAAGGACACTTCTAATGAAAAGAGAAATCTGAAATACCTGTCTGAAACTTCATGGAATGTTTTCTACCTAATTTCTACACTAAGCATAGAGTTTCATACATGTCTGGTGTTAGGGAAGGAAAAGGGATGGGAAATTGTTGCTAGGTGGTTGTACTTAATGGTAGTAATTAAGCTTCCAGATTATAAGGCAAGTGATAATGAAGTGTTGATTGTTGCAGGTGAAAGCATGAGCACCGCGCTGTATCCACCTGGCAGTACAGTACCTGAAGCTCTAATAAGCTCAAAACTTCATAAATAAACTTTTTCCTATTCTTCTTTTTTTCCCCACCTAAAGCAAGTGGAAGAAAAACTACAAACTTGAAACAGATATTGATCTCAGTTTCACCAGCATTAAATAACTTTAATATAAAATTAATTAATTTCAATACAGTTTAAACAAGTACGAGTACGTTGAAGACTGGTCATAAATCTTTTTCTGATCAAATTAATCACCAACGCATGTCCATCTACAAGCTTCCTCATTCAATTCACCATTTATAACACTGTAGACTCCCCTTGGTTTTAACCTTTTTTTTTTTATTTTAGACAGAAAAAAAGATTTTAAAGCAGTTTTGTTTCACATGCTGGCTATTCTCTGGCTAGAAAGGGATTTGTGATTCCTTTTACTGTCCTTCAATGCCCAAGATTATATTTGCAAGAAGTACAGGAAGTTTCAGAAAGGAAAAATTCCTGAAAATGAGCAACTCTCAAGTAGTTTACAGGAAAAACAGACAAGGGAGAAAGGAAGAGAGGAGAGAAAAACAACAAATGGACTTTGGGTGATTTCAAGAGGCATGCTCTAGGGCTTAAGCATTGCCTAGAACCACGGTCCATCTGTCCTTGTTCAAAGTTCACACCTACCGCGACGGGACTGACCCTCCCTGTAAGTGGCTACGCCACGTTACCCTGATGCTCCTCTTCCTTCCCACCGAACGAGTCCCACCAAGGCCACCCGCAGGAAGGATCGCAGCAAAGGCAGTTCCAGAGGCAGGAACTGCTGTCTCTACTCAGAGGCTCCTGCCCAGGCTCTCCCTCCCAGCTGGCCGGAGCACTGGGCACGGAGCAGGGCAGAGCCGAGGGCAGAGGCTCGCCGGTGGCGCTGCGGAGCTTCCGGGAGTAACCTCCGAGAGGTGTCTCCTGGGGCAGGGGAGGAGGGATCGGATGGCCGAATCGTATCATATATGCAGGCAAACAAAAGCAACCTACCACCCCGGCTGCTATGCCACCCTTCTGCTGCCCCTTCCGGATTGGATTTCTTGTATTACCTGGCTCAGCCCATCAGATACACAGAGACGGGAAAGGAAGGAGAAAAGATTGCGTGGGAGATGTTCTGTTTCCATTTAGGCAACACCGTTTCTGGTTCTTTCTCCTTTTTAGCACCACCATCGATGGCACAGCAGCCATGCACTCATGGCAGAGACCTGCCCAGGCTGGCTCTGCTGCTCTCCACCGTTTCAATCGCATTCGCCGAAGAGGCAGCCTGCCTTCACAGCCAGCCCTCCTGCCCCAGGTCACGCCAACAACCAAGGGAGGGTGGGGGACTCCTCTACCTTTTATAGAGCTTGTGTCCATTCAAATCAAGATAATAAGAAGTATTCACCCTCCTGCTCCAGGCTGTAAGATGATCGCCGACAGGTCTCACAGGAGAATTTTCCCACACAGCTATGCACAGAGCTGGGAAAGAGTCCGTGAGCTCTGCGGTTTGCCTGCAGTCTGTTTTCTGGAACTGGAGATGTTAGCTGCTGGTAGCAAACTGGATGGATCTACAGCTCATTCTAGTACACATTAAAGTTAGGGATCATAATTGATGTAAGTTATTCCAAGAAAATAAGTCTGTGCCAGAAGCCACAGAACAGCTGTTACTTATTAATTACCGATTTGATAACCTCAGTACATCAGGAAATCAGCATATGCAGGCACTAAAGATTTATAATTAATCTCCAGCAACCGTTATCAGAACCACTAACCAAGGAACAGTTTACTGTAGAGGACCTCAATGAACTTGTTCAACGATGGCAAGAGAGAAGAAGCCTACGCACACACGTACACGTGCGTGGGCACAACGTCCCTTTTAACCACAGTTCACCGTAAACCAAAAGTTAAGATACCAAGCTGGAAGCATTCAAAACTTCTGAATCGAGTCTGCAAAAACACGGGACTGACTTTGAAATTCTATTTTTCTCTGGGTTTTAATGCTTTTATGGCAGATCTCTCTGCACAGCCACAAAGACTTAATTTCCTCTTACTCTATTAAGTAAAACCTGAGAGTCTCAGAAATAAAGCAGGAATCTAAAAATCTGGAATGTGAGCGACGCGGCAAATAGAGCAAGGCTTGCAACGAAACGTGGAAGTGCTGCCAGTGCTGCAACTGTGTTTGAAGACCTACCAGCAGACTGCTGGGCAGCCAAGAGGGCACCGAGGCAAACTCAAAGAACACAGAAAAGAAAAAAAACCACACTTCAAAACGACCTCAAAAAATAGCGGTACAAATTTTAGGTCAAGAATTTAATGAAAAAATACAGAAAACAGTTCACAAGGAGCAAAAAGCAACAGATTTTAAGAGGAAACCTACAGAGGAATTGTGCCTACAGTAGGATTATAAGCTTTTGACTCAGATTCTTACCATGAGTAAGGATTAGCTTTGATTACACAACGGCTCTGTTACTATTAGTGGCTTGCTCACTTGCCAGTGGCAATAAAAGCAATGCAAAACATATTTACTTAATTTTGACACCAGAAATGCAGCCACAGGGCAGTTATTTAACTACAATTATGGGAAAAGAGTCCCATTTTTTGTCATCTTCCAGAAGTAGACGGAGAGTTCAGCTCATACTAAAATCAACATCATTATGCAGATATTGCCATTCCTTCTAGAATCTCCCCCATGTTTACCCCTTATAAATGAAAACAACCAACCCTCTAACCTCAGTTTCTCAAGTACTGCTTCCAATGCACATTTTGTCTTAAAAAAGGTCACTGTTTGGATGGAATCAAATCATCTTTCAGCACAACCAACCAGAACCATTTCTGTACACGCAGTTATCACATGGGATTGCCCGAGACTTGAGATTTCCAGCTGTCTAATTCCAGGTGGCTAATTCAGCTACAGTGCAAACACCCACACAGGAGAGCAGAAAGTTCACCTACAGCATTCATCCTGTCCATGAGCTCGCTATACTCTTAGTTAGACGATACCACCACAGACGGTCTTGTGCAAGCTGATACTCAGATTGCAGAGGATTTTCAGGCAGTGAGCAAACCAGGGTAAGGAACAGAAGCATTTAAAGAGCTTGGCAGGCTCAGGTGTATAGAACCAGGAAGTTACAGGTTTTGGGAACTCCTTTTTGGAGTCAGTACAATTTTTCATAGAATCATAGAATCATAGAATGGCCCAGGCTGGAAGGGACCTTAGAGATCATCTAACCCAACCTCCCTGTCACGGGCAGGGACGCCTCTCAGCTAGATCAGGCTACTCAAGGCTCTGTCCAACCTGGCCTTGAACACCTCCAGGGAGGGGGCAGCCACAACATCTCTGGGCAATTTATTCCAAAGTCTGGCCACCCTCGTACTGAAGAATTTCTTCCTAAGATCTAATCTACATCTATTCTCCTTCAACTTAAACCCATTTCCCCTTGTCCTATCAGTGGACGCTCTTGTAAAAAGTCCCTCCCCAGCCTTCCTGTGGGATCCTTTCAGGTATTGGAAGGCAGCTCTTAGGTCCTCCCGAAGTCTTCTCTTCAAGACTTGATGTTACTTGATGTTAAGGTGCCTGTGGACACAGTGTGGCAGCCTGCTGAAGCATACTTAAGACTACGTTAGCTCTGCAAGAGGTGATCCTGACCTCTCCACCCCGAGTGTGCACCTCCAGCGCTTCTTCAGTTTCAGCTTTAGTAGTCCACGCAAGAAACTAAACTTTCCTTTCACTTTCTCAGATGAGCACGCTTCCATCAGCATCAGCTGGCTAATCTGAGAATCTGCACAATTACCCCAGCACTGCTGCTGTTGCTAGGGCCCAAAAGGACTGCGAGTCTGAGAACCAGGAGAGAGCCCAGACCGCTCCTTTTGGTAGCATCATAGACTTCAACCACTTTAATTCAGCTGCGAAGTACATTCCTAACTACTTTGTGACGCTGCGCTGATCCCATCCAAGATATCCAGGAAGACAAACACACACACAAAACTCGGTGGGTTATTCCACACGGGCAGGTCTCTGCTCCCAGGTCTCGGTGCCATTCCATACAAACTCTTCCGCTCCCAGCGAAACGACTGCAGAACTCGAAATCAGGAAGATGGAGGTGAAAACAGAGCCGTGGCTTTTGCGTTTTACTTCATTACCCTCATTGCAATGGGCATTTCAGCAGGGAGGCGAAAGTCCAGCTCAGGTTCTGATAGGAGGTTTGTTCAAAGTGAGGACTTTAGTTGTGTTCATTTAAAAGCAGCTTATCATGCTAACTTTATCTACGGGAACTGCAAAGTCTGAGGCAGGTGACTATAATCTACCACTGATATTCAAACTCCAAAAACCTCCCTGCTTCAAATCCAAATTCTCTGAGGTTTCTAGGAGGAACGCAATCCTGCTGATTACAGACAGAGTTAACACCTCCATTGACTATACTGAATTTTAAGAGAAAGGTTCAAATACTGAATCAAAAGTTTAACTCATTTAAGAGTACTTTGCCTCCTCATTATTTGTGTGGCCAAATTGGAAATATACCATTAAATTTTTCAGAGAAAAAGCATTCAGGAAGAGACCTTGAAACACTGTCATTAACCTATTTGTCATAGCCTGGAATCACAGAATTGTAAATATTTACCTTTACAGAAATCAGACAAAAGGATTGTACATACAGATACCCTTCAAGCCCTCTATCTTTTTTTTTTTTGCTCTATTTTATTTTTTTATATATATCAGACTATAAAGACTTTCTGATACCAAGCAAAACGGAGCATGCGTAGCCCTTCTTTTTTTTTTGATACGCTACTACAGATTTATTAGTAGTTTGTTTGCATCAGTAGTTTGTTTGCATTAGTTTTGGCATTAGTCTTTCTCTGAAGGCACCAAGACCGATGTCTGTCTTTTCTTAAACGATGGAGCTGGTATATTGCTATTTGCTGTTTTGCATTGCTTTATTTCTGAATCGGCGTACAGAACTGTAATTACGGTGCTTGAAACACATTACGCTACGTTACGTGAAGGCAGATGTTTTTTCTGGAGTCTTTTCAGCCCTAAAGGGCTCTTTGGGAAATTTGCGATGAACATCCACGCCCTGAGGCAGCAGGGACACACACAAACTGCCCTTTTTGCACCTCCTGAGGGATTAGCCGTGTGCCGAGTTACGTAAAAGTTTACAGCAGCACCATCTACCGGGGAACCCCTCTGTTCTGTGTAATCAGAGCAGCATAGATCTGAAAAGTTGTGATAACAGTTTCGAGGGGTAGACACCGCCCGCCCTTGTACGTGATGCTCAGAGGGACGCCGTGAAGCCAGCGTGACACAACGGGCTCTCTTCTGGGGCTGCTGGCGTCGCTGGATTCTCCCGTGGTCCTTCGGGTTACTCAGAAGGAAAAGAGAGGCAACAGGATTTCCTTCCCTGCACACAGGGTGAGAGACAGACCTTGCTTTGCCTACAGACCCATGCTGGGGAGGTAGAGGTGGTTCCTGTAAGTTCGTGGGAGGAAAGGGGAGATCGTGGCTGCACCAGGTCACGCGGGACCATCCAGCTGGCTCTTGGCATTGGTACCCTGCAGGTCTGGTTCTTCAGGAGTTCCTGTGCTACAGCTTCCCTTTTGTTGAACACTGTATCCCCTTTTCTCCTTGTAAAACACTATGAGATAACAGATTTTATTTAAAAAAAAAAAAAAGGCTGTGGAGAGACCTTGGGAACAAGTGACAGATTTGGCTTCTGCTCTGGCTCCCCTAAATAATTCTTTTTTTTAAATCTCAGAACAGCCACTGAAAACCTGTGTCTAAAAATTGTCTTATGTAAAGGAGCAAAGGCAATAGGAGGTAAACTCCCAAATAGATAAAACAGTTTATCTAACAAACTCTTATTCCAAAGGACCAGTCCAGGAATTAAGATGCACTAAGGAACGTGTCTTGGAGACGTATTAAAAATTCCTACGATGTATACCTATAAATGTATCATTATCACCTAATTTAAGTGATCTAGTTCTGCTGAAAATGAGCTTGCACTCTTCTAGGACAAACTGTCCTCCACATCATGCAAAGCTCTGCGACTAAATGCAAAAGCAGGAAGGCTGCTCTTCAGTGACATTTATCTATTGATATCTTGGTTCTTAAATAACTGTAGAAATCTCTTTTCCGCATGAAGAAGAGCTGAATACAGAATAGTTGTAAATGTGCGCGAGCAACACAATGCACCATTTTGTTCCACGCTTTCTAGAATTGCTGTCCTCTCAGGTGGAATTATCAGGATTAATTTAAGGACCATTAAAGGACAAAGCCCTTCTTAAAAAATGAAACCAGGCCAATTTATCTCTTGGTTGCCAAGAAATGCATTTAGGAAAAATCAGCTACTTTGAATTTAGAACACGAGATAATTCAGTAATATCAACATCCAGCAAAACAGACCGAAGCGCTGAAGTGACTCCTGCCACGCCGTAATTAAGACTCGGTCTTAAAGGTCATAAAGCAGGTACACCTGTATTCCAGCGGGGCTGACTCCACTACGCCACCAAATTATTTTTTTAAGAACAATGGCAAACCACGTCAGAGATCTTGCTGCTGTAACATTAAGCTTTTAGTACATTAGTACATTTAGTACATTAACATTAAGCTTAAGTAACATTAAGCTTTTAGGAGACAAACTCTCTACCTTTCCTTTAAATCTGAAATAACAAACAGGGCATTAAAAGAAAGGAAAGAAAAAATTCCAGCTATTCGCCTTTCCTCGCAGCACAAATCTACAAAAAGAATCAACTGGAAGAAGTTTAAATACACACCCACATGGAAAATGTAATGAAAATTGTACAGTTCTGATATTAAATCCACCGGGGTTTATTTGAATTATTCTGAACGCTTCTTGTTTACTTGAGTTCATTATTCATTATTCAAATTCTTTGGGGAAGTTTTTCCCCATAGCTGTAACAAAGGATATTAGCTCTTCCATTTCCACTAAATCTTTTCTAACGCAGGTTGATCAGAATCAAGGAAAGCAATTCAGGTAACGCTGTCTGTTGAATCGATATAAGACATAATAATCGTTCAGTTTTACTTCCATGCACTTCTGAAAACAGCATTATATTCACCTACTGGAAGTTACACATCTGAAAGGTTATCTGTTCATTTTCTTACAGGGACTTCTGGATCTTTTTCCTGAGGGTCTGCAATGAATTTAGAAACTATTTGTGTTACACCCGTGTGGTTAATTGTAATTATTCTTTTAAATGGGCTTTAACCCAACTTTAACACATAATTTCATTTCTTTTATGACATCTACACACCAACATATGTTGGTTCCCTCAAAGTTTCATCAGCCTCTCTCATCTTCAGTAAGTAACTAATTTGCTTCGCCTGTAAATTTTAGCATCTTTTTGTTCACACCATATCCTGGATGTTAAGAGATTGAACGAGATGCGATGCGAATCGTTGGGATACGTCCCCGTTACTTTGGTTTGTCACAGTAAAAGCTGATTGTTGGTCTGACGGGGAATTTTGGGGGGTGATTAGAAAAGAGTTACAAAACTGAAGAAAATTTCTCTCTCTTCCTGACAACTTAGCTCTTCTACTCACTCATCACAGATATTTGGAAGTTCAACTTCATTATCTTAACTAGTTGACCATGACAACAAAAACCTTCCACTAGACCAGAAAGGCAGGATTTTCAAGGCAGCTATATTTTTCCTAAATGTCTCACAGTGCAGTTATTATTAGATCCAATTGGAAACAGGAATTTTCCTCAAGAATGTCTTCTTTTTTTCTTTTTTTTTTTTTTTGGAAGGCAGAAATACAACCTTTTCATCCAAAACCCAAACACTCCATTTTCAATGGAGAGAATCTTACTGGTGCTATTGGAAAGGCTGGCAAGAATTGAAAGTTTCCAGGGGAAAACAAGCTGTTTCTGCACGCATACAGACAAGATCTTGGCCAAAAAAAAAAAATAAAAGGGGGCAATTCTTCACTGAGAGAAAATTTTACGGCATTCTTACTCGTCATTTTAAGTGACATCCCTATACCAAAGATAGGCTGACGACATCACTTGGGCATTTACTTAAAGGTACACAGAATTGTTACTGAACGCCCATACTACGGCATTGCATTGCACCCAGCAGGCAGATTTTATTTAATAGCTCAAATATTCAGATGTTGCAGTTCGTCTAGTTTAGCTCATCTGTTTTTTCTGTAATTTTTTTGTTTATTTTATCTCTGTCATTTTTTGACGGATCAATATCCAGGATTGCCTTTGTCCTTTACTCCCTGTCACTCTTGCTTTTTGGTACATTGGAAATAATTTCTTGTTTATCTTTCTATCTTCAGTTGTTTGCTCTTCAATTTCCTTCTTGGTCTTGCTTGGCTTTTTCCTTGTAATAGTTTGTTCTTCTATTGGATCCATTTGGGCAGGATTTCCATTTTCTCTGTTTGGCTTCAACAACCTCTTCAACTTACCAGCAGAGGAAAAAAATCTGCTATTCTGATTAAGCAATTAAAATTCTTCAGGCACCTTAATGAAAGGACACTGACGAGTGACCGAGCTGTACATAATCATGGCCTTTTAGAAATTGTCACCAGAAAATCAGTAAAAAAAAAATAATTCACTAATACTAGGTCCTTTAAAGCCCATTAGAGAGCAAAGTCTTTGAGAGAGCCTGAACATCTCATCAGGTCGTCCAGGTTCTTCTCTGGTTTTATCTTTATGATGAGCTTCTCGCTGCCATACGTGAACCTTCCAGATGAGATTGACTCATCTGATTATTTCCCTGGAGGATGGGAAGAGCACAGCCCTAATTAGCAATCTACTTTGATAGGAAATAAATATTAATTGCCTTTTTTTATCGGAAGGTGTCTACAACCCTTGCCTCTTACTATTAACAAGAACTCTATTCTCCTCTCCTCTCCTCTCCTCCTCTCCTCTCCTCTCCTCTCCTCTCCTCTCCTCTCCTCTCCTCTCCTCTCCTCTCCTCTCCTCTCCTCTCCTCTCCTCTCCTCTCCTCTCTCTCTCCTCTCCTCTCCTCTCCTTTTTTTTTTTTTAATCTGAGATGTTTGTTTTCCTTTTACTATTAAACAGGCCTTAAACTTGCCCAGGTAACATCTCACAGTTAAAGGTTTGTACTGTGCTATTAGTTAGAAAGCACTGGATTTTTTAGTTGCTTTCACGACAGTTCCAATGTGACAATGCAATACCAGCCTTAACCTATACAACCAGGCATTATATTGTATTTTCATGTTTTCCTCACCCATTTTGCTTTCTATGTTTCCAGTGTTTATCTAGTGATGATAAATGCTCTGGTGAAAAAGAGAGGCAAAACTATCCACCTACTACTCTGATCAGCAAGTCAGGATCCCCAAATTCATCATATACTCTTCAGAGCCTACTTTCAGTACATGGGATGTGGTTCATTTGCCTGGTGAGTACATTTGGGAGGGAAGAACCTAATCAAGGCTGTACCCGTCCCAAGTATGAAGGGCATAAACAAATCTCTGTAGGAAGAGACATGAAAACTACGACAAATGTCAGTTATGTCACCTAAAGGGCAACTCAAAAACATTCAGAAACTGCGGTAACGTGGATCATATAAAATTCACCAGTAAACAGAAAATCAAATTGTACCTCCTCTATCTTGGAAAATTAATATTTTAAACTAACCCTTTGTGGTGACTATGTGTTACTGTTGAAAAGGAAAAGAAATCTAACACTTCTCTAACTGATTAAGCTTTGTTTTTTCCTTCTTCTTTCTGGTTTGAAACACTTGTAACATGGAATGGTATTTATCCCATATTTCTCAATTTTCAGATTTCTAGAAAAAAACTGTAGGATTGTATTTCTAAAATAACAACCAAATATAAACACTCACTTAAACTCCTTAAAAGTAAACCAACAACACTGGGGATAAGATACAATATCTATTTTTAATAGTATTTTCCAATACCTATTGAAATGTTAAAGAAATATGGGCTTACTCCTGTAAAATGCCTATCTGGAAATAATCGAACCAGCGGCTGTCACTACCGCGCAACTTTTAAGAGGTAAGGCACCACACACCAGGAAGTCAGAGAGATGACTTTCTAAGAAAGCAATTAGAAGTTATCAGTGCAGGGGAATGATTAATACTAAGGGCAGGAAACGGGGCATGGGACTCCTTGGCCTGAGGAGCTGGAATGGAAGAAGAAAAACACACTGAAGAAAGCAAATGAAAGTTCTCATTTCCAGTCCAGCACTGCTTTTCCTCATGTGCACTTTTTTTTTTTTTCCTGTGCTGTGCTTTCCTTTTAAAAACAGTAAAGAAGTTTCCATACACAACATCCACAGAAACCATCTCCCTGTAAGAAACCTCAGGAAAACAATGTCAGTTTTCCAACTTCTTCTCTTCAGTAAGAGAGTAATGGCAACCTGGCAGAAAAAAGAGGCAGGCATGAAAGCCCGGGGAAGATTTTTTTCTTATTATCACACCATCGCATCTGAAATAATTCCAGGATTCAAGCCAAGGTCTTTGACACAAGTATTTGTAACGTTGAGCTGAAACACCAACCAAAATGCAGTCAAGCTCTGTTTGCTAAGTCAGAAATCCTCCTGCAGGGTTTCTAGATCTATCTGTCTTCAGAAGATGAAAGAAAAAGAGAAATCCAGAAGTTTTTCTGAACTGGTACAGCTTCAGGATTAAGGGCGATCTGCAGACAGGACATTTTGCAAGGCTTTTTATCCCTGACATGGCAGCATGTTCTATTTCTGTAGCCACGGGGGATTTTTAAGTTTGCTAAAACAACTGAACACATTCTTCAAAACAATACAGCGGGTCTTTCTTGTGAAAGCAAAGCTAACCAAATACAGCATCCTGTGCTAGCAAGCCACTCATGGCACTACTAGATTCTCTGCTTTTAGGCCAACAGGCGTATTATGGACTGTTTTCTCCATCTGTTCTCAGAGCAAATGCCAAGATGGTCAAGGTGTCAGAACATCCCACTGAAAAAATGGATCAAAGAAGTGACCTGAGCTGCTGTGCCAGGACTGGAGTCTTTGCAGAGACAAAACCTGTAGAAATAAAATGTGACAACAAATCCACACAACTTTTATAATTCAATAAAAGCAATCCTGGATGGATCTTGAGGCTCTGAGTCAGGATTTGCAACCCAAATGAATCAATGAAAGTTAAACACTGAAAAGAACTGATCCTCTTACAAGGCCAAGTTCAAAGCAGAAAATGTGTCCTTATCAGTGCTGTTAAGCAAACTTGAGTTCTTGAAATACATCCTTGGAGCTGGTGTTGGTCTGCTGCAGAGGAATCCCATTGCTGACGCTGTATTGAACACAGCACTGGGGACTGGGTCACAGGTGCTGTTTGGCACCTAAAGAGCCCCAAAAGCCTTATCCCAAAATACCAAAAAGGTGTGGTTAAGGAAACACATAATGTGATCAGAGAGTGCTGGTTATTCCTTTGAAAAGTATGGGGGTTTACTTAAAATCTCTCTTGAGAGCAGCATAATTTCATAGAGGCTGGAGAAAATGATGCTTAAATAAGAACAAGTACTTGGAGAATGAGAACCAGGAAAGACTGATGAGATAGACACCTACATGGTGTGCCTGTGTACCCTTGCTCTCTGTACTCATGTTGTAGAGGCTCCTTCTCAGCTTTGGGACATGCTGCCCTCTTCACCTGGTCTGGGGAACACCAGAGACTGAGCACAGAGGAAACTGCAGATAGAGCGTAGCTCAGCGCTGAGTGCTCCCACCTCTGAGAAATTAGGAACTGAACATGTCCTGGCTAAGTTTTGCCTTCCTGGGGAGCCCAGCGAGCCCAGATGAAGCCATCAGAACACAGCACATCTTCCTTGAAATCCAAGTGTCTAGTGCCCCTGCCTGCCAGAAATGCCCACCTTACCGACCACAATTTCATCGCCGTGGGAACAGGCATCTCAACAGAAAAGAGAGCAGAGGAGGACCTCGCTTTTGGCAAAAGCAGACACCGTCACTACACTCCCACTCCACAGAAGTTGGCAAGAACAGCTAATCCAAACTCGTAGGACCACCCGTCTCTCCCTCTCTCCCTTCCTTTCACTCCTCTTACCATAGCAGTTGGGGTCAGCCTCTGGCACCTCGTCAGAGGTAGCAAAATTCAATTTAACCACTGCTGCCGAAAGACCTGGATGAATTCTGGACTACTGTACCCAGGAAAAAGTTTAAACTGCTTGCAAAGCCTACATTATCAAGCCAAGCACTGACATTTTCAGTGAGTTTTCTTCTACAGCGCTAGTTAGAAAATGCCTGTGGATTCAAAGCTCCCATTTAAATGTAAAGCACCACATTTCCCTCACTGACCAGAATAGGCTATTATGATTTGTGTATTAAAGCCTTGTGTTTTCCACCTATCGAGTGCATAAACAACAGTTTAACCTTTATCCCAAGGCATGTACACCCTTCTACTCCTAGAAAAATGAATTCATGTTTAGCAGTCAAATCAGTATCAACCTGACCTTTAAACACATCAGTGTTTCTTGGAAAAATATTATGGCTGAGATGCCTACTGTGGTAAACAATATTAGCTGCTCCAACCCATTGTCGGGCCATGCTGTGCGGAGCCTTATCAAAATAAGGGGGTGGAAATCAGCGGGGACCGCAGATCTTCTGACAAACTCCACAGGATATGAAGAACAATGTAAATGTAACAGTGCTGGCAGATATATTTCTATATTACTGTTCCAGAGATAACAGTGAAGGTGAATCATTTCCCACCACCTACAGTACTGAATTATTTCAAATTCTGAAGGGACCGTATTTATTTCATTGGTAGGTAGCAATTTACTTAGCTGAAGATCATTATATTTATGTGTCTGCGAAATCCTCACAATAATTATATATTTGAGCTGTCTCAGAAGTGCTATATATATTCTCATTAGTCACGTACTTCCAAGGATATTATCATTTTTTTTTCCTTCAACAACCTTTGCAATCCGAGTGTGAAGTACTGCACTGCATATGAACCTCAATTCTTACAGTTTCCTTAAACTCCAGTTTAATCAAACAGCAGGGTGGCCCATATTCAAATGCAAATGCTAAGCGTGCTATGAAATATCTTCATTTCCTTAAATGACTGCACTGCAGAGCTTATTTAAAACAGACCACACTGTGCAACAAAACAGAGGAGGACATGGGAAAAAAAGACCTCTGTTTGATATTACTTTTGCAAAACTTTTCCAAAAAAGGTCATGAAAATGTTTAGAGCAGGGTAAGGAGATAAAGGCAAGGAGGTTTCTTTGGTTCCAATCCTATCTTTGCCAAGTTGCTAATTATCCCTCTCCAGGATGGAGAGAAGTCCATTGATTCTCTTCAACGCACTTCAGAAGTCTCATGTGAAAACTGTTTTCAAACCACAAAACACTGCGCGAGTTTAAATGTAAGTGGTCGTCCGTGTCGCTAGAGATTAATAAACCCAATGAGTATCATCCCTGTGAGGTGCAGTAGACACTGATGTCAAAACTTAGAGCCCTCAGACCCGGACGAGAAGATCGTGGTCTTCATCACCCCAGTGCTTGCTGCCTCTGCAACGTTGCTGCAAGATCACGAACTAATTCTTTTATTCTCTCCTTTTTTAAATGCAACAAGAAGAGGTGCCAGGCTGACAGTCCTGGAGACTGAAGGTCTTTGCCTGTGATTAATGTTAATGCTCCACCCTTCTGCAGAAAGTTCAAGCCAAAGAAACCCAAGAGCTTTAAAAAATATTAATCGCTCACATTACTACTCTCGCTCTGTCTGGTTTCTTATTTATTTGAATACCTTCCACAAGCAATAAGGAAATGGCCTCAGTTGTATTTTCTCCTACCATCCTTGCCAAAACCAGATAGAGTTTGTAGTTTGTTTCTCCTTGTTTGGCTGATGGATTTTTTTATTTCATTTTTGAAAATAACTGAGTACAAAAAAGATGTAATGTAGAACTTGTGCGCAAGGTACATCAGGTCGTAACAATTGCTCAATAGCCTTAGACCTGACATCAAGAGATGTTCTGGCTTGAAGCATCAGTTCCTCTTGAACATCGACCCATCGCTGCAGTAACATTTACTCTTCCCTTTGCCAAATACATGCCTTTGTGCAGGCATTTGCCATGGAAATTAAAACTCTGTCCTATGTTAGAAAGAAAAGTTTCAGATTGCTGATGAATCAGTTAAAAAAGCTTTAACACAAAGTTTCCATAAACCTGCCTTGCAGCAAATGAAAGTCAAGTAGCAATTGACTTTGAGGACCTCACTGCACCCCTCAATAATAAAAAAGGTAGATCATGGAGTCACAGAGTCATGGAACAGTTTTGGCTGGAAGAGGCCTTCAAGATTGAGTCCAGCCTTTTCCTAGCCCTATCAACACCACTAAACCATGTCCTTCAACGCAACATCTACACTTCTCTTCAACACCTCCAGGGATGTTGACCCAACTGCTTGCCTGGGGAGCCTGTTCCAGTGCCTGACAACCCCCTCAGCAAAGAAATTCTTCCTAATATCCAACCTGAACCTCCCCTGGCACAACTTCAGGCCATTTCCCCCCATCCTGTCACTCGCTACTGGGGAGAACAGACCAACCCCTGCCTCGCTACACCCTCCTGCCAGGGAGCTGCAGAGAGCGATGAGGTCTCCCCTCAGCCTCCTCTTCTCCAGGTTAAACAGCCCCAGACCCCTCAGCCGTTCCTTGTACCACACATGCTTCAAATCCTTTCCCAGCTTGACAGCCCAACTCCATGCCCTTTCCAGCACCTCAAAGTTCCTCTTATAGTGAGGGGTCCCAAACTGGGCGCAGCACTCGAGGTGTGGCCTCACCAGTGCCAAGTACAGGAGGACAATCACCTCCCTGCTCCCGCTGGCCACACCATTCCTGACTCAGGCCAGGATGCCGTTGGCCTTCTTGTCCCCCTGGTCCCACTGCTGGCTCCTGTTCAGCCACTGTCCACCAACACCCCCAGGTCCCTCTCTGCCCGGCAGCTCTCCAGCCGCTCCTCCCCAAGCCTGTAGCGCTGCTACAGGTTGTTGTGGTCCAAGTGCAGGACCCAACATTTGGCCTCATTGAAACTCATGTAACTGGTCTTGGCCCAGCGATCCAGCCTGTCCAGATCCCTCTGCAGAGCCTCCCTGACCTTCCATTCAGCTCGGTGTCATCTGCAAACTTACTAAGGGTGCATTCTGTCTCCTAAGTATATGAATATATATATGTGTATACACACACACACACAAACACATATGATCCTGTTGACTTTGCTGGGGCTGCTTCCATATGAAAGGACTGAAGCTACACACAGAATCTATGAGTGTTCTTCAGGTGAGCACCTTTTCCCACGAAAGGCACAGGAAATTTTTTCCTTTTTTTTTGTTTTCCTTAACACTCTGTGGTTGTGAAAACAAGCATTGAGCAAATGTAAAGAAGCGTGACTCGGCAAATAGACATACCCATTGCGAAACCCATCCACAGCCTAAAAGACTCTCACAGTTTGAAACTGAGCTTCCTAATCTATGATCGCCGTCGCATTTATTTTATTAGGATATAAAATAAACATCACACCTTTAAACTTTTCACACTGCTAATAAATCAGCTCAGAGGGGATGACTCTCACGAGAGGATCATGCCTGTGGTTAGCAGAGTCCCACAGATACACAAGAGATGCAATTACGCTAGAATAGCCAATTCCACAGCTCTGACACGGCTTATTATTTGACTAGCAAACAAGGAACTTTTTCAGCTTAATTGCAGCCTGGCTTTTCGCCCACTGATCTTTTTCATCCTTCTTTTCCTTTAACTTTGGCCTTCGCAGAATTTTGTTTTACTCTAATCCTCTGGTTGCTGATGTGCCCATTTCTTGGGTCTGTTTCGTACTTGCTATGGATATGCACAGCTTCACAACGAGGGAAGCAGTAGCTGCCGCTAAGATTTACCCCATCGTAGCTCACTTGTTAGAAATTTGTGATTCAGATTGCAAGGAATCTGCAGCATTAATTGGAGCCATGCACTGATAGAGGTCCTTAACTGTAGTGATGCAACATCCCTAAAACTTGTGAATTATTGACTCTCTTCTTGAAATGATTATTTTTGGACGCATCTTCAGATGATAACATTCCTCGTACCATAACGTACGCATGTTTGATAAGGGATTTATAACTACAGAGAGCAGCACTATCAGTGACAATTTGCACAATCTGCTGGCATGTGAGAAGAGCTGAGCTTTGAGCAGGGTTAGAAGCAGAACTCGTTCCTCCCAGGTCCACCGAAGCACCCTCGCTCCACAGAGCTACAGGTACCAGTCCCTGCCTCAGTCACCACCGAGGGCGCGAACCTGTCCCCAAGGAACATCAGTGTTGCCACCCGGCGATGTAGCCCTTCCATCACCCTACATGTTAGGAACAACTGATTTTCACTAATTAACAAACGGCCCTGGCATCGGGCCCAGGCACCTGGCTGGCTGTGCTCTGGTACCAGCTGGAAAGTGCACGGCAGAGCAACTGCTTTTGCAGGATTGGGCCTTTGAAGGTCAAGTAATTACCAGCTTTTCAGAAGCATCGACTGCCTTTAAAGTCAACAAAGTAAACAGAAACTATTAGGGGATTCATCCAACATTTGTCTTTTAACTTGTTATCCCCAATACGTGAACTCATTCTTATACTGTTTGCATTGCAATGCATAAAATATTAAAATTAAAAGGCTCGGGGAGTCTTGAGAGGAAGAAAAAAAAAAGAGTAGAACTGTTTTAGATTCAGAAACATTTCATCAATATGTAGTGTTTTTGCATAGTGGAATCTGAGACTCCTGATTATGCATGTTTATTGATTTTGGCTTTGTTTTGATTAATGATAAAACTATGATACAACTTGTGAGGTAGCAAGGCTTGAGGGAGCTTAACACAATATGAATTGTACTTTAAGAAATCCTATTTATGCAAATAAGAGGACATTCACATGCATTTGTTCAACCATGGTTGTAAAAAAGCTCTAAAAACATTTTCTTTTATACTCTGGATAATTTAGGAAGGCATGTTTAATACCAAAATGCTGCATAACAATTACTTTTTTCTTCATTATGAATGACTTCCATTATATCACCTTGGACAAAAGAACAAGCTTAAATTCCCAGTGCATCTAATTTATTATTACTGCTGAGGATACTCTTTTCTGTCAAAGTGCATACACTACTTCTGGAAGTGCATTGCAAAAATCCTACTGGGGGGAGTTACAGGGGACTGAGGAGAAGTAGGGAAAAACCAGCAAAACGTAGCTGGCTACAAAAGTTTTTGTATCTTTGTACAAGAGCAATGCTGGCACGTTAGCTTACGGTCATGCCACTCGGGAAAACAAGAGCGAGGTTTTCACTATATAAAGAAATTTCTGCAGATACTTGTTACCAGAGTGCAAAGAAAATGTGAAGACAGACTTTCCACGTGTGGTGTACTATGGACATCAGCAGATGTCACAGATTATATTCCTGTCTTACATACAAGCATTTAGACCATACACTGGGCTGAGATTATCCTGAATTTATCCAACAAGACACCTGCACATGTAGATAAATAAAATTACCCGATGGCCTGTGCTCTGACACATGAATTATTCTTACGGATCTCAGCAGGATCTTTGCCTGGATGACAGCTGCCATACTGGCCTCCGGTATCTACCTATAAACTCGAGATATAAGAGCAACCAAAAAATATGGCAGAGAGAGAAGGTGAGGAGATCTTCCTCCTCAAAGTGTAGTCCCAAAACTGTGTTTTGAGACAACCTGACAGTCCAAAGCTCTGTTGTAGAAGAAGGATATTGAACAAAAAGTGTTCACTTCTACAAGCAAGGGCTGACCCATCTTTTAACAGACCCTGTGAGAACTTACTTTCAGAACACAGCAGGGTTTGCCTTCCGTGGGCTCTTGGGGTCAGGGATAACAATACCACTCTCCCACATTATCCTCCCATGACCTAAGAATATTTGCTTCCACAGCAGTTTAAAGCTGCTTCATACTGCAGGAAACCTGGTTGAATCCCTTCTGCGGGGGCTACTGCATATTTGGAAGGACACTCGACCAGGCTCAGAAGGAAGAAGCGGGGTCAGCTGAACAGCAAGAAAGGGTCAGGCTGCCACACAGTCCTTTCTGCATCTGAAGGGCTAGATTTGTGTTAGAAATCGTGCCTCTTAAAGTCTTCCCTGCTTAACAAGCCCTCTTCTACTTCAGGGACTTCGTTATATGAGATAGATGAAACGCTCATCTTGCTCTTTCAGCTCAAGATGCCGAAAATTTCTCTCCACTTTCAGAAGAAATAGTATTGCCCACTCAGAAGCCTTCATCCTACAATCCTTACAGGCAAGCGGGACTCCAGGTTGCACGGCAGCCTCTGCTTAACAACTCAGCAGCGATCTCCTTTCTGTCATGCTTAGGGGTCGGGAACCACCGAGCCAAGCTGGGGAGATCACAACGATTTCCCCAGACAGTGTTTCTGAATGTGACCGTTTGTCGATGGGGACGTCGGCGCAAGCGAAGTGTGTAGGAACCCATCACCATAGCAGGGTCCCTCCCAAGCACTCTGCAAGAAGGGATCACCTAAACCATGGAAGTGCACAGGTGTCTTTCTTCCTTCACAAAACAAGTTTCATTCATTTTTCCACTCACTCCAAAAGACAAATATGGACTGAATGGAATTTCAAGTTTCATAAGGAATTATTTAACCCAGAGACTAAAGCTCTTTTATATTTAAGTCAGAATTTAACTTGGAGCATAAAGAAAAGTGAGGCATAAATTAGCACATATGGAGAACCTGATGCTAGAAAAAAGAAAAAGTTCAATTAAATCTAAGTAGTAAACTAAAGAACTCACTTTGTTAATTTGCTGGATATTGTCAGTGATTAAATAAGTAACTGTAGTCAGATTATAGGCTCTCAAAGGCAAAGCAAAATAATTGTGGACTGAAAAAATCTTTGAATTTCATATGTATCAAAAATTAACAACTGGAAAAAGATATTTCAATCCACAGAAGCCGTGAGACTTGCACATTTTCAGTTGTGTCCAAAGTTGCTGCATTTCTCTGACATGACTGAGAGCTCACTGACATCAGTATAAATCCAGTAATTCAACTTCCTACAGCAGACCTCACACTAATGTAACACCTTTATATCAAAATAAAGCCGTTCAACACATCTGCCCTCCTATGGTACCTAACTGCATTGCATGCTACAAAATGTTTTTAAGATTCAATGTTAATTCTATTCCAAACGATACCAAGCTTAATTTAGAATGAAAAATAACAGCACACATGCACAGAAAACCTTCACAGTAAAGCTTAAAAACTGACAACATAAAGTTTAACACCAGTACCAAAAACAGGACCAGGCATTTTTAATAGAAAATATTCTGATTCTATATCAACAGTCTTCCCCCCCACCAGTCCTTTTCTTTTTTTTTTTTTTTGTTTAAGTCTTTAAACCTAGTACTTAACTCCATCCATGAAATATTACGCAATATGTTGATCATGCTGTTTTTTAATTTCAACTCAACTGAAGACGCATTGTTAAAAAGAATCACTAGATCCCAGGGGAATCAGGAAATTAAACTTTATTTATTGGGTTTTGACTTTCCCATAAGTAGATACAGCCATATACCATCTGATTACCATCTGAGGGGAGGCACAGCTTGAAAAAGAGCACTGCCAATGTGCCACTGGGCCATTGATTAATTAAGCAATAAGACGAGAAGGTCTGTCGCTTAGGGTCATTAATGCATGCCTAAAATGCCATTTGAGCCATGAATGTCTGGTTAGTATTATAGAGCCTGATCCCACAAGAATTTACATCTGAGCACAGTACATTTGTTGGTCTGTTTGCATAGCAGGCGCTGGCATTTGGAGGTATTAGAGTCTACTGGACAATCTAAACACGGTTATTTATTTTGGGGGGTGGAGGGGATGGGAGAGGGAGAGAGGATGTTTCACTCAAAATTTTTACAAAACACTTCTGTTTCAGAAGTTGCACGTGAGCTACAAAATTTGTCTCTCGTTCCATAGGATATTGAAAGGGATCGCAAAAACGTATACAGGGCCATTAGTTTCTTAAAATAATACACTGACAGGCAGCTAGATATCTCTGAAACTCTAAATACCTCATAGCAATTCTATGCAAAGGGAAGGAAATGCTGGTTACAGCAAAAGTTGAGAGTCAGGACTCCTCTCTCTACCTTAGATCATGGCTTCGCTGCTGGCTGAGCAATCGCCTCAGCGTGGCAGCTGCCGCAATCTGCAGAATGAGTCCTACTCTTGAAATTCTTCCTCAAATTCTTCCTGGGGCTACTGTAAGGACTGACAGTAAGGACAGGGAACTGCTGGAGAGAGTCCAGCACCGGGCAACTAAGATGATGAAGGGATTGGAGCATCTCCCTTACGAGAAAAGGCTGAGGGAGCTGGGGCTCTTTAGTCTGGAGAAGAGGAGGTTGAGGGGTGACCTTATTAGTTTTTATAAATATATAAAGGGGGAGTGTCACGAGGATGGAGCCAGGCTCTTCTCTGATAGGACAAGGGGTAATGGAATCAAGCTGGAACACAAGAGGTTCCACTTAAATTTGAGAAGAAACTTCTTTTCAGTGAGGGTGACAGAGCCCTGGCACAGGTTGCCCTGGGAGGGTGTGGAGTCTCCTTCTCTGGAGACATTCAAAACCCTCCTGGACGTGTTCCTGTGTAACATCATCTGGTGTTCCTGCTCTGGCAGGGGGATTGGACTTGATGATCTTTTGAGGTCCCTTCCAATCCCTAGCATACTGTGATACTGTGATTCATTGCTCTTAGGGTAGCACTTTATGTTCATCGCCACTTCTAGACATCCCATAGCAAGGGGAAAAAATGGTATTCCTAAGATTCTGCTGATTTTTCTGAACCAGTTGATGTAGTCTGGAGAAGCGACCACTCTATACTCCTTCTGCCAGAGCTGCTACATTTTGTATGAAATAGTTAAACACTGGGCTTGAAAGAAAGCACAGGTTTTTCTCTAGTTCTCTAGCGGCCTGGGCACTCATCCGTGAGCAGGCAGACCTGAGTTCCAGTCTTTGCTTCAGTTAATGTTTACTTCAAATGTAAAAGCCCCACAAGTACCCCAAACAAGGCAATCCTCTCTCTCTGGTGGGCGCCCTAACTCCCAGGCTAGATCGTCATGCTCACTCATGTATTCACGTGAACTTTCTCTTGCTGATTTAATGAATATCTAAATAATCAAGGCACATGAGACAGCTTCAGGAAGAGGAAAGTAAAGAAAACCGGCACCACTGCTTAATAGTCATAACCCTCTCTGTGAAACAATGCAAAACCAGGAGAAGGAATTGAATCTATTTCAAAGGGGTGTTGGAGCAACTAAGCTCTTACACAGACGTGATGAAAGCTGCTCTCCATGTATCCCCTGAAGAACTCAACACGTTTGAACATTCCCCTGATTTAAAGCACAGTGGTGACATAAGAGTAATTGATTTGTGGATCTGTTCCCCGATATAGGTTTGAACTTGGAGCTATCAAGACTAAGGCATTTTAGACTTGTTCAGAAGTAGCATTTTAAGAACCTGTAGAAGACTTCCGGGACTTGAGTGTCTCTACATGTCACCAGATTAACAGAAGTTCAAATATCTCTATTCTCTCTAAACTCTACATAGTTTCCACTTTTGCTACAAACAGAATGAGCTGCACAGCCTCAGAAATAAAGAGAAAACATGAGATCACCCAGTGTTTGTTTGTTCTATTTTTTTAAACGCAAACTTGTTCTTTTTTTTTGAAACTCAAACATGATTTCAACCCATTGGCTTCAGGGGAGGTTCAGGTTTTGAGAATGACTTCCCATGAGCTGGTTGAGAGATGCTATTATTCAGTCAGTACTTTACGGCAAGCCTGGGATACTGTGACCAACTTTGAGTTGCAGAGAAATAGGGCAGAATTCAGCAAAAAATTAGACAGTCAGAGGTACATGACTTGTGAGGAGAGACTGTGGAAAACAGGTTGGTTTGGTCTGGTCAAGATGAGGCTAAAACCAGTCTGAAGGTACTTGGGAAACAGTTACAAAAGTGACACGGCCACACTTTTTGGTAGTACCTGCTTAGATGCACTGAGAGGCGGCCATCACAGACAGCAGACTGGGAGGTTTGGGATGGAGAAAACAGTGTTCTCTAGCACCGCACTGCAGTGCTGGCACAGGTCAGCTGGAGGGGTTGTGCAAGCTCCTCTTTGGAGGTTTTCTAGACTCAGATCAACAAAGCCATAGCTGAGCTGATCCTGTGCTGACAAGGGCCTGGCTTTCACACAAACCTGGACTAGCCATGCCCCAGAGGTGCCCTCTGAGCAACACTTCTTTGATTCTATTTGACTGAAACTTAACCTATTTCAAACTACATTTCTTTCTGTACACCACATTGAAGAAATGATAATTTGAGATATTTCACTTTCAGATGAACCTACTGAAATAAACCAAACCATGATCAGACAAGAGAGCAAGCTGATAATGTGCTTTTCATAAATGCTACACAGCTGCCTGCCTGAATCATAAATTGGGTGCTTTAATGCTTCACTCACACCCACTACAGCCATACATCCAAATTAAGGTCAGTTAGGATTACTTCCCTGTTGAATAGACTTCCCTTTAATTAGATATTCCAGAGATAATGTTTTAACAGCTCATTACTTTACTACTTTCTTGGGGAAGGGGGCATTAAACACGAAATTTGGGATGAGGCAGCTCTATATAGTCTTTTCCCATTCCAGAGTGGAATGGGTCTCTCTACTTGCCATCTACTACTCATTAGATAATGTAGCAGTATCAGGGGGAGGTTAAGGAGTAATTTTTTTTAAAAAAAGGACTGTGATTTAAAGATAGAAATGCCTAATCTACAGTTGCCACTTAATTTCAGAAAATTTATTTCTTATCAACCTGCATGGCCATTGCATCAATATAAACATTTCTATTACATACAGGCCTACACTTTCAGTTCAAGATTAGCACCATCACAGTTATACCAGTATTTTGTTCAGCTGGGAGAAAGTTAAACTCGCATGAGAACATTTAGAGAAGCTTAATATTATCCATACTTGAACTGTATCACCGTAAATAAATCTGCACCAGTTTTGGGTTCAGACAGATGCTGATAGTGTGTAGCCCGGGGAAAGAGAAGGGCTCCTCTTCAGTGCAACATTTATGGCAAGTTGCTTCACTCAGACTAACCTTGAGAGTACACGCTAAGAAACAACATTTCAGCTACATGGAGTGATTTGATTGTGAACACAGAGTGATTAGATTAGCAGCAGATGACTTGGAAGTCAAGCTGCTGCATACCCATTGAATTACTAGCTCCAGGAGCAGCAGCAGCCCCCCTTCCACCCAACCCTCCCCACCGAGCAGGCAGCTCAGGCTTTAAGCATCTCTTTAAGCTTCTTTAGACACCCAGTAAACAAAACGCAAAATTTAAATCTTACCTCTTATTGTACCAAAACCAATCTGCTGTCATACAATATCAATAGTTTGCCTGTCAGGATCAAGATGACGATTAAAAGCATTTCATAGGTCACAACATTTCATAAGTGAAACGGCTGTACAAGCTGATGTTCAGCTTAACAGGACATCAGATGGTCCAAGAAACTCTTTTTTCAGACTTAGTTATCAGCAACCAGGGCAGAAAAAACCCAACCAAACAAATACACTTTAAACCAGTGGGCATAGCCAGGCAGAGACAAGCATTAGGCCATGTTCCAACGCAGTTGAACCGATGCAACCCAGGCAGCAGCTTGTTTTCAACCAAGGCAGGGAAAGTGAAGTGTCTAAAAAGTTAAGTTGCTACTCCTGAGCTCAGCCAGATTAATCACCAACCTGAGCTGGTCGCGGGGTTCAGTTGATGAGTAGCAACTCATTAAACTGAAGGAACTTGCAGCCATCTGGCCAGCCCCTCGGCTGAATTTTTTTAATCAATTTTGCTCAAGTTCTGTGAATAAACACTCTTAAATTAACACGAGAGACTTCTTAAGAAAGCTGTATAGACAGTCTCTAAATTGACATGGGCTCAAAGAGAAAAAACAGAGGGCAACGAGAGCTGCTCATCCAAAAGGATTATTGTACAACACCTGTTGTTTCTGTACAGAGGTTCTGGCTGTGTTCAAAATGTTAGTAACACTGTTCAAGGACAATTTACAAAAAACTTGCTTGATTTTCTAGTGGGGTTTTTTAAGGGGGGGGGGTGGTGGTGGTTTTTTTCCCAAATAAAACACGGTACAAAAAAGTCCACCTTTATCAGCACCACCTAGAGCATAACCTCTGCTTCTCCAGAGCAGTATTTGACCCTTAGTACCCTCATTCTGCTGAGCCTACCCACACCCATCTGATCCTAATTAACTACCAGCACTTTCCAGCCCTGACTAGGAAACCTTTATGGGCATTATCAGCCCCCCTCTTCCATCCCTCAAGAAGCAAAATCCCCCAATATTGGAAAAATATTTTGACTTAATAAGGCCTTCTTCTCAGAGACGTTGTTATCACAAGATAAAACAAAATTGATGGTTTCTGTCCAAAGTACACAATGTTATGACTTTCTGGAATTTATCTGGGGTGTTTATCATTAATTTTGAAATTCAGTGCATTGTACCTCATATTATTTTTACACAAGAAACACAACCAGAGCATGTGATATGTGGGAATCACCTGTTCTGTTCAGCCCAGCATAGTGTATTTCAGTTTGTATAGAGGCTGCACGATCTCTCCAGTTTATCCTCTGGAATCTTTATCACAACATAGCTGAGAACATGTATTAATCCAGTTACTTAAAAAAAATACAAATCTATGTTTGAGAGCAAAATGTGAAGAAAAGAAAAAGGGGGGAGAAAAGAGGGCTGAAATCTTTCTATTGGTGTTTTAAAGCATAACAAACTACAGCAATTCATTTCATCCCATCCAGTTGTAATGCTAAACCACAGATAAACATTACCAATGTAGTAAGAATGTGTTTCTTCCTTCTGAAGGAGGTCCAAGATTGCCCTCTGGAGTATGCCAAACAGCATGGGGTACTTCATTTACCGTGTGATTGGCACACGCTTCAGTTTTGAATCAGTTTGGAGATGAGATTGTTGGCTAAAGCTCTGGAAATTCTGACTCTGGAGTTGTCAGGCAGGCTGTCTTTACTTTGAGAAAAAATAATTCTTCTTAAACACTATGTTACTTGGCTTTTTATCTGTTTTTACATTGTTCGTTAGTGTTTTGCATTTCAACATATTATGCAGCGCCCCAAGAACTTTAGTAGGGGGAACTTCATAAAATAAAAAAGTTTACTATTTCAGCATGTGTTAATAAAGTTGCTACGTTTGGGGAAATATTCTAATACAATCTATTTCAATGGCACGCAGAAAGGTCAGCCATTGCATGCTAATAAAAAAGATATATCTGGTCACTGAAAGCCAGAAATCATTTCTTAACATCATTTTCAAGGCATCTCTCACAAAGCAGGGAATTCCAAGGGTTGAGGGTTTCTTTTTCCACTTGTCTTGTAAACAAAGGAATTTATCTCATAAACTGATGCTTGTATTTTTCTAGTCCACATTATTTTGCAGAGCAACAAGCTTATTTCTAGAATATTTTAAGACACACACTTTGGTTTATTATTTAATTGATATTAATGGAAATGAACCAGAAGAGGGAAACACACTATTTGGAGGCCTGACTCTAATGCTTCCCATATCCTAAAGCCCGTAAGTGTTCTGGGAGCAGAGTGCTTGGAGAATTGGTTCTGAATTCACTTCCTCAGGGACACGCAACTACAAAATAAAGAGTTCTTTTCAGATCCAGTCTGCCTCAAACTCAAACCTTCTTGTAGCCTTCCACTTCCAGCTTTAGCTTTTTTCCCCCTCACTGCCATGACCGACGCATACATACGTGTGCTCACATTTTGTGAGGGCACACGCAGGCAGGCAAACGTTGTTTACAACATCCTTACTTCAACACCCTTTATTTATACAACTGCTGTGTTATCACCAAACATACCTTGCACAGCAATCTAATGCACAGCTTGTTTTTTATCCAGTTTCTCTCACAGCTTTAGCAACCCACCTTCACAGCCACAAAAGGTTTCTGAAAAGTTTCTCTCTTACCTGAACACGCAGTTTTGGCTCCCTGTCGTGGCAAACCCTGAAGGATCCAGCTCCATTATATACTTCTGTCAACACAGATGTTGTCAGCTGCCTGAGGTACAGCCAGACCACTGATTCTGAAGTTGAAAGAGCTTTTGTATCCAGATGAGGGTCAACCAGTATCAAATAACACAAGTACAATCACTACCTCTGTTCTCCTAGTAGAGGTATTTCTAAAAATATGTACAATCATGCTTTTCCTTATAATGCTCCTCTTCATTAAAATTTTTATAGTAATGTATGTCCTCCGAGTAACAGGACTGTTGATTTCAATGAACCCTCCAGTGGTACCACAGCATTCACTTTACACAAATGTTTATTTCATCTTCCATTTGAGTAACAAGGAGTTCAGATCTTGAGAGAAGGCTCCGACTACGGTAAATCAGCACCACAAAGGTGGTTTTGTAATTAAAATGACTTGCTAGGCTGCTATTTTTTTTTCATTCTCAGGAAAGGGTCGCCAGTGCAACATTCTTCCGTGTGGTGTTTTGGATACCGCCTGCAAAACGGGCTCTCGGTGTTTTGATGTGTCACAAATGACGTCTGATAAATGGTTGAACCATCCTTGCTGCTAGGAACTGATTCGGGAGCCCACAGGAAGTAGTTCTGTGGGTTCTGTTGCAATCTCTCTGGCTTCACCTTCCGCCGGCCCATACCCTAAGAAAAAATATTGAAGAAAAAATTCATGTAAACATATGACTTAGAATCACAGTTTCACAGATTAATCTTGCAACAGTCACTACCCCACCGGGAAGTTAACGAAGCTGTTACCACAGCGATTCCGAGAAGTCATGGTTGATCTTTAGCAAGTTAAAAATAATATCGTCAGACTTGCCTGTATGAACATCTCTGGCTGCATATATAATGGGAAATCTGCTGACCTGATACCTCATAGTACTAATAAACCACTGAAACTTTGCATTTCTGTAGCACACTATATACTCAAGGTTATTTAGCTATAGTCAGCTAAATTAACCTTCAGAGTAACCCAAAGAAATAGGTTAATAATTTTATGTTCGGACAGCAGTAAAGAAACTGAGACAGGCTATGAAATCTGAATCTTCAAAGCTATCCCTTGTCCAAACACAGAGAGACAAAGCCTGATTTTCACACTCCATAGCTCGCAGGAAATTTATTTAGAATTACGGTTGATCACTATCTCTAAAATTATGAGATGCTGTGCAAAATGCATCAAAATAGAGGTTACCCAGTGAATATGGATGACAAAAAAATCCAGGTCCAAGAGAGCCCAAAGTCAGAGAAACTTTCAATATCACAATTCTCTGCTTCTTCCTCCACTAATTATCTTGTGAATGACACTATTTCTTTTGGTGCATAGAAAGATGTCAGCTATCTAAGAAAAGTGTGAAAATAGGAAACTGTGGTACATAGAGAAAAGCCCAGAACAATTTCAATTCTATTCAAAGCTGTGACTTCCGCATCACACATTTAAAGAGGTATATCATAATGAGATATGGATTGGAAAATCGTCCATCGTGGAAATATAGTGAGGGTGTCCTATGGATTCTGGTTAATCTTATGATAAAGAGGAGTCTGAACTGAATACGCAGCAGCGTGAACTACGAGTGGAGAAAAGACACTGTGCACTTTGTATCTGGCAGATTGGGAGATACGAAGGTGCTTGTTTTTTTCTCAGTGCTGGGCACTTACCAAATCAAAATATTCTCCTACATTCTCTAGAGAGTGTCTGTTGTCATGAGAAGAAAATGGGAAACTGTTGTTCCT
This sequence comes from Trogon surrucura, assembly GCA_020746105.1. NCBI lineage: Eukaryota > Metazoa > Chordata > Aves > Trogoniformes > Trogonidae > Trogon > Trogon surrucura. The sequence continues at coordinate 3,441,341 of CM036621.1, read as the reverse complement.
TGTTTTCTGGAAAGAAAAAAAAAAAGAAATTACAGCAAAAAAAAAAAAGAACTTTCACATATCTTGTTTGGAGTCTATTACTCTTAATTCTTACATTCTGACAGGTGCTGGAATGAGAGCTGCCTATGTCTCAACACAAAAATCACATTCACGTGTTAAACATTCGATTGCACATCATTTTGTAGGTGTAACGTGGACCGTCTGTATTTTATTTCAGTTTAGCGTGGCGGGTTTTTTTACAAAATCATCAGGAGGATTCACATTCCCTTGACTTGCTCAATATGTACGTGATTACTATAAAAGTGTGAATTATCAAATAAGAAATGATACGTTCTGTTTGCAAGCAGCCAAATGCTAGGTGTATGTCAGGATTGCCTTGTTTGATTCAGTATTAAGCCTAAAGCTAATTAAAATGAACTACAGAAGGGACCTCAAAAGTAAATTAATCTGTGATTTATGTACTGAATGTCACGTACTCTGTTTGTTGCAGGGAAAGTGGAGGAGGTATTAATTGCATAACTAATTTATAATCTCATTCTTTTACATAATGTTCATCCAGTCTCTAAAATGAACGTAAGATTTTAGAAGAAAAAAGGACAACTGCAAAAGAACTATTTTGAAAGTAAGCTAACATACGTAATTCATTTAAAGTTTGTTTATCAAACGTCATTGAAATACTATTAGTGTAGCTCAAAACTGAAATACTGAAAACTCTTTTGGACTACTAGAATGTCTCTTTTCTTCCCCAAGCATTATTTTCCCGCCACACGTTGGGAACTTTATAGTTTTTTCTGTAAATGCTCTAGCCATGTTTACCTTTAACATTGTGGAATACATTTTTCATTTTCCAACTATGATATTCAGCTCCAAACGGAGGAGCAAGTTTTAATGTAACACAATTTAAAAAACATGTTTCAACAGTAAAGGGAATCCAAATCAGTTCCAAAGACAAATGTAACTGGAGGCCTGATCCAGCAAGAGGAATCAGCAAATAAATACAAAATTTGCCTGCATGACGTTAGCTGCCTGTTCACATTTTGGTTTTTTTGGTATACTACACAGATTCTCTACCTTTTTTAGCTATAGGTCACATAGATTCAACCAGACTGTAGTTCAATGGGTAAGTAAATTCCATGGATACATTCGTATATATATGTTTAAAAATAAGCACCTTCTAAATCAGTAAAATATAAGACTTACAACAATATCTTGCTGCAATCACACAACAATCTTAACATTTTAGGAATAGTGTTTATTACTAGTGACTACACACTGTAGGAAAATTGAAAACCAAGATGGTAAATATTGAATACCATCTCTTGGAAGGATTCTGCATATTAACCAATGGTTAAGAAAATCTGTTACAGAATAATTATCAGACTATGATGAAGTAAGAAATAAGAGGTAATATAAACAGTACTATATTTCTCAGAAAAATAATTAACCTCACAGCCAGCGAGTTCCCTATTACAAATTGATGAGAGACATCCAGTTTCACATGCAATGAGCTTCCAAAGCTCTATCACCACTTTTAAAAAATGTCACGTAAACAAACTTCCTCAGATTGTTCCTGTGACCTCACATTTTAGCCTTTAAATGCATCTTCATACTCTTACCGCTGATCTCATCTTAATTCTTGATTTATGACGGATATGAATTCCACTAACTCTTTTTAACAGTGAAGGGCTGGTAAATGCAAGACATAAAATAGCAGATGAACGGCCATATCAGTGTTGAGAAAAGATCCATCTAGCCTAGCTCTCCTTTTCAGACAGTGGCTAAGGCCTGCTGTGTCACGGAAAGGTAAACATAATATCAACATAATGTACACTCATGCTACAGTGCAATCTTTTCCTTTCACTAGCCCTGAGCTTCCCTTTTAAATATTCCTTCCTAACCCATTTCTGCTCCTGTAGCAAAATCTGTGAAATAAACTCAATGTAATTGCTATGCCTATAGAAAATGAAAATAGAAAATGTTCTGTGCGCAAAGTGGGTGGATAAAGGAAAGCTCAGTGTCAACATAAAATAAGGACATTAAAATGTACTTATGAAATGGTAACATTTTGAATACTGGTGATTTTAAAATACTGTCTTTTGTTTGCTTCCAAAATTGCCCCAAATCTCCTCATTTTTCAGCAAGCCTCAAAAATGTTTCAAATGGGAAGCTTCTAACTTTTTCACGACCAAAAAAACCAATTCTTTGCCTCAACACACAGAATGTCTGACATCCAATTCAAAACAGAACATCAAGTTTTAATTAAACATTCTCACAGGGCTTTACACACAGGTTTTGGACTGAGATTGATCATAATACATGCTGGCACACAAACGTGTCTCAAACAGCTTTAGCAGCTAATAGAAGGGAAAAGTAACTGATGGTGGAAATCAGCAACAGCTATAGCAGGACTTCGACTATCCAAAATTATAATTGAGTAACAGCAAAGTGTTTCTCCCTTAGCACAGCTCACAATCACTTTATTCCCCGAGGCACAAAGTCTGCCAGTCTGCTAGGACTGCTTTGCTAACGGCCGTAAGTGCTGTTCTTACTTATAACAAGTGATATCGTGCAGAAAGAAGCTTTGTGAATCGACTGTACTGCCACAGTAACTCACCAGTTCCCGAAATTTGTACGCCAGAGGCAATTTATCCTCAGTACACTGAGCCGCTTCTGCCTTGTGGACCTGTTCGAGTGCAGATCTGGTAGTTGACTGAGGTAGACTCTTGCATACTCCAATGTGAGCAAACTAGAAAATAAGGAAAATTAAGATCTATGAGGAAAAGAAAAAGCTGACAACAACAAAAAAAAACCTAAATAGACTGGAAACATGGACAAAATCCTATTTTCCCATTTATATTTTTATTATTTGGATTGCAGCAGCACCTAGTGGCCTCTGGAAAAATGAGGAGCTGTGCACACACACCACAACCCCTAGCAAAACGACCTCGTGACTTAGATCAGTAAAACACAAGGATCTTATTTCTCCAGGAACTTTCAAAAAATTGTTTACACAGTGAAGATCCATCTGTCGAAACCACTTAGGTCATAATGTCTTTTTCTTTTTTCCCCCCACTGAGCACTTCTCCTGAGGGCGAGAACTGAGGCAAAGAAAATGAGGTCTAAATATAAAATAACAGACTTCCAGCGTTGTTGGAAAACTGGGAGAAAAATCCCGCCAGCATTTGCTTTAGTACAATTCCTCTGAATATCCAGGGCACTTTTCCCTGACACACATCAGAGACGGGAAACCTTGATTTTGGCTAGAGGACAAAGTCCCCTTCAGAACAGTGCCTTTTTCAGGCATTTAAGTATTACAAAGCCTGGCATGGGACACGGGGGTCCCACCCGACCCTCACCCAGGCACACGGGCGCTGCTCGCTGGGTTGGGATGGCCTCCTCTTGGGCATGGCTCCGTGCTGTGTGCACTGTGTGCGGGCTCCCCAGTCGCCACGGTGGCCACTTGTTCCGCTCACAGAGCAGGAATGGAACCCCCTGCTCTGACTTCAGCCCCTCGCTGGCTGCATCACTGCGTGATTCTGGTCTTTCAGAAAGATCCAGACAAGCAAAGGCAACGCGGCTCTTACCCGCTTACTGCAGAAGGGGGGGGAAAGTTGGTTAAGTGCTGTCTCAAAATGGGAGAAAAATGGATTTTTTTACGAGTTTGAGCATGAACTTGTAAGCATCCATGAAATCTACCTGTCAGCACACGCCACCCAGGCAGGGGTTCAGGGAAACACGTCACGGACCATGTCCCTTGTCACGGACCATGTCCCTCGAGGAAGGTGGGGGTAGCACAGTACTGCAGCTTGGATGCCATCTGCTGCTTGCCTGCAGGCCATAAAAGTCCCCAGTCCTCTCTTTTGTATCACACAGTCCCTGAAAGGGACTTAGCAGACTTTTTTTTTTTGTTATGCGTATCATTTTGTAACACGTCTTTATGGATGGGGAATGTAAGGCTTACTTAACAGAAAGAAAAAATGGGGTCTCCAAGCCCTTGCTCACCGTGTAGATGAGGGAGAATTTCTCGTAAAACCAAGCACAAACCAAGACTTGCCTCCTAGGCCTTGACAGGCTGTAAATAATGTGACACTCATATGCTAAGTGGCCTGTTCTCCAAGGCTAACTTACGTGGGACTGGGTTAGCAGAGCTGGCAAACAGGACGAGTAAAAACATGGCACTTCTCTGAGTTAAGTATGAATGATTCAGGCTTAGCCATTCACAAAGCGCAATTACATAATTCCTGGGGGAAAAATCTCGTTTTCCATCTTACTATCATAGGTGATGATATCTGGGAGTGCTTGCTGCCATCACAGAGTTTTTCCAAGGCTTTCTTCTAAATGGCCTACTTTGTTGCACTTAACGACCCCTTGAACTTTTGATAATACAGATAAGAGCGATTATTTGGAACTTGTTATTAATTGTGCCATGCTGCAAGCTACTTTTAAGTGCAGGAGTAGGCAAATTACTTTTATGGTCATTTACAGAGGTAAACGTAAACCTCACTTCTGAGGATTAAAGCGCTCCAGATAACGCAATTTTGGTTAAGGGAAAAAACAACCAACCAGCAATTATAAACGAGCAGGAAGAGCTGCACGTTCTGAAACACTTTCATGATTATATTGTTGCCTCAGCCTTGACTGTAATGCCCTGCACCAGTGTCTGAATGTGCCAGGATCAGATCAGATCAGATCAGCAGACTGGAGATAACCCATGCTATTTTTAAGACTAAGCCAGAGATAGAAACAACTAGACACGGATAAAGAACAGGACAGTCAGAGGAACTTGTAATTGGTTTTCATTCCGTTCTATTCATTGTCAGCCTTAGTAACTTGAGGTCCATTATTGCAAACTCAAGCAGCCTTTTGGCTTTTAGAGTATTGCTCCACTAAATTTATTATTTTTTTCTCTGAAGGGCTGCAACAGATTTATATTTACCACAGTTTTCCAGTGAGATCTGGGTAAAGCTGACAAAGTTTTAAGGATGAAACTTAAAAGGTCACTGTCATTGTAAAAGGATTATAAATGAATGCAAGCAATAATTAAACTAAGGATGAGTGCCAGTCTGCAATGACAGCAGACACAGGTCCAATATAATAGAAGTTTGACTAAAATCACTTTAAAACATTATCTTAAATGATTAAATTCCTTAAATAGATTCTATATGTGCACTTTCATACCAAAGTGTATTGTTGTACTTCCAACGCTGCTGCTACTGCTGGAAGACTTATGCCTTGTGTTAGTAAAAATAGGCAAAATTAGAGTATTTTAGCTTGGTTCACAAAGGAAACAAGGCTTATGCAACCACACTTTCTGTCTCTGAAACCCTGCGATAATTTTCAAATCTTCAGGCCAGAATTTCAAAGATGGCTGGGATCACCGGAGCTCCATCAGGATCAGCACAGAAAAGTATCCCGGTAAAGAAAGAAAGGCACTGGCCTGGTTGCTATTCAGATCACAGAATCACAGAATCACAGAATGTTGGGGGTTGGAAGGGACCTCAAAGATCATCAAGTCCAGCCCCCTGCCAGAGCAGGATCACCCAGAGCAGGTCACACAGGAACGTGTCCAGGCGGGTTTTGAATGTCTCCAGAGCAGGAGACTCCACACCCTCCCTGGGCAGCCTGGGCCAGGGCTCCGGCACCCTCACAGGGAAAAAGTTTTTTCATAAGAGGATGTTTTTGCACAAGAGGATGATGGGCAGCTAGCACATCCGCGGCACAGAGAATAAAGAGATCACCTAAGGGGAAAATAACAAACATTAAAAACCCTTTGGGCGCTGGTCAAGGCACCATTTGCTCCTTTATGTCACCACGGCCAAGCCTTCCCCAAACCCGGTGCCCAAGCAGAGGCCGGCACGCTCCTGCTCCTGAACCCCCAGGCCTTGAGGTGCCCCCCATCAAGTTTTCGACTGTTTCACACAGGTCACAGTTACCCAGAGCCTCTGTAAAGGCCACCAGCAGTCCCTGCTCCCTTACCTGGGCTACCTAACACGGCCGGTACCGCTCCTGCCCGCCACAGGGTCGGCAGCACCCACGCTTCGGGGAGCACCGGCCCCAAGCAGACACCAGAATCGCACCCTAAAAGCTGCGGCACCCCACGGACCGGCCTGACCGCACCAGGTGGGGCGAGCTGGAAACCGCCCAGGAAAGTCAAACCGGCGCCTTGAACTCGGTGAGGAAAACCCCTCACGGCACGCGCCGCCAGCCCCCGCCGCTCCCGCCTCCCCCTCGCGCCTCGCCTCGCCTCGCCTCGCCTCGCCCCGCCCGCGCGCCTCGCCTCGCCCCGCCCGCGCGCCTCGCCCCCCCCCGCCCGCGAGCCTCCCGCCCCCGCGGTCTCCTATTGGCCAAGAACGCGCCTGTCCCCGCCCCCAGCCCCCCACGGGGCTTCTCAGGGAAATCTCGCGAGAGGTGGATGTTCCCAGTGCGGCGCTCCCCCGCCCTCCTCCGCGGGCCGTGGGGGCTGAGCGGGACCCGCCGGCGCGGCCGGCAGCGGCGCCATGGAGGAGCTCTGCGGGGCCGGGGCCGCCGCCCCTCTGAGGAGAGAGGCGGAGGAGCCCAAACAGGTAACGGCGAGGCGGGGAAGGGGGCTGACGCGACTGCGCCGCCCTTCCAGCCGCGGCGGGAGCGAGTGTCCCGTGGCTGAGGGGACACCGGAGCCTCCCGCGGAGCTGCCCGCACCCCGCGTCCCGCCCCGGCGGGGCCGGTTGGGCCGTGAGCGCGGCCCCCACAGGGGTGTTTTCGGTCGCCTCGGAGGCGTGAGCCCTCCTTGCCGTCGGGCGGGTGAGGGAATGCCGCTGTCGGGGCCGGGGCAGGGCAGGGAACGTGCTAATTGTGGTGAGGCTCTAATTGCGGAGCGGTGTTTCTTGTTGTGCTGCGTTTTATTTACATAAGTAGTGTCCTGTGGATCTGTTTTTTCCTGTAACGTGTGTCGCCTCACAGCTGGAGCACAGCCTCACGCTTGAGAAAAACACGGCCATGAGGCTTCCTCCTTGGGGCAGTGGCGATAATTAAAGAGCTCCTACTTAGGGAACACTTACGTTAACAAAGTTTTCCGGCATTTGCTGGAATTATGTTTTGAGTAATTCCCCCTTCCGTAGGGAGCTGACCTTAATAGCGCTTTAGCCCATAAAACTCATAAAGAACAAACAACGCGTGACGCAGGCGTTGGGGTTTGGGGAGAGCTCCAATAATCTGAACGCTCGCGGGAGAAAATCATGAGTGGATGTGGGGCTGGGTTTTGGTCACTTACTCTTAAAATATAACATAGAATCCTGGAATTGGTTGGGTTAGACCTAAAGGTTATCTCATCCTCTGTCACAAGCAGGGACACCTGCGCTAGACCAACCTGGCCTTGAACACCTCCAGGGAGAAACGTATCGTAGAGCAAGTCTTATGGTTCTAATCGCTGTTATTATTTGATGACGAAAGGGCAATTTCTCTTTGAAATCTAGGGGTCGGTGTTGTTTCTTGGAGGCAACGAGGTGAAAAGCAGTGCGGTGGTGAAGTACTCGTCGGCCCCGCCGCAAGCAGCGTTCGCCCGCCTGCAGGAGAAAACGGACTTGAAGCTCCCGCCCGCCAACTGGCTACGGGAGAGCGCGAAGCTGGGACCGGCTGGTACAACCATTCTTGGCAACAACAAAAAGAGTAAACCGTTTTCAAGGTAAATAACAACAGGCTCTATTATTTTTTTCCCCCAGGCCTTTAAGAATAGTTTTAATAGCAATCTTGAACCCTGTGTGATTCAAAATATTAGACTTTACCATAGCAACTAGCTTCTCCTCTACTTATTCTTACTTCCTGCCCGTATGGTATAATCATATCTCCTTTGTAAATGATTAAAGATGCTGGTAGTGCTCTTGACTATTATATTTTTTAAAAATGCATGTCCGCACCTTGTCTGAAACAGTCCAACCAACTTTGTGTTCTCTCCTGGTTGGCTGTTAGTTGGCCAAAATCAAACTAGGCTGGTTCAACCAGCTGTTCTGCTTTTGATAACAGGTGAAAAAACCACGAATGTGGTTTCCCTTGAAGGTTAGAGAGCCAATTTATAGCTTTTCTGGATCTTTAGAAACTGGATCTGGCTGACTAAAGGCAAAAGAAATTCCACGGTGATGTTGGGAGTGAACACAGAAGGTGATATAAAGACAAAGTCAAAAAGCAGAGTTAACCTTCCAGTGTGGATGTTTGTTAGAAAGTTGAATGAGTTGAGTTCAGTGTTTATAAATAGGCTTAAATCCTGTTCTGAACAGGCAAATACACACCAAGTCAAAGAGTTAGTGAAATTTAACAGTGTGTGGAGGGACTGAGCTTAAATCCTCATGATCTGTTTTAGGAGATGCACGTTTTTTGAGCAGAATCACAGAATGTTAGGGGTTGGAAGGGACCTCAAGAGATCATCCAGGCCAGCCCTCAGAGTAACCCCAGCAGAGTAACGTGTTTCTCAGGGCTTTATGAATTTTTCCTGTTTGTTTTAGATGTTATGATTGTTTGTCAAATAGAGGCTGACAGTTTAATCTGTCTCTAGTGTCAGTATTAAAAAGCCAATAGCGAAAGTGTAACCATTCACTTGCACTTTGTGTATTTGGTTGGGAGTTCTAGTAATACCTGCTTTGGTTTTAAAGAGTGGTCTGTACATTGAAATATTCTGACTTAGTAATTTAGAGGAGCATTAATGACGGTGGCTGAAGATACAAGGATGTGTCTGTCACAACGTCTAGGCCACTTTTAGAAAACATAAGAGGCAAAATGAAATAAGTTGCTAAAATAGAAGTATTTAACGTGCTTAATGCCTTAAAGAGAAACTGTTTGGAAAACTGTTCTTTGTCTTAACATTAAAAAGAAATTAAACTCGGTTTATCTAATTTGTCTTAGCTTTCTTAATGAACAGTTTAAATAGTTGTTATTTTCTCAATTTCAACACAACTTAAACTGCCTTTTAGAGTGTTCTGGAATTGGATCTGGAATTCTGAAGATGCCTTTAAAAATCCCGTAGAATGCAAATATGAGATTTTGTTAATTAACTGTAAATCTCATCACACCTGGTGATGTTTAGCTAGACTCTTTTTTTGGGGGGGGGAGTGAAGAAAAACTTCCAAAGATCTAATAAAGTTAAAAAAACAGGTCTCTTGTGGCACACTGTGTCTTAACTTGTATTATTTTCTAAATAGCTTTGGGATGGCGTATGACTTCATTGACTCAGTTGGAAATGATGTGGACGTTGTGTCCGATTCGGAGGTCAGTATAACTTTTTAAGTACTATCATTCGAACTCTTTATGTTGTGTAAACATTTTTTTTTTTTTTTAAGATACTGTCATGGCTTCTGTCATCTTTGTGTCCTTTGAGGAAAAGTAAAGATCCCCTAGTGAAACAGAAATCACCTAACTGTTGCCCTATCGTTTAAGGGAGTTGTGGTCACTGTAAAAGAAAAGTAGAGATAAAATCATATTTTCTGTGGAATTCTATAAGTATTCTTCAGGTAAAATACATGACTTAGTGAATGCAATGCATCAGTCTTGCAATGTAGTTGTCCTGTGCATTTGAAATTGGTTATTTTGATATGAATACTCTCAAGGTGGTTACTTCCGTCTATTCTAGAAGAGAGAGCCCCACTCCAACCTGCTTCTTTCCTCTGATTTTTGCCAGCTTTTTTAGTGCTGGTAGTATCTCTAGAATGCAGATGGGGCTGTTCAGAAGAAGAAGCATACATATTCATTTGCTGTCTCTGTGTTGGTGTTTGGCAGATTTTTATTCAGATTTAGATCTCCGTCCAGATTCCTCTGGATATCTGACAAAGCGTTGGTATTCCTGTAGTGAAGATAAAACTTTTAAAATGCAAACCATCCACTTGCTTTTTTTTTTTTTTTGTCACTTTTGATGTTACCTGGTTGTGGTGATCCAGAGAGAGATCATGTTTAAACTGTGTGTGTGTGTGTTTTGTACTGACTTCTTGGTCTCTCTCTCCCTGTCATTCCTGTTCTGACCTCAACAAATGCAACTTCTCGTGGAGTGGCCTTAAAATCAGCTATGCTATAAGGTTTTATTTACCTGCCAGTGCCTCTCCATGTTAGTAGTGTATTTTTTGCTTACAGTTTCCTACGAATTGTCTTGCAATGCAGTTTAATTAAATTGGGAGTTATCTCTGTTCTCTTTTCTCCTGCCAGAATATAAAAAAACTTCTGAAGATACCTTACAGCAAGTCCCACGTGAGCATGGCCGTACATCGCATTGGGCGGACGCTTTTGTTGGATGAGCTGGATATTCAAGAACTCTTCATGAGATCCTCTCAGGTTAACTGTTGATTTTTTTGTTTTAAGTATGTCAGGAGATCAAATGCATTATTTCAAGAAGAGTGTAGCCAGCAGGAAAGTGTTCATGTATCAAAACTCTTGAGAATCGTGTCCTCTGTTCTGCAAGTCGATTTACCTGTGAACTGCATCTGATGTCCTGTGTTTGTGGTATTGTAGGAGTAAAATTGTGTCCCACTTTCCTGCAGTTACTTCAGTGTTGCTATGCTATTTTATTAATTTTATTATTAAGTATTTGTTACTGTGTAACCTCTTACCATGTATCTGACTTTCTAATGAAGTCAGCTTCTCCGTAAGAATATAACTTTTCTAGGAGATACATTTCCAATAAATGACCAACTCGAGTTCAGCTGTCAAGATATTTTCTGGGTCGGTTCTGTTGTTGTGGATGAGTATTTGTAAGTTAATAAGACACTTTGCAGATGCTTCTTGATATTAATTTTATATTTATATTGCCTAGACAGGAGATTGGACATGGCTGAAGGAGTTTTATCAAAGGCTGATTGATCAGAAGTGGCAACGAAAAAAGAAGAGTAAAGAACATTGGTACCAGAAGGCTATACTTTCTAAATTTTTGTATTACAGGTAACCTTATGTCTGCCTGAGTCTTGAATTCTGTACCCCTTGCTTCTGCTTGGTTCCTTGTCTTGAAGTAAATGTTGAAATTCCATTATCAGCTGTCATATTTACCAATTTATACTTCTACAGAAGAAATTGATAGATGAGATCAGGAAATAACATGTAAATGTTTTTAACAGGAATTGAAGCTTTTTAAAATACAATTATAAAATAGTGTGACTTAATTAACTGTATGTCCCTATATTCCTTCTGAGAGCTGGGTTTGAGGGAAGAACAACTTGCATTATGCAAGGTAGATTGTGATGCCTGCTGTAATATTGTAAGAGCTGGAGCAACTTCTCAATATAGAGATCTCTTGGCTTATTAACAAAATCCTTCTTTGAGAACAGTGCATCAGATATTGCAATTCTGAAATGGATCCCTTTGCATATTGTCGCCTGAACTCTTTTCACGTTGCGTTGCCAGCATTAACGGCGATGGAGCTGCTCAGCCTGTTCCTTCCACTTCAAAACAGCACCAGGAGGGTCCTGTTTCAGGTGAGAGCGATGAAGCAGGAAGGGCCTCCTGGCCAGCTCCTTTTGAAATGCCTTCTTCATTATCTGAAGATCCAGGTGCCTCTAACCAGGTTAGTGTGTGTAATGCTTTCAATGGCACCTCTTTTTTTGCAGACATATATATCAAAAGGTTTCCAAAGGTGCTGCTGCAGTACTCTTTGAAAGAAATGAGGATTAGGAGGACTTGGCAGTGTGTGCAGCTTAGCTTATGCCAGTGTTTCAGAGCTCCAAATTTCAGGGTGTTTTATTTTTTTTCTTGCTCTGTAATACTAAACACATTTATCTATGTGTTTTTGAGAAACAACATGTTTGGCTGGGAGTTTGGGGTTGGAACTAGATGATCTTCAAGGTCCCTTTGTACCTTAACCATTCTAGGAGTAGCCATTGGTGAGTTTACCTAAAAGTAGGAAAACCTCCTATTCAGAAGGTGTGTCTGGAAGCTTAAGGTTTTGGCCTTCCTTTCTGTATCTGCTGTTAAAATCAGTTTGTGGTGACCCTGAATTTTATTAGGTGAAGATGCAAATGAAGATCTATGGAAAGGTTTGCCAAGCAGTTAAGCAACGTTTACAAATACCTTGCTGTGAGATTGCACAAGTGGAAGGAGGAGATATTTATAGCAGTTACGCAACAAACAATGATTAGTATAAGGCCCCGATCCAGGGTTTTGGTTTGTGGCTAAGCTTATTTATGAAAACTGCTAATTCCTGTGGGTTTTGAGTAATATGATACAGGAATTGATTAAATTTTTGAAAGGTTGAAAGGTCTGTTGTGTTCGGTCTGTGTTAATATAGTAACGATGCTATAGTTGCCCTTAAACAGTATTACTGGCTGACGTGCCAGATGTCAGTTAACTTAGGAAGGCTGTAGCCTGTGTTATCAGTAAAATTGTAACTGCATGTGTTGTGGTGCAATATTTTAAATTGGAGAAATATTTCAGTACTTGAAAGCTTTCAGAAAAAGGACCCCTTCTCTTTTCCATCTCCTTGAGGAACTATTGCCTAATAGAGCAAACTGTTTAATGCGAAGAAGCTTGTACAGTGTGTTTTGTACAGTGTCATTTTTCCTTAATTTGTAAGTAAGACATCAGGATAGAGGTTTTGCTTCTGAAGACTGATAATCAAGTGCTCACCCTGGGGTAATAAAGAAGTTCTGTACAAACTTCACAATTTCTTTCCAAATCCTCTGCGAACAGAAAGCACAAAACTTTGGTACTAGCTATAAAAAAAACATCTAGTCACCAACTGGAGGTTTTCTGTAGTTAATGTTTATTTTAAGATCTTAGAGGTAAAGATTTTTTTCCCTTTTGTATGCTTTTGTTGTTCAAGTTTATTTATTTTTTTTTTAATGGCCTAACTTAAGCAGCAGAATCACTCCTTATCCTTGTGCTTTTCACAGAGAAGCGTGCCTCTTGAACCCTCATATCTAGTGGGGCATGTGGCCTCGGCCGCCAAAGAACAAAACCTGACTACTTTGTTCAATGACGGGGAAAACAGTCAGGTATGCTATATGGGAAATTTGAGCTCAAACACTGAACCCCCCAATTTAAAGAAACACTTTAAAATCTGGCCTGAATTGGAACCAAGAGGAGAAAAAAAAAACCTAATTCCCCTGTAGAAGTAGCTTTTGTGGCATCCGTGATCTCAGTCTTTTTAAGTTAACGTGAGCGCTTAGCGTAGTTTGTTACGTGCTGGTTTTTATTTGCTGCTTTTGCTTCTTGTTTCCTCGTAATTCCACGGAATGTCCTAGAGAACAAGTTTTATGCTAGTGAGTTATAGACCATTTTTTTTTCCTCTTAATGAAGGGACTTAAGAATGACTTTGTTCGAAATATCTTGTGGACCTTTGAAGACATCCACATGTTAGTAGGATCAAATATGCCAATATTTGGAGGAGGGAGATACCCTGCCGTGAGCTTGCGACTCAGGTGAGTTCTGGAGTTAATGAGAGAAATATGCCAGCCTTGACTGCCTTGACCTGTATCTGTGTTTTTTTTGTTGGATTCTGAATGGTTCTATTCAGTTTAAAGATAAAAATTCAAGCTTTAGACTTAAATGGTGATGGCATTGCAAAGTGCAGGGAGACAGAAATGGTCCCAATGCCGTGCCACAGCACTGGGGCTTGAGATGCTCTGCTGATTTTTTTTTTTTTTTCTGGCTTTAGCCAAATCTTTATTTGGAAGTACTGAGTTTGCAAGTTTTTCTGACCTCAGTGTGAATGTCGAGTGTTAAAACACTTCTGTGCAGCTAGTACTTAATTCCATTCTATTTTTAGAAAAAGAGGACAGTAATATTTCTCCTGCTGGAATTCTGAATTCCAGCAACAGCTAGTTGGGCGTGGGTACTTAAAATTAGTGACTATAGTAGTTTCAAGTTCTGCCTTGCCGTTCACTAGTACTTTATCATGC